>JAUYWG010000042.1:7685701-7738500 GCA_034779775.1 Enteromius afrohamiltoni
CGATAGATAGATAGATAGATAGATAGATAGATAGATAGATAGATAGATAGATAGATAGATAGATAGATAGATAGATACGTATTACTTTTATTATAATTTAAATTTAATTTAATAACCCATTTGATGTCATTTTTATATATTTGCAAAGCAGCTACAAGGAGGATAATGAACTAGTCATGAGCTAGTCATTATCGCAAATTAATTCCCTCAAGACAATACGAGGCACTCTGTTTTGTGTAGTGGTCCCGATCATCTGTCAGGGTTTATTTTTTTCTTAAAGGAACAGTTCGCCCAAAAATAACAATTTGCTGACAAAACAAAAAACAAAACAAGTATGTTTCTTAATCAAAACAGATTTGGAGAAATTTGGCATAACATCACTTGGTCAGCAGTGCACTTTCTTCAGTGAATGGGTGCCATCAGCATGAGAGTCCAAACATCACAATGATCCACAAATAATCCACACAACTCCATTCCATCTGTTAACATTGTAGAAATAAAAAGCTGTGTACCTTTAAAAAGCAAATCTGTCAAGACTATTTAAATTCAAACCATCACTTCCGGCAAAAATAGTTAATAATCTAAAATAATGCTTCCTTCAGTAAAAAAAAGAACCCCCTGTTATCCTGCATCAAATCAATCGACAATGTAACGTTACATTTCTCCAAATTTGTTTTTGATAAAGAAACAAGCTCATATACATCTTAGATGGCTTTCAGCAAATTAGAATTTTTCAGTAAACTATTCCATTAAAGACTTTACATTACCCCTGACATAATCAGTTAATCGGATCAACTGAAATGAACTTTCCCACCACCTAAATGTCCTCCTAGACATCCCGGCAGTTTTGTTTATGATCACATCGTGTTTCTTGGGTGAAGAACAGTGTGAAGGCCGTTCTTGTGGTGGCTTTAGGCTTTGTAGTGTGATTTACTAGATGACAGGTCTCCTCTGGTCCTCTTTGCAATTTGTTTCGTGCAGAACTCTGATTGTTGAAGAAACCGTGAGTGATGAAAGAGGAAGGTCACGCAGGCACTTCCATCATATGCCTAGACTAACATATCATGACAGATCCAAACTCTCTGTGACTCTACTAAATCTCAGCAACGACAGAATCGCATTTCTTTGAAACATGAGACTCTTATTTAAGTGATTTATTCATTTCATTTTTGAGCAACATCTCAGTCAACTTTGGTTTCTTGTAGTGTTTGTTTTTATGTCACTCCTCTCATTAGGTCGATCCCTAATGGTGCTCTCTTAGCATTAGAGCCCTGTGGACCTCACAGATGGAATTCCTCCATCCATTGTGTTACTGTGAAACATCAACAGCATGGGCCTCTGGTGAGTAATGGATACGGAATGAAGGTGACTCAGGAAAAATATAAGCAGATGTAAAAGTGCCCACTGACAGATGAAGACATGAGAGAATTTTTATGCACTTTTTCTTAAGGATCGTGTAACTGTGTCCAATAACAATAAACACTTGATCCTACATACCTTACAGTTCAGACACTAAAAGGTCTAGAGCTTATAATATAAATCACTCAGCACATATGCCTTTCTGTACTTGTATATTATTCTTACTGTATAATAGATCAGTAAGGCAAAGCTGACATTACATAATGCTTATTAACTAGTAAATGAACATTTATGGAAATGTAATGACATGAAATATTTAAGCTTCTCCACTCTTTCTAGGTCAATGATATAATACATTTGCAACATTTAATTCTATGATTTTCAATTAAAACTGCATTACATTAGAAAAATGCTAACTACAAGCATTTTCACCGTCGAAGGTTAAAAATGGTTTTGACAGGTCGTTCAAGGCTGAATTATTAATTTGGCGATGCCTCCATGTTTTGTTTTCTTTCAATTATATGAGTGAGGGTCAGGTCAGGAGGATGTGTTTCACTAACCAGAGCTAGAACCCCCCCACCCCCCGTCCTGAGAGCACTAAACACAATCTGTCTGTGTATGCCGCCTGTACCCAGAATACAAAGGAACCGTGTGCTGTTTAGAATTCAAATAAAAAAGTTTGAAGAGCGGCAAGGGAGCTAAGGAGCAGGGAATGAGCATGGAAATGAGGTAAAAGAGAATGCAGCAGAGATAAAGAACGAAATGTGTAAAGCCTCCAGAGAGTAAACAATGCTTGTTTTGCAGCCACAACTCATTCATGGCCGTCAGCAAGCTTGCAAAGGATCACATTCATAATAATATGAGGGCTGAAGGATCAGCTCTGCTTCATAAGATAGTGCTTTTTGTAAAATATGCAATGATACATAATTAATCATAAAATTCAGAGCTAGGGGGTTTCCAGCTATTACGACCCAGCTGTTTGCATGGAGACTGTTGAGATTTTTGGGCTTTGATCTGACATTAGAAACCCCAAGCAGGTTGAATTGTTGTTGCTTTTTAGTCTGATCTGCTTTTTTAAAAATCGAATTTACAGGTAATATATCACCTTATTACAGTACAGAGATGATTCAGTTGCAAGCAAGAAAAAAGCAAACAGATAATGATCCTCTTTTGTTATTTCAAGGGAAATACATTAATTAAATAAATCTTTTTCTAGTTTTATATGCTAAACAGAATCTAAGCATCTCTAAAAGCTCATTTTAAGATTGAGGGTTATATTCGATTTTTTTATATATCTGCTCTTAGTTGGCACATCATTTAGATCAAAATAGCTGAAGGGCTTTATGTGAGCTGGAAAACATACATATTTTGCTTATGATTCTGTTTTGTGATATTTATTAAGGTACACGCATGTTGGATGACTGTTGCCTTATTAATTCCTGCATCTTTGTGGTAGTGTACTGCATATTTTTCACCCACCTTGAAATATAACCGAGGCAATGACATGATAAGATTTGCCCGTTCATGTTCTAGCTCAGAATATTTTTCATCTTTCGTGACTAAATGATAGTGTTACTCACATATCATAAAGCATACCTTCTCAGTTTAGGCGTGTGTAAGTGAAAAAATGAAAAAATCCAGTTCATGACATTGAAACATTGATATTCAGTAGGGTTAGATACACAAACACAGCATTAATCCTATAGCATGTCATAAAAAATTTAGGAAATGTCTTAAAGGACTGTTTAAAAAAAGTCTTATGATTGAACAATGGAAGTTTTTAAGGACAAAGGTTTGCCTTATCTACGAAAGGCACCTTTTTATGCTTCCTACGTGGGTGTGGGTCTGACTTATTGACTTTCTAAAAGCTCTTCCTCTTATAGCATTAGGTCATGGCTTTGAGCTTTGAAATCAGAGGAGAGAGCCATTTATCCACAGGAGAATTTGTTGGACAGGCCTGAGATGTGCCTTCGCAACGTTTGGAGTCGATATCAAAAGCTATACTATTTAGAGAAACATGGTTTGCAATCAGAAATGTTGACTCTCGTTTTGTTGGTTTGTTGCATGTTGCTGACACGTGAGCTATAACGAAACCATGTAAAACAGGCAGTCACATGTTGTACCATGAGCTTCGTGTGGGTGCCCGAGGTGTTAACTTACAACAGGAAGCACTATGGTTTGCATATTTCACAAAAAAAAAAAAAAAAAAAAAATCACTGACACATTTTCTTTGCCCACACGTCCTAACACGACTTCATTTTGAAAATGAAGGGGTAATGAAAAGGGAAAAAATAGGTTGGGTAAAATGAAATTTCAAATGGTGACACTTCCCCTGGGGTGTTGCTTGAAATTTATATTCATTATTGGCTTATAGCCCAAATAAACCACAACAGCGTCTCACAAGCCTTTCTTGGATGAGATGAAGTCTGAAGGGAAGGGTGTTTGCTGTTTCTCCATGATAAGTTCCTACCTTCCTTCACTAACGACTAAATTGTGGTTTAGTGTGCAATACTGAAAGTGACCAATAGAAAATAAGGGGAAGTATGTCACATCGAATTACAAAACAGACAAATACTTTTTTCTATGTTGGGCATGATAGCAAAGTATAGTGTTATCGCTGCTGTTATGCTGGGTAAAGGTCCATTAAATGGTTAACTTTATAGGTAAATATAGACCTTATAGGTGTCTGTTATTAGGGAAATGGTCTAATTCTACTCCGTAACAATTGTAACCTACATGTTTGAACGACTAGTCGGCTGTTTTATTTACAGAGCTACCTGTGTCTGATCATCCAATAGAGCCCATTGTGTGCATTCGCCAGGAAAGCACTATGACTATCTGTGACAGAAGGGTTGAGGGGCAGCACTCCTTTTGCCCCCTTTCAAGTGTCCCCAGCTCTAAATCCACCCATATGGCCAGAGAGGCTTAAGTAGAGGAGAAAGGGCACATCAAACACATGGCCTGTTCAATTCTGCTTCACTTGACTGAGATGAGTGGGACGCTGCACCAGATGACAGTTCATAAGAGCTCATGAGTAGGTGAACGGAAGAGTCATAAGCACGCTGCTAATGAGCGTTCAGTGCACCCACAAAGCAATTCAGAGTTGTTTATTATTTATTAGGCGACTGATGTGTGATTAGTCTCCTGTCAAGTTAGATTTGAGGTTAAGTCAGTCAAGATATAGAGCAAAAACACCAGTGCTGATACTTCAAGAAAACAAGCAATAAAAAGTCGCTTCATTTCCTTTTGCTTATGTAAGATACTGATATTCTGATTTCCATAGGAAGCCAGGAGGAAGTGTAGAGTTGAGACATTCATATATAGGTCACTTAAAGCACTAGGCCTTCTTTTGGTATAGAAGTTTTATTGTTGCAAATAGCATTTGTACTTTTTATACCACCCCACACATAATCCAACCCTTCCCCAACAAGTCAATCGCCAATTAAACAAATGACATCTGAAGAAAAAAAAACAAGCACTAGGTCTTCTATTAAAATCTTTTGAGCTTAAATAGTTCTAAAATATTATTCAATATATTCTCAATATTTACTTATTTACTATACTGTCATTAGAAAATAATAATCTTTGAGTGAAAATAGTTCTAAAATAGTAAAGATATTAAATATTATACACACTGTAAATTCTTTTAAAATACTTTTGTTTTATATTTTTAACACATCTTTCACAATAACTTTAGGGATATTTTACATCTGTACAGATATTGATACTAATGACATTTTTAGGTAGCGAGAAAACAAATGGGCACGTTGCAGGCCAGACTCAAACCCACATCGCCAACACACTAATGCATCAGAGCTCTGACGTGCAGATATTTCTTAAACATCGGGCTGAAACAAAGCACTCATAACTAGCACAGTCATATAACGGCACACTTTGTCTTCACCAAGATCTGGTTTCTTGCCTGAAAGCAAGACTGAAAGAAGAGACCGGAGCAATGGCCTGCAGCTAGCTGAAAACAAATGGTTATTTTTCTGTGCTTTATGTCTGGAGGTGAAATAGAGAGAAAGATTAAAAACAAGCACCTGTTAACATGACTTGTTTTTGTTTCTCAATTTCACAGGCTGTAAGCTGTAATAAAAGGCCACACAGTGAAAGTCTTGGTATAATTATAGGCTTTTCAACTGTCTGAACGTCAAATTCTGACGCCTGACTGCTGTGCAATGCCAAATACTCATAGATACTCATATTTAAGTATATATCTTTGCAAAGTTAAATTTACTTTTCATTGGGGCACACGTGCACACACACATTTTTTGTCTATTGTTGACTTTTATATGCAGTGCACACTATATAAATGACTCAATTTCATGTCAACAGATAATACCGTCTTGTTATTTGCATGTTTAAAATATATCAAAGTCTGAAACTGTAAGGATATTCCCATGAGGCTTTGGGTTTTAAGAAAAGCAAACAGAGGACTCCCTTTCCCCCGGCTAAGGTTTCCGCCTCCTGGCTTTTTGCGTGGCCAGACAGGGAATATAACTCCCAGTGTTAAGGGCTTTGTTTCTTAGTTTATTTTGTATTACATTTCACACCACAATTTCCCATTTTCCTGTTACGGCTTGTTAATTCCGAGATGTCTTCACTGATAAAACTTGTTGTCAACAGGTTCCAGACAGTAATACTGAGAGGACTGCTGTGAAGTAGCCAAAATATAATCACGATATAAGCATTGTGTGTTTACTTCGCATTTAACAGTGTCAATTAAGGCTCAAACCCCACAAAGACAGTCATAACAAAAAGTGGGGGGTCTTGAAAACATTAAACATTTTAATTAGACATTTTAACCGTTTTTAGTAAGAACAAAAGTTACAGAGTTGTCACATTTGGCTGAAATCACAAAGATATATTAAACACCATGTCCACATTTTCTTAAAAAACAATTGGGTTGCATAATGCGAAGCTCAGTGGGTTGAAGCCTGCTTTGAGTGTAATCTTTTTAAATCTTGTCAGGTATAGGGTGCTGTATATTTCACGTAATGTCACATTCTTGGGCTCTGATTCACAGAGCAGCAATGTGTTTTGAATCGTGCTTGAATTGCATACAACTGTAAGCCCCTATTGTTCAGAGCCAAAGTCACATCACAAGGCACAGACGATTTGACAAGGGAAATCTTGTTCAGACCTCTTACTTAGAGCCCAGGAAAGTGCTCTTCACTTTCACGTCAAATCAAATCAATGTCTGATCAATCATGGGCCCTGAGCCTTCAGGGTGGCAGTGGGGATCAATCTGCCATTTTTCAGGGTGTCCACTGACTGCTTATATCTGGGGCTACGGCTGAGGCCTGTCTAATTGAATTAGCAGGGCCACGTCCCCAGGGTGGTTTCCATCTGGTTTTATATGTAACTGACAAGAAGAAGTGACTTGAAGATACATCAACAGATGCATCTGGTAGTCCAGGAAGGAGCTAAACTCTATAGAGGATGCACAATGAGATATTATTTTGCTTCGTTTCCTTTAGCATGGTTTCATTGCATGTTTTGAATTAGTCACAGAAAAAAAAAGAAGTGTTAATGGGTAGAAAAAAAACCTGTGGAAATTACACGTCTAATTGTACATTCTGACTGTTGTTTCCTAACAGATGTTCTGTTATTGAGAGCTAAAAGCATTTCTCGTGTTAAAATTTTTTTGGCATCCGTGGTTGATGTTAATTAAATCAATGTTATCATTCCAGGTGATGACAACACCTGGGCTTTCGGTTCATTACTCAGACTGAATCACCTATTATTGTCCTCAGTGTCAGACACCAGAAATTATTGCTCAACCGACTTCAGAGTGCTTTGTCTTTGCCCTCAGACACCCATATCCTATTTCCTTGCTTTTTACTATGCAGAAGATGGATTACTGTCAGTGTTCCTAAGGCCAGATCACTTATTTCCCATTTATCAGGAAAGCCTAAAACACAGAACCATAAAATCATAGGTCTGATATTCAAATCACACATTTAATATGCCTGTGCTTTGTTATAGCAAACCGCTTTATGACATGCAGCAGGAGTGTATTGTGTCTAACCTTGTCAAGCATTAGGCTGCTAATAGTTGCACATATAGTTTCTCAGTATGGTGTAAATTTAAAGGCATAGTTCAGACAGCAATTCTGTCATCATTTCATTTACGCTCACATTGTTACAAACCTGTACGAGTCTTTCTTTTGTTGAATATAATAGAAGATTATTGAAGAATTCTGGTACCCAAACAGTTCACGGAAGCTATTGACTTCCATAGTATTTTCTCCATACTGTGGAATTCGATGGCTGTCAACTACTTGGTTGAAAATATCTTCAATCGTGCTCAACAAAAGAAAGAAACTCATACATGTACAGATGATGAAAGAGTTTTCATTTTGAGTAAACTAAAAATATCTTTAATTAAAACGATTATTGCAGAACACACAAAAATGAATTGGCATCATAGGTTAAACTCATTTTGTCTGTTTGATGAAGGCTGCTCAATGAGTAGCTTGGGTGAAGTGAACTCTTCTAAGTAGGGACCTTAGTGACACACTAAGTCACACACCCAAGATGAAAGCTGAAATCTGGGCAACAACAAATTCAAAGTATTAAGAATAATGCCTGAGAAGTAATTTGACTAATATAGTGCAATGATAGTATCAAGCAGTTATGCCCCCAGTTTCACAGACAAGGCTTAAGCTAGTCCCAGACTAAATTTTATGTTTGAGCTGTCTCAAATGAAAATATATTGCTTTGACATATCTGAAAACATTTCAGTGTCATTGTTCTGTGTTAAAATGCACACCCGTAATCTAAAGTTTGCTTGAATGCCTAGTCCTGGCTTAAGCTATAAGCCCTGTTTGTGAAACCGGGCCATGATGTATGAGAAGGCTGAATTGACAGAAAGAGCAGTCAAAGTATAATAAATCTGCACACATAAAATGTATGATAACTCCGGAGACATTTACAGATTTGTTGCAGATTTTGACTTTTGATCAAAAGAAAGAACAAAAGAATATGTGAATTGTTTTTAATTATAATTGTTGATCTACAAGTAATACAACGATAATTCTAATACTAATAACCCTGTTGAAAAAAATTGGACTGCTCTCTACAATTCCCTGCTGTAAAAAAAAAAAAGTGAATAAGAATATACTGTTTGCTGGGATATATAAACTGGGATGCTGGGTTAAGCTGGTTTATGCTGGTCACATGCTGGCAAAGAACCAGCATAAACCAGCAAAAGGACCATCTTAAACCAGCATCCTAGTTTCAAAACCTACCTAACCAACATGTTCTGTTTTTTTTTCAGCAGGGATCTGAAAACCGTAGAGAGCAATTCACCTTTTTCCTCAATGCTTAAGTTGCCTATGGATGAGGGTTCCACCTTCCGGTACATTAGAGTTATAAGTGAATTACGAGGAGAATATCATTGTACAGTAAACGGTAAAACTGTCTGCATACAAACCAGTGTAATGGCAAGAACACTCTAGAAAGCATGTGTTTTAAAATCACTTACATTAAGATGTTTTTAAGCATAAATGCCTGAACACTTTCCAGAAAAGCTGTTTTTACCAGTGCCATTTAGTCTGAAAAAACATCCAATAAAAATGAAGCCGTCTGCTGATGTCTGCGGGGTAATTAGCTCTCCCTTTCACTGCCTACCAAATTTCTGCCATTCAACATGTTACTTCAAACACAGTGTTCAAGTGGCTGAACTCTTAGTGAACCTGGCCTGTGTTCTGCTGATGGCTGCAGCTTCTCATGTTGTTCAAACCTCAGTAAAACTTCCCTGTCTAGTTAACTCCCCCTAACCTGCAGCCTGTTTATGCGTGATAAAACCGCCTGTCTGAAATTAAATCAATAGCCGACGACATTGATGAGTCACTGTCACACAACTCATCTGCCCAATTTCCCTATTTTGCTCACTGCTTGCGTGAGAGCAATGTTTAAAAACAAGAAGTTGTCACTTGTTTGTTTCCTTTTCTCAACACAAAGTGAGATCACTGTTAAAACTGTACAAAAGATCTTGCTTTGGTGCGTTCTTGCTCTGTCATGCGGACTGGGCTCTGTGAATTCACCTCAGTGTCACCTGTAATGAGAGAGGGGCTTATTCATGATCAAGAAAGCCACTTTAAAGCAGGGCCTCATGCTCTTTGACATTTTAACCAGCTGATAGAAAGGAAAACTAAAGTGGCTGCAGAGACTTTTAAAGCTCTATATTGATTGTGATGAATTCCTATTTATTCCGAAAGAGACATGAATATTGATTTTCATAGTTCACTTCAGAGATTCTACTAACTCTAAGTAAAATGTCAACTACATGTCAGCTAATTCTCATTCGTTTGCAACTACATACTCTCATAGGAGACTGTTAGGGTAGGTTTAGGGTTAATAAGTTGACATATCCTTGCAAAGATTCTTATAGTCAGTATGTTGTGGACCCATCAAAATAAAATGTTAGAAGACATTAAGCTGTCTACTAATACACTAATGACTGCTTATTGGTGTATAGTTGGAAAGTTATTTACTGTAAGTAGAATGTCTAAAGTGGACTACTGAAAAAAAGTGTTTTTAACATATTTAATACCACTATAATTATGGGTGACGGTGAATGTCTGGTAAACTTTAGAGCCCTTAATGAAACAGAAATGTATATAATATATAAGAAATATTGTTTTTTGGACATTGCATTCAAAATCCACTCGGAAATCTAAGGAAGCACGCTTGTCTTCCTGACATCTATTAGAGGGGCAGATGGCCTCTTGTCTTGTATTATTGGGGGGTTGCAGGACAGGAGGTGTGAAGTGTGGCCTGCTCTGGGTGAATAGCTACAGCTCAGGCTTGAAGGAGCCACACACAAAGGCAAGCACCCAGAGATTAGTGACATGACATGGCCATTCTGAAAGCACACAAGGGGAGCATGGAGATTGTGCTTTGTTGCTGTGGAAAATGGCAGAGTGACACATCTGGAGCAGAACTGCATTCAGCTCAGGGTTTCAAGGCTTCCCACCGGGCTTCTTTCCACCATTATCTGCTCAATGGGTGGAAAGTCAGTGGCCACTTTCTTAAAATAGAGTACAAAGTAAGGTCTGAAACTCTTAAAAAGTATTTTTTCCCTTTTCAACAAAAGGGTCAGTGAAGGGCGCCGTTTAACCTTAAAAAAGGGGTATAAGTTGTTGTGAATTCTGCAACCCTGTAACCAGAATTTTAGACAAGACTGACTTCTTTTTAAAAAATTGTCCTGCAACATACATTATAAAAATCTTTTATTTATTTATTTCATTTCACAACTCTTGTAATAAAATTGTTAAGCACAAAAACACAAATACTCCAATAATATTTGTTTAATTTATACAACACTTATACACTTACAGTGTTGATAGAAAACTTTCTTAGAACATCGTTGTTTATACTTAATGAATGTTGCCATAATGTTGATAAAAAACGTTCTTAAATCAATGTTTATTAATAATAACATTGAAGATAATAACCAGCTTAGTTATCATGATTTGTGTATTGTTAGCTAGCAAGAGGCAAGGAGCTAACAGTCATATATAAGTGTTTATTCTGTGTAATACACAACACTTCATCAGTGGATAAAAATACATCAATGTATTTTTAAACTACAGAGACAGCTTACAGAGAGTCTTCGTCATCTCTAATTGTCACTCAAAGCATTGAAGCATTGAAGCAAACACACATTTCCTGTATTACAGTACGTTTAAACTTTTTGTTAAAGTGCCCCTATTATGCCTTTTCAAATATGATCTTTCATGAAAAATAAATAATGATAAATAAAGTTAATGTCTATCAAAAAAAAAAGAAAAGTCGACTCACATTCGCCTAAACGAGTCGACAGCAATTCGAATCTTTTTCTGTTACGGATTCACGTCACATAGTAACATATTTGCATAATATCCGCCCACGTTCTACGTTGCTAATAATTTGCCTGCCCACAGTACAATTTCCACGTGGATTACATCATTTCAAGAAGACGCCGTATCCTGCACTGTCATTCAGTTATGGCAACGGGCCTTTTGTTATCCGACACACACACACTGTAGCGGTAGACCAATCATAAAGGACTGTGCCATCTGATCAATCACAGCAGTGAGGGCACATGGAAAGGCAGGGTTTAGACAGACTGATTCTTCAAACTGCTTTACGTGAGTCGTTTATGAATCGTTTAGAAATGGGGTAAAATTAATCAGTATTTTTTGACCTCGCATACTGTTTTAAGAGACTCATAAAGCAACCTTTAAAATGGCATAATAGGGGCACTTTAAACATTTAATGTTCATTGCATTATCCAACGCGATGAGGAGCATTTATAATAGCTGTTTTGTTAGTCTTAGTTAACATTTCTGTTACTTGCTCATCACAATGTGTTTAAAATTCATACCAACAGACTGTTGTGCTTTTGAAATAAATCTTTTCAATGAAAAGGCAGTTTAGGGGTGCTGTGACGTCATTGACAACAAGACGTCTGCCATATTACGAGAGTGAATGAAACAAAATGATGGACTTTAGTGGTAATTTGTCACGTTATAAACAGTATTTTTTTTATTAAATGCTATTATTGCAGTAATGATGACCAGAAATGACCAGCAGCAGAAATGTTAAGTCTTCTAAAGAAATACTAGCCTATACTTTATTTTTTTGACTATTAGATTTAAACTTAAACCTACAGATTGATCCAACTGTTAATACACAACACAGATGAAAAATATCAAACTAGCATCCTACAAAAATAACAAGTATTTTGTAATATAAAATAATAAGTATTTTGTCTTCAGAAACAATAATGGCATCAGTCATTCAAGCTATGACAAATGTCAGGACAACTTTAAATTTACTTGGCAACATTTTAACATTTTAGTTGAGATCAGTACCATTTAAAAAATAAATTCTGTCATGGTTTACTCATAGACAAATGTTTTTATTTTTGATAGTGTTTGACATCATTTTTGTCTTTCCATTGGAAGTCTTGACAGTCTTTATTTTTAGGCTGGTTTAGGCTTTGACACGATAAAACACCCTCAGCTCAAGCTTCTCAGTTAATTTTGTGTCAGTCACGATTCGTTGCTTTCTAAAATAAATAAACTTGAATTACATAGTAGTTTAGCAAAGTAATGTTACACAACAAATATGGAAAAAGTTTATTTTATTTTAGGTAAATTACTTTTGGCTAGACATTTATTTTTAATTTATAACAAATGCCAATATAATTTGTTTCTGAATATGTAAAATGTATAGAAATGTTAAAGTATAAACTTCAAAAAACATTTTTTTACTGACTATTAAAGTCTGTCGTGTTTTAATTACACTGGAACTTGTATACTTTTATACTTGTATCTGCTCTGCAATAAATCATTGCAAAGACTAGACACCTTGGCAGCAATACATAATCGTGAATAACCTTTTTATTGTTATCATTTCCTTTTTGTAATTCAGATTATTCACCTGGCTGTCATTTCTAGTTGGATGCATGCATGTTGACTCATGTCCTTTTCTTGTAACTCGAAGAAATCTATGGCGATGAACGTCGCAGGATATTTTTAATCCACAAGTATTCTGAGCATTATTCCTGCTTGCTGACATTCACATCAATATACTTTGATTATACTCTATACTTTTAATTCAAGTCAATATAAAAGGATTACACCATATCTAGCATTCTTTTACATTACTGAGCATAGCAACTAAATTATTTTGTCTTGTCTTTAGAAGTCTTTCAACACATTCCTTTAGTAAAGTCTCTCAAGCCACCAAAGTTCCATAAGGATATCACTCAGCGATCCAGGCAGGTAAGTGACGTGTTCAGGTAAGAACTGGTGTCTAACCTTGAGCTCAGCCGTAGCATGTCTGGCTCAGCGATCCTTTATGGAAAGCAGCTGATGACGAACAGGTGTCAATAATCAGGTGATTTGGAACAGGTGACAAGTGACTGTGTGCTTTCGGTGAGTGCTGATCCTGGGTCAGGTGAGTGTGACGGTGTGACAATGAGATAGCCCTTGATTTCATACAGATGTTAATGGATTGATTTTGTAACGCGTGATCAGCAACCAAACTGATCATATGGAAGTAACAGTCTTTTTTCTTAGTGTCGAAAAAGTGGAAAGGAAAATGAAATGGATTGTGTGCTCAAAATCCTTTAGGTATGTATTTTCATCACTAAAACATAAAAAAAATTTTTTCTCAGTTTCACAAGTATTTTGCCTTTGTGGCATTTTTTTCTTAATGCCGCTGTGAAAGTAGATTGTAAATAAACATTTACGTAAGCTAAGTTTAATTACTTTGGCATCTACAGCATTTTGGTACAGCATTTACATTGTAAATTAGTAAATAAAAATGTAAAAGACATTGTATTGTATCAACTTTTGTGTTTATATTCCTTTATATTTTATAACTTTTGTGAACTACCTTTGACTCTTTTGTAATGTATTATCTGTAAAACTCACAGCACAGATCCTAAGAATTTTATTTACATTTAGGTTGCAATAACATTGTAGGAACGTTATGCTAACCATCAAATAACGTTCCAGGAACGTTAAGCAAACTGGATATTTTAACCTTCTTAGAATGTTGTAAATAAACGTTCATAAAAGGTTATATTTTAAGTGAAATTTAGGTTGCAAGAATGTTGCAGGAACGTTATGCTAACGATAAAATAACGTTCTAGGAACGTTAATCAAACTGGACATTTTAACCTTCTTAGAATGTTGTACTGTAAGTAGTTGTTAACTTATATTTTAAGTTAAATTTAGGTTAATAACGTAGGAACGTTAAGCAAACTGGACAGTTCTACGTTTTTGGAACATTCCAAATAATGTTTCCACAACCAAACCAGAACGTTAGGAAAATGCTCTCAGAACATACATTTGTTAGCTGGGATATTACCCTGTGTGGGTAATAAACAAAACGTTTTTCTTACAATAATTTGGGTAACCATGTTAAATGGTTGAGCTTGACAGATGTCAAATTATGATGTTGTTGTTGTTGTATGATTTTAATGGTTTAATATGGATACGTATAAGAATTTTTCTGTATTCATATCCAACAATGAAAGTCTATTCTACTGACTGAAAAAAACCTCTTCAGACATTTGTTCAGTGTTTGCATCTGATATAGAAATTAATGTATCGCATCTGATATGCTTGTCCTAAACAGATCATTCTGTTTGAAATGTCTTCATGTCATTGGGTTCTCTGTTTAACCATCTTCACCAGGCACTTTCCAGAACTAGATTTTATCGCATACGCTGTTCCCACAAACTCATTATCAGAACCATAACGCGATGTGGTTTTACACAACTATGTTCTCATATGTCAACAGTTTTTAACATGACATGGTTGAGAAGTTAATTACGTAACATCTTGCTCCTGTTTGTATGCTAATAGTTCTAGCAGTGCTTGGAGGGCAGGGTCACATGTTCATTACAGCACTCCAGGGCAGAACAGAGTTCAGAAGTCATGGCACTTTAGTCATAAATCTCCCAATCTGCCTAGTCCTGTCAGTATTAATGCAACTCATTGGTTAACAAAGACAGAGCAGGATTTTTTTTCTGAGTCACTTCACAAAATTTGTTTGTTCCTTAAAGGGTCACTGAATTTTTCCAAAATAAACACATCACGCAAAGACAATATGCACAGACGGAAAACAACATGTGTACTGCCATCTGCGAAAGAAAGCTGATTATGATGTTCATTTGCATCCTTATTATGTTGGTTAAATTTGTTGATTTGTGTTGACTGAAGTGTATTTGGTGTTGGTTCTTTTTTGCATCTAAACATATTTTAGATATGAACATTGTTTATATATAATCTTACATATAAATGATTTTCTGAATATATAAATGATCTTTTATATAATGTTTTTTTATAATCTTATATATAATTCTAACTCTGTTAGGTTTGTCTTTATAAATACCATATTTAGAGTCTCTGCAATTCTGTATATGTACAAATAATAATAGTTCTTTCTAGTAGCTAATTTAAAATTTACAACAACTGTATAAAATATAAAAAATGCATTTTTTATTCATTCATTGTTTTTTGTCAGAATAACAAAGTAAATAAATTATTGTAAAATGGTTGTGGATAAACCTGATATTTAAATGTTAAGTATGCTTTTAAGTTATTACAATGACCTTGGGGTCTCTGAGACCCCAAACAGAGAACAAGGGTTAAGTAGTAACTTCATCTGACAGTGACCCTGTCAAGATTTATCTTCAATATAAACCAATATAATAAACAGTCACCAGGTGGCACTCCATACACCTTAATTCAAGATCCTCAATCTTTCCTTTTGACTGAACCGAAATCAAAGCGTATGTCAAGCCACTTTCAGATATCACATTTAATCTGTGCTCACTCTGTTGAGTGCTATTACAGATGGCATATATCCGTGCTTAATCAAAGTGTTTCATGTTTTCATGCTCTCTTTATCTTTTCTTTAAGTGCTTGTATTCTCTCTCCTCTGGGTGTTCAGATGTTCTGGGGGTGTAAAATGTCATATCAAGCCTTCTTACACACCAAGCACTGCAAGACTGTACCAATGTAAAGATTTACTTTTACACACAGAGAAACTGTCAGTTTTTGCTATTGACAAAAAACTTAATTTGCAGACCGTAATCAACTTTTGGAGTTTTCAAACCAGATTATTGATTGATCTAAATCTGTTCTCCCAAGCCTTTGAGATGGCTCGGTTTTGGGAAAGAATCAACCTGCTGCATAGGGCCGACCTCATCTCCCTCTCTCCCATACCCACTTCTCCCCCAGTCAAGGCTAACACACTTTCTCCAGTTTCCCTGTGAAGAATAATTGGGCCTCCTCCTAGTTTTATTGTTGCTCTCCAGATCATAAATCAGTAAGAGGGATGGTGGTGGTTCCACCGTGCATCTCCACTCCTGCCCCGCAGCCATGATGGGGAGTTGCTCTCTAGTGACATGCAGTATTCCCATGTGTGCGTGGATATGGATCCCAGAGTAAAGGCTGCCACAGGAAACAAAAGATGGCTTGTATTATTGTGACCAAGTGCCCAAAGGCTAATTAGGCAGAAAAAAGGCAGCAAAAGCCTGCAAATCAATCATGCTGATGCTGCCTCTAAATAATGAATGACAAATAATGAATTTTTAAAACATTTTTGTTTTCTGTTATTATTCTGGAGTGTGGTGGAACAGCATGCCTTTGTTAGTTGGCATGTCAAAACCAAAAGTGAACTTTGATAGGCTGAACTTTTAGGATGTTTTAGGGGGTTTTGAGGTACTATAATGAGTTTCATATACAGACGTGATGTGTGATTTGGTCTGCTAACCAAACCACTTCCTGCTGCAAGACAGAACAATTTGTACTTTGCACGGTTCTTTTTTCTGTTTCCTTTTTTGTTTTAATACACATTACATTCTTCATGACGTAACTTGCATGCAAATTAGATTTGAATGTTATTTACCAAATACTTTTTGAGCCTTTTTATATTAACGTTGCTGTTCTAAAACTGATGTGTTTTTAATGTATTCATTTATTTATTTCAGGCACACAGTTGTTGTGTATTATGTAATACTGTACCATGAAATGAAAGTAAAGCTTGTGTAAAAACAATGTAGCTACTAAACTGCATAAAAATAATGTACCGTGATAAACGACTTGAATCAATATCTGCATACTATGTTATCTTATGGTCTGTGACAAAAGTGAAAACCCCTGAGGGCAAAAGGAAAAGCATTGCTGTGTAGGCAGC
Organism: Enteromius afrohamiltoni; assembly: GCA_034779775.1. Lineage (NCBI taxonomy): Eukaryota > Metazoa > Chordata > Actinopteri > Cypriniformes > Cyprinidae > Enteromius > Enteromius afrohamiltoni. The sequence continues at coordinate 7,702,774 of JAUYWG010000042.1, forward strand.
CATGTAACATCCAATTAAAGTAAAGCTTTTGTAAAAACAATGTAGGTAACAGTTTTAGTAGGTAACCAGCGATATCAGCATAATGTTTTCATTTTATGGTCTTTGACGAAAGTGAGGGCAAAAGGACAGGCATTGTTATGATTTGATGTAGGTGCCATCTAGTGGAGAGGGTGATATTTAGGAATCGGTTCACTAAAATGATTCAACCTTTTCAAGTGATTCAAGTGAGTCGAGTCATTTATCACGGTACATTATTTTTAAAATAACTGTCACCCTACTAATATGTAATAAAATTTGCAATACTGCAAAATTTAGGTACTACCCAGTAGTTGTTGGTAGGTAGGAGTTTTTTTTTTGTTAACTCAAGTGACAGAAAAAGTCACGTGCCATTACATTATTAAAACTGCAAGGTCAAGTAGTGTTTCTATTGTCAGTAGCCTACAGTGTATCGATATAGGACAGAAGTCAAATCATGCAGCTTTTGCCCGTTAACACGGTCTCTAAGTTCAAGTTGCAAAATAACACACAAAACAAAACAAAAAACAAGTACCGAGTTTTTTCCCCGCTCGCGCCAATGTCTTGTTCCCCGCCGCTGCAAGTGTCACTTTTGGGGCTCCTTAAATTCTCCTCCGACTTAATGGAGAACATAAATCCCGTCTTATTTGGGAGACCGAGCGTCTTGACGGTGAGTACTGCCTCTTTGTTGGTTAGTTTAATTGTGAAGGATGAGATTAATTTGTGTCAATCAGGAAAAACAAACATTAAGGCTTAGAGAGAGTAATTGTTGTCTAAACGTTCGAGAGCGCTCCTAATTCGGAAGCACGGTTAGAGCTTTGTGTTAAAAAGGTGAACAAACACGAAAACGGTAACTTATCTGCACTAAGTGCAGATGAAACCATTAGCTGCTCAGCGTGAGATGTTCCGCTTGGCCGCAGGTGTGTCTCAGTCCTCAGAAAGTCATATGACGGTATGCTCGGTAATTTAGGAATACAAATTGAACAAGTCGATGTTGCAAAGAAACATCAGGCAAGGTGAAGGAGCATGGCAGAAAACAGATGTAACAAAACTGAGAGCAATAAAGAAACCTCTCAAAATGGAAATGACTTGCACTAGTCATCTCAGGCAAGCTGCAGTTTAAAACCCACCTGTTTCTTCTCATCTCAAATGGCACGATTTATCTATCAGGCAGGATTGGGGAAAAATGAATGTACTGGCGGTAATTTTCCACCATATTAGATTTTAAACAAAAGCATGTGAAATTATCCACAGAGACTGAAACCATTTTACCCGCAGTTATGAAAATTAAACATTGCGGGAGGCAGGGTTTTCAGAGGATTGTTGATACATTACCCCTGATATTATGCAATTTGTTTGTATATTTTTAGGGTAATCTTTTATTTCACCTTATCTTGAACACCCCCCTGCCTTAAATGCCCATAATTGAGACAAAGCTTTCTCATTTGGAGTCGGATCCCTCGAGATGCCTTACAGGAACATAATGACACCTCACCGCCATAATTATTAACACGTGCGTTTACAGCGAAGAACACTTAGCATTTGGATTAAACCATTGATCTCAATTGGTCCAGGAGGTTTGTCAGGTAATGGGTTTACACAAATCAAAGCAAATAGAAGATTGTTCCCCTGCTGCCAGTGTGTCCAACAGCCAGTACCCTTTTGTGTTTTGTTTAGTCAAAGCGTACAAAGCACTTCAATTATTACAGCACTCTTTAAATCAGTGCTTGAGATGACAGCCATTTCTTGAGCTGTGGAAATCAAGTAGCTCTTTGTTTCTGTTTACAAACGGCCATAAAGTCGCTAAATGCAGAATAAAATGATGAAGATGCAGACACACAAGAGGAACATTAATCTGAGTGAGATGGAAAATGCCCTGACAGGTATGTCGACCCGTGCTACTCTTCTAATAAACAAACCACTCTGTTTCTCAGGTAATGCGCCTTGCTGCTTTCACTTCGGTAAATGGCTTCAACTTTCTCATCTTTGGCTCTGGAAGAGCGAGGGTGTAATTTTTATATACTAACATAAAAAAGTCTCTACTCTGACAGCACTCCGCTTAAATATTTCCCTTGGCCATAGTTGAATTGCGAATTCTTTTAATAGTGGTGAGGATTGGAGCGGGCAGGTCTGGGGACAGGGAGGTCCCAAGATGCTAGGGCCAAATTGACAGGCCGTCTATGTTGGCTCAGTCTTCATTTACAGCAGGATGATCCTAGCCAGCCCTGCTGGCAGCCAATTTGCTCTAGGACAGATGAATGTGGAGAGGTATATGGAGGCAGTGTTTTCCCACAATCCCTCTGGTGTGTACTGGGCAGATCTGAGACCTCTGTCACACAGAGAACTGACATCTTATCTACCTCATTGTTTGAGGAAATGTTGAGTCAACCGTATTAACATTTGGAAAATTTGAATCAAGTGATGACCAAATGATTGTTACCTTTTGACCTACTTTGAACCACCGAGAGGTCAGTACAGTTTATCTGAGTAGTGTAGAATCAATTTGGACTTAACCGTAGAAAAACACTTATTTACTACCAGTCTTTGATGGTGTTTTTTTCAAACCTGGTATGATCAGGCACTGCCGTGGAAATGTCATTTATTGATTAGGTTCTGTTTTGTTAAAGCACAAAAGAACAAACAACACTTTTAAGTGTTCCCTTAGTTTTAATTAGCCTCTCCTCGTTGTCATTTACCAGAGGTGTAAACACTGCCCACGGCGGTAGGGTGAAATTAGCCAATTCTATCATTGCATGCACCGGGTGTGCTTTCTCTCAGCTCCCTTGCAACATCTCTTTGTGGTTGTGTTGGCGGGCTCCCGAGCAAAACAATCTGTCTTTAATAAAAACAACGTTTCGAAAAGTAGTCAAGTAGCGGAAAGAAGGTTACAGTTTATTTTAGGGGCAGTAAAGTACGTTTAGGTATGGGGTGGGATTAAGAGATCCAAAATATGGTCGTGTATGGTTCAGTATAATTCATTAATTTCTGCTTTATAATAACTAATAAACACAGGCAGTATGTTAGTAATAGGCATGCTAATAAGCAAATTAATAGCAAGAATTGCCCCTAAAGTGTTACCGAAATGATGCTCACAGTGATTATGCCACGTGTCAAAAGGTGCGAGACAAGAAATTTTAGTTCTGTAACGTGTGAGAGAGATGCATTGCGACTGGTTTATATGAAAGCATCCTGGTATAGTTCAGAATATAAAAGATTGTGGTTTTTAGCAGATGCTCGCTCGACTGTTTGACCTTGTTGCAGGAATACATTCCAAAAATAAGTTCACAGGCTTGCTCTTTCTAGATTTTCTATCCTCTGTAGTTTTAAATGTATGTTGCTGGTTGGCTCAGGTCTCGGAGTCAGAACTGGAACTGATTTCCACTCTTATGAAGAGAAAACCTACAGAACCAGGCCTTTTTTTTTTAATTATGTTTTTGTTTTTTGGTTGTTTTATTTTGTACGTTCTTGTACGTTCTAGAGAAAACGAATGCACACAAATCTCTGAATTCTAGCTCAAGTTCTCATTTTTAGGGTTACATCCCAAGAGAGGACCACAACGTCCAACTCATTTTCACCTGCAGACATCCTAGCTGTCTGTAACAATTTGAATGTTTCCACACTTGCTGATGAAACCCTCTGCGCTTTGGGCTTTGTTTTCTGTGTTGTTAGATGTCAATCACGTAAGCTGATCAGTATTCAGAATGATAACTCCTTCTCCACTGGGTCTGATTTCTAGCTCCTGAGTCAATTACTTTTCATTTGTCTGCCCCGAATTGCTGAAGCAATGTTCAGCTGCGGTTCTTCGCAGCTCACGTGGTTTGTGTCGCTTTGCAGAGAAACACAACACTCAGAGCAGCATATACAAAGACTGGCATGCATCAGTCCAGGCTTGTATTTACTGTCGAGATTAGTTTTCTTCCCTCTTGGGCTGGTCTGAATTTATGTATTTGTTTATTTCATATTTACAACGCTAGACAGGAAACATACCAACTTCTTAATGCATGCTTATTAACATTCAAAATATGGAGCAAAATCTGAAATAGAATTACTTTAACAAAGATTTGAGAATGCGTTTTTTGTCCTTTCCGTTTTTCCCACTATGATTTTGTGAGAATATTTCATGCATTATTATAGGTCACAATTAGTTCAGTGTTACCTATAGCACCTGATGTTTATTAGATATTTGCCTTAGATATATCCATAACTGGAAATGTATGATGTCGTATGTTTACACCAAGGAACACAACAGTCAGCTCATTGAACAGACTGTTACCTCTATCCTTCACAACCTCCTTGTGATTTGTGTAAAATTAAGTATGCTGTCTACTGTGAGTAAGGTCTGTGTCTGCAGATCCATTGTCAGTTACAGACTTAAACAGCCTTGACAAGTTCACTTCATCACTTACAGTCAGATTCCACTCACTTCTCTCTAGGCTATGATCCACAGTATTAGCCCATGCCTCTATGCTAATGGACTGTCATATTTTTAAATGGCAGCTATTTGTTAGCCTGGGAAGGACTGACTGATGATGTTTACAAATTCAGCAGGTAAGGTCTGAAATTATCTTCTATAAATCATGCAATGCAGCACTTCTGTTGCTTGAGATCATTCGATAAATGCATCTGCCAACTTCGAGAGCGATTGTCCCTGCCACAGGGAGAGACGCACACAGGCTAGTCAGCTCTCTGTATTCGGAGAGGCCTTATAATTAATTTGGACAGCTTCCAGCAATCTGCTAGTGTCCCAGGCTGGTTCATTTCTTCCCCGGGAGAGTGACGGATGAGACGTGGCCAGATTGTCACCGCTCAGTGTGAACCGGGAGCTCTCAGAGACGAGCGTTCGCTAACCCCCGTACAATGCTTTGACTCTCTGCCAAATTTTTACAAAACTCGGTTCATTTGTAAATGTATGCAAATGGCAGGCAATGGAGCTCTCCTTGAGTTAGTCCTTGTGGAACGCGGTTAAAAGCTGAAAATTATGTTCATCCTTCAGCCTCTTAGTCTCTTTGCTGCTTCAACTGTTTAAATGAGTGCGATGCTTTAGGGTTGAGTTAAATTTCTTACTGGATTCATGTGAGGATCGGTGTTTTCATTTGTGACTTTGTAACCTATTGTGATTTTTGCGCAATTCAAATATGATTCCTAATTTAAAACTGCAGGGGTCTTTTGCATTAGATTTTATTGTGTCATTTTGGTTTTGTGCAACAGTTTTACAGCATGTGGATTGATTGTTGGCTATTTTGATGTTGAAATTTCTCTTACTCTCACCAAGGTTGCATAAAATTCAATAAAAAACAAAGTTATTTCAATTTAAAATAACTGTTTTCTATTTGAGTGTGTCACATGTTTAAAGTATAATGTATTCCTGTAATAGTAAAGCCGTTACAGTCTTCTGTATCACATGGTCCTATGTGTATAAATCATTCTAATACGCTAAATCTTTTTACTATTATTATCTTATAATGGATTTTTTTTAATGATGCAGTATTTTTCTGCTCAATCTTTTGAAATAATATAAATGTCTTTACTGTATTATTCAGTGTGTCTTCGCGGAGTAGAATTATTTATTTCTTCTGCTTGTTCTTTTTTTTTTTTTGAATGGTTTCATATACTTTTAACTAATTGAAGACAATGTTTTATTTTTAAGCAATTGCCGTGAATAGAGATTTATTTATCCAGCCATCTCCCATCCGAGTTGCTGGAACAAGTATAGTCAAATTGTGATTTTTGAATCACCCTTTCAAAGATTTGGTTGATTTATTTCACAATACGTTACGTGTGATTCATTCTTAAATCTGACTGATCTTGTTCTGAAGTTCACATCACTCACTCAATGATCTGGTCTCAGCAGGGGAGGATTATCAGTGAATTATGACTGGAGTTTGGATCTGTTCTTTACACAAGGCTGTTTTATGGCTTTAAAAGACTAGACCATGTCGTATGGCCCATTTTTATGGTGCTTTTACAATCTGTTTGAAGCCCTCAATCCTCAAGGGGAATAATTGCATAGGGAAAAAGAGCACCCGGTACAATATTTCAAAATTTGTCCTTTTGTGTTCCCCAGAAGAAAAATATGGGTTTGGAACAACACAAAGAGGCATAAATGATGACAGGATTTATTTTTATTTTTTTAAACTTATTCCTTTATGTTCTGTGATGCACTCCCAAAAATACCTTCTTGCAGCCATGTCCATGTTTAGCATACTTTAAAAGTACCGAAGGAGCTTTTGCTCCAGATTTTTTCATTTACTGAATGTGTCACACTGTTGACTGCTCGGCTTGTTTGGATTATTATACATGGCAAACTAGTGAACCTCCACATGCGCCCCATACCATGTGCATGTTGCCTGGCAACACACTCCAGGATTCCTCAGAAGGTAAAATGATGCACATTAGACATGCAGAACCAACAGTAGCAAGATAATGATAATAGGCCTTCTGTACTTGATTTTCCCCTCACCCTTCTCCTCCTCAGCAGGTGAACTGCTGAGTGTGCTGGAAAACCGCTTTAGATGGAGATTCTCCAAACGAATTGCCACACCTTCAAGGCAGTGCAGTTTGATTTTAAGATTGAACTAGCAAGGATGCCCATGATTAGCGGGGTCATTTGGAACCATAATTAACATTGCTTAATTACCTTGATCAGATGTTCTAGGTTTGATAATCAGGTTATCTAAGCCCCTAAGCAGAACCACAGCAAGCTTAATTTGAGGTATTAATTTGGCCAGATCTTTTAATGAAGGCTATTGAAGTTGTGGCATTGGCCCTAAAGTAAAGAGACATGTATAAAGGGGAAAATGTTTTTTGACTAGATTTTTTAAAATAGATTGTTAATTTAGACTATGTTGGAGGTTAACAGGTATATTACATTGGCGATCTTACCTCAGTAGTTGAGATTTACTTTGTTGTCTGCAGTATTAGTTTGTGGCAAAGGAGGTAGTATGAAGTTTGAACTGTTGCCTACCACTTTGCACATGGTTATTAGTTTACCTCAGAAATGCTGTTTTTAAAATGGGCTTCTTGAACAATCTCCCATTGGTTGGACAAACAGATGATAAGTTGTAATCTCATAGACTGACTTTCATACAAGGTTTATTATTTATTAGTTTGTCAGGAACTATAGCTGGTTGATACAGCAGAGTTTCTGAGCATGAAATAAATTCTGCATTTGTCAGATATGTCAGTATAGTGACATCAAATCTTGTTTGAGGGATATAGTAATAAGAAAAGGAAATAGAGTGCAACCTAATTTCTCAATGGTGCGACTAAAAAATAAAAAATATCAGCCATTCAAGGGAAAGAAATAAAGTCTTTGCGGCATTGAAGGTCAAACATTAAGGCCGGGACACACAAACCGACAGATGTAGCCGCGGATAATAAGAGAAGATGAAAAGAACGATTGGCAACTTATTCGTTAAAGGGATAGTTCACCCAAAAATAAAAAAATGTTATGTTTATTTGCTTACCCCCAGGACATCCAAGACTTCCCCAGGTAAGTCTGGTAGTCATTTAATGGAAGTGGATGGGCACCACACCTTGGACAAAAAACATGGACAGACAAATCCAAATTACACCCTGTGGCTCGTGACGATACATTGATGTCTTAAGACACGAAATGATCTGTTTTTGTGAGAAACTAAATAGTATTTATATCATTTTTTTACCTCTGATAGACAAGCATGTCCAAACTGTCTCGTGCTTTGGCGTAGGATACGCAAACGCCAGAACGCCAGAAGTGATGATTAAAAATGATATACTGTTCAGTTTCTCACAAAAAACTAACGTTTTGTGTCTTAAGACATCAATGTATCGTCACGAGCCACAGGGTGTAATTTGGATTTGTCTGTCCATGGTTTTTTTTACTTTGAAAGGTTTGGTGCCCATCCACTTCCATTAAATGACTACCAGACTGCCACGGTTAAAGTTAAAAATCTTCCTTTGTGTTCTGCTGAGGAAACAAAGTCACCTACATCTTGGATACCCTGGGGGTAAGCAAATAAACATCAAATTTTCATTTTTGGATGAACTATCTCTTTAAGAATGTTAAAATAAGGCCTGATCTGTCCAAGAATCATTTAAGCACAGAAGTGACCGAAGTAATCTCAAAGATGTCCGTAAAACTAAAAGTCATATCACTTTCTGACACGACAAGAGTCCAATTTAGTCTTGAGTTCTTTCTTCAAACCGTAATTAACTGACAGCAGCATTTAAATTTGAGTGGAGAGGGGATCATTTCAATCACGAGGCACGCAGAACACAAAACTGACAGATAAAACTTTCAGATAACAAGCATCATATTTCTCCTTTACTGTAAGTTACCGAAACCACACATTATAACACCCACTACACGGTACATGCACGTTTGTGTCTCTCACAGTGAATGACGTGACACAGACAACTAGTTGTCCAGTCCTGTTCCGTTCACACAGCGCCTGTGTTCTGAGAATGCGGTGTGTTGTGAGTCCTGAAAACTTACAGGTGTGAGTTTGGTTACAGAATGCAATTGCCACACCTGTAAATAACCAAACTGCGTGTAAACACAATCGTTTTAAGGACTCAAAAGGACTGCTGCTGTGTGAACGCAGCCTTTAGTTTTTGCAGCCTGGCACAACATGTTACATGTCAATATTGCCTATATGAATATTTGGGTGCACCTAACTTAAGGCACACCAGTGGAACCAGTGCAAAAAGTTAGTCTAGAGCCAACACAGTCTCACTCCAACTAGTCACATTTTCGACCCACACGCCGCTTTTGGAAGCTCAAGGTACCTCTTTTTAGTCACTTCTTGAAGTGAAGGGTCCTCCGTTGTTTTAAATAAGAAACCCGTAGCGTCAATATGCAGACGTGATCATTTTTTCAATTTATTTTAAAAGATATATTGGGTAAAAACAATGACCTTATTACATATATGTAGGGGTGTGATTTTTCAGTGTAAACAGTTAAACAGTTTTATTCTATCTTTCCTATACTTCCTGTGCGCTGCTGCAGTCTGTGCAATATCAAAAGATGCCTCTACAAGAATGCTTACGTCAGCTTTGGTTGTGAAATGCCATTGGCTCTTGTGTGTCTTGTGATTGATTGCGTCATGCCGTTGTGAACTACTATTGGTTCTTGTGTATCACGTGACCGATTGCATCATGCTACAGGACGGGAGTATGTTTTCTGAATGAGATGTGAGCGGGGTCATTTTTTGTGATTACAACCTTGTGTTTTACTCTCTTCTTCACACAAAGGCATCGCATGGCTTCAGAAAACTTTGAATGTAACACGACTTGTTTGTAATGTATTTATACTGCTTGTTTGTGAAATAAATACCTGTGGCTGCATTTACCTGTGTGTTGATATTGTTCAGAGGTGGGGTAGGGGTGGGGTTTGGTGCGCCAATAAAAGCAAAAAAAAGATATAATTTATATATGTATGCAAACCATTGCATTAAGCAAAACAACTGAAAACAATGGAGGACCCCTCACGTCGGAAAGTGACTAAAAGGGCTACCTTCAGCATCAAAAAGCGACACAAAAGGGTCTTGACCAAGTTGGTGTTGGAGTGTGACTGTGTTGCTAGAGCCCTGTATCCACAAGCAAAACTGTCTATTGCATTGTTTTTTGAGTTATGTCTGCGTAAAACACATTTTCTAGTTTGCCTGTGTTTTGCTTTATAATCAATACATTATTATAATTTTTTGTTTAGCCATGTTCTGGCATTGTGGCATATCTAAGAAAACACTATTTGAAGGTCAACATACTTTTCATACGTCATACCTTTTTGTTAGGTGAGACAAAGAGTTTTTTATAGCTACTAAACCAAACGAGAAGAATCTGATTAAAAAAGCTAAAAAACTCTTGCCCCCCTGCAACAATCTGACAAATTGCACTTGGCTACATGGTTCAGGACGAGCAGAGAATCCATTACCGTGTGCAGCTTCAGTCCTCTGTTGCACTCCAGCAAACAGACAATAGTAAAAAAAAAAAAAAAAGCTGCCTCCTTGCCATACCAGCAGCTGCATGCCATGTGTAATTTTCAGCTCCATGCTCATTGATGCAATTAAAACTAAATTAAATTGAAAAATGCAAAGTGTTGAAATAAACAGCTTTACCCCCCTCCCCAGCTAAAACTCCCATAGGTTTCAAAAGAAGTTTTCAAATGGCAATTTAAATCAGCAAAACTTTCAGATTTCTCCTTTACCAAGCATTTATATGGAGGCAAGCGTGAATCAGTGGATTTCATGCAATCTGAAGCGCTGCAGTATTGAATCGCCTTGATCTAATGGCTTATAGGCATATTGATAGACTCTTAAATGAACTTTAAAGTCTATGAGCAGGATCCACCACCTTTTTGGCTTTGTTTAGCTCCCTTTCATTGCATTTTCAAGCTGTCTGCTTTGTTTCAAGCAGCTGAGGATAAAAGCATCTGCTAAAAAAAATAAAAATAAAAAATAAATACATGTTTTAGTGTAGCTGCAATAACTAGGTGCCACTAGGCCTGGATGTGTTTGCGCAGCAGATCTCATCTAAATTAAAAGCAGCCTTAGGTGCTATTTCGCATGATTGAAGTCCGTGCTAATTAATGAACACTAGCATCCAACAACCCAAGAGCCCGTATTCTACGCACACATGTCCCAGTGGGCTTGACTGCCTCTGTTTCTCAGGGCTGTTATTCTCAGAGGACTGAGCGATACAGTTTTCAGCCTCACCTGAGGGTGGAGGGATGGAAAGAACGAATGAGCCAGGGACCAGGAGATTTAAGCATCCTATAGATTTGGTCACAGAGGTGTGATGATGGAGGGGGCTGTCAGGATGCTTTCACATGGGGTAAATCACACCTCGATGGAGAGGAGAGAGTGCCACCATGCATTAGGTTTGGAATTAACATTTCTCTGCTCCAGACCAGCAGAGTGATTTGGGACTCTATCTAGCACACAGCCGTCCGTGAGACACTGAAATTACACCAAGTTAAGAATGGTATTTTTAGCAACGTGATGGGAAATCTGTGGATGGAGTGGGAGTTTGGTCCCCAAATGTTCATTATTTACTCTCCAACATTCGAATGGTTTAGGTGTATAGTGTTTCTCACTATCCTCTAATTACGATGGAGGTTAGGTTTTTTGGTATACTGAGGGATAGATTTGGTTTTAAGGGATTTAATCGGATTAAAATATCAATACATTCAAAGCCAGATCTCCTCCGGTGATGCTTATTTATTTATGACTAAGGGAATGTTCTTGGAGGCAATTTAAACAACAAATAATGATTGTGCCACTAGGTGGCAGAATATCAACTTGCATTAAAGGAAGTGTGTTGAATATGAGTGCGTGTAGATGAAAGGTGCTGTCCAAGATCACAAACACTTCTTTTGATGCATTTCATTTCTGCTTTTTATTACCTTTTTGACAATATACTCCGTTACATAATACATATCTAAAAAGCCACTGCAGCGCTGATTTAAATTAAATGTAGAAGTATAATAATATAAACAGATTAAATGAATATTCTGGGTTCAGTACATTTTAAGATTAGTCTTCAGCATTTGATGCACAATCTATGAAGCACAGTCAAGACACAAAACTGAAATCAGTCCGTCGCTCGGTTGATAGGGGGTTGTTATAATGTAATCTGTTTGAGTATTACAAAGTAGGCACATGACACAAGAATCAGGCTTTGAAAACTTTACTTTTTGTAGCTAGATTCAATTTTACAGCTTTGTGGTCATGTCAGTGTAATTTCTAATTGGCATTAAAGCACAGATATGCAAGTTTTAACAGAAGATCCAAGTCCCATTCACTTCTATTGTACATGGCTTTTTTCCTTAAATGAGGGTATTTATTTATTAAGAATATATTTTCACAAAATCTTAGTGCCAAACTGCTTTGGTTACATACAGTGTATGTCACTGGGGTTCCTTTTCAAAAGATTCTAATATGTACCTTTAAGCTACTAATATGCATCCTTTACTGTTTAGTAAGGTACAGAGGTATACCTTTTGAAAGGGTCCTGCCAAGGGAAAACTTTGTACCAAACAAACACTATTGTTTAAGATATTTTTTTATATATATATTTTGTGTTCCACAGATGAAAGCAAGTCAAACAACGCGATGTGAGGTTGAGTAAATGAGGAAATGTTCATTTTTTGAATTAGAACTATACCTCTTCGATCAACCAACAGCATGGAACAAACAAATAAAAAGAGCCACATTTCACTTGTAAAATAACAAAAAGCTGAATATTTCTAGAGTTTCTTGCCATCAAAAGTGGATGTAAGGAAACAAGAAAGTGTCCTCCGGATGTCCTGATGTTTCAGTGTGTGTATCAGTTAAAATGTCACAAGAGAACATTACGCACCACCCAAGGGTAGTACGCTCAGTTCCCCTCTGTCAGACCACATTCACCCACCCGGCTCGGACAGCCTCTAAATGCTACTCTGCCGCAAAATACCTCTATTTATTTGGTGCTGTCCAACACCGGAAGCAAACAACGTTTTCCTTGTCAACAATTCAGAGCACCTAGTCAGCCTGTCACGCTCCAGAGTGCATCCTTTGGCTATGGCTATACTGACAGCCGCTCACTCTGTCTGGAAAAACTCAAGCTCTTTATAAAAGTGCACACTAGAGTGCTCAAACACATACAGGAGTGCGATAGATGGCTCTAAAGAACATCCCCTTATCTTTGCGAAATAAAAAACAGCCAAAGAAAAGATGCAGTTTTCATTATTCAACTTGTGATGTTAGTTATTGGTGTTTTTTATGGCTCCGGGGCCCTGTATTCTTTTTCTTACTTTTTCGACATTTTTGACTTTGTGACTGTTTCAACCCTGGGAGGTGAAATATAGGATGCCAGTGGAGCAACATTTGTGTTTGCTGCTGTTTTCCAGTGGCTGGTGATATTATCTCATGTTCTGTTGTATTTTTCCATGTGCTGCGGATGGTTGTAGAGGTTTTTCTGATTGATTTTACATATATACATTCTATGTGCTAACAAATCTCAATTATAGTTATATTCTGTTGGCTGCTTTTTGTGTTTACTGCTCCAAGTTAAAAACAGATATTTATAGAAATTAAACAGGATTATGTGTTCCTGAAAGCATGTTTTTCGGTTTAGCTGTATATGAGCCAGCTCCTGTGTGGTGTGTGTTGCAGCAGAAACAGGATTACTGATGTGTATGTAGATGAATCCAGCAGTGAGGATTCTGGGAAGCAGAGCAGCAGGTGTCCTCCTCTACGAGCACAGTTATCTCGCCTCCATAAAAGTAGTTCACCTTACACTCATAGATGCTCAATGTATCAGTGAAAACAGCTCAAATTAAACTTTAGTAGAAAATACAGTCTGTGTCACATATGAAAGCGTATATACCACTTAACGATTAATGAATTGGGGTTCAATGGTGGCTAGCAATTATAAATTTACTTTGATGAGATTGTTACAGTGATCGGCTTTGTAGTAGTGACAAACCACATGTAACCATATGTCCCCTCAGTGATGTATAGGAACATGCAGATTCCTCTGTGGAAGACTAGTGGAACAAATTATATATATATATATATATATATATTTAATACATTCAATTACAATAAACATTCTCTGAGGTATAATAAATATCCTCAGCTTCTGTTCTACACTATACATGACTTCAACATTAATATAAGATTACAATTTACAACAAAGCCCAAACTTAAACTCCTTTAATGTGGCTGTCATTCAAAAAAAAAATGTTTAAACATATATAAAATAATTACCATAACTAACAGGTAAAGTAATTTATAATAGTATTATACACTGTCAGAAATAAAGGCTCAAAATACCTTTTTAAAAGGTACACTTTTGTACAAAAGTTAAGTACTACACTTAAATACTAATATGTACCTTTAAGGTAACAAAATGGACTCTTTAGGTACAAACATGTAGCTTTTGAAACGTTACTGCCCCAGTGACAGCATTAGTACCTTCATTTCTGAGAGTGTACGAACATCGAGTGAACAATTTCGGTACAAATATGTGTACCGTTACTCCCCTACTGTATATAAATATAAATTATGTCTATTGAATATCCCCAATTGGTTATCTAAGTACATGTGTGTGTGTGTGTGTGAGTGCGAGAGAAAGAGAGTGAGCTTTGGTGTGTCAACATCTTCCAAGTGTTAAACCATTGAATCAGCCCTTCCTTATGTGGCACTAAACCTCAAACAATTCGCAAGATGAATGAGGTTACAAAGTTAAACGTTGGCATTGTTTCTGAGTGAATAAGAATTTTTATTTATTTTTTTTACCTGTCCTTTTGTTCCCTCTCTAAACATTGCTAGGCAAGTAGAAATACACTTAGATGAGAATATATTTGTTGGTGGAAAGCAGCTTATGCTCCATTAGGCGTACTGGATTGTTGTCAAGGTCTATAATACATTTTTGCCTCCACTTTGCCTTGCCTGTGGGTCATTTAAAAGACTGCTGAAGCGTTGTCTTTTATCATACTGCTAGACATAGCAGAATTTGAAAGGGATATAACTTTTGCAGATTGTAAAGTGTCTGTCTCTAATGTACAACCAAGTTTAGTGCCAGTGAGCATGTCCTAAACAGCTCTGCTACTTTGTTTACAAGGAGTCAAAAGTTTTCATGCGTCTGTGGATCACTGGAATGTGCCTGTATCATTTTTACAGAGTGGGAAGTTGATGATACCTTGTTGTTAAAGAATTTAATCCTTACTGGTTATACAAATGCAAGCCCTCTTTGCTAGTTTGTCTGTTTGAGTGATTTCCAATACCTGCCCATGGAATGAAGCTATCTTGTTCTCTGCAAGTCCATTATCACTGTAACTGTTGATGGAGATGAATAGAGACAGCACTGTTCAGTGCTATATGCAGCAGGAGCATTTTCTCTGAGCTGACAAGGATAGCAGTAGCTCAAAAAAATTTGGTAGAAAAAATAATTGACATGAAGAAGACAAAAACAAATAGAGATATGAGAAATGTTGGTCTTGTCAAATCAAGACAAGTCTTGTCAGTCATCTTTTCTTACTCTTTTCATGTAAAAAGTGAAATTTGGCGGTAGTTGCTCCTGTTTTTTTTCACTTCATAAATAAAATGTCCATTGTCCAACTGAACTAAATGGATTATTGCATTGCTTAAAAATTATGTTCCGGGTTATGCCCACAAATGAAAATGAGTTTTTTCTGTGTAATACTCTGCCACAGATTAGATTATTCTAAATTTTAACTACACATATTAAACCTATTTTTTAGAAATTACACAGTGTCAAGGGAAAAACATCTAAAGTAATCAAAGCAACAGTCCTGCCAACACAATGCATAAGTGAACTGAACAATTGCAATGGAAGTGTTTTGTTTAGGTTTTATACCAAGAAAGATAAGAATAACCTAAACTGTCAATATGGTAAAATAGCAATAAAAATAAATGGAGAATTACCTACTTCTAAAAGGCGAGAGCACTGTTTATTTCTAGTCATTCTGTACATAATGTACAGCAGGTGGTAAGTAAATCATAAGTATATAATCATTATTCAATGTTTAATTATCAGGGCTTTTGTGATCGTGTGATAACATGCAATATGCGTTCTATTCTGATTGTCTAGACAGATGGAGGTGTGTGAAAATCTCGATTTATATAAAACGTGTGAAAACAATATTACTGTTATGTGACTTTGCTAATATATTGTGAAAATAAAAGTACCTGTACCTGTATGTTTATGCCGGCTCAAAGTGGCTGGCTTTCTAATTAAATCATTGCTAATCGTGTCACCAAAAGTAAAAAATTGCACAAAGTTGATGTGTAACAAATGAAATGTTTAATGTAATAGTAAAAATGTAATGGTACTAATTTTGATGCTTGAGTTTATTGTCACCTCTGACCGTTGCTTATGATTCAGTGATCGGTAACTTGGTTGTCATGGAAACAACGCTACAGGACAAGATTGCATCACATTAGAAGCTCAGTCAGTAAATTTGACCAGTTGCATGTTTAAACATATATATCCACACATTTTCCCAAAAACAAGTATGTGATCTTTAGCGGTGTGTAGTGAATTGTCCGTATGCCACATCATTTTGTTTTCCCATCATTAATTATAGTTTCTGCATAGTAAATATGTTGTAGTTTAATTTAAAGAAGATTCGAACTTTTATGTGAAATGAATAAAAACAGTGCTTAAATTGTAAATATAATGACAACAGCATGGCTTCCTCTACATACTTGCATTGAAAGAAATACTTTTTGGTCAAATTTAGCTTGTTATTTCATATCACTTAAGTGTATATGATATATCTTAGTTGAATGCAGAAATAAATATGTAAAATTTATTCTATTACTTTACTTTGTTTGATATTTTGGTCATTATTCATTTTGAAGTCATTGGTTTAGCCACATTAATTGCATTATGAAATGTGCCTATATAGCTATAGCGATATTTCAACAAACCTAACTCTTTCATTATTCAGATTTAGGTGTGCACCAAAAACAAGAGTTTGCCATTGAAGAGCTTCCATTAAAGATCAATGCTGTGGCAGATCTCAGACCTTTGCTTTGTGATTTTCAAATGACTGTGTTGCAGAATAATCCTGAGGCATGCTGTGGTGGGTGACAAGGTAGGGTTTCCTCCAGCAGGGGTGTTTATCTTCATTGCCTAACCCTCGTGAAGCGCCTCAGCATCTCAGGCTTCGCGCTCCACCTCGAGTTCCTCTTGAGTCCTGTCCGGCCATTTGTTCTGACAGCTCCCCATCACGTCTTTCGCCCATAGCGACTTCGCCGCTTTCCAGGGGCATGCCGTCACACCACTCACTAAATATTTACCTCATGCTGGTTAAATATAGACGGTTCGCAAAACAGCCCATCCAAGACAGGTCCCATCAACATGCTGCTGAGAAGAATGATGGATGGCCCTGCCTGAAAATTTATGACTGTCACAAGCAAAACACGAAGGAATCGAGGAAATGACTCCTGACGGAAACAGTGTGAAATGCTACAGTTTTTACCACAAATGTCTGATGTGGTCCTGAATGCCTCTTTAGTGTCATATAAATGCCAAAATGATGAGACAGGACCATGGGGCGTTTTTCACAGTGGGTGGTCTTCCTAACAAAACACATTTAACTTTGGGCCACTTTTTGTTATGCTTTCCTAAGGCAAGGCAGAAAACATATAGAACTAGACAAATTAGGAATTTATGACTCTGTCATGAGGGTCAACGTGACATGAATTTAGTTTGTTTTACTGGTTTATCTGTTCATTTGTTCAAAAAGTAATTGTAAAGTGCAGTTCATGCATTGGGAACTTGAATGCATCTTCTGTGTTTTTAATTTTTGCTTTTATTTGATCGAAAATAAATATATTTTCAAATATGAATTATTCCCTTGACAGCAAAGCTGATCAGCAAAGCATGATCTGTCGGAAATTATTGTAATATGATGATTTGCTGCTTCTGAATGCTGATTTTAGAAAATTGAGATTTTTCCCTCAAAATGAAAATGTATTTATGTTGTTTTTGTTGTTTTGATATTGGACATCTTAATTTTAAAGATGTCAATTTTCACTTAATCACAATTTCAAAACATGAATTCTAGCTTTTATTGCATTTTACAGCCAGCAATTCATAGAGTTCTCTGGCTTTCTACATCCAGCTCTCAAATACATGGTGTTCCGATGAAAAAATATAACCACTTTCCTAGTTCTTTTCAGTTGATCAGTGTCAAAAATATCCAGTTGTCAATGTGTAGTACATTTCCTGACCTTTAGATTAAACTGTGTCCCTGTGTTGGCCTTCAGTAAAAAGGATTCTTAAAAGTGATATTTTAAAACTGTTCTTGAAATATCCACAAAGCATAAAGCCATCTAGTGTGACGTTTGTTTAGATGCATCTTTTCTCTCCCATATTTCGAGACACAATGACCCACCTATCAGGAGACTCTACATTTTAAAGGTTGCATTAAAGGGCAGAGCGTACTGTTACTGGCCGGTCTTTGTGTGTTTGGGGGAGATGGGGTTTGGTATTGACAGATCCTCTAACTGATGTCTCCAAATCCTCAATGAATAATTCATTTTGTGTGCAGGGGACAAGATCCCTCGGCTGAGCTTTCATCTCCAAGACTCCAGAGTGACCTATGTCACACTCCTGTAGAGTTCATTTCTCCTCTGCTCCCAAAGTCAGCGGTGTCACCTCCACACTAAAATGTTCAGATATGACTCCTCTGAAATATTTATGCCATCCAACCAGTGCGCTCCATTTGGTGATGACAATGAGTTATCGATGTTTTAAGCAGTGTAAACAGCACGCTTCTTAATGTATTAAGATTGATCCCACATTAAATATGATGTGACAACATGACAGCTCTTCATACGCAGCTCACTAATTCTCAGCTAATTCAGCTCATTTGAAATAATAATGTTTTTGCTCCTGGCTGACACTTGTTAATTATTCTAAAAGCTCTGTTTTGAATTTCATTTTCATTATTGAGAGGCAGGTTGAGGTGCAGATTTTACCACAGGAACTTTTAGATCATGCGATCATGGCCTGTCTAATGTTTAGTTTTATTCTCCTTGTAGTTTTTAGCCCGTACTGATTTTCGACCTTTCACGGTTGGTACACTTGTTTATTTATCTTAACAACTAGAGAGACTGATGTGTTTGACCTTTTGCTTTGATTAAATGGTATTTGTGCAGCTACAAACAAAAGCCCCTTTGGAGGTTATTGTGTTTGTGTTTTGCGGGATAACTGACAGCTTCTCTTTGGCCATCTTATAGATACGTTTGACTTTCGCCTCTGAATTTCACCTGGGATAAGTGAGGTTGTGTAATATATGCGTGAATGTGTACAGATGCCATCTATGTGTGTTTGAACAATTAGCTACTGGTACGCCAATGTTGCACATGCACATCAAAATTAATAACTGTTCACTTACACGTGTGACACATAAACAATAAAAATGCATCTGTTCCCAGTTGCATTTAGTCTTAAGGGAAACTAATGTCAATCTTAACTGTTTTTATATATTGTGACCAAATGTGTTTCTGTTTGTAGGTTATCAGCAGGATTTTTAAGATCTGATTTAAGACTTTTTACTGGGTTCATCGGAGTAGTTTGAACATAAATGTGTGTTGGAAGTGTGTGCACACATTCATCCTATAATGATAAAAGCCACACAGGGTTTTATTCTAAATCCCTATCTTAAAATCCCCCTTTTCAAATCTGCTTGTTGACATATTTTACACAGGCCGCTCCCACGATAGTTGATTGACAAGACTTGTCCTGAGTGAGCTGTCATCAGTCTGCCATTATTTCGATTATTTGACAAGAATGCCTCAGATTAAGCGATTGACGCTTTAGTTGTTGGATGTAATAATGAACCTATGTAGCAGTCATCATTTACTTCTGACATCTGAGCCGCTGAAGATGCAAAGGATTAATGTTACTTTCGTTTTTGAAGGGAATATGCCAATCTCAAGTTCACACGGTTAATAGAAGTGAGTGTATGTTTTTTTATGAATGTTTGCAAATTGCCTTTCCTAATAATGTACTGGTTAGCTTGTTTTGTTTACAGTCTACTTGTCACTCCAAGACAGAGAGGGGCGGGGTCAGCAGAGATCATCTGAAGTGTCATGGGCTTGAAAAAGAGCTGATTTTGACAGGGCAAAAGGGTGTTTTTTTCAGTGATATTTTGCAGCGAGCAATGGATCACCTCTTTTCGTGCTTCGCTGTGGTTACGCTCGAGCACTTTGCTCATTCCATGCTTGAGGAGCTCCACTCATGCAGGTGTGAGTAACAGAGACTCGCACATTCACTGCCGGCCAGTGTCTCATCTGGGATTCGATTCATGCATCTTTGTGATAATCTCATTATATCTCCTCTCGGAGCATCTTGGGTAATGTAATGTGGCAGACACAATCACAGACAGGGGGCGTACATTGAAGCCTAATCCTCCCCGCCCCACCGGCACCACTTTCCGCCTCCTTGGGAAATTGCAATCAAACTTTTGCTGCTCCCTGATATTACTGCCGAATTGTCACAGCTGCACAATATATGTCCTTCTTTTGAAGCAGCAGCATAAATACTAATCATTGTCGTCACTTTGCTAATTGCTATTCACAGAAAAACACCGGGTAGGGGGTATTTACGGTCAGTCTGAACATGGCAAGGAGGTAATTATCAAACAGGACGCTGTCTAAAGGGGCAGTGAACCATACACAATGCAAAGGTCAATTTTGTGCAGTGTGAGGTTTCGAGGCCGCTGCACAATAACTCATAAATAGGGCTCTGGGGGAGTATTGTCAGGCTTCAGTTAGAGCCCAGGCCGCTTGTCAATCTGATAGAGTCTCTCCATGTGCCCACTTTGAGGTGAGGGTGTGATTAATGCTGGATGTCGGTGCTGTAAAGTTTTATGTGGCGACTCTGATAATGTGATAATGGAGTGGCTGTCACTTATGAGGGTGACACAACACTTAGTGTAGCACGAGGGCTGACAGTTGTGAGGAGATGTCAGTTATAGCGTGAAGGCAAGAGACATCATGGTCTCGTTCATAAGATCCTCTGTGGATTTTGGTGTGTATGTGTGCTTATTTTTTTAACAGTAGAAGATGTGTTTTTTTATACAGCTCTCTTATAAGGGATTGTTACAACACTCCCTTATAAGACAGCTGCCTATGTAATAATACAATTTTGCATTATTTTATATATTTACTACACTAAAAAACATTAGAAAATTCTGTTTCTCAAATTTGGACTATAAGAAGTATATATTTGCACCAAACAACCCTGAAAAGGCCACAGTTTCAGTTAACAGCACCCAATTACAGGGGAAAATGTGCCTTTCGTTTTTTGGAACAGCGCATGGGCTTTGGGAGTGGTTGAGGATATAAGACATTAGAGATATTAAACCATGATAAAGCTCCTAAATCTGCCATTTTCATCAGCAGCGCATAAGAGAATGGGAGGTGTGAGCAGCATCTGTTCTTAATCAAAAGCTCGCCGGTCTCGCCTGAATGAAATGGCATTACGTAGGCTGCATGATAATGCCACTGCCCTCTCTCAGCATGGACCGACTCTCAATCAATAACCACCGCTGCAGTGAGGCATAAGCCCCGTATTCTCTATGCATTGATTCTTAATGGATTATCATTGCTGATAGTTTACTGCTGGGGATTTAGTGTTTACTCCACTAACATGTCTCGTTCCCCTCTCTTTTTTCCCCCTACTTTTTTCATCTCTTCTACAGGGTCTGTCGGTTTTAGTCTCTGCTGCTCAGCTGTTTGTGTTTAAAAGGTTGCCGTCCTCCTGGGACGACACTATTCCTGTGCATCAGATTTCTCTTCTAAACTGTCTTTCTTTAGCGATCACTGGGGAACCTGGAATTTATCTCTGAGAGATCGAGAGGAAAAGAGAATGAGGAATTTGGCACCAGAGAGAAAAAGAGAAACAAGCCATTTCATACTCTAGCAAGCTGCTTTCCCGCCTGCTGCCTACATGGGCAGCTGTCTTCTAAGGGAGTGCTGTAAAAATCGTGAAACCTTATAAATGGTGGTTTTGGAATGCTCTACTTGGGTCAGAACCCTCCTAATCAGCAGGCTTCTAATTTTAACAAGATACTATCATGTACTCTATTAAAGGGAGGGAAAAGGTAGTAAGGGCATATATCATAGCAAAGAAAACTATGAACAAAGATGAACAAATTTCTTACAGGTTTGGAACAACACTAGGGTGAGTAATCGATCACAGTTTTTAGGTGATTGATTAAACTGTAAGCATAAAAAGCAGAAAAATATTGAGTAAAATGACTCATTTTAATTAGAGCTGTTTATATTTAGTTATTTTTCAGCACTGAATACAATTGATTTTGAGGTTAGCATAATGATTATGCTTATTAGGGCTGTCACAATGTTCACTACCTTATTTTCGTTGGCAGATCTTTTTTTTTTTTTTTTTTTTTTGGAAGTAAAAGTGAATTACAATAAAAATTTAATTGTAGGGAAGCAGAGAGATTTTGTACCTATAACTGTACAGAAGCATACAAGTAGGATCTGTAGACCGAGCTGTTTAATAGTGGCAGAGTAAATTTTTAAGTTGCGGGTAAATTCTCTTGCTTTCGTCTTTTATCTCTTCTGACATGATTTTGTGTAGCAGAGGTAGTTATTCCCTGAGTTGTCTTCCTGCTATTTTTTTTTCTGTTTTATCATTGGATGGAACCTTTTGGAATATTCTTTGCATCTGGCATCTTATCTTCATAACAGAGCTGTAGAGATGGAGGAGGAGAGAAGAAGGGTTAAAATTGTGTCGCTGCAGACTGATCGTAAGCCCGCTGAGGCACTTTTCAGCTTCCCCGTTGCCCTTTTGTGCCCATCACTTCTTGCTAACATTCTCTCATTTGCCTCAATCCTTGTCCCTCAGTCAGCTATTACAATAGTAATTATGGCCGACAGCTATTTTTTTGTTCCTTTTGTTGATGTGCAAGAACGTTGGTTTGCCCTTTGCTGCAAGAACATGAAATGGCGAGGAAAGTGCGGAGCAAGCAGTAATGGGCCGTACATGTTTTTTCCACTATCTCCTTTCGTAAGGGGCTGGAGAAAAGCATATTATTTCCAGGCCATTAGCAGGCACTTGTAGCTGTTCTTTGCTCTATAAAGTATTAATGCAGGTGAAGCCGCACACTGATGGAGCAGAGAGCCTTGGATTTGCAGCACGAGTCAGGTTTAGCGTAGACGCACTCCTAGACTTGAGCACATGGATTTTTATTTCTCTAAATCTGCTGGTGGGAAAATACAGTACAGTTAGTCTGTGTTACTAAACTAAATCCAGCATAGGCTCATTGGGAAAACAAAGCCTTTACCTACATTTTTGAAAAACAAAAAATGTACCTATACAGTTCACAGCAGTTTTCAGTTGAATAAAACACCAACCGCGTATATCTCTTTTCAAACAAATTGTAATTACATATTTGATTAATAATGGTTTATTTCTTTGTGTTCCCTTGCATGATATTATATTATGAATTGTGGTGCAATGTATCACAAAACTCGTGGTTCGGATATGCATCATGAATTTTTCGTATCAGCAAAAAAAAAGTTTGCTTTTCATTTATTACTAAAAAGCTTACTTTAAGGACTTATATACCCCAGCAAAAACCACTAGCTTTACTACTAACATCAGTAATCCAATAAGAATGATTGCATCTATTACAAACAGATGAACAGTCTACAACATAAAAGTATAGGCTATATAAAGACAGTAGGATTCATTAGGGCATTTGTTTGCAATATTGGATATTAATCTCAATATGTTTGCATTTTGCGTTTAAATAAATAAAAGAAACATGATTTTATTTTGCCCCTATTAAAAAAAAACCAGAACAGCTATTGTGACAAAGTGCAAATTTAAGCATTTAAAAAAAAAGATCTAGACCAAGTAATCCCTTACTGGTTTTTATTAAACAAATACATGTATATGTAACTGAAGTAATGCAAAAGTACAGAACGTGCATTCTGTCAACATTTTTAGTGCATGCAACTGACAATTTACACTGTGCACCAGGGGGAAATAATTAAACTGGGATTCTTATTATTATTTTAATATTAGTGTTATTTTAATTAATGAATTAATTAACACTTTCATTTTGATCGCTAAACGATCGGGGCAGTTGTAACATAATGGAAGGGAGTTGGTTGCGAGTTTGAGTCCCAGGTCTGGCGTGGGTTGTGAGTGGGGTTAGTGAATAACCAGTGCTCTCTCCACCTTCAATACCACGACTGAGGGTGACACCCTTGAGCAAGGCACCGTTCCCCCAATTGCTCCCCACTGCTCCGGGTGTGTGTTCACGGTGTGTGTGTGTGTGTGTGTGGTTGATCACTTCTCACGGCTGTGTGTGTGCACTTGGATGGGTTAAATGCAGAGCACAAATTACTAGTATGGGAAACCATACCTGGCAACATGTCATGTCCTTTCCATGTCACTTCCTTTCCTTAAACTCCAACTTGTATGTCAGTGATTTCAGATTGCTTCCAAAATGAGGAGCAAGCATGTGCGCATGGATGCCAGATTGTTGAAATAAACAAAACACCGGGCAGAAGGATTCAAGGATGTGAACTTGTGATATCTGACAACTGCAGTAATAAAAGCTACCTCACATCTCTCGCGGGGATGTAATATTGGACATTTGGTGCATTCTTTTGAGAAAATATGCTTGAATTTGAAATTCGATATTCATGATATTTTCAAATTTTACATTGTCATCAAAATTATTGCAATATTATCGCCAATATTTGATATAGCACCCAGCACTAGTATTCTGGGTAGTAATAAACAAGTTAAAAATAACTCAAGCCTCAAATGTGAGCCATACATCGGATTGGTGTAAAAAAAAATGCAAAAACCCTTAAGTTGAAACGTGGAAAGAAAAGAACACAACTTAAGCATGCAGAATAACATAAATGGATATTGAATAATTAATTGTCATTTTGAATGATGATGTAATTGTGCCACCCGTGATTGTATTTGCATTTAGAAATTTGTTTAATTGCGCAGCCCTACTTTTAGTGCAAAACAACCTATACAGCAGAATAAACAGTTTCCAGATTCATGTTAAATCTAAAAGCACACAGAGTGCCCGCATTTCACTTTGAGCATTTTTTTTTAGAAAGAAACATAAGGCATATTTTTCCACTGAGCCTAAACTGACTAAACTGAAGCTGAAAGTTGAGACCTGGTTATAATAATAGGGAAAATGACCAATCAAGCATAACTTGGCTTTGAAAGTATTTACAGTTTGTAGTGCTGTTGCCACTACATTTTTTGCCAGTTCTATGAAAAATGTGAAAGATAAAAATATCTGTTCTTCTCACATTATTAAAGAGGTTTTCAGGCCAGCCTGAAAAACAATGTCACAACATAAATGTTGTACAGAAATGCAAGTCTAATATCACTCAGAAAGTTGTTGTCTGGTAAAGTTAAGTACATGGCAGTTTTGTCCAAGCTAATTGCTGGGACGCTTCTTTACTGAGCCAAGCAGGGGGGTTTATTTCAACACTGGGTTCATGGTATGTTGCTTCCTCTATATTTCTGACTGCAAAATCAATCTCAACTCTCGGATAACTAAAAACTGTTGATTGGTGTAATTATCATTCTTTGCCCTTGGTGAAATTCAGACACTTTGAAAATGCCAAAGTGACAGAAATCCGTTTTACATGTTTTGAGAAAGATGCTTAATTGTGTTTGTTTCTTTGTATGGCAAATAATTTGAAACTCATTCAAGGGAATGTTATTTTTTTATTCTTGCCAGTTTAAGCAACCCCTAGGGAACAGGTAAAGAATCTGTTCACTGAAAAAAGTTTGAAGTGGAATGTGAATTAGAGCCAAATAACCCCCATGTTGACTTTTCTCTCAAGACTTTCTCCAAATTCAGAGAACAATAATGACCTTAACTTCTTTATCCAGCCCTGTGGTCACTTGAAATTGAATTTAAGAACATTCTGTGCTTTTCCTCGTCTATGGACTATACATGCAGTTACCTCAGTGCATAGTGTGTGAGAAGGTAACCTGTAGCTGGAGTACGAATTTGGTGTGGTAACACATACTGAAGAATCAATATCACAGTTTTGTGCTCATGTAGTTTACTGCAGTTGTGTCTCATTCTTCTCCATTGTTGCCTTATTTCTGTGTTGAATGTCATAATTGTTCGCAGCCATAGTTAGAATTGTGTGTTATTTATGACTGAATGGAGGATAATTGGCAATGGAGCTTAGTGCTGTAGTGGTACAGTTCATTGATTCCACATCATGGTCGACCTGCGTCTGCCACCATCTACCAGCCAATGAATGATGAGCAGGTAAGCTCCTGTAATTCTCATTCGCTGAGGCCTGCATTCCCATCATGCTTGCTGGCTTTATTGAAGTTCAGGCTTCTTGTGTTAATTAAAAGCACTTTGTCATACAGACAGTTTGTTCTATTATGTATTTTTATCTTTATGTATTTCATTGCTTAAGGGATCCAATGAATCAAAAATCCTTTCCTGTTTTAATTTAATTTAATTTAATTTAATTTAATTTAATTTAATTTAATTTAATTTAATTTTAATTTTAATTTTAATTTTAATTTTAATTTTAATTTTAATTTTAATTTTATTTAAAAAAATAATTTTATCGTTGTAAAAAAGGTACTGACAAATGTGTTTTTTCAGTTTTTATTTTATAATTTTCTAATGACGCCTGAATCATTAAAATATAGTTTAACCAAAGAGGTCTATAATACTTAATACCCATTTAGCATTCTGGTTATATCGATAAGTTGTATGATATTTAGTTAGAGACCCTTCTCTTTTGCATCATGATCCATATGTTGAATCACTTCTGTGGGGGGTGTTCCTGGTGAGTTTGTCCCTACAGGGCAATTGTACATCATTCTACAATCTAGTTTACGACGGAGGGATTCATATCTCAGTTTTCACAAGAATCATACAGATAACTCATGTCAGCCTTCCTCAGCTCTCCGTGTGAGCGAAGTGCAGGCACAGCACATTAACCATATTTACTGCCAACAATTTCCAAAGGAAATTGCCTTTGCAAAGGGAAAAGGGCATTTAGAAAATCCAAACTCTAGATTTCAATCAAGATACGTCAGTTTAAAATATACTTTCCCTATGTACATGCTGTTGCCTTTGTTTCTGTCTGTGAACTGTGACACTTTACAGGGTATTTTATTATGTGGACAAAGACGCAAATTGCTTGCTGTCATATGTGGATTTTGGAAGAATAATAGGTTTTTAATGTGAAAAGCAAATGGGAAGCCCTTTTTTTCTACATGCAGGCCATCCTGTCACCATGGAGAAAACAATCTTGCCAGAGCATGTTACATTAAGCAAGATCATGTTACATCATGAAGCACTTTTTGTTCTGATGTGAGAGAAAATTGGAGGACTAATTAGAGTCCCTTCAAAGAAACGGATTAGAACCTAATTTGTTTCAGCGCTTAGTGACACTTTCCATGCGTTTTTTGAACACCCAGTTTTAAATCCTCTGAGCGCTGATTACATTGCTGTTTTGAGTGTTCCTCTCCATCATGCACCATTCCTTCCTTGCATGGATGCCCTCATTCTTCAGATCTTTTGCCAGTTTTCATCTTAAAGATAAGCCTTCCAGCTCAAGTTGTTAGTCTGACTTTTAGCTTCACTTCTCGCTTTCATTTAAAGGAGCAATATTCTATACTTTTTATTAGTTTTCGTAATGTCCATTTATGATGTTAGGCAAGGTTTATTGCACGTATATATTTTTTTACAATTATCCTGCCTTAAACATGCTGTTTTGACTACTGTTACTCTTAAATCTTTTGCATGAGGTTTCAAGCTGCTAAAACCAACCTCTTTTAATTATTATTATTATTATTACTACCATGTTTCTGAAAAGAAAAAAAACATTTAATGAGGAAATAAATGCAGTTTTTTCCAACAGTTTTGTTAGGTTTCATACCACACATAATTCAGAATATATTTTCTGAGCCAAATCATTGCTGAAACCTTCCACACTGCTTCTCAAGTATACAAATTGTGTAAATGTCTAGAAGTTTTTAAAGGCCAGTGCTGGGCTTTAACCTCTGATTGGTTTGGACATTAGAGGAAGTGACTCTTACCTGGTTCTTGACCATTGACCTACACGACACCTCAGAGATGGAGTAAGGGGATAAACGGCATGCTCTGTAAAAAGTGGGTGGTGGAATTCTGCTGAGGTGGCCGAAGTTCTTGGTGCCATTGATTAAACAATATTTCTCCCTGCTCGATGTGAAGGGAAGGAAATATATTTGCTCTTTCAGTTTGAGATGAACGCACCCGTGCCTCACTTGGGGTATATAATGATGTGTTATTTTAATTTACAAGACCAAGCTCATTTTTCTCACTCTCATTCTCTCTGGAAATCCTAGAATTAAAATGACATGCAATTAGATGGATTTCAGATTCATGTATTTGTCATGTATCATTTCCTTAATTAGTCTGTGAGAGACTGATGTTCACTAGACTGCACAGGAGCTTGTGTGAAGAAAAACACAATAAGTAAATTGCTCATTGAACCTTTTTTTTTTTACATGGAAGCAATCAAGTCAGAATTCCTTTCTGCACTCAAAGAGAGAAATGGAGAGAAAAATGTCAAATTTACAGACTGTCTCGGACCCTCTCACATTCCCGGAAAAATTGCTGTGAGTGACACAATGTTGAATCTCGCTCTCATCTGTTTCGCTGCATAGGACGCTGGGATTTAATAAGTCCACATTATTAAAGCTCTGGAGCTGGGATATATTTCACTATTTTTATCAAGTACACTTTTATTTGGTTGTGAAATTGAGCTGTGGTGCTGAATCACCCCTGCACAACCTATTGAACTATTGGTTTTTATGCGGTTATGAATTGCAGAGAGGCATGGAAAACAATGAGCCTTAGACTCAATGAGCTGTTGCATTTTGAGATTGATAAATATGAATCGTTATTAATATTTTTATATTTGGTTGTATACCATAATATCAGGTATTGTTCTAAAAGGTCAATTTATGAACACTAATGCTATAGAAGCTATGCCACTACTGCTGGGAAAAAAACCCCGCTTAAACCTAAGCTAATTTGCTGGTCTTAGCCAAATTTAGCTAGCCATAGTCCGTAATGATATATAACCGAAAGCTTGAACATGCTGAGGTTTCCTAGTATTCCCTGGACCCCTGGTTGAGAAACTGACCATTCTGATATGGCTGGAACAAAAAAATTATTCTGATAATCAATTAATGTAACAATTATTAGATACATTAGATACACGTTATAAATGTTAGTGTTGTCACAATACCAACATCTTGACTTTGATATGGCTTACCTGACTAAAATATCTTGAAACTACTACTGAACAGACACCATGACCAAAACATAACACAACAGAAAATGTAATCCACATTGGGCTTATGGTTATTAAATCTATTAATAGTAATAATAAAAAAACTATTCTTTCACTTGACTAGTGTGTGCCTGTCCTTTTTAAACATTTTATCCCCCTTTAAAAAACAATGACCATGCCACTACACCGGACTGTGTTGAGTAACTGCAGAGTGTAAAGGTTAATATAGATCTTTGCAACATTGGTTAGCTAAGATGATAAAGCCAAATTAGCCCCATTCTAGCCTGGGCCCGCCCATACTTCCTGTGATGCTACATTTTATTTTGTTAGCAAAGTTAGTCTGGCAAAGCTGCTGTTTTAGAGCATTTCCTTTTCCAAAAAAGTGGGAACCAATGGGAAACAACAGACTAAGCCTCCTATGAGCTTTATAGTCGCAGAAGCCAGGCTGGCCCCATTCATTACACAAAATATCTCTTGACTTATATTTTAGGGCACAAGACAAGCTAGAAATAAGACATGAACAAAATTTTATTGCAGTTTATATCATGATATAGTCATTTTTTGTTATTTTATCTTCTAACAACAAACTTTGAGGTTAAATACAGCAAAGAAGACACAAATTAAATAAACAGTGTTTTAAGTAAAGTAGGTCTTTAAAGCAATGTCAAAATACAGTCTTAACTCTGAGAATTAAATATGCATTGATCCTTATTAAAGCTACTGAAGTTGATCAAGATCAGTGAGTGATTTAGTAATTTTCTTTTGTTGTTTGATTAACATAGATACAGGCAATAGGACAAAAATGAGTCACTTAAATTAAATGCTACACCCATCCAATATTCATTTTCTTTCTCAGCTGTTTGTTTACATAAGTCATGAGACAAGCATTTTAACTTAATTGTGTGCGCATTTGTCCACTGAAGCATAATAACTTGTGAGAATTCACAATCGCAAGCTGTCTGTGATAGAGGCAGCTTTCCATGCGCGTGTTTCAGGTGTGATTGCCCTCAAGTACCTAATTTTAACATTAGCCTTATTTTCTCATTCATGCCTGCTTATTATTCACTCTTAAATTGTCAGTGAGTTCAAGCAGTGTGTGCTGCTTGGATATATTAAGTTTAGCAAAGCTAGTGTGAATGCTGGGAGTGGAACACACTGTCCTGCTGTCACACATTGATGCAACAGAAATATAGCTCTTTCCTTTCAGCTTCAAAGGTAGCTTCCCAACACAACCTGTTGGGGAAAAAAAAAAGAAGCAGCATATTAAAGGGTTACTCCACCCCCAAAATGATCACTTACCCCATGTTGTTCCAAACCTGTAAGTGATTCACTGTAAGTGATTAATGACAAAATCGTTCATTTTGGGGTGGAGTGACCCTTTAAACCAGTGGGCCCACCAGATGAACAGCAGCTTGATCAGACTGGGATATTATTTAGACCAGCTGAAGACCAGCTAGACAGACTGGGAGACAAGCAAACCACCTTTGGCTAGTTTAAGCCAAGTTTAAGGTTTTTCTACATAGATGTTGTACAGTATGTATTAAATAATCCATGTTGTATGTGTGTGCTGTAATCCTAATGTGTTCAATGTATGATTCTACATATACTTTGTTTTAAGTGTGCTCAAAGGGATTTGCAGGGCTCTATCGTACCACCCACACACAGATCTGTAAAAGCCTGCCCCATATTACACTCCTGCTGACCCACTTAAGGTGTTTAACAAACTGTGGACCTCATTGCTATTACTGTTTGCAGTGATCTTCACAATCCATCTGGACCTCTGGAAGAAAAAGTCAGTTTACAACTTGATTGCAGGGGACTCTGATGTCCTGAAGATGACCCTTACACAAAAGACATGTCAATGACAGAAAAAGATCCAGCCCCGTGATTACTGCCATCTTGAAGTATCCATGCCTGTGGCACACCTAGCAAACACATCTGCGAAAAGCACTTTGGTGAAATAGAATATATTTAAATCAAAGGAATATTGAACAGAACGTATCCTTTGGAGTGTTTCCTTTAAATGTGTATTTTTTTATTCAGTCCCCATAATGAAAACAGTTCAGCGATGTGATTTGGTCTTATATCTATATGTAGATATATTTGGATGAAAGGTGGAAAGTTCTTTCTTCTCTTTTAAAACTCATTCTACACTAGTTCAAGTCTTGAAAATATTGGGCTGAATGAGGCTTTGTTGCATTTGAAGTATCCTGCCTTCTCTCTTTCAGGGCAGGTTTCATTCTCTGCTGAATCTAAGAGATCGATTTCAAAGCAAAGCTATGAAAATGCTAATGCCGTGAAACCTACAGGAGATGAATCCTTAAAATCATTCCAATAATACCATCAGCTAAATCGAAGACAAATAGAAAATGAAACAGACTTAACTATGTTAAGTCGACATGTGATTTGACTTAATGCCACAACTCAGGTTGCTCAGCTCAAAATGAAATGCAATGAAACTTGATTTAAATGTTGCATTAGGTCCAAGGTCCTCAGATGCACTCGAAATGATGCAACAGGGGAATTGTTTATTATTTTTTTGACAGAGCGGGTTGTGAATTTGAGCACCTATGCTCCTGAAGCTGCATATCCTGTGGATGTGTCTTTGCAGGAGCTTTCATCATCATTACTGTGCAGAATAAATGCCTTCTTTTCTTGGAATTAGGATGTTTAAGGCTAATTGTATTTTATTGAATCTCTAGTTATGAGTTGAAGACAAAAAAATGTGCTGTTGTATCAACAAACACTGACTTACATGATGGTGAAAATGTGCACAATCTAGAAGCTGCATTGTAGTCAATTAATAATATAATATTACATTTATTTACTCTAATTAGTTACATACATCAATATTTGCTGTAAATTACCCTCTCTGGAGATCATTTAAATGTATGCACACTAGGAGAAGGCGGCATTTATTTATTGTAGCAACAAAAAGTACTGAGACCCTAAAAATAGAAGTCAGCTGTAAAAGTCAATTTAGAAGTCAGTGTTTTATTATTGTTATTATTTATTCAAAAAGTTTTTTTCCTCCATTTCAGTGATCAAACTAAGTCTGTGTCACTAGCTTTCTAGTAAATGTTAGATTTCTCCTCAAGTGAACATTCATTGAGAGCGAGGGAGAAAAAAAATAAAGGGGAGATGGTTTTCTGATGAGAGCAGAGAGAAAGTTTTCTAAGACAATTCAGATCTCAAATAGTCTCTTCAACGACACTTCAAAACAATCAAACAATAGAGCCCATCTGTCTTGAGTGTTTCGCTCTGGCTCTGCCGTAACCCACGGTTAATCTGTGTTGTAATCATCCAACAAACATTTTTTTTTTTTGCGCGTATGGAATAGTGAAATTTCCTGAAGAGACTATAAAACTCCTTTGTTTATCATTAAACTGCAGTTTAATGAGAAACATTCCTAAAACTTCATGAGACAAAGAGATACTTTTACTGAGGTGTACATATTCATCGCCATTTATTCGGTTCTTATATTGAACACCAGAGAGCTGATAAATGTGTTCAGATCTGTGTTGAGTTCATGAACTGGTGATGTATAGAAATGTGTGTCAATAGATATTTCTCGTAAGACGCATCGACTGTAGTACTGCTGCTGATCATCCTCACGTCTGTTTTCTAACAGAATGTATTGTTTAACGTGTGCTAGGAAGAAAACTGTATTACAATGGTGCAGTGGACTCTGGGAGTAAAAGCTTTGGAGCTGTGGTTGGAATTTGGTGTTTTACCTCAGTAATTTTCCTTTATTTTTGTCACTCCATCTGTAAAATAAAGCAGTCTTTTTTTAGATAGACCTTCATCTAGCTTTAAGCCTATACTCAATATGTCTGCATGCACCACCTTCTGATTAATGACTCTGTAGTCAAATTACAGTCTGTATTCAAGGGTGTTCTACTAAAACAAGCACCCAATGACCTCTGTCTACACAGGTAATGGTATGTTAGTGACCATCTTGTAAACCAAGATGACCCGTTTTTACTACCTTCATCAAACACCTCCAGTGAAGACAAGGTGATTTTAACCTTGTCCACCGGGGTGTGCCGTGCAGGATGCGAAGGATTGTCTAAATGTAAATAAGTAAAGCATCTCTGAACAAGTTTCCCTGAAGCTGAGCTGTAATGGATAACTGCACCGGGTCAGTAATTACTCACTGTCTCTCCTCCATGGTGTTTTCATTACTCCCCTTATGATCTGTCAGCATCGACATGAAGACTTTTTGGATACCTCTCCCTTTGTTGTGCTCGACAGAGCCACCTTGTGAATTTCTGCAAACTTTTCAACCTCTCATTCTGCATTCACAGTGACTGGCCCAGAGACTGATTGACGTTCAGGAACTTAGTTTATAATCTGACTGTATAAAAATTAGTTGATGTAACATGTTCTTATATGTGCGCATACATACACAATCTCATACATCAAATTAATAAATAATTAAATTATAATTATTATTGTCAAATAATTATTTTAATTAAATAATAATTTAATTATTCATTCGATTGCACACTTATTTTTCCCCATAGTTTCCTATGTTCCTGCATATGCCCATCCATGACCCTTAGTTGTCTTTGCGCTATTGCCATGAAACATTGATTAACTGGTACTTTTTGTCATATTTATCTAATTGACAGTGGTATTGAGAGTTTTGGCTGTTTTGGATATTGGTCCCCAGCCCAGGATGCAAGATTTGACGGTGAGCAAAATAGCTAGACCAGCATTAAATCAATGTTAAACCAATCTGTATCAGCAATTAGTTCATACTGCTCTAATATGGTGATCACTGAGGCATTCTAATACTTGATTTGGTGAATTATTAGTACAGAAAATTGTAGTTAAAGTGATAGTTCACCCAAAAAAAAAAAATGATTACTGTCGTCTCAAACCTAGGGCGCTATGAATTCAGTTACATTTTTTCTCCAAATTGATTTTTTTTTTTCATTTTTCTGTATTAGTTTATTTATTTATTTTCACATTTTGAAACTTATGTAATTTAACATCAATTTATTAAAAGTTGAGTAGACGTTACATGTTTAGGGCCCTATAAAATGTTTTCTATTTCTTACATTATGTTTTATTGTTACCAATTTCGTTTAAGCATGTCTAGTTATTTGAATGCATGAAACAAGTAAGTTATTGTTTATTTTACATTATCCCAATGAAATGTTTTAGCAAGGTTATTGATAAGACATTAGATGGTTCAACCGTATAATATAACGAAGCTGCGTGAATACTTTTTGTGTGCAAAGAAAACAGAAATAACAACTAACAACTCTAAATCACATCTTCCACCGTTATCAAGACTGCCTCTGCATGTAAACAACACATTTGTCATGGTACTCTTCATAACGGAGGCTGAAGAATGAAGATGTTATTTTTGTTACACCTTTAAATACAACTGTTGATATCGTTATATGCAGCCAGTGATATGGTATTTATGAGATGCATCATTTAATACAAATGTATCATATTGCAGGCATGATGGAGTGAACCAGGTAAACATTTGCTTTAGCCTTGAGGCATTTGTTAGCCCTGGCATATCTGTTTGCTCAAATTCTCCATTTTTACAATTCAAAATCTAAAAATCACTATTCGTTGTCTGCATATAGTAGTTAAATTTGATCATGAATGTTCAGATTTAAATACAAGGATGCACTCCTTTAATCTACGCTCTAGTCGGCACTCCATCATTGCAGCTGTAGAAACATGGTGGATGAGCAAGAGGCGGCGATTACAAGTGCCAATTTGGAATAAGTAGGCCAGCAGAAAACTAAGCGTATGACACATGTAAACAGCAGTGAAATGTGTTTGAATACAACTCTCGGTGGAGTCAGGTTTACATTCGCCAAATACCGATGATGTCTTATTTCCTACCCCTCTCCTCACCCCTCCGCCCTTCGCTTCCTCCACACCGAGAGAGTGCCGTTAAGTGCTTGGTTTACGTGCAGGTGCTAAAATCACACAAAATCCCACTCGCTGTTTTCTCAGAGGCTAATTAATAGTACTTTGAGAGCCGCATCTAATAATTCAAGGTTAGCAAAAGACCAAGGGTTATGATTTAATGAGACCGTGTTGGATAAAACAATGTTTTGCCACCACTATGTGAGGAAGCTGCTGATGAATTAATGAAGTTGTCATACTTTACAGGAACTATGGGAATTAATAGTCGCTATGTCACCATCAACTGATGTCTATTAATGTGTTTAGGAGAATTTCCATTGAATGACATTTTCATGGATTTGTTTAGTTTACAAGGACCTGAATTGCTTATATTAGATTTATTAATTATTTTGTTTAAATGCCTGTTGGGCATCCTTTTTTCTCACAGGTGAAATTGTCATGATTTACAGTCTCATTACGAGATGTCACATAAAATAAGACGGGATGCTCAATCATATGTATGAGGCAAATTAATAGCCAAATTAAATGGTATCCTGTAACTTGCATTTATAATTTGATTAGAAGTAACTGCCTTTCTCGGCCCTGGTCCTAAACTAGGCTTTCTTTTTGTTCTGTAAAATACACCCCCATCCATGATAAAACAAATTTATGGCTATTATATATCCTTCAACCTTTCGCCCCTTGGGTTTCCTCCATAAAATATCATGGGGGAAAAACATGTGAATAGTGCCAGAAGGAGCCACTTAGCAGTAGATTGTATGGAAATTATTGTTAATTGAATTTCTCAGGTTTTAGAAGTGTAAATGTTAAATTATAGCATGCAACAAGTCACAGCAAGTAGCACCTGTATTTTTAGGTGTGCTTACTTTTGCAAACATACTAGAACAAAGAAATAAATATTTGTAAAATGTATAAAAAAAAAAAAAAAAAAAATATATATATATATAAATATATATATAAAAAAAATTGT
>JAUYWG010000042.1:7739544-7759797 GCA_034779775.1 Enteromius afrohamiltoni
AAATAAATATTTGTAAAATGAATAAAAAAAAAAAAAAAAAATATATATATATATATATATATATATATATATAAAATGATTATGAAATGTAATCAATTTAAGGATAATATAAACTACTGTTTAAAATTATGGTAGTACATTTCTTTTTAAGATATCACATCATAGTGTTTCTTAACCACCAAATCAGCTTACTAAAATTATTTCTGAAATATTATGCTACACTGAAGGCTGAAGTAATGGCTGCTGAAAATTCAGCTTTGCCATCAAAGGAATAAATTACATTTCAAAGAGAAAAAAATATAGATTTTTTTTTGGTGCATTTTGGCAAAAAGATTTAGTGAGCGTAACAGACGTATTTATTTAATTTATTTTTTAATTTATTTAAATCTTAAATGATTATGTAAATGATTTTCATTTAAATGGCTGTTTTAAGGCTGTTTATTACAGACTAAACATAAATCCCAATTATATAGCTAATTCTATACTGACTGTCTCTTATTCTGTAAGAAAATTACATTTTGTAATGTTTGTTTTGCATTATTAGTCTAATGAATGGCAGCATTATCATTGTAATTTAAGAAAAAAATATTTAGAATGCTGAGCACTGACTTTATATTCAAAGGCTCTGTACAGATCAAAGATAAATTCAATTCTCCCTGATGGTATTCAATGACTGTGCAAAAGTCAACAGCATGGTGGTTTAATATCCCAATGAATGATAAGCTATTTATCGCTCTCACAGCAGAGAGTTCTTTAATTAGAATGTTTTGCTTCTACACTTAGGCTTTGATAAAGAAAATTCAGTCTTTTCTCTAGCTCTTAAGATAGAGCATCTTTCTAGATGTCAGTTCATTTGGTTATTCACAATATCCAAGAGCAGTGATTCCCAACCACATGCACTTAAGCTGGTCCCAGGGGTTTGATTTGCTTTGGTAAACCTGTAAGTCTTGTAAATTCTCATTAAATTTGTACAAATGATGTTGTGATCGCTTATGGATGATATTTTGATACTTGATGAGCTTCAGTGCTTTTTAAATTCCACCTTACAAAGACTACAAATGATTTCACTTCTGTTAAGTGTCCCATCTGGTTCTGATTTATGAATAAATTCACTGGTAATTTTTTTTCAGAGTGTTTCTATCATAGAAAATACAGAGAAATGAGCTCAGGTGTTTTATTAAAGGGACTTCTGAAGTCTGTTTATCACTTACGGTTCTTTCCATAAATTATTGTGTCGGTGGCCAACTTAATTATGTTAATGATAATGTTCCAAGTTTAAAAGGAGCGCTTTTCAGGTTTGGTGTCAATGAAGAAGACTTTTTCCTGCCTTTGCTATCTTGCCAGATTGCATCCTCTGTTTAAACGTCTTTATCTCAGTGTAGGTGTGTCAAACGCTGACGCAGGGAGTCGTTATGACTCACAAATGAAGGAAGGAGTGATATGAGGCACAGCCGGAGGTCTATGGATTGCAGCATCTGCTTAAAACGCAGATAGGTGAAAAAACAGATGCTATTTTGCAGAGAAGATGGGACAGTCAGTAAGTCTGTATTACAGAAAAATATCCATTGTGCTCTACAATAGCTTTTACCCTCAGAAAGTGAGAGGTGACTATAAAGTGAGCACAGAGGTGAACATTACTGTGGTTGATGTTACACATGAACTAGATTCATTGTGTGTGATTAATTCTCCTTATTGATTGCTCAGTTTAATCAGGTTTTTGAAGTTAATCTAGTTTTATTTAAGCGTAAATCATGTGAAATCCGCACCTTTGCTATACTGCCGCAATGATTATTGAGACCGTGATCCACCAGAGTCTTCTTTATCTGTTTATTGAGTGACATTCATTAAACTCTTTAGGATGCAGTTACAATGTCGATCATTAATCTGCATCTGAGTTAGTTGGATGCATATGTAGTTTGTACTCCCAGTGGTTTGATTGTATATTTTTTTCATTGTAGGTTCCTGTGGCTTTTTGGGTTCTTTAGAGAAGTGCTTCTCGACTCATTTGACTTCAGAAGCCAGATTTAAAATGTTGGGTCACCAAAAATGAAAATTCAGTTATTTCCTCGCCCTCATGTCATCATGAACTTGAATGACTTTCTTTCATTTTGAGGAGCATAAAAGAATATTTAGACACTTGGCTGTTGAGGTGGGATATGGATATGGTTACAGACAGGTTTGGTGGTATGGGTGCGTTTAAGGGTGGATTAAAGTCTAAGGGATGGGACAGTACTGTAATTATCACATAATAATTACAGAAATGTAAAAAAAATATAAGCACAATGTTAATGCACAATGAGTGCATTGTACCAAATGATTAATTTAAATGCAAGTCCATATTATAAAGGCCATCTAATATAAAGTGGGACTGAATATTTTTTAATCGTTTCAGATATCTCATTCTTTTTTCTTTTTTTTTTTTTTGTACATGTGGTAGACATCAGCAGTAAGAAAAATATCTTCTTTAGTGTTCTGCAGAAGAAGTTCTTTTTTGGGAACTATGCATTTAACATTGGAGTTGTAGTGGTGATTAAAATAATTAAAATAGATTAAAATAATTTAATTATTAATATAGTGAAATCGGTCAAAACTTCTTTATATTACCATGAACTGCATAGGCCCAAAAAAATGCTAAACAATTGACATATGAAATTTGGTAGTTTAACAAATGTATAAACATTAGCAAGCGTGGGATTTACCCATAAACACGTTAAAGAAAGACTAATTTCTTTCCTCCTTTTTAACAGCTTGTACACACATTCATTTTGATGTACAACTGTTTTTATGTTTATCATAACTATGCATGCACATAACTTTTTTATTGTTGCACAATAACATTTTATCACTTGTGTCATTTACCCAGCTATTCAAATCCCACCAGTGGAGATTCAGTTCTATAAACGATATTTATAAAATAAGCTATAAATAAAAGTATTTTAAGTTCTTGAAGAACTTCGAGAGGTTCTCATGAGGCATCAAATGGTAAAACCCATATTGGATTTGGAATATTTATTTTAAGAGCATGAATTTGCAGGCAATTAAAATTCACTCTCATCTATGAATTCATGGTATAATAGTATGCAATATCCATTAGCATTCTCATTCATCTCAGTGACCATTTCTCTGGACTTGCAGCCTCTGTACATAGGCTCAAAGAACTTTTTTAGCCAATCACCTGATTTATTTCTAAGGAGCTGTAGAAAAATGACTTCAAGGTATGCTTTAAAATGACTGGCTGATGGCACCTTGAGAACATGCAAAGTCCATTTGCCACTTTTACACTTTATTTATTTTTTGAAAGAAACTTTTATTCAACTGGGTTGCAGTTAAGTAATAGCGACAGTATAGGTTTCTATTTCAAATAAATCATGTTCTTTTGAACTTTCTATTCCTAAAAGAATCCTGGAAAAAGTGATCAAATATTAAGCAGCACAACTGTTTTGAACATAAGGAATGTTTCTTAAGCACCAGGGTCTAATAGGAAGTAACACAACCAGATCATGTCGTCTTCCTTCCACTCTTCGTTACAATACGTATGTACTGAGTTTAAGAGGAGTCACTGTAGTTTCTGTGCTAAAACCTAGCTTATTTTTTGCACATAAAGCAACACACTCTGGTAATGGATGATAGAGCATGTGTCATGTGGTCTCTTTCAGCTGTCTTGTTAATTTGCTGAGTCGGAGTGTAAATCACGGCTGGGCAATACCCAGCACGTCCGACCGCTTCTGCGTTTTATCTCTTGGCTTTTGTCAAACAGGAACCGGGACATGTCCTACTTGCAAATGGCAAGTTGAAGCCTCCTAAGGCATGGGAGAAGATTCCAATTATAGCACAGCATATTTTTCTTTGGCAAAAAAGGCTGAAAGAGCAGATGGGTATCAAACAACAGTGACAGGGGTTCAAGGGAGTTATCACAAACCTTGCCAATTACCGCGTTACCCACCAAACGAGAAACAATGGGCAGATCAAAGAGCATCTTATGACTCACAGCAGTTGTTGTTTGCAAACTGTCTGAACTGGAAACCAATGCTGCTGTAATGTATGACATGATTTTCTTTTTCCAGAGCAGATGCATCATGGGTAAACCAAAGGCATTTTTTTCCACCAACAGACGTCAAATGCTTTCTCTTCTGATCTCTTTCCCTCTTTCAGTTGCTCTTTCTAAATTGGCCAAAATATGGCGATTTCCTATAGAGGTCATTAATGCATATAGTGTTTGTGTGAGCTTTGGACTTTTCAGAGTCATTGCGCATTATTCTCCACTGGTGCGCTACTATATTTACTGTAGTAGCCTTTAGTTTTCTTTACTAGCTGACTTTGTCCCGCTCAGTCTTTATGCTTGAAAGTGGTCTTTCAGGAAATTTTGTAAAATGTATTGGTTATTTTTGGTGGAGGAAATTTTCGAATAATGTTGGAAGCCCTTGCTTGTGATGCCAATGCTGCGTTCTCATTTTTTTTAATGCGTCCAGTCTCTTTTTATGGCTCACACAATAACTGATGACTCCAAAAATGATAATTCTGTTATAATTTGTCCATTTTGGTGATAAGAAAAAAATGTTAGGATAAGTGGATGGTGAGTTGCACTATTGCATATTTGAGTATATATTTGGGGCAAACTAAAACCCAATCAAATAAGACATTCAAAAATTCTAAATTCGTTTCATAGCTTTCAATTTCTCTCAGTCTATTTACCTACTGTATTTGGTAACGCTTTACCATATGTTAATGCATTTGGTATTCTGCTCTATGATTAACAATTATCTATGATTACAGCATTTATTAAAGATTGCAATGTGTACATTTGTAATATTTCAGGTTTTATAAATGAACTGTATTCTCAATGAAAAATAATAATCAGCAATTGTATTTTAATGTTTTTTGTGCTTTGCACAACATTGGATATATTAGCTAACACAAGTTTAACTAATAATTGAGCAATTGAATAATTTGTTTATGAGTTGCTTACACGGTTTTTGGACAGGTTAGACTTCTCGACAAGTCACTTCAGTTTAAAAGTCAATAAAATCTATTATTGGTGGACATAATCATATTCCTAAATTTCCTAATAAGGTTTCACACCAAACCTCCAAATGCATGTGGGAACAACATAAAGGCAGGATTTTCAATACTTTATATTTTAAATGTCTGTAAAATGCCATCTTTTTACTAAGTAGTACTATGAATGAAGACTGTATTTTGAATTTCTGGGATCGCAATTCAACAGTATAATTGAAAGCCAGGCATAAACTGCAAATTACATATTTTATTTATTGTTTATTATCAATTAATTCAAGCAAGGAGCATTTGGTATTAATATTCGTTTGTGAAGATCGATCTTCTCGATACAACATCAATACTGCAAAAATTCCTACTTACAGCAAGTATAAAAAATGATGAAATTAAAACATTATTTTCCCCCAGCCTTGGTAATACCTCAGTTAATTTTTAATGTATTAAGTCATAATTAATCACACTGTACACAGCAACTGAAAATGCTTCTCAGTGGTGTATAAAGTTCATAGCTTAATGCACATCTAATGTACAGTGAATTTAATGCATGTCCTGTGGAGCTAATGGACAGCAGTGCTGCTCATCGAAAAATCTTTTGTGCAGTCAGTTCCGTTAAAAATAAATATACCTTACGTGCAAATATATCACCCATGTGAACTTACTGCTTAGATATTCCTGTAAGTGTAATTCATGTAGTCATTTACAATTTAAGTAGACACAAATACGGTAGAGCTTAAACAAAAACACCTTAAAAAGATGCTTCCAGTGAACTAAAATTGGACATTTTGGAACGGATAAATCCACACTGATTTGGATTTCCACATTGTGAAAAGGCAGCGCTTATTCCTTACCAATCAAAAATGAAGACAAACCTCCAAAGTCAGTGTTGAAAGTATCTCAAGGCATTGTGGAAGAACTGTCTAGAAGCATGAAGAGAGAGTGTGACAGCGAAAAGACACTTATGG
This sequence comes from Enteromius afrohamiltoni, assembly GCA_034779775.1. Taxonomy (NCBI): domain Eukaryota; kingdom Metazoa; phylum Chordata; class Actinopteri; order Cypriniformes; family Cyprinidae; genus Enteromius; species Enteromius afrohamiltoni. The sequence goes on from JAUYWG010000042.1 coordinate 7,745,520, forward strand.
ATGCAGACAAGCAGTGAAAAGGGACCAAAACAATAGTGCTGCGCTTCAATAAAGGGCTACCGAGCATGTGCCATGGCTTCTGACGGCAGCCAGCACCCAGGATTGAGATGAAAATGAGGAAAAGAACATGAAGGGGAAAGAAAAGATGCGTGCGAGTGTGCAGAGAAAGGGAGAGAGCGATTGTTTGGAAGGGGAGGGGGTTACTTGAGGGGAGCAGGGCTGGCTAAATAGGAATCATCCCTCTTAGCCAATGAGTTTTAAGAGAGAAGCAGATGTCACAGGAGTGAGAGGGACCACCTCCGCAAGCTCAAGCACCCTCAGTGAAAAGAGCGCAATGAGCTGTGCGCTGTCACATCGGCAGTTGCTATCTCTTCTCTCTCTCTCGTTCTAACGCTCCCGCTCGCTTTCGCAGGCTGTCAGCTGGAAGCATCAGCGTAGGTAAGGCTTGCATGTTACATCTCTGCCTGTAGATTAGCAAAGGATGCCTGAATGGTCATTAAAGTGTGTCTGATTTGCTATTTTACGGGAGTTAGATGGGAGTTTCTCCTGATAGAGGGGCACTCACGGAAACTGAGGAGGTTCTTATGTAAGTGCCGTGGCTCAGAGATGATTTTACGCAAACTTTGATGTGAGACGAGAGGAGAGAGTCACAGCGGCAGCTCTGAGCTCTGCTGTTCCAGAGTGCATGATTTATAAATAAAGGAGGACTCCAAATTAATGGAGTCACTTTGTGTGGTCCCCCAAACATGCCGGTTCAGGTGGTCCGGATTATGGGCAGGTAAATCAGCGTTTAGATGCAGCAAACCTCAGGGTAAAATGACAGCTGTGGATTCATTCAGCATGTTTTATATTTCTCCTGGTTATAATGAACGCCTGCCGGCTCTCGGACAAAGCAGGGTCCCAACCCCAAATCTTTTTGTTCGAGGGGGGTGTGTTTAGTCTAATCAATTCCATTATGTGTGAAGCAGACAATAATGTGGAAAGGTGTATGTCTAATGCATGGTTTTTAAAGCTGACTGTGCTTGTCAGTAGTTGTTGCTATCAATGCATGAGGCATTAACGCTGAATATGTGGAATATCTACAAAATTTCACCAATCAGCAAATATATTGTGGGCTGTTGTTTTGCAGCGATATTTCCGTCCCAGGAGTTGGATGTTGAAGGATGTCTTTGAACTTCCATGACTCACTGACGCTTACCTGCCCTACTTTAAGAAAAAGGATGATAAAGTAGTATTCATACTTCATGTAGGAATTCAGATGAAAGAATCACAATCTATTACCTGCATTGCTTTTGCCCCATTTTCTCATGAGTACAATACTTGAAAGTTTGATCAAAATATGGAAAATGCTTTGTGTTATTTAGACAAGATGACACATGGAGACGGCTGCGTGCGGCCCACATGTCCGTTTTGTGTTGCCTTTGAATGGTTTTGAGTTTTGAGTCAGTTAGATTCTCTGTAGAAAATACAGAAGATGCTGCAAACTTCTGATTATTAATTTATTTTTTTCACCTGCAAATGTATTTTGTGGTCGAATAATGCAAGTTTGATGCACTTATACAACAAATGTGCGCTAAAGTCAATACTTTAGTCACACCGTCTTCTTTTCTGATGAATAAATAAATTAAACTCGTCACTGCAAATAGCTCCAATCGGTCCACATACAGTATACTCCATAAGTAATATATGTGTATCTTATATTTCATTTATACTGCGTGGAGGAAGAGCGCTGTTCTGCAGCAGCATTTCGCCGTAATCAGCGTCAACCATCAGACGTTTGATCATCGTCTCTAGCTGAACGATTTTCAGCCAACCAGGACGTAGACATACCTCCCCTCTTGAGAGCCATCTCTAACTGTGATTAACCAAGCACAGCTGAGCTCTCCTGTCTCTTAGAGTTAGTGGATGTACGTTCTCTCGCGCCGTTTGTTTTCAGTTGTGGTGAATTAAAGCTGAAAATGAGAAACTGTGCTCAGGCACATTGCTGCTCGCTCTGTTTTTGAAGTCGTTTCTAGAGCCGTCTCAGGTGTGACAATCAGGCAGAGTAATGGCAGGTGTGGACTGATGCATATTCGCAGACTTGAATCATTCATATAAATAAGATGGAGAGCTCAGGGCCTGACTGTGCAGAGGCTAGGAGACTGGTTGTGAATCACTCTAACACCTTGTCAACTCTTGAGAGTCAGCGTCAGTATAAAACTAGAGCGCTTCCGTTATACTCAACAAAGTTGTCTACAATGCTATAGTGTGATTTGAGGATTGTAGGATGCTTCAGTGATTATATGGAGAATGGTCTAGTTTAGTTGGATTGTGCCGTGTAACATGCTTACAGTGTAGAGTTTATAGAATACAATGTGTATAAAAGAAAATTCATTAATGAGATCTCATTAATTTCAGTTATCGCCTCTCAGTTTCAAGATTTGGTTTAGAGTCAAATTAATGAATGGTAAATATTCCTTTTTTTAAAAATAAACAAAGACGGAGTAGGTATTTTATTTTGTTGTTATTTAGCATGAATGCATTTACACTGATCTAAAGTGATAGTAAAGACATTAACCTTTTACACTCTGCGGCTATTTTGGGGAATTCCGCCTGCATTTGGCCTACAAAATTAAAACGCTTCCCATACCCACATGCAGAGGTGTTATTATATATGTACTTTACGTGAAAATAACTTTGTTACAGTAAAATAAATATCAAAGTGATTCACATCTGCATAAAAAAGAGATTCTAAGCTTTCAAATGGTACCGCATATGGGGTTATTGGTGCAGACAAAAAGGGATCAAATGGGTCTGCAGAGTTTAAGAGGTTTTAATAATGTCCCAAAAGATGTCTATCTTTTGAAACATAAATTCATTGAAGAATCCTAAAATTAAATGTGTTATAGCTTCCAAAAAAATAGCAAACAGCACAGCTGTTTTTAGCAGGTGATAGTGAGAAATGTTTTGTGTTACATTTCTACTAGCATACTAGTGTGATTATAAAAGATCATATGACACTGAAGACTGCATGTTATCAAATATTATAAACTGAACATTATGATTTGACTGAACATTTTTTTAGGTTGTATTAATATTTTACAATATTGATGCTTTTACTGTATTTTTGATCATAAACCATAATTTGATCATTTTCAAGTTAATACATTTCAAAATTTTATTTAAAAAATTCTTTAATAAAAAATTATTAGAGCAAAATAATAACATTAGCTAATTTGTGTTTCCTGTTACATTCTGCTAAAATAACATTTGTATTCAGCATTTGTTTTTTCTCCTTAAGCCATTTTTAATCCCTGATACAATTGCTCACATCTCATCAGATTTTCCCTAAGGAATCGTTTCTTTTGTCTCTGACAGCTAATTGAACGTCACTTTTTCTGATAAATGTGAAACTTTAAGTTTTGCTACAAATCCTTTTCTTTTTTTTTCTTTTTTTTCATGCTTACTGACCCACATCGAGTTGATTTCCACCTTTTGCTGTGGCACACACAGAGCGATTGAAGTTACAACAAAGCATGAAACAATGAAACAAGACAGTGTTCAGTCAAGCATTCTCACTTAATACAAAAGAATGCTGTAATTTCATTGAAATACACCTCACGTGGAAACCAGCTGTTGGTATTTTTCTGCCATTGCTTGTCCATGACACCCAAAGACTCATTCATCTGTTGATGAAAGGAATTGATTAATACTTGAATTAAATGCTGAACACATCTCCGCACGCATATCGCTGAGATGTATTGGAGCGTTTAAGGTCTTGGCAGACGGGTTCCTCTGTGAGTCGGTAATGGGCGAAGTATGCCAGGAAAGCCTGAGCCCTCACCAGCCCCCCTCCGCCCTCACAGATAAAAACGATGTGTCCCTGGTGGCCCGGAACATGATTTCAGCCCATATGAGGTTTCAACAGCTTTCTCCATCTGGCTTCTGTGCAAACAGTGTTGCACCCTTACTCCAGTGTTTATCGATTGAACCTTTCACTCTATCAGTCATCTGATCGTGCTCTCCTTCCTTAGTTGCTTCTCTTAAACATCACAATTCTGCTTCTGAAAATCGCAGCAGTCAGTTGAGGACCAGACAAGAGAGAAACAAAAAGAACATCAGAAATTATTCCGTAAAAATGTCCTTTAGCAGAACTAATGTACGTCTGTCAAGTCCATCAATGTCTTTCTTTCTCAGTGCTTTGGATAAAAGCATTTATTATTAAAATGATGGTGATTTCCGTGGCTCGCCTAGGTTGAATATTTGTCCTCTTTGCATGTCTGCCTAACTTCAGATGACCTTTACAATCTGCAAATGTTGAAGTATAAGTACACATAAGTGCGTCATCAACAACAAGGAAATAGTGTTTTCCCCCCCTGTTCCTTGATGAGCTGTATGTCTTCAGGGAGCTTGTTTATGGCGTCTGAACCTCACAGACTGTTTTAAAGAGGCCTGTAGTGATATTAGAAACTGAAACACACCAACTGAAATGAATATGGTGATTAATTGTGTTTCTGAAGGATGATGTTGACCACTAGAGGACATTTGAATGTCTCTTTGAACTGAAAGGCTTGCTTTTTTTATCCAAACTAAAAAGGCAGCTCATAAGGTCTTTTTTATGTTGTGTGTGTGCGCGCGCGCGTGTATGTGATTCAGAGCTTTGCTTGTTACCCTACGATGATGAAAGGAAGACGAAGCCTTCGTACATACATATTCAGGTCTCTCTGTAATGGATCTGTGCATGGATGCTTTAGCCGACACAAAAGCAAGGAATAGGCATGTGGAAAGCTATTTGTCAACGACAGCTGAACTGACCAGCCTGATTCCTGTGCATTTTAATGGGCTCCTCTCAATGTGCTGCTGCCTCTGTAGTGCGTACAAGGTACAGATTGCTTTATCATTTTAAATGAAACCTACTGATGTGAAGATATATGGCCCACAGCTGTCTCATAAATCTGTGAGATGGGATAATTTCTCTGAAGCCTGAAGATTTTTATGAAGAAAATCTGAATGGTATTTGCTTGTGCAGAAATCGATGCCATAATGCATAGGGTGTTTTTTTTTCTTTTGAAAGCATATCAGATTTTACATAAAACTTTTAAAAGAAAATCTTTTGCCAATCTCAAAATAAATATATATTTTTAATTCTGGGCAAAATAATATGATACCTACGTTCACTTATAGCATACAATAGATTTATAGTAATTTATTGATTAATCAATCAATCAATCAACCAAGAATCAATCAGAATTAGATTTATTTTTACAGCTGTTTGGTTATTGGTTGATTAATATGCGTTTCAATATTTCGATATATTAGAGACTATTTTGAAAATTGGGAAATTCATTTTATTTTTGCATATATATGCATTTATTTATTTTTTTACACGTATGCTGCTGTCTGTGAATCAGTTGGCATGTATCTTTAAGTTAAGAGTATTAAATTAAATGTCATTTTCAGCAACACTGCAATTTAAAATACATTATAATGTTATGCCTAATTTCACTTGTAGCATTTGAAACAATATCATTAATTAATTAATTAGTTTTATGTATTGTACATTAACTAGCATGTACATTAATATCTGTCATTATTCAGTGAGTCCCGGTGCTGTATATTAGCACTTTTGGGATGCTGCTGAACCAATCAAACTCAAGGACCGGAACTAATTGTTATATTGAATACTACTATTGGTTCTGCCCATGCATCAACAATTCCCTACATTATTTGTTTATCAAACCCAATTTCCTGCTTGAATTACACAATCTCCCGCTCTTTACAGTAAAACATGCGGTTGCATTTGGATGCAGTTTCGCTCTGTCCTTTTGGAGGTGTCATTTTAGTCCGATGAATAGATCATGTTTGTCCAGTGTGCTGTCGGCTGGCCGGTGGCACGCTGTCGCCAGCTCAGGATAATTAATAGCAGAGGGAGCTGGAGGCGTGGGGTGCTTTCACTCAGGCTGTACTGTAGGTGTGTGTCAATCTAGGCTGATGGGTGCTGCCTACAGCAACATTAAGATTGCAGGCATGGGGACCAGAGATACCCATTTCCCATCATGCCCTCTGACCAACAGATCAGAGGAGTCCCGTACACACAAAATGAAGGTCAGCCTCTTTTAAATGATACATTTGTGACACACAGCCATGTAGTGTGTGTGTGTGTAGTTGTACAGCTTTAGTGCTTATGCATGTGCGTAACGATTCAGTGCTGAAACCTGGTCTCATGGAATAAACATACCATTGTGCACTTTTAGCGATAAAAAAATGTACCGATAAGTACATATAATTTCAGTTTCCAAAAGAAATTAACACTAGAGGCAGTAAAGCTCACCTTTGTCACCTTTTATTCCTTTTCACACAAATTTTGTTTTGATTAACCCTTTTGCGTGTACGATCACACCGGTGTGATTAGAACATTCGGTGCAGTACGTCATCAACTGGTGAATTCAAATCTGCTCTCGCGCTTTTGCTGGCGCAGAGACAGCTCGGTCTCCCCGTTTACCGGAGGCTTACTTTACCATGTTTCAGGAGGAGAGGATGAACTTCCATGTTGAAAATCACAACTCCGATTCAGCGTGAACTAACATGGCGGCGCCCATCACCCGGAATAGATCAACTAACACAGTCATTATAAAAGTGTTTAAACTACCAAATAAATTTACTTGCACATATTTCAAAATCGGAATATAAAATATTTCATAATATAGTCAGTATGTTTGTAAATAATTAATAATAAAAAAAGAAAAAACTAAATTTAAAAGATCTATGTGTCACACAGCATTATTGCGACTGCGGTGCGTCACATGACAAGTATGATGTGTCGCCATGGAAACAATAAAGCTAAACATTCTAAATTAATGGTCGCCTAAAAAAAACTCACTCTGGGGGCTCATCTAGAATATTTTAAACTCACTTGTGAAAGGGTTAATAAAGAGTAATTTTCGCACTATTATAAAACATTATTAATTTGCTATAAGATATGAAAACTCCTGCTTTTGTATGTTAGCATCACACATATCCAGCTTCATGGGTTTTCATAGACAGTAGGTTTGTTCGGTAACTCAGGGATTATATAGATTATATAGAGGCCGGGAGCTCCAGTTTGAATCCTGTGTAACTACGGCTCAACAAAACAGTTCCAATATGTTTAAAAGGAATGGAAAATGGCATGGTTGCATTAACAAATAGCTTGTTATATAATTTTTGTATTTGTTAACACTATTGGGAAGGTTTAGGGTTGGTGGAGGGCATATTTCCAACATGGTAGAGCATTAACTTTTAACAAAAGTCCATGGTTATTAATGTAATAAAAACAAAATAAATGTTCCAGGGATCACAAATTGAACCTGTGTTTTCGCGCCACTCAGTGGACATTTCTCTTTGAAACTGGCAAAACATGCAGTAAGGCATTTAAAAATCATGTTGCACAAAAAGTGCACAGTGGTACGTATTTTTATCAGACCAGGTTGGCTAAAAATATGGAACCAACCTTTTGGAACAGCATCCAGAGCGTCTAGGTTTTGTAACAGAACTGTATTTTCGCAGGTATTTGCAAGGTGTCTTGGTAGCAATTACCTCGGAGAGCAGAGACTGCATGACTAGATCTGCAGTCTGCTCCACACTTTTCAATTACATCAGTCCCCCACCACCACCATCACTAGATGTCGGCATGCTAATGCTGTGGCTGGTGGCGATGCGATCTCATGGGGCTTTGTGAAGTTGCTGTCGTATTGGTTCAGGGATCTCCTGGCCAAAGCAACAGGCCCTACAATCCATCCGCTGACACTAAATTCAGCAGGCAAGACACTGGGGAGAAGACACCTTTATGCACTCTGCGCTGCGTAAAGCCCTACGTGTCCATAACCTCTATTAGTTCAGGATCATAGACACTCAACGGAGCTCCCTGATGCTTAGAGAATAATCATTTTGAGCGACTGCATTCTACCACATTCTCATTTATTGTCTAATTGCTTTTCATCCCTGAGCACTTGATCTCATTGGGTGCCACGAGTGATGTTAGTGTCGAAATGCTTTGGAAGCAGGATGAAAACATCTTTATGCTTGTCATTATTGCAAGCATGCGTCTGTTCAGAATTTAACATCTGGCAAGTGGTGTTGCATGAGATTTCTGGAGGCGAAATTGTCTTTAGCATTAGTGGAACAACATTTTATTTTCGGTCTAAGAAACAATATATTCTATGATATTAAAAATAAAAATCAGTATTTAAATGTATTACTTTGGCATATTATTATAGCAATAGTTCACAAAATAAATTAACCAAAATTAAATTTTTAATATTCATTAACTGGAATAATACTAATTGTGGATAGTTTTGAAGTGTAGAACTTTTGATCAATTTAATGCATTCTTGTTGAATAAAAGCATTTTATTATTTTATTTAAGCAGTTTTTCAAAAGGATTTTGACCAAAAACCTTTAGGAAGTTTGTTTGTTCATTCATTTGTTCTATTTTTTAGACAAACTGCTATACAATTTTAATATGAGTCATTTTTCAGTTTTATGTTTAATATTTCAGGTTTGCTATCTTTGAATCAGGCTTTGGTGATGTGTCTTTGTGCGTACAGATAGGAAACTGTTATGGCACCATAGAAGAAGAATCGTTTTATTCAGGCAATAGCTACAGCAGTTAGTCTTTTTAATGTCTGCCTGCCGCTATATATCTTAGCATCTGTTAATTACCCTTATTATTAACTGCCAGTTTTGGCACTCCATAATCATGTGTAAACAAAACATCCACATACAGATGCATGTATTACCATTTTCAGCAAGCGGGTTTCCATTTTTTTCCATTCCATTTTTCCATCATATAATCACAATGTTATGTAATACAATAGAGATATTGGGTAATTTAGTATAATTTTACTGTTTCCACAACGGCTAATATATGTGTATACTATGTGTGCTAAGTGTATACCTGAAGCTTTGTGTGTACACTGAAGAAAATTGGGTCAAGAAAAAACTCAGTTACTGTCACAATCAGGGAGCGAGGAGACGTTCAGATTCATTCGCAGATTGTTTATTTGAAAACACAGAGTGAGACAGGCAGGGTCAATCAGCCACAAACAGGAATAGCGTAGAAAAAGCAAGAGAATAGTCAGTGTCCAGGTGTAGGTCGGTAAACAACAAAAACAATCCAGAGGGGAAAAACTGAGACGGTGGTCGAGAACAGGCGAGGTCAGTAACAGAAGATCAAAACACAGAGATTTACACAGCGTAACAAAACAACGGGACAACAGTGCAAATGTTCCGGGTTATACACATAAAACTAGGTCAGTGGGTGGAGCCAACAATGAAACACCATGACAACAAACAAGGGGGGGCGGAGACATGAGTTGGAACCGTGACAACATATGAGATGGGCGGTGACGAGTACATTGAAAGGAGTCCATGAATGAAAACAGACACAAAACATAAACACACAGTTTGCAGGGAGCTGGATTGCCATCAGCAGGCTGGCACATCCAGCTGTTCGTGACGAATAAACAACAAGTACCACATTTAGTTAAATTTGAAATTTTACAAAGAAAAACTGAAGTAATATTTTCTTGTAATACTGCAATAATATTAATTTACAACTTCCAACTACTATTTTACAAAAAATTTCCCGCCTCAATATTTCCTGCTGCATGTAGTTTGTTTGCTGCAAGTGATTTCTAGTGTTTTCTAGCAAGATTTATTTCTATTTTATCAACACTACAAAAATATGTGCAAAATAAATTGGCAAGTCAGCATTCACAGCATGCAGCTTATAATGATCAATAACATTTGCTTCTGAGAAGATTCTTTATTGACAGAGCCCCACGTTTTTCCTCTGGTAATATCATGTAAATACAAGCATTCCTACAGTGCATGACTTGATTTCTTAGGCTTCCCATGCTTGTTGTTTCTCTGTGTTGAAGTTTCTCTTGTTCCTCAATGTTAAACTAATGACATTTTCTATCTTAAACTAAACCTCATAGAAACCTTTGTGCAATTTTAGGACATTATTTAGTATGGTTATTAAAGCGGTTGTGTAAAGTGCTGGTGTAGCTGATTTCAGTTTTTACTGTCCTTGCGAGGACATTCAGTCCCCGGGAAGCAGTCAAAACCTGACGCACACACAAAATTAGTCCTCTTTTCTTTCTCTCCATCCTCACTCCTCCATTAGCCCCATTCCTCTGAAGTTCCTAATCCCTGCCAGGTTTGGAGGGGTTTGCATTTTCCTTTGCATCTTCACCCCTCCTCCCTCAGTGCAGAAATGACAGACAACCATTCACTTTAAGAACTTAAAGAGATAAGACTTTGGGGAATAAGAGGACGCTTTTGTGAATTTTTCTCTCGCAGCGGACTGAATCCTGTGGGTACTGTGCTGACCAAATACCTCAGACACATCCAGCATGACAGCTATCTTCATTCTGACCGGACCTCACCACTCCACCGTGCATATCTTCACCTACATAAAAAATGCAGGCTCTGTTTGGATTTGATTTGATTTGAAGCACAATGCCTTTAAGATAGTTGTTTTACTTTAGCGGGCAGCTTTGAAGCACTTGTCAAATCCAGATAGCGGTCTGTCCACTGAGGGGACTCGAGTTATATCAGCGAAATGAGAAAATGACTTGCAATTTTTGGAGTCTGGCAGATTCTAAGCTACTTCTCCGGAGATACGTGGCCCAACCGCTGTGAGCAGCATTTGTTTGTGGTGATTGCATTAGGCCGCCTGCCTTCCAAAACCTGGATGTTTTTAGTCCGATCCCCTCTTGTACGCTCTCTAAAGTTGGCACTGGTGCTCATACGCTCGCTGTGGGCCTATTTAAGATACTGTTTTTCCCACTTTGCCCTGGAAATTCTCCCCTGGTAGATCATTACTTCAGTCTGCTTGTGCCCGGTGATAGCTCCTAACATCCTCCTTAACATTTGCTGTGCCTTGCATCTAATTAACACATAGCCTGCCTACAAACAAGGAAATAATGACTATAGCTGTTTGCGCTCTCTTTTTTCCCAGCCAACTGCCTTGTGCCAAGAAATCGGGGAATTTGTGTCACCTCCAAGGTCTTGGGGGTGTATGGAAAAAAACAAAAAACTGTGGCGCTGTGACCATTAGTAACTACACATTGAACTATTCATCCCTTATTTATAGTTACAGGGATAGAGCAGAAAGCGAGAGGCTATCATAAAGCAACCTGGGAATACCGGCAGTGTTGCACTGTATAAATAGCAACAGACTGGGATAGCAAAATATCGGTAGCTACAGAACACAGCAAAGTCGGCTTCCGCGAGTGTAAAGCCCTTGGCATTAGTTCTAGAGATCAAAGGCAGCGTCTTCACAATATTGTGAAAGCAGGATCCATTGCTAGAAAATGTTTTCACGGCTAATAGAATTGGCCCACGGCATCTGCCTGATTCGTTGTTTGCGAGGAAGCTTTAGAAGCTAGTGGACAACACGCAAACGTGTTGACAAGTCATCTCAGTTTCTCAGAAAATTGCATCTTTTGCAGTTTTGGGGAACAATGCTCAGGTCAATAGCTTGCTATGTTATATTGATTGTTTTCTCTTTGGAGTGGCGGGATGCGTTTTGACTGCAAGCACGGGGAGATGCATTACAAACTATTTCAGTATGAAATGGCTCCGCGGTCCCCAGCTGTTCACAGGTTCCTCTCTTTGTGCTCCGATTAGGTGAGAATAGAGAGAATTTAGTTTTCTGAGTGAATAATGGCGATCTGGTCTTGGCTTCACTGCTGAGCCAGCAATTTAAGGTGTAATTTTGTAGGATTTTTTTTTTTTACAGGAGGGAATAAAACCAGCTGCCTGCAAATCCAAAACTCTATTCATTTTCTCATAGCTAAGTATTTTACTCTGCAGTCCACATTATTATGCGATATTGGAAAATTTCCAGATTGGAATGCATTATGTAATTGAGATGTTTACTGTCAGAAGACATGAGTGCAAAGGGAGTTATCATAACCTCAAGAAATCCACACATTCCTTGACACTGTTTAAATTTAGCTGGTTTTTCAGTTTATCAGTGGTTTGCAAATGCAAGTGTACAGGAGCAAATCCAGCTCTGATATTCCCTCATAATTAAATTACTTTTTCATGTTCCTATTCAATGTGCTGCCATATGAGCAAAAATACAATAAAACAGTAATTCTAGAACTTTTCTATTTGAATATATTTGATATTCATGTAATTCATGTATATTTGTAATGACAAAGCTGAATAATTCATGTGATCATTCAGAAACCTTATTATTAAAACATTTGGCTTACCACAAAATATTTAAAGTGTTGTGCATATCTAAAAATATTGGTCACACTTAAGAAAAAGGAACTACAACTACATTTACTATTAACTACAACTTTTCCAAACTCCTAATTTGCTACTTATTAACAGTTAATAAGGTAGCTGTTAAGTTAGTTTAGTTATTATTATTAGGCATGTAGAATAAGGCATTAATATGTGCTTAATTACTACTAATAAATGGCTAATATTTTAGTAATATGCATGCTAATTAGCAACTAGGTAAGAGACCCTAAAATAAAATGGTACCAAAATATTATATATGCCAAATAATTTGATATTATATTATGGTAATATATATTTAATTACTTAAAGTTATAATTAATATGATATAATTAAACAGATCATATTTCTCCAAATGTGGTTCACCCTTTTTGTATGAATGCATACTTTAATACATAACAGGGGCATGTTTATTTATTAAAGGTAACTGAGAACATACTACAAAAATTAACCTTGTGTTTCATATTATCATAACGGGATGAAATTGATTATGTAACGGTGAAACTTACAGTCAGAAGAAATCATTACACAGCGTCTTTTCCAGTCATATTAATGTCACTAAATCTAATACAGTCAAATATGCTCAAGTTTCAGTTCTAATTACACCAGAGGAGTACAGGAAATGACTGGTGTCGTCATTCTCTGACGCAAAGCATCACAAGCTAGTTGGCTCATAAGCTATTCAAATTACCGGTATAATGCATTTTATTATATTATCAAGAAACTTACAGTTAGAAGATATCAATACATTGTGGTCTTCTTGTAGTTAAATAAACTTGGGGTGGCATCAAAAATTAGTGAGTGATATACTACATGGTTTTCCGAGATGTGCTCGTGTTTCATTGAATCGATGATTGAGAGAGAAGAGCACAGCAGGCCGGCGTCACAGACCATCATGAGGTTCATGTCAAGCTGCGGTGTGCTGTTAAAAGTTCTGCTTTGGTTCTTTTCACTTGTGCTTTAATTGAATGAGTTACTTCTGCAATCTCCCATTATGCCGCAGATCCCAGAATAAGAAGCTTAGATGAAATAAAACAGCTATAAATAAGTAAGTAGATGAAAATACCTGCTTGAATTTGAAGATTATAAGGGACAGAACAGAAACGCTTCTTGACCTGTGCTTTCTAATTTATTTAATGATACCTTTGAGCTCAAAAGAAAAGCATTGAATCCTCTAGTTAAACGTACACTTGAGCCCATGCAAAAATAGTTATGCTTATGTATTTCCTGCACATACTTGCATTTGCATTGCATCGGGTATTAAGTTGGTTTCAGTTGTTGGTCAACATATAATGACTCAGCATAAGCTAAAACAACTGGGTCTGTGTCATCTCCTTTTAGCTTATTTTAAATGGTCATTTTATGAGGTCATCTGATTGACAAATCTGATGTCTGAGGTAGATAGAAATTATCTAGACTCTCTAGAGGCTATTTGAAATCTCCTAATGCACACTGAGCTAACGTGGCTGGTTGCGGTTGTCTGGTCAGCTTTTTTAAGTATAGTTTTTCTTCAAGTGAAACGTTGAATAATCCCCAATGGAGCACAATAACAGTGACCATACCATTTTTCCAGCTGCCTTGGTTCTGGATGTATTTTTTCCCCATTATTTTCTTCACTGGAGTATTCAGAGAAACTTCAGCAAAGAGGCTGTGAACCAAAACAAGAAGCTTTGAGATCTATCACAACATTACAGACTTTAAAGAAAAAAGTTAAAAGAAAGAGAAAGTTCATGTTTAAATTCATGTACCGAATTTGGTGCATGAATTTAAACAGATATTTATACAGATATTGAGGTTGGATACTGGTAGAGTTAGGGACAGGTTTGGTGGTATGGGTTAGTTTATGAGTGGGTTAAGGTGTAAGGGATTGGTCAACAGTGTTAGAAATTAATTACAGATGTAATTACATGCAGGTATTTTTTTGGTCCCACTTTATATAAAGTGTCCCTAATACCTGTGTACTTACATAGTAACTAGATGTGTATGTAGTATGTAA
>JAUYWG010000042.1:7759897-7780645 GCA_034779775.1 Enteromius afrohamiltoni
TGTCCTGTTACACATTTGTACTTACACACACCATTCTGAGGGTTGTTACATGTGTGAAGTTACAGAAATATTAGCTGTAGATACTATATCGGTGTGTACTTGCACTGTTGTTACATACTACATACACATCTAGTTATTGTGGAAGTACATAGGTATAAGGGACACTTAATATAAAGTGTGATCATTTTTTAAAATAAAAGTACAATATAAAAACGTGTACGCACACAATACATGTAAGTGCATTGTATCAAATGAATAATTTAAAATGCATAGTAGTGCATAGGTCACCTAAGATGACTATATTTAGATTTTAGACATTTTTTTAATTATCATTTTGTAACTTCTGTTTCTCCAGTAAAACATATGTTTGGTGTATATTTCTTATGTTATGGATAATGTTGTACTTCACCGAGAATGTGGCTATAGTGCACAAAAAAAGATTTCTTTTTAAAGAAGTGGCTTGTACAGAAGCATATATCATTGCTTAACAATCGTGGAGCTCATGGTAGGTCTCTGTTGAAAGATTTATACAGAATCGTTAAAACTCAATTTCACTGGAGAAGATGAATGGGATGTTTCCAAAACCAGACTGTTGTGCTCTATTAGGTGATTCTCATTAGAAGCGCCCTAAAATGATTTGTGAAATAAAATACTATGCATGTGACATTTTGATTTATTCATACGAATTTCATTGTGAAATGAATGACTGGCACCAAATAAGTAAATTCTGTACAATGCGTAGCTAATTCTTGTAATGTCAGCGTGCTGCACCTTCCCTTCCTGTTCTGACAGCGAGTTCACTGATGTTTTATAGTGGTATCATCTGAACTGTCAGCTCAGTGTTCCGGGTAACAGTGTGTTTATACTATATAATATGTTAGATCTCAGTACGGTGAAAAAAGAATCTCACATTCTCTATCTATCCTACTTCCTCTATCTTGACATGCAGCACACAGACCGAAGCTTTCGTGTAATCCTGTCGGTTGCCTTGAGGTTTCGTTCATCAAAGACGATGATGGTCAATCCTTTAGTAGTTTTACTTTTGGAAACATCAATACACTGCGAACATCCAGTCGCAGCATGAAACCTGTAGATTCACCTTAGAAATAAAAGAGGTAAATCTGTGTAGCAGAATGGGATGTAAAGGTGTCCACGTTGTACCTGGCGGTGAATTGTGCAAGTGTATTGAAACCTAATGTGAAGCTGTTTGCAGCTAGTGTGCTTTTGTTAAACAGATAAACTCTGACAGATCAGCAATGAGGATGGCCGGTATTTATCTCAAAGGGAGAAAGAAATGTTGATTCATAAATTTGAACCGCTCAAGAAAAAACCTCAAAACAACGCAGAGTAAGCAATCATCCAGTGAACATCTTGCTTTCTATTTGCCATTGGGCTTTCGAGATATTGGCACTTGGAGTTTTAGAGACCTAACAGCAATGCTTCAGAAACAAATTACTCTGTTATTTTTCATCTCACCTCCAGACCTCAATCTAAGAAATGGCACAATCAGGTGGTGACTGATTGAACCTGTCACCTAACCCTCCTCCGATTGAATTTACCCCACAGTTACTTCTCCGCGCTGCTACGGTGTCGTTGGTGGCAGGCGACTCAAAGAATCGAAGGAAGCTTGATAATGTCTCCTCCTGTCTCGTCTAGGTGACTGTCCACAGCAATCACATAAAAGAGTCACTCGTGATAGACGGATGAATCCGTGTTGTGTCTGGTGTCTGGCATAAACGCAGTCGTTTGCGATTGAATATGTGTCATGTTTACTTTCAAGCTGTTATTTTTAAAATGGGATTCTATTCTGATCAGAAATTAGTCATTCGATATTTCACATTTAGTCGAGATGAGTGTTGATTAGATTTTGCACTGTGAGTTTAATCAGAGCCTAATTAGAACATAGGCGGATATGAGGATGAACTGAAATGTACACTTCAGTTTTTCAGTATTCTCATGACGTTTTCATTATCTCTTATCAAATATTATTTATTTGTTAAGCATTTCAAGTATTTCTTCATAGTATTTTTTTCATCTTGTCAACTATTTTTTGAATTCTTTCTACTCACACAATATTTTTTGGTTGCCTTACTGGGTTTTATCTGCATTCCAATGGCTTTGGAAATCTAGTCGACAAGGTCTCTTAAAAGAGAAAGGCTATGTTTATTCCTGACTAATAACACTTGCCACAGATAGTATAGTATTGCCCATATATATCACTGTTGACATTTTTCTGTTTGTAAATGTTTGTCATCAATTTTGTCATATTTTTGTTTTAATATAGTTCAAAATGTTAATAATTCATTCCCTTGATGGCGAAGCTGAATTTTCAGCAGTAGTTATTCCAGTCTTCAGTGTCATTTGATCCTTCAGAAACTATGCTGACTTGCTGCTAAAGAAACACATTTTTTTTTGTGCTGCCTATTCTTAAAATAATGAGACATTTTTTTTTAAGATTCTTGGATAAATAGACAGTTCAAAAGATCAGCATTTATTTGAAATTGAAATATTATTAATTATATACATATATAATACAAATATAATTTTAAATGTATACAGTGTCTGCAAACCAGGCCCAGCACAATAAAGATACGCTTTCATTATAACCAGAGTTTTTTTTTTTTTTTTTTTCTGGCCACTGCGACAAACAGGGAATTGTATATCTGGTTAGTTCCTATTTGTTGTATCCTATTCTGTTTGTCGACACGCCGTGTATCCCTGCCCGTAATTAAATCTCATTACCTCCTAATCTTGCTTCACATAGCCGTACTCCTACAGTATTAAACATAAATATGTTCTGAATATATCATATGCCGCACCGCATTTTCATAGACGGACAAGTTCACGTCACCTTGAGTCTGGTTGAACAGCTTTAGAACATGAAAGTGAGCAGGGTTGCTTCAGGACTGCATAAATTAGCTCTGAATAAATTAAATGTTCTGACCTTCTTGCGTTTTGTCTTTTAGGTCTTTAAAGGTCAACAGCCTGGTGTACAGCTAGGGTTGTGTGTTGTGTGAAAAAGTTAAACTGTTTAAGCGGTCTAAAGTGCCCTTTTATTCAAGTGTTAGCATTAAGTGTGAGTCATTTAATCCAGAGCAGCTTGTATTCAACATACAGTGAAAGAACTAAAGAGCAGATTAAACTAGCCCTTCTGTTCCTCTTGCTCTTCATTATGGCATTACTTGTTGGCTTTTCAATTACTATTCCGATCACAGCGGGCTGTGTATTCCCTCAGTGCATTAAGCACTGATTGCATTATTTATTAACAACAGCCATCAGTTCATTGCTGTTGATCCAAGTTGCTCCATTTCCGACTTTATCCTCAATTATTTAGAGATAATGCCAGCCGAGATGATATCTAATAGCGAAATTTTACATCTTTCTGCCTTGCTGCTGTGCTTTTCGACGCTTGCGTGGAGTTGTTGTGCCGTAGCAAATGCGAAAGGGTATCAGAGAGTATATTTGGACAGAATGGTTAGATGTCATTCTGGTAAATCAGACAGCACAACTGCTGTTTCTATCATTAATTTAGCATTCACATTCATTAAAATGGTCTTCCAGTGGAGTCGCGGTGCGGATAGCGCTCACCTGTGCTTATTTGTCTTATTTGCATTAAAGCTAATCGTGAGACTATCGACATCATAAAACGCTTGTAATTATACTAGTGCTCCCACTCTCGCTGTCCAATTCTGCTGACACATCTAACAGAAGACCTCATTAGGCGCTCAGTCCCTCCCTTCTGGACCCTACAAATATATCTCCACTAACTCAAAGATACAAGCAAGAACTTGGGAGAGTTATTTTGGTCTTTAATGGAATTGGGACCTTATCTGGCTTTGTTATCAGTTGATTAAGTAATGCACTGCTCCTGTGGAGACGCTCACTGTCTGAGTTTCTCAGAGTTCTTTAGGTGAAGTCAAGGTCAGATGTAATCCAAACTCTCGCATACTTTTAGCTCAACGAGCTTCTCTGAATCATGCCTACTGGCCCAATGTAATTATATTTTGTGGGATTTTTCAAGACAAATCGGAAGATATACATTGAGCACACTAAAGCTAGTGTACATTTTTGGAAATGTAAATCTTTGACATTTCCTTTTGTTAAAATCTTTCTAAGTGATTTTATTTACAGCTTTACAGCAAGTTCATAGCTGAATGAAAAGTAGTAGTAGCATGCTCCAAGTATTATTTATTTACTGTACTAGCAATGATGCCAAAGATCTATTCATTAAATGAACAGGCCTAGTTCACCCCCCCAAAAAAAATCAAGTCATTCCAAATCTGTATGACCGACTTTCTTCTGAAGCATAAAAGTGTTTTTCAGAAATTAACCTCATACCGTGAATGTCAGTGGTCACAAATGTTGTTTGGTTGCTGTCATTCTTCAAAATATCTTCTTTTATGTACTTTAGAAGTAAGAAGGTCATATTGGTTTGAAACAGCATGACTGTTTTTGAGCCAGTGAGGTTGCAGTATTACAGCATTAGAAGTGTAGTTCACACAAAAATAAAAATTCTGTAGCTTCAAAGAATTAAGGTTGAACCACCGATGACCTTCCTACATTTCAGGATGTGTGAGTTGCATTGTTGTCCGTGCGGGGTCAGAAAGCTCTCAGATTTCAACAGAAATGACTTGATGAACAAATGTCTTACAGGTATGGAGCAACATAAGGGTTAGTATTTTTCTGTTCATTTCCGTTCCAGAAATTAAGCATTCAATACGCATCCCTTAAATGACGACTCTTGCATATTGTGCACTACATGGTTAGTAGTATTTCAACCCATGAACACATCACCACCGATATGTGCTTTATGTTCTATTTGATTATTTCATTTCAAAACTTTGGGCATTTTATGGACCATTTGTTGTCCCTTTTCTCCATTAGGAAGGATTTTCACTAGATATTTGAACATGAAGTAGTTTGTGACCATTTAGTCCAGAACATCTGGGAGGTCAGGAAATTATGTTGCATAAAGGGGTCTAGCTCAAATTCACCATTCCCATCGTCCAAGAGGTGTTCAGTGGTTTGTGAAGGCCAGCCTGGTTCCTCCGCACCATATTGTCATGGTAAAACAAAAAGAGCCTCATTATACTAAAAATCCCTGTCTAAGAGGACTTGTTAAATGTACGTTTAATTTTTATAGAACGTTTGGAGTTACTGAAATAGGTAGTCCAGTTAATTATTGTCCATATACTTTCATGTATATGTGTATGCATTTATGATTTCAGCACATCAGTCATTCCCATGACATGAGAAAAAGAGATTATTTCCATTCATTTTGCAGTGTAGAAGTTCAAATACTCATTATTCTGTGTTTTAAGAGGTCAAAGCAGTATATTTTTGCATTTAATGAAGTCATATATTATCATCCATTATCCATCAATGATTCATCAATCAAACAGAGATAAATATTCCGGAGTATCATTTTATATGAGCTACTTTGCCTATCCGTTTTTCACATGCATGCTTTGCAGTTTGTTCTTTACAGTTTTTTTCCCTTTTCCCTTTTTCATATTCACACTGCACACTCGATCCTTGACATGCACACGCAAACACACACACACACACACACTGCATAGGTAAAACAAGTTCAAGGCTTACGTGTCATCTCTTCATTTATCATGCTGAAAACAAAAAGATTTTATGCTCGTCTCCTGCATTTTTTTTTACATTTACATTGAAAGTGAGCCATCAGACGTAAGTTGTCGTAGTGTTGTGAGGAGTTCTACGTTTGATGGAGATACTCCTCACTGAAGGAGCCCTCATATTTACTGATGAAAAGACTGCCGAAATGACACATCATAAGCTTTGCCTGCAGCTCCGAAGGAGGGCGGTGATTTATTGAGCAATTTCTTGTGTGTTTACCCAGATGCACTATTGCCGGGGTTGCTTTAGTGTTTCAGTTTCTTTTGTTTTGCTTTTTCATTGCACAAGTGCTATTAGTAGTCATTAATGCATTTTTTTTTCAATAATCACGCTGGATCATGGTTGAAGCTCCCACTGGAATAATTACAATCTTTTAAAGAGGATTTTAGAGCACTTTTACGACACAAAATGTGTTTTATCAGCACACGTTGAAAACACTCAAATCCTTTTACATCTGTTTAAATGATGTAGTTGCTCAGAGTATTGTCGCCTATTATGTTAGCAATAAACCCTCTCCCTCGAAACCATTCGAGCAGCTATCTTACACCGCCAAACGACAAAAAGGTTCACCTTGTAGCCATAAATTTGTGTGCTACAGCCTTCATCATCATAATGAACTTGTGAATAATGCAATTATGACAGAATTTCTCTCCTCTGATTGTCGGCCGTCATTATACTAAAGAGTTTGCATCATTTCTGACGAGCCTTTAATCCAATTCGCCCAAAACTAAATCCAATCAGCCATATGGCAAAGCTCAGCAATATTTCCTGCTGCCTCCACACATCTGAGAGATCTTCATGGCACAGGGTCAATGCTTCTCGTTGAAGGAGCCCACTCAGTGTGTATATCTCCCTCTAGAAGGTGTGAGAGAGAGAGGTGCACTCATGTTTCTTCGCGCCCTGCGGGGAGCTCTTATTGAATTACTGCCATGTGGGTGCAGCAGCTGTCCTCCCGACCACAGCGGGCCTCAGCTGCTAATTGCTGCGTAATAGGTCCAGCAGCAGGGAAGGTCAGAGGGGTGTCCGGCAGCCGTGCCCGTCGCCTTTGATAAGGGACTGAAGCATTGTTGAGATCTTCATATCCTGCGGCGGTGTGAAAACAAACAGCAGCCTGCTGCAATCGGCACATCCCAGGAGAGATGATTGGCAGTCATTGCGTATATAGCTTTTACTGATGCTAGTACTGGCACAGTTCTCTTGGTTCTTGTAAGGTGCTTAGATTGGGGATAAATAGTGGTGCTTCGTCAGTGGTTAGGGTTCACGTGCAACCATTTCAAGTCTTTTATGGTAGTAGCAAGTAGCAAGGCTGGGTGGTATGGCCAAACAAATCAGTTGATATCGATAATTATAACAATTCAAATCTAAGTGAAACCTGTAGAAGCTAGAGCATTATTCCTTTATGGTCAGAACATGATGAACACTTCACGTTTTTGATTTATTTATACTTTTCCAGTCAAGCTTCTACATGTGCTAAGGAGTGATATTGTTTGGCTGATTCCTATCTTCAGCACAGATTGTAGTACAAGCTGCAATATTAATATTAAATCTTAGAAATGCACATCTGACAGTAGCTTGAGTTAGAAAGCAGATGTAAATGTATGTTTATTATTATAAACAGTACAGTAGTATCTGTAAAAATTGAAACAACCACAGTTTAATATGGGGAAACATTATATTAAAATTTTGCTATCGTTTAACCCCTTGTGGTCGGCAAACGCATATGAGTTTAGATCGTACAGATAAGAGCAACACATCAATCAAATCTGTAAAGGGTTTACTTTAATATGTATACACATATAATGACAACACAATTTGTGCATTTAGAAAATGAAGAAAACAAACAGGGTACGCTGTCTGCTGCGTTGGTGATCTTTATTTAGAAACGTGCCGTAAAAATGAGCTGAAACTCAGCAAATACCCCACAAGGAGACATGAGCAATATATCTGTAGAAAACTTGGTATGTCTACTATTACACTAAGCAAGTCTTATCGAAAACAAATAATCTGTGATAAAGTAATATGAAACCAACGCAATGTCTAGTCTTTTGCGTCTCCTTCATTATCTCTTACTGTAATGCGACCACACCCAAAAAATTCTGTCTTGGTAATTAGTCCTAATAGCTGATAAAAACATCATAATAATCCACAAGTAATCCACATGACTCCACTTGAACAAATAGTATCTTGTGAAGTGAAAAGCTTTGTTATTATAATATAATAATAAACAAATCCGTTCAAACCATTCCTTCTGGCTAGGTTTTTCCTGTAAAAAAAAAAAGTACTCTCTTCTGGGTCAGGAGAGAAACATGCACAGACCCAGCACTTTTTCACTGAAAGAAGTTGTTATGGATTATGGAATTGTTTTTTTGTCAGATGTGGCGGTTTAAAGTTAAAACGGTTTATTGATCTTTTTTCTAAACAAGATGAAGAAATGTTTTGCTGAATTCATCGACTGGATTCATGTGGATCACTTGTGTTTTGTTTTCATCAGATGCGTGAACTTTCATTCTGACGGTAACAATTTAAATCAAATAGAATTTTGAGCAAGATCATGGCGACCCTTTTGGTGGAACGTTTGGAGGGAATTTCTTCAGTGTTCCAGTAAAACGGTATGATGAAGTGTAAAAAACCTGGGGAGGTCTAAAAAATTGGCGTCTTCGATTCCACACCTCTGAGAGTGTGGATAATTATGAGTACATGACCTCTGACTTCTTCCCCAGCAGGGTCACTGCTCAGAGAGCAGCACAGTAAAATGATGCACAGACCACCAGCGAAAACACAAAGCGTAGTCAGTTACTGTAGGTCTCAGAGCCCACCCAGAGGCCACTAGTAATCAACGCTATGACACTTGCCTTCCAGGAAGCACCTCAACGCTTGGCTTTTATTGATCGTTCTGATTGCTGTGCATCGTTTCGTTCCTTAGACTGAGTAGATGAGTTTCCTCAGAGATATGTCATGCATTTTGGGTGAATTTTGAGCCTTTTTCTTTTCTGCTTCAAAGGTGCAGATCGATATTTCTGTTCAGATGTCTTGTCACACATACTGTATTAATTCATTCCAAACTAAAATAAGATGTGATGCGATTTACAGGTATGTGAAGTTTTATATTGAGATCTTTTTTTTTTTTCCTCTGGGGTTGCAAAGAAGGGCAAAGGCATTTCATTTTCAAAGCCCTCAATAACTAAAACCGCATGAATTTTTGACCTGAAGCAATCAATGCGAGTCCACTAGGAAACAAAAAGAGTTTGTTTTTTTTCTTTTTTTTTTGATTGTCCTCAAGTTTGTATAGTTCAATACTTAGATTTTGTTGTTTGGGGTTGAGGCTGTTGCAAAGGACTATGAGCAATCCTTAATGTAAGAGAGAAAAAAAATATTTGGTTCTCTTCCCTGTTTTTATCCTGTCCTGCAAAACTCTCCAGAAAAGATTAGGAAATGTGCATCAAGGGTTAAAGTTTAATCCTCCATTCACTAATACAGAAGTCAGATCAATGGGGGAAGTCAGCCATGAAGAAACAGTCTATCTCCAGACACAGGCAGAATGCCAGCTGCTGTGAACTCTCTGGAGAAGCTGGGGTCTCACCTGCTGCCCCTGCAGGCCACTCTTATAGCTGACTTCCCGCATGGCTGCCAGGCATTGCTACTTTTACAGTTGCTAATTGGGCAGTTTGCATTTAAAATCAGAAATGACTGAGAAACAAGATAGAACGAGAGACTTGTTTATCTGTCTGTGGTCAAATTGTTGGCTGTGCTTTTATTGTGGATTGATTATTGCTCGGTTGCTGAGAAATGGAAAAACAAAGTATTTTTGTCTCTTTTCTTGTACCAATACTTGATGATGACAAGCTTTAATTTAGTCTCATTTGGTCCAGAAAAGCCTTCTCATATCATATAAAGGTTAACTAGACCTATTAAACATGCATATCAAAGCTTTATTTCAGAGCAGAGGGAAAATGTACTCGGAAATGATAATGATATTCTCATACTGTGTAATCAGTTCAGTACCATCATGGCACAGTTTAAAGGTCACACATGCGCCTATTGACATTCAGAATATAGAGAGAAGGAAAATTAAGATTTCATTTTGGCATATAAACACAAAATAAAAAATCATTTATTTTGAAATGTCATTTATCATAAGTGCATAGCTTCAACATATATATCATGCATTTGAAACTGAAAACTCCGAAACTTAATATAATACTCTGATGATTTTTAATCTTTACATATAAAGCTTGTTTTTCTTTCACCTAGAGGAAATCTATTGCTCAGACATATATCACGAAACGTCTTTTCTTCTAGTAGATCATATTATATCAGAGCTGTGGTTTTAGGATATGTCAGTTATTTAAATATAGGTGAAAGATGGTGATGAGATCTTTGTGTTCAGCACTAGTTGTTGACTTAAAAAAATCAAAACCACAGTAGAAAGAACAAAAAAAGTACAGACAAGATTTCTAATGCTATTGATAAATTAAATGTCAAATGAAATTGCCATTTTGTTAAAGCACTAAATATCCCTAATTTACATTGTACTGCATAGCTAACTAATGCGTTGAGACTTATGGTGGCAAAATAACTATATATAATATAATATATGAATTCTTTGCAGAAAAATCTGACCTCAGAATTGTCACAGTATCGTAGAAATTTGCCTTTCATTCTTTGAACTCATTACACTAAAAGCAGTTTGTTAGCTGAATCTGAGTGCAGTTTATTAGACACAGACACTTTAGGTTTTAATTGTCACATTTAGCCTATAAAAACTGAATGAGAACATTTTGACAGTTTAATTTCATACAACATTAAAATGTGCTCAGAAAGCAAATATTCCACTGTGCTCTCGTTCTAAGAACATTTAAGGGGATTTCAGTGAGAATGAGTTGCGGCTGCTGATAGCATAATTTATTCACAACCAGTGTCTGTGTTGTTTTAAGGTCTAGAAGAATTATGCAAATTAGTAATGGTGCAAACACACAAAGTTCAGCAAGTTTATGCAATCTGAGCATGATTTACACAGGGAAGTTTGTGACGAAGCAAATATATAAATGCGCAAAAGGCCACATATATCGTTTCTGATAAATATTAATATGCAAAAAAATATTGATTGGGGGAAAAAAAATAAAAATCTATAGAAAAAAATTGAAAAGTTACTGGTTATTCCAGGATGCCAGGACTATTTCCATTAAGTCTACAGACATTTCTTGTAACCCTTAAACACAACACAATGCCGTGCATAATTCATTTAAGACCTGTAAAATATTCTAAAACATTCCTTTATATTAACACAGTACTTTGAGCCTTATTGTTTTTTCAACATTTCTTATAGTGTATGCACAGTTGATGAAGCTACAATTACTGCTGCTACCTGACCTAATGAGTCACAATTTATTTAAAGTCCAGTTCTCACCATTAAAACTCATAATTCTCCTAAATAATAAACTCCTAAAAATAAACTCCTAATTTGCAGAGTATTACTTGTTAGTAATAGGTAGGTGTTCAGTTTAGGTATTGGGTAGAATTAGGGATATAGAATATAGCCATGTAGAATATGTATACTAATAAACAGGCTGTATGTTAAAAATAGGGACGAGGGATCTTCTTGCAGGCTTTATTAAAGACCGTAGAGGCAAGGCAACAGAGTAATCCAAACAACAGGCAGAGGTCAGGGCAGGTAGCAAACAATCAAAAACCAGATTGACAGTCCAAGGCAAAAAAAATAAATAAGGAACTAAAAACACATGAAGCATGGAAAACAACACAGGAAAAATGGCTAGCTATAAACAACATACAAACAGCAATGTGAGTGAGATGTGTGTGCAACCTGACAGAAAACAGTTGGAGTCTGATAATGAGTTCCTAGACAGGGCTTATGGGAAATGGAGTCCAAAATAAGTGGCGAATGTCTAGGATGGAGTGTCCTCTAAAGGAGCTCATGGGCCTTCCAGCTAGAGATCTTAGCAAGAAGGTTTGAATTAATCATCAATGTTTGTATGTTTTGGTAGATTTGATGCTTTAGATGTCTGAAATTTTAATGTAATGTAAGATGTAAAATGCATCTTAAAATCTGTAGTGTTAAGTCTTTTCTTCCATACTGTCATGTGCATAATAATGAAAATAGATTATGGAAATACAGAATGTGAAGTATGGGGTATAAGTAAAAAAGCGAACCAGATGAACTGTCCACAATGAGATCAATAACATACGTTTAGAAAATAGATTGGGTGAATTTCATTTAATGCCAGGTGTAAACTGTGCCCATAGCAGTGTACTTAGCTCCTGGTTATCTGAATAAGATGCAGTGAATACCACATGCAACTGTTCGCCTCTTTGTGCTTAATTTGCCAGGCCTTATTTTGATGATTTTTTAGGTGTTTATAAGATTATCCGTTTACACAGACAGGCCGTCTGTCACCTCAAGTGCCAGGCTTTAATTTCACCCATGGCTCCCCTCTCCTGGAACTCGTCCCCGGCATAATTGACTTTAACAGGTTTGAGCTCAGCTGTGGCCTGTCTTGGGACTCAACTCTTACTGGCTCTATCTCTCTCTCGCTCTCTATAGCGCCTGATTAGTGGTCTGCTCCGGAGGGGAGGGCTGCTGGGATTTTCTGCTACCAGGTGTCTGTTCAACCAGGGGGCCCAGTGTTATCAGGCAGCCGAACGGAACAGACATGCTTAAGAATAATCCCGCTTCCCCCTGGACATGCGACGGACAACCATCAGCTTGTAGCCTTCCTGTTGCTCACCTTGAGTTATCATATCACATAGAGGGCGGGGAGAATGTTTTAGCCTGTGCTGTGTTAATTATGAATTGCTTAACGAGACGAGGCAGTCAGGTGGAACAGCAGTGCAGAGGGTTTAATTACAATTTTGCTTCTTTCTCTCTGCTGGAAACTCAAACCTAGATGTCTCGCCTGTGTTTTTTCTTTTTTTTCTTTTTCGGGGGGTTTCGCACAAACACGAATTGAATTTCTCTTTCACACACACTCTCTCTATCTCTCTATCTCTCTTGTCACACACCGACTCGCTCTATTCCTCTCTACCTTCCTTTCGCCCAGATATCAGCATTCGGAGTGAACGGATCATTTATTTTTGGTTTCTGCTTCCTGTCTAGATGTTCTCGCATGTGCCCAACCTCCACTGCCACTTGAAGGGAGGTGCTTTCTTCTTCCCTGATAAAAACCAGCCAACTCAAAAGCGGCCAATTAAAATCAGCGCTGACAAGTCTTTTTTTTATGTGCTGACAGGATCACTGTCCCTTCACCTGAGGGGGCTCCAGGTGTTTGTTCTCACGTGTCATACCTCTCTTTTATATTTTAACTAGTTCTTCAAGAGACATCACACTTCTTTCTCTGCACCTGTTCTCAGATACTCATTATTTCTGCCTGCTTTTGGCTTTCAAAGCTTAAAGCTTTTAATGGCAGCTAATGAAGACCACACATCACGTTGGCTTCTGCCTTGACATATTCAACACCCTTATCATTAATTGTTACACTTGGCTACTTCTTGTCATCACACTGAGAATCTTTCATAGAGGCGTTAATAGAATGAGGAGAATGTCAAATGGGGTGGAAGGGTTGTATTGTCATCCCCGAGGGATATTTAATACCCTGAGGTTTCTCTCTCATAGTTCGGGAGATTTAATGAAGTCCTCAATTATGATTTATTTAAGTATCAACTTTATCTTTATCTATATTTTTCTTAGGACGTTATAATAAAATGTTATATGTAATGTTGTAATAAAACTATTAAAAGGATATTTGTTAAAGAAAATGATGCTGAAATGATTTTAAAATTCAATTAAATACTCTAATTTAAATTTATTTTATATAAGTCAGTTGCTAGGACAATATTTCTTAGTTGTCATTCAGGTAAAATGACCAAAACTGAAATAAAAAATAAAGCTAAATATATATATGTATATGTATATATATATATATATATATATATATGCACATAAATAAATACTCTAAATGTTCAGTATGGAACAGGGTGTAGACAAAGTGTGAAAGAACAAGAACATAAAGATTAAAAATGAACACTCTGTGGTATGTAGTGTACTTTAGATGATCTGGTTTTTAAATAATAAGAAACGTTGTTTTAACTTTGTGTTCAGACTTTGTGTTTGATGATTGTAGGAGATAGTTGAGGTCTTGCTAAATATGTGGAACAGCTTTTGATCATGTTGTGGTGCACTCTGAAACTCTACAAAGGGACACAAGGAGGAATTCTAGCATCTTTTTAAGAGTAGTATGAAGAATCTCTTTATATGCAGAGACAGCTATAACTACATTGTGGTGCTATCAGGGCATTGCTGGGTTTGTATGGGAATTTAAGTTGTTTTTCCACTGATAATCTTTCCCTCCAGTGAACTGTTAATGGCTGCAAGCGGCTCATTGAGTCAGTGAGTTGAACTCAAGAACCAGATCGGCCCAGTTCGTAAACAAATTGGTAGGAATAATAGAATTTAACAACAAAAACTTTGAGAAACAAGATAGCAGAAGTCTCCCTTTAGCCTCAATTTAATCTCACTACTGTCTAGGAGAAATATATGGAATTATAGAGATCTCATTTGTGATTTTTCAGCCCTCTGGGATTTGGCGCAGCTATATGCAGACTGAGGGGAAAAGAGACAATGTGTAATCAATGGCTTGCACCAGCTATTCTCCGTTCATTCAAGGGAGTAAATGCATTTATTGGGATTAGCAGGCCTGCTGTAGCCCAAACGGGATTCTGAGATAAGCACACAGATTCAGGAATGCTTCTTTAAGCTGCTGGAGATAAAGATCGACCTATAGATCACTAGCCTCTGACCATAATTTATTTTTAAATCGGAATTTCATTGAAAGGCAAAGTGGTTTATTGTGGCTCTATCAGTTCAATGCTGAATTCCAGCTGGTTTCTGCAGCACTGGGAACACGCTGTCTGAAATCATTAAAGCCATTGTCCCTCTGTATTCTCAGACCATACTGAACAATCTCCTGCTAAAAGAAAGGTTTAGTTATAGGCAAAAAATGCAGAAGGAGAGAAAGAGAGGAATAAGAATTACTCCTTTAGTTATTTTATAAAGGCCGTCTATCACCGAAGAGGGACTGTTATGTCATGCAGTAGAGATTTGAGACTGTCTAATATGATTATAGTTAAAACCTAACCTTTGTTTTAGTCTTGTGATTCACTTCAAGCTTAATGTAACTTTTGAGAATACAAAATACCTTTTTAAATTGTAAAAATTTTGTATATCCATTGAATTCAGGGCAATGGCCAATTTCAGACAGACTCTGGCACTTAAATGTCATCTTTGACTCTGAATTGAGTAGTTAGAGTAAATGA
This sequence comes from Enteromius afrohamiltoni, assembly GCA_034779775.1. NCBI lineage: Eukaryota > Metazoa > Chordata > Actinopteri > Cypriniformes > Cyprinidae > Enteromius > Enteromius afrohamiltoni. The sequence continues at coordinate 7,774,871 of JAUYWG010000042.1, forward strand.
TTAAGTTTTCCGTCCTCGCTGGTCTGCTTAACATAATTGCAGTCCAGGGGCTACTTGTTTATACCCTTTCATGTAATTGTTACTGGTAGCTGGTTCACAAAGAGTTTTCATCAAATTAATTGAAATGGCAGACTATTTGATTAAACTGTCTCAAAATTAATTTCCTTATCATATTTGGGTGAAACTGATTTCATGCAGTAAAGCTTTAAGTTTGTCCGTGTTAAAACTCTTTACTCTCGCTTTGTCTCTTTAAAGCTTGCCTGTCTGCACACATTTGCTTCACAATTAATCACACCAATTTTAATTCTCGGAGCACAGCATATGCTGGTAGACAAGCTAATTGTATCCATCAATTTTCGCAGCTTGTGTCAGATTTACATTTCAGGCAACTTTAGCACGAGGCTTCCATGGATTACCAGGAGAGTACCACATGCTAAATTCCTTTAATTAATCATAAATCCAGACCTGTGAAAGAATTAGAGAAATGTTGTTCCTGCCATGTTGATATTGAGGTACATCAAAAATCACAGCCAATCAGAAGCGTGTGTGGGCGGGCTTTCTCTGGAAGTGCAAATATGTATCTAATTCATACATACTAAATATTTTTAACATTATTAAATGTAAATACTGAGTGACTGAGAACCAAGACTAAACTCCAAAATAAAAGACATAAAAACATGAAACAAAACCCAAAAACGAGGCGTGACAATATGAACATCTTCCAAATTTGTTTAGTCTACTAACAGCTCTTACTTTAATGTTCAACTATTCATCAGTTTGTTTTATTGTTCATATAAGGAGCACCTAGGATTTTCGAATGATGTTATTATTATTATTTTATAGCAAAGACTATAAAAAATTTAAACACTCTTATGTTTGCATTATTCTAATATTAAAATCTGCTTTAATGTATTCAGATATATTGCAATTGTTACTCTGGCATTTCCTGCACTCCCAAAAGCATCGTTTGAAATGACATCACTTATTTAACTGAATTTGGAGGCCTTCAATTTGTTTTGAAAGTAGAACAACAGAGGGAGAATGAAATCTGATTAAGATTACAGTTATGACATGCTGGTGTGTGATAAAGTTTTCTTAGTCTCTATTATGGGTGCCGTAAGTGGTGCCTAGAAACTTGGTTGCAGGATTATGGATGATGAACAATAAACTTCACGGTTTCCGAATAGCTTAGAAGTGTGTGTCCTGTCTGAGCTAAGGTGCAGTGCAGTGTAGAACTATCCTCATATCAATTCCCTCCTCGTTCCCTAGGCCATCAATGTGCAACGTGACCTGACCCGTACCTGCACTTGTTTAACCATCCATGTCTAAGCACCTGCAGCAGGGCCAGTCAGTTGCGACAGGATGACAGTGGCCCCCTGGGTTTGAGGGTCTCACAATAACCGGCGAGTTGATTGAGTTCACAACCCTGACCCCTCAACTACTCCTCTCTCTTCCTCTTCTCTCCTGTGCTGACTTCACAGCAAACTCATGATAAAGTGTAATGGCCTTCCCCCATGGCCATTTAATTGATTTTTGCACATGGGCGCAGGAGATCTGAATTATCTAAGAGATTTACCAGGAAAGATTAACAGGACTGAATGGAGAGTCTGTGACGGATTTGTTTGTTATATTAAAGGCTCTGGCAGTAAAAATGTATTTAATTGTTTAAAAACTTTTAGACTTTATATTTACTACTATATTACTGTATTTTATATATTGCTTGGGGTTGGTGGGATGTTTTTATTCTCAAGGCCTGCATCTGTTAAACCAAACTAAATAAAAAATAAAATTGAAGTGTTGTGGAATACTTAAAAATAGAAAACACTTTTTAATAGTTATAATATTAAAAAAATATATTTCTGTGACCTCAAAGCTAATTCTTATCAGCAATTACTCCAGGCTTCAGTGCCTCATGCTGCTTTTTCTGCTATTTAATATTTAAATATTTAAAGTTAATATTTTTTTTATTCAGGAATCTTAAAAAGTTCAAAAGCACTGCATGTATTTGAAATATTGTAACTGTGTAAAAGTCGTTAGTGTCACAGTTAATGCATTATTCCAAAAAAATCGAAATATTTTTATTTTATTACTTTTTTAATTTTACTGGCCCCAATCATTTTGTTTATTTTAAATATGTTTATTTCCACAGGATATCCACAATAAAATCATGAAGTAAGAATTCTTTTGAATTTAAGATAGCATAATATCTAAAAACTACATTTTAGCATTGAATTTAACATCAGCACTTTGGCGGAAGAGTTTAAATACTTGAAATTATAGACTGCTAGTCTACATTTGTTCTCATTCATTTATAGTTCAGCAGTTTGCAACTTTTTGACACTCTTGCTCCACTGTCAATCTCACTGTCCCTCACCCAAACCTGACATTCAGCTCTCTTAGGAAACACCTTAGGAAACCTCTCCTTTGCACAGTTTTTTTTTTTATAGCTTACACGGTTCTGTCCATTTTTTTTTACAATTACTACACAAACAGTTGACCTGGAATGACCTATCAGGACAGCAGTGCTTTATTCTTTGCTGCTTGACGGAATTTGAACCAGCATCATTCCAGCTCTGAACTCTGGCTGCAACTCCACATTCTCCAACAACGGAACACTGTTTAATAACATCCACTTTCATCCTCATATCCGTCATTCCATTATTTCACTCATCTAATTCTCGTATAGCATATAATGCATCTCATATGTTTGCATTAAATAATGGCATAGACTAAAATGAGAAATGATGGGACCTGCAAAATGAAGTGCATGAACAGCCAAGACCTACCAAAGCTACCAAAACATTCTTATCCCAAATAAAAGATGAAATTGGAGAGATTGTTGAAAATAAAATCTTCAGCGAATTAATAATCCAAGATGGAGTCAACAGAATGTTGAACCTGCCATTCTCCATTGAGAGTTTTATGGGAAGCAGTGTTCCAAGACCGATCCCTGTTCGCTATCTCCTCACCACTGGAGTGTGACTGAAATCATATGAATGAATCGATCAGGTTTTTCCTTTGTGGTACTGTCCCTTCTGCAGTTTTTTTTTTTTTTTTTTTACTTTTGCTCAGACTGAAACATGACACATGCTTGAGGTTTGGGAAAGCCATTTTGTACACAATGGTGGGCACTTAAAAGCCCTGGGAAATAAGACAGAGGTCAGAGTTGGCGGAGGGAGGTAGAGCGTAGCATTGGAAGTCAATATATGGCAGTGGGTTGTAGAGGAGAGAGATGGAAGGAGGGCATGGGGTGTTAATAGAATGAAAGAATCAGCAGGATGAGCTAGCCAGTCCAGCATGCAGTGTTGACAGGTAATCATTGAATGCCAACCATAAGGAGGGAACAGAAGCAGCAGAACTCTGACTCTTTACTGTTTTTAGTATCTCTGAGAATGGATGACAGTCGATTAAGTGACACGGTAATCCCACTGTAATGACTAAAACTTGTGAAATGAGACAATTATATAAGATGTTATCGGCTATAGACATCTAAAACCCATGACATATCATAATATATCTGACATCAGCGCCCTAAAGAAGTATGCAATTTTCATTGGTTAGTTTTAATGTGTAGTGCTATAGGACACTTTGGTGACGCATAAAAAGGTGAATACGCTAACGCTAAACTCTGAAGCTATGAAGCCAAGTCTTCTGTGCCGAGTGCAATTTCTGTGATGTCTGAGAGCTGTTTTCAGATTGATCATTTATGAGCTATCATGATATTTTGGAGGAGGCAGCGGGGCAGCTCACTAGATTTTAGAACAAAACTAAACCTGGCAACACCGGGTCTCATCTATAAAGTATGCGCTATTGTCTCAAGGCAGGTTTTCAGCTATTTCTGTTTTGTTTGTCCAATCTCAAACCCGCTCTTTCTCTCGCCCCTTTCGCAGCCCTGCTGGTTTCTGGACACTTCCTGGGAGGAATCTCCGGCAGTGGATACTTCATCCTGCAATCGCCAAAGGGTTATCTGTTCTCACGGTCGGTGATGGTGTGACAGACACATCTTTCACGCTCTGATCTACCCGAGGGGGAGCCACTGAGGATTAGCTGGCAGATGATGCATCAGGGGGAGGAGGAAAGGCTGTGTTTATCTGCTGTCCCCGTGTCACAGAGAGCTTCTGAGAAGCATTCAGCTGCCAGCGGCATCAGCGGGCCTCAGCCATCCAGCTGTTCACCTCACTGCCACAGCTAAAGTGATGAGTCCCAGCCTTCCCTTTCAGGTAGATACCACCGTTTCCTCGCTCTAATTGACCCGCTAGCCCAATTCCCCGGTCTGGGCTACACCGTCTTGGAGTCTGTAATAGGTGGAAGTACAGTGTTACGTGAGAGGTCTCTGCCAGGCTTTGCTTCCTCCTTTCCCTGTGCAACTAGAACTAATGAAGAGAAATAGCTGCCATTTTGGGTCCCTGTGCTCACTGCATGTCACTTAGAGGAGACATCTATTCATTCAATTATAAGAGTGGTCTGACAAGGTGGCTCAGCAGAGGCTTCTCATTGTGTAAAGTATGAACAGGGTTTTAAAAAGCACTTTACCAGTACAACTGAGAATTTTATCAATATAATATAGGTTTAACCCATATAATTCTGTTTAGGGGTCAGGGTTTGGCAGGTTAACATGACACTGTGTGCTTTTGCATTGCCCTTAACCAATCAGCTGATCAGTCATAGTTTTATTTTTGTATGGCTCGTATTGTAGCGGACTGTTTTTCAGTGAGTCCGTTTTATTCTGAAATGGATTTAAAAAAAGATATATATATATGAAAGTAAGTTTCACTTGGGAAACTTTTTGGAATTTGTAACAAATGTTAACCTGATGATCAGATATACATTACCAGTCAAAAAATTTTAATAATTATTATTAATAATAAATCTTAATACTAATTAACTATATATATATATACTGCTCGACTGAAAAAAATCACTCTCCGAGATGACTCGTTCTTCTGAAGTCACATTAAAGATTTGGTCAAAATGTTTGAGAATGTTGAAAAATGTTCAAGAACAACCCATCACTACTTTCTGTTCTTTGCTAGGAGTGCTAGGAGGGCTCAATAACATTTAGCATTTTCTTAAAACCCGCATTAAAATCCGCGACTATAAATGTACTGATCGCTGTGACCGATCGATTGTTTTGCCCCGTTGTGCATCTGTTGGAAATGCCTTGAATGCCACAGGGATAGTTTGTAATGTGAGTGTTTCTAGTTTCCATCTGTTTGGGGGTGGAAGCTTTTAAAAATTCAGCTTTTACATCATAGGAACAAAATACACACACATATATATAATGTTATAAATGGATATTTAATCAATCAATTCAATTAATGTAGTTTAGTTACAAGTTAAAAAGTTAAAAGTTAAAAAACAAATACAATTTAGTGTGGGAGTAGTCACAAGGGTTTTACAATTTATCTCAAAACTTACTATAAGCAACAAATAGCAGCCTGGATTCAGTGTTATACAAATGCATGTTTTTTTTTCCTAGCAATGGTATTAGCAGAATGTCAGTCATGATTCTGTAAAAGAATGCGCAATAATGGAGGTCAATGAGATAAAGTGTGTAGCATTCTACTTAACCACCACTCTCCTTGTAAAATAAAAGTATTGGGCTACTGATATTTTTGGCTACTTCATCTCATATAACTGGGCTTTTCTATTTTGTAGTGAAACTTTTTAATAAGGGAAAAGGTACTAAGTTCACCTTTATAATACAAACCGGATTCCAAAAAAGTTGGGACACTAAACAAATTGTGAATAAAAACTGAATGCAATGGTGTGGAG
>JAUYWG010000042.1:7780745-7803923 GCA_034779775.1 Enteromius afrohamiltoni
ATCTCCACATCATTGCATTCAGTTTTTATTCACAATTTGTTTAGTGTCCCAACTTTTTTGGAATCCGGTTTGTACTTTATCCCTTCCTTTTGTTAATGCCAGCTTGCTAAAACAGTGCAGGTAGAGGCTTATTATCAAATTGTGTGCTTCTGTGATTTTTATGGACAAATAAAGCAGGCGGAAATGACAGGTGGTGTTCAAAGGTTTGCTCGGCTTGTCGAACACAAGCCAATTGGATGCATTACTGTATAGAAATTCAAACGAGGGGAAGGGAAGGCGTCTGTGATACAGTAAACAGGATTAGGAGCTTTTGTTTTCTTTGCTGTCGGTGCCGGTGGTGTCCTGTAGAGAGAGATCTAATGGAACGAGTCTGGCTGAGGCTGCTTTAGACCTGTTACAGACTGTGCTTTAGTGTGTGTTGTGGGAGTTGTAATCAAATGTTAATTAGCAGGCTCAACTGTTTACAGACAGATCAGCTCAGATGCCCTTTCCCATGTGAAGATTTGGGGAAAGTACCGCACATTTGTTGAAGCTTTTCAGGCACAGTGGTCAGTGGGACGTGCTGCTTATTCTTTTCAAACATCTTATTTTGCTTTAGAGTTGAAAGGTGAAATCTTTATTTTTAATGTTCTTTGGACAGGGGAGAAAAATAGCTCACAGCCGGTTGGGTGGACACGCTTGCTGATGGTGCTTTGTAAAACTGCTTACCAGCTAGACTGTGTTGCACAAAATCCTGTCAGTGACACTATTTTAATTCAATTCAAATTTATTTGTATAGCACTTTTCATGAGACATATTATTGCAATGCAGCTTTACACCAAGGTAATGTTTTACAGTATATGTAGTAGTAGCTTGTACGTGTACACATGGCATAGATGTGAGGTAAAGACCAATTAATAACGTAATCGAACAGACAGGGAACATTAGAAATTAGTAGCAGAGTTCGGTAGTGCTGTGTGTTGTTTCAGGGTTGGCATCATCTGAAGTCCTCTGTGGGGTTGGCATCATCTCTTCTTAAGTGCTCTGAATACAGGCTGGAGCTTGTGAAATCCTAGTTACCACGGGATGACAAACCCATGATAGAAACAGAACAAATAGGAACAAATTTTACTGTACACATATTTTAATTTATTTTTAAAAACACATTCATGTTGCCAAAAATGTCAGTGTAATACAGCTGTACTCATGAAATGGTATAAGAATATAAAAATTGACTTGAACAGAAACCACTTTACCACTCAGCCTTAAATAATTCTGCATAATTGTTTTTTATTTAATTTTTTTTATGTAGAATTTATATGATGCTTGAAATTTTTGTTGTTGGAATTGGATTTGTTCTGAAAAAATGGTATCCGTGCATCCATACCATTTTTCTTTAAAATGGTAATTTAATTTACTTATGAAAGTTAACATGACTATTCAGAGTGCATTTTATGGACCATGGCATTTTAAACTAGATTTTGTCCGTCTCATCTGTCATTAACCCACGTTGCAGAAAAACAGCTCATGAAAATGAATGTAGTTAAAGTAAGCATTATGCATATACATAAAATGTGGTTGTTAAACACAGAAACTATAGCACATATAGATGTAACACTAGATCACAAGAGTGAGAAAAAGCTGCCTGTTTTTGATGTGAAATTCACTGCCTCAGCTAGAACTGATAAATTAATTCCCATGTGCTTCTTTGAAGATATATTTGAGCACGTGACTTTTCACAACAATCTGACATGTAACCCACCCAGTCTGGGAAGATCTTCAGAAAAATGTACTTTAAATAGACCTTTGACCCCCAATAACCCAAAAGAATTAAAACCCATGCATATTTAAATGTGATGGTTTTTTTGCCCATTCGTGGCAGTACACGTGAAAATCTGAATGGGAGTAAGTGACTCTGTCTGAAAGAGTTAACTCGTGTGCTGCTTGAGAAAATCTCGACTGAAGTGTCATGAATCCTGAAGCTCTCTCAGGTTCTTAAAACTGCACACTGTGTTCCAGTCTGAGCCCACAAGCTTTGTTTGACCTAGTTATTCTAAAAAGCAGCGCAGGACTTTGGCGCATTCGATTTCCAGGATGGCTGTGGCTGTTACGGCGGTTGACAGGCACATGCAGGAACGTGCGTCAGTATTCACATCCTCCCTACGGCTGACAGGTCACTGGGAAAAGGCCACGTCCATCATGCTGAGCTTTTTCCACTCTCGGTCTACGAATGTTTGCTTAGTAATATACAACCTTTTGTAAATCTTTACTGTAAATACTGAAATTTAGGTTTTTGGGAATTTTTGGTACCTATACAATCATTTAGAGGTCTGTTTTAGTTCTTGGAAAGTATATAAGGTCTGTCTGTATACGGATGTTGGAGGATAAATGGAATAGCTTAATGGCATTTTATTTGCATAGGTATTTGCATTAATATCACAAATTTAAATAATATTAATGCGCACATCGTATTTTTATTTGAATATAATTCTGTTCTTTTGAGCTTTTCCAGTTTCCACAAAAATATTGAGCAGTACCAACTGTTTACTGCATTAATAATTCTATATAAAAAAATTACCAAATTAGACAGTTATTAGACAAATTAGATTTAACAGTTTTTTGCCCTATGCTTTGATCATTTAAATGCAGCTTTGGTTAAGAGACAATACTACAAAATGTAATTTCCCCAAGTGAGCACCATTCATATTTATTAGAGATTGAATTTTTTGTTCATCCGTTTCAATAATTGGTAATTTGACCATTTTTAGGAATGTATTTTTCTACGTTTCTACAGTATTGAGTTTTTTGGTCTTGCAGTGTTTTACTGAAGTACAGCTTATCTTATTAATATTAGTACAGACATTATTAAGTGCTACTTGGCCACTGAGGTATTTTTTGCAGGTTTTGAGAGAAAGATGTTGAGTGTCGATTCTGAATGAAAGCTGACCTATAGGTCAACATCACTTATTTATTCACTTAGAAACGTTAAACTGAAATAAGCTATCAAAAATTGAATGGGCCAAGCTCCGAAGTCCCAAGCTACCAGCTCTAGCCTGGCTGTTATTTAAGAGGATATCTGTGTATACCCTTTTGAAAATACCTAATTCTATCAAGACATTTACTTGTGGGAGCTGTTAAAGGATAAGAGATCTTTTTTCACTCTGTCAAGGCCTCTCACCATATTCCTCTCAAATCAGATTTTCCTGCAACACTGCTGAAGCAATAAAATAAGAATCTAATTTTCCCAAATGAAATCAACCAAAAACCAATTGGGAGCTGCAGGCTTTCCTTGAGAAATCACATCAGAATAATTCCACATTCCAAACACATATTTTAGTCTGATAGCAATTCATCCATCAATACACCGATTCTGTCTAGCCACCTCGAACAGATCGTCTGCAGGTAATGCATTGTATGCCGTCTCCGTTAGAGGAAAATCAATCAAAATTTTAATTCAGATAATACTGTAATACACCGGTCTATGCAAAGCTGTAAGCCGTATAAGAAACAAAGATGCTATAAAATATAGAGATCCCCATTTTTCACCGCAGGACTGGTGCGAATGAATAACCTTGGTTTGTGCTGCTGAGCTGTTTAAATGAGTTACATTCCCATTTCGGTTGTCAATGGAGAAGTTTATTACATGTGAGAGGCATAACGTGGATGTGGTCCATTGCATATTTGCCATTTGAATGCTGTGCAGATTTGCATCAGTCAGGGCGTGACATAAAACAAAGCTTGCCTGTGGACGGATACGGCAGAAGACGTTCATAGTTCAAGATCGGCTGTTTTAAAAAGTGAATAATACAAATGCAATAGCGTACAACTGCTTGAAATGTTTGCCAAAAAGTCCATTGTAAATCAGACATGCACTGAAATTCGCTCTCACCTATACACATGCTTGGAAAGTCAGTGATTTCAGAACTAATCCTTCACCCCAAGGATATGAATTACAGCGGCGGGGGACAGAATTAAATGAGTTGCAATAAAAAGGTGTTAATACCCTCAATTACTTCAGGGCTGAAAGACCCAGGGCTCTGCCTGTGTTTGCCGTGGTCGTTACCGCATCAATGCGTGCGGCTTTAAAACAGAATGATCCTGATCTTTCAGTGATCGTGAATGGCTCGTGTGCTCGATTCCACGTCCTCGAGGATTAAATGACTAGTCAAACGCATGCTGTTGATTAATGTAATGATTCCCTAGAGTTGTTTATCACACTTGGCTGGTGTGTTCATTCCCTAACAGGTGAGAGAGAGCATAAACACCGTTGTTTGCTTTTGTTTTTGCAGGACTAAAAGTGGACAGGACGTCAATGGGCTGGACTATGATTCTAAAAGATGACTCAGGTGTAACGGGCTGGACATGGCGTGTTGGAAACTACTTTCTGCTCTCTATGTCTCTAATTGGAATGCAAGTGAGGTCGGACCTGGAGTTTCCAAAAGACAGACACTATGCATGGAAAACGGGTAAGTCTATAATGTCTATTCGTGTGATATGGAGATTTCTACGATAGATCTTTTTTTAATGGTTCCACTTTGATGTTTCTCCCTCCTGTTAGCATTACACAGCATCCATCCATCCGTCCATTCAGGATTTTATCTTACTCTAGCTCCAAGCTATACGTGTTTATCAGGAACTAGCTTAACAAATTCCTCTTTGCCATTTCAACATTTCATGCTGCTTTCTTTCTTCTCATGCTTAATTATTACTTTGCTCTCTGAGATGTGGCCTAGCAGTTAGTGTGCTCTGTTTATTATTTACTCATCTTTTTGTTGTTGCAAACCCGTTGTATGGAGCACAAAAGGAAAAGTCTTGCTAAACTTAATGCAGTTCGCTTTAGTTTCCAGTTGCAGTAAACATTAGTAACAGTAAAACCAACAGCTTTTATTCCTTTGCATACAAATTATAATTAATGTAAAATTAAATAAAATTATAGATTATTAGTGATTAATAAAGGCTTATTTTCCTGCATTGTATTGCATAATACCACACTTTTTCCAAAACTAATGTCATTTGAGATTTGCGTCACATAATTAATTATGTTTGTATGGCTTTTCTGCCATTGTAAACTTGCTAAACAGCACACCTGACCTATTGCTCATTAGCATGCCTGTTATTAAAATATTGTCTGTTTATTATTACTCATGAAACACATATTCTACATCCCTAATCCTACCCTATACCTAAACTTAAACTACCTTACTAACTATTAATAAGTAACAAATTAGGAGTTGAGGCATGGTTAATGGTTTGTTTATAGTGAGAACTGGACCTTAAAATAAAATGTGACCGATTAATCTATTTCAGATAAAACTGAATATGCTTTTAGTGGCACTCACTGGAAGAAGCAACGCAATATGATTTGGGATAAATGGGTTGGGGAAAGGACACCAAAGCTGTTCTTCACTCCTTTCACTTTCATTTTAAGCAGTGTGGTCATTCTGCTGAATTTCTATTTTTGCGTCAAACTGATGAAAGCAACTTTCATGACTGATTTGGAACAACATGGAGGCGAATAAATGATGACAGAATTTTCACTTTTGGGTGAGAGATCACTTTAATTACATTGTATTGACTCTGCTCTCTGTTTGCTTGTGTCTTTGTGGAAAACCGTCTTTCATCTATTCCTTTTTTTCCCTCACTGAGAATCCCTCACACAGTTCCCAACATCACAACGACACTGACATCTTATGCTGGAATGAAAACTCTGCCGAGTTTGATCAAGGGATCCTGTGTAGATGTGGGTCTGTTAGCATAATATATGCTCTGAGAAAGATTATCCATCTCTTGCTGAACAATGACAGGCCCTACTGCAGAGAATGTAATCACATATAATGATGTATATAGTAATCTATTCCTAGTCCTCAAAGCTGGAGTAATTACCTACCGTTATGCCTAGCTCGAGATTTATGGGCTTTGCCAAGGCATTCTGAAGTAAGGCAGGATTTTCTACATGTTGTGCTCAGTTTCACAAACAAGAAAATCTGATTCCGCCCCTTAATCTCTCTGCTTCTGTCAGAACAGGTCTGATTTTTCCCCTGCTGCAATGATTGATTCAAGATAAGGACTTTTACCCTCGGCGCGTGCAACTTGCTGCAGCTGTTGACTTCAAAATATTTGATGAATGAAACACGAAGGCATTTGCATTCCATAAATGATTTAAAACACCTAAAGGTGATTCAATTTGAGCCTGGTTGTTGTCCTAGCTTTGCCTCAAAGAAGCAGACCTGCAGAATGAAGCAAAAAGCCCTTGGAGTAAAAAACGCAGAGCATCGCTGTCAGATCAGCAGTGTGGAAAATTAAGTAATGAATTTAAACTCACTGCCTCAGATGTGTTCACTGTCCCTGCGAGTTCCAACCTTTTTTGTACACAAAGGCCTCATTGGCTTTATGATCAGCGCTTTCATGTGCTTCTTCTCACTGTGACGATGGTGCTACTCAAAAGATAAAGAGATTGATGAACTACACTTGAAAAAGCCCGTGCGCAGAAAGAATCTAATCAGATCATCGCGAGTGTGGCTGTGACATCTCTACCGAGCAGTGACGGCTGATATATATCGCTTGGAAAAATGAGAAATCGCATCGCTGAATACATTTGAATGCTTTTTTTATGAGTACGACCGATGACGAGCATTGTACGTTCATCTGATATGTCAATGGCTGTAAGGATTGACATCAAATTTTTATAGAAAGGATTATCATAAGGTTGGACCAATTAGCAGTGCCTTACAGGGCATGAGAGATTGCTGGTGTAAATTATTAATGACTTGATTATAAAGTCAACTCAGTTCCACTTAGCTGAGTTTGAATTATCAGGTTGTAGTGATGGTTACTTTCTGTGGTTGTTGACTACTTTTTTAGCACCAGTCATTAGCTAGTCAGCTTCTCTGGAAATGTCAAAGTCTGGAAAACATTTCATTGCCTCTTGGTCGGTTCATATGAATACAGTTGGGGTAATTGGTGTCCTATTGGCGTTTAACCACAGGCAGAGCTGAGTTCAAATGAGTGCTCAGCTGTTATAGGTGAAACCGTTTCCTCAGAGTTGGCAGAACAGTGTGACTCTTTACGTTATGGAGAGCTGATGTGTGCTTTAGGCTTGACCTTCATCATTGTCTGAGAAACGGGGGGTACCCAAGGCTGTGGGTAATGGGATGATCATTTAGCTCCTTAAACAAAGCACTCTCATTAGGGCCTGTGAGGAACAATCCCTTCTCCTCCATTTTTCACCAGCGACTGCCTGAAGAGAGAGAATGAGAGTCATCAGTGATCTGACTATATGCAGGGTTTCTGCATGTGATTTTCATCTGAAATCAAAGGAGCCTGCTGAAAATGTGAGTGTTTTTTTTCCCATTGAGCCATCTGAATGGGCTTTTAACAATCCGAAAATAATGTCAGGTGTAGTTAGCATTGTCAACCTTCATGCACATTAAGAATATTGCGGTTTCTGGAATGATTGTTTTTTTTTGTTAAGGTATGGAGAAATTAAGAAGATTGTGTCAGGTTTTTTTTTTTTTTTGATGAAAATAGTGCAATGCCATGTATGCTGTTATCTAAGCATTTTAAAGCATATTTTTAAGTTATTTGTGAGTTTGAATAGTTTTATAGCTTATGTTTTATTTTAATAGTACAATGTTTTAGTTTTTAGCTCTACCGTACTGTACGCCTGAGAAACGAGTGTACTACTCATCAGAGTACTATTATCTAGGCAGAAGAAGAAAGTGGCGTGCAAATGCTTCATTAATTTACCTAGTTTTTCCTCTTGGTGAAAGTCCAGATGGTCTGTTTTTAATGAATGCTCACTTTATGTGTTGATTTTATAATAACATATTTTCCAGCAGGCCTTGTGAACATAGTATGTGTGAGTAATCATAAAACATTAGGTAAAAATTGCCCAGATGACCTAATACTTCCGGTGGGAATTAGTATTTGTATGGACAGTTTACTATGCCATGAGGCCACAGAAGAGGACATTTAAATGGCAGTAAAGTGAACGAAGCAACTAACATTAATAGTTAACGTCTACACTAGTCTTTATTCACATTCTGGCCATCTCAGTAAACATTAAAAATGCCTAAAACTTTGCACGCTGATGCATTTCAGGTATTTAACGAATGACAGGTGGATATAATTAGTTTGTGACACTGGGAAGAAACCAAAAAAGCCATTAAAAATGGAATCAAATGTAATTCTTCATTCAACGCAGGAAAAATGGATACATCAAAAAACGTCCCTTTGTAAAAACCTATCACCATTTCTAATGATTTCAGTCACTTTTTTCTAACCAATCATTTTTAAAGTAGAGGGATTAGAGTCATGAACATATGCATAATGCACTGCCAGAGGGTAATCTCTGTTTCTTGTAAGAATTGCATTTTGTGATCCCATAATCTTGCAACCTACATTTAGTTTGATTAGTTTAGACATTGAAGTCTATATATTACATAAATACTCTTACAATTTATAAAGGATCTGATTGAATACACTTTCTTTGTGCAGAAATCTACAAATGATTTAGTCTCCCATGATGAATAGTACGACGAATAGGATTACATTAATGCATACACTCACAAATGCATAGCATATACAGTGTACTTTTTAACAGTCTTCAGTTTACTTGTTTAAAAAATATACCTCTGTATATACACATTGGAGATCACATTTTAGAAATAATTGACTTGTGAAGGTTCATCCTCAAAAATTCAGTTTAAATGCAAACTCTAAAATGAACAAAATGTCTCTGTATTGATCTTTTGCAGTGCTCCTTGTTTTGTCTTTCTAGCATATCAGTTGTTTTATATGATCCAAATATGTCAGCAGTTGCTTTATTACACTGGCCCTAGTGGAGTCTGATTGATTCGCTCTCAGATGAGTATGCTATGAAAGGTTTCATTGCTGGAGTCACGTGTGATCTTAAATCTGATGAGGCTTGGTTTGATTTGTTACACCATCATAGTTGTCCAGTTTCTAATTTAGATAGAATATGGAATGAGTATTAAAGGGCTGATGGAATCTAAATATTCAATTTTATCTTAATCTGGAAATCTTGGTCTCATGTTTGCGAGAGTTTAAGTAAACAAGATGACATTCAACATGGAAAGTTACTTTTTAGGTATCTGGTTAACAGTAAGGATCACGGCCCTTAGTGTGGGAGACCTTACTTTAAAATCCAATGCTATTTGCAAATATCACCATATCTCCTGTTCTTCAAAGTCCTGTTTATTTGCTCTTGTGATAAGGCTTATCTTCAAAAACAGAGCATCCGCTTGGGCTACATTTCTCCATCAACAAGAATAAGCAATTAAACACACGTGGCAGCGCACTGTCTATTAGCATATCAGTTATATCCTCCTCATGGATGTTAACAGATTTTCTTGAGGTCTGGATTTGCATTATTAGGAAATGTTTTATCTCATTCCCACACGCTTATCTCAAAGACGGGGGCTCAAATTTGTTCTGGATTTTTTTTTCTGCAAAGAAAAATGTATATCTTCATGCTTTAGTCATAACTTAGTAGGCGCAAATTAGAGATGTGCCTCAAAGCGTTTTGTTTTCTTAAAGGCATGCATAGCTATTTTTGATTTGTTATAAATCTACAAAGATTTAATAGAAAGTCTGCAAACAGATTTTCTTTGAAAGAGGTCATTACATTTGTATCAAATGTAGTTGTTGTATTTGATTATTAATTGGCAGAGTTATCGCAAAGGTGAAAGTAAAAGAAAAAAAAAACCCTTTGGTCAGACATGGCAGATTGACATTTTGAATATTTCCCTCTGACAAATATCAAGTACAGCACAGTGTGGCATTGTGTTATTTTTCTTTGAGAAATGGACTGGCATTTGAACAGGCTGAATAATGCTGCGGGTCTCTTTCTTTGTGGCCAGCAGCTTTATTCCCTCTCTGAACACAACTACAACCAGCTCTAGTGTAAATCACTGCAGGTGACACTCACACCAATTACCACTTCATTTCTTTCACAGAGATTTTTTAGCACATTTATCCAAATGATTCTCAAATCTAGACATTGTTTTAAACATGCTGAGCTTATTACACGTCTATCCTATACCTCTGAACACATCTACCTGTATGTAATTCAGTTTTTTGTGATGGCAAAGCTGATTTTTCATGAGTGGTTTCTCTAGTCTTCAGTGTCACAAGATATCCTTCAGAAATCCTTCTTAAGTGCTGGTTTTCTGTTTGATATTTTTATACACATTTTTGTTTAAACATAATATTTTATTAAAATGATATGGAAATTATACAGAAGCTACAAAACAACAGCTTTTGCATTAAAAAAACACTTGAATAAGACTCTGTGCCGGTCCGAAGCGGGGTCTGAGTGTGTGCAACGCTTACCTGCGTTCCCGCAGAAGTGAGGCTGGAAGTCCGTGGGGTCGTCCACCTGGTCCCCGGACTGCTGCCTGTAATGAGAGGACAGTGAGTATGTAACAAAAGCTCTTTGACAGGCCTGTCCACAGCACCTCGTCCAACCTGGAAGGTACAGGACGACGAGGTGGAGGATTCCACTCAAACCTGACCCCCCTGGCGGCCCGGGCAAGCATAGCAACCACCTCTGGATCCGTGTCAGGCATGGTCAAACGCCCAGCGGAGCAACAAAGGTGACATCCAGGACCGGTTCCGGTGAACCGAACTGCCCTGATGGTAACTCCAGCAGTGTTTTGGAGTGTGGGCAACAGGAGGCGCTTTCTGCGGAGAGTTCCTGACTGTCACTGTAAGACCAGCCCTCCCCGTCCCGGAAGTGAAAGCTCCCCTTCGGCTGCTGGCACCAACCCCAGATCACGGAAGCGGGATGGGGACTCCCCCCCCCCTTGCAGGTAGCGGAGCCTGGTCCACAGCTCCGTGACGGTCATAAAGACGTACCACCCATGAGCTAGTGTCTTTAGGCTTTGCTCTTTTGTGATAAAGGCTGAAGTGCACAGGGGAGATGGAACGCTCAGTACACAAAAGCAGGTAGTGCAATACAACTGTGACTGCCACTCGACAGCAACCACCGCCGCTGCTACACCGTGACACCAGCTCTGCGGTCTCAGTTATGTAGATCAGGAACTTCTACATAAACACTCATTGTTTTTGGAGAAAGGTTTTTCAGATTATAAAAAGGTAAGAAAGAGATGGTTCTTATTAGAACCTGTTTTTTTTTTTGTGGAACCAAAAATGGTTCTTCTATGGCTTCGCTCCGAAGAAGCTTTTGAAGCACCTATATTTTTAAGACTGTATTCTGTTTAAACTGAAGCCGTTTTTGGAGGTAAAAGGAGTTGTGGCCATCTGTATTACACTCTCTGGAGATCTTAACGGTAGTGTTTCCAGATGATGTGCATCCAGATTAAATGTGGGAACTTGAGGTTGAGAGCAGGAGAGCAGAGGCAATGATTCCCTGCAATGAGAAATCAATAAGGGTTTCATTAAGGAAGGGTGGGTTCATCGCGGCCCTTTTGTCATTCATCATTCAGCATTCAATGGCCACTGTCGATCACAAGGATAAGTAAATGAAGATGAACGGAAAGAGGTGAGGTGTTACAGTAATACCAGCAGACTCACAGTAACCTCACGTAACTCACTGGTAATGAGCATCTTGAGGATATGAACTGGAAGTGAGAAGACATTTGGCTTTCATTTGCCAAGCCTAAAATTAATATAATATTTATATTTTAAATGAATAAAGACAGAATACATTTCCTTTGTACCAACTGTTTTTGCTTTAGGACTCAGATTTTTGGCAATTTCAGTTTTTAAATGTCTCTTAAGTTTCAATGGTTTCACGCTCAGGGCAGTCAGTAATTGACTGCACAGAATAAATTGTGGTCACATTTATCCTTACTGCTAGTGAACCCGTATTTAATGCAGGGTTGTATTTTACCTTGCGGTGGTTTGTTCATGGTTTAGGAAAAGTAAACTGCTTAAGAAGGTATTTGCCCTTTTTATGCAGTTGCCCTAAAGAAATGGTTTTGACAAAGAGACGACAAATATATTCTTAAAAGACACTTTCTTACCAAAATAACTTCACATTGCGAATCACATTGCTTGAAATCATTGTTGCTGTGACTGTCATGTGTGTTTATTATACTAACCTCAGAACACAGTTGTAGATGCATGTTTACAGCTCTCCTTACATTACGTGATAACGTGATTATGAGTTGTAGCCAGTGTGTGCTATCTTCATGAGCAAGGGGAGCCGATTGAGGTTGTCTTAAAAGCTTTACATTCAGCCTCTCTAGACCCACCAGACAGAAATTTTCCAAGCCGTTTTCATTCCCAACAGAACATTCCTTGCCAAAATACAGATTTCAGAAAGCCTTCTGCCTCTGATGTTCCTTGACGCTGTGAAGGTTATTTCATCAACTGCATACAAAGTTCCATTTCCTGTCTTTTTTTGAAGTTTCTAAGATATGTGTTAAAATTTGTACTGTTTCATTATTTATTTATTTTTGCATATTTGTTTGTACTGTATGTATGTGAGTAATCTTCATGTATATGTATGTATCTTAAATATAGAGTAACTGTTTTGTCTCTTGTTTAAATATAATACGCAGTATCTGTGTTCCTCTGTACATATCTTCATTCTGTCTGTTAGTTTTCAGAAAAAGTCTGCAGAGAAGCAAATTTGATCTTCCAAACCGTAAGCTTTAGTAATATTATGGTAAGTCTTCAGTGAGCAAGTATGGCCTTGTGGGACTCTTATTACCATATTCTCACGTATGATAAATCACCATATGTTTTCTCTGACAAAAAGCCATTAAATCTGAATGCTTTCATGTCCATGAGTAGGAAAACATTTGTCATAGACTGTGCACACTGAGCAAATAACATGTTTTCACAAAATATGTGCAGGGTCAGTTGCAGCTCTTACAGGTAAAAGTGTGAGAAGAATGCCAAAAGCGTTGTGACAGACACACTCTGTTGGTGCTGGCATGCCTACCAAACTATCTGGTGCTTTTGGTTAAAGGCCAAGAGCTGTGTGTTGTCTAACAGGAAGGCACAGGAGATGTGTCCATATGCTCTTACTGGAAACAGTATGTCATATGCAACTTTCACTTCAGGAACCAGATTGTACACTTTTCTAAATTTATTTGACATGCATCCAATGTAAAACACTATCCGTTTTTACCTTATTTGCTCAACGACTCTGAATGGTTCATTTAAAGATTCATTTTTCCAAACCCCTTGTTTTACGTGATACTAATCTGTGGTGATTGTTCAGATGAGTCTCATTTCATTTCATCATGCCTGTAATGCTCGATAAAGCAGCCTTTGTAAGTGCGGTGTACAGCGTTAGCTATTTTTACCACTGGAAAAGCAGCACCTCGTGGCAAAGAATGAATTAGCATTTTCATTTAGACCAATGCTAAGACAGACAAGTGGGCAGACAATACGTTTCTGGGCGTGGAGATGTCACCACGATAAAAGACTGGTGTGTAAACTCTGAGATGTATTTTAAAGATTTTATGCCACAAAATGTATATATTTCAAGCAAAATCCAGCATTTAATTTACCCTGATAAGTGCTCATGTTCTCAGTTTTAAACACAACAGCTTTCATCTTTCACAAGGGACTTCACAGAATCTTTGTTTCCAGGCAGAGCGGTAAAGAACGCGACACACCAATCTCCCAGAAAATCCAGTATAATTCAACCAATCCGATGATAACATTTAAACTCCTGAAGTGTTTCCACATAAGTCATACGTCATATGCGTCAGACATTTAGTCAATGTTCACGCAATGAGGCTGAGACTACATTATAGGTGACTAGAAAAACAAATTGTACTTAAAAACCAATGTAATATTAAAATTCTATTTTATTATACAAACTACACACACACAGAAAAATTGTGGCTAGGATTTTTTTCCCCCATTCCTTGGTTGTACAGTATGTACTGTTGATAGTTCTGTTAATGGTTTTGGAGATTAGGCGGTTCTGCCAACTGACTGATGAATGTTGTAGAATTGATTGGACTCTTTTCAATGTCCTCTTCTCTTTTTTAAAAAACTTTTATGTACTAAAAATGGCCATTTGGTCCTGATAAACTGAATGTGACGATAATAACCAGCGATGACAAACTGAAGGTTTAAGGAACTTGACAACGTCTTCTGAAAATTAATACGACAGCTGGTGTAACTGTGACAGCGCTGACAGAAAAACTGCCTAAGTTAGCGACTGACACGAAAACATTGTCAAAAACCCATCACTTTCCATCAGGTAGAAATTTACAGCTCAGCAACTGTTGTGGCAGTAATGTTTTCTCTGTGTCATCACAAATTACCCACCCAGCCAGTGCAGCAACAGATTCAGTGAAATTGGTTCCCCTGTGATTAGATTTTTTTCCTCTCTCCCACACAGTCCTGTTTGAAAGTCTGTACCGTGTGTGCGGTAATTAACATGGTATTACATGGCCTCGGGGCCACTCCAGGGGCCCTTGCAAGAGCCGTAGATAAGCTGCAGTGGATGTCATTGTCCTCCTGTCATACTGCTGTCCCCAGCTCAAGACTATGGTAATGCTCACCATTCTGTATTTTATTCCACATTCTCCCATTTAACAATGCATTCACAGGGAATGCGGTCTGAAGGACTATAACGGATTCACTGCCCTAGATATATGGCATTGTTTCCTTGTTAGTAGGGAGTTTAAACCACCTGTAAATGTCATTCACATTAATAAAGACTTGATATTGACTGTGTATGAGGAGTCTTGAATCATCATACTAGTAGTACAGAATCATAGTGCAGCAGGACAGATGTTTAATTAGAAGGAAAGACAAAAATGTTGTGCAGAATCTCTTATTATTATTATTATTATTATGTGAAGTTGACTTAAAGTGAAAGTTTTAATTTAATAGGAAAAAGAACACATTGTTCAAAACTTTATTTTTACCCCCTAAAAATTCTGTGAAAAACCATAAGTCAAATATGGCAGCATTTTCATTTGTTGAAATATACCTTTTAAGGATGTACTTTTACCTGATCTGACCCTTGAAGACGACTTTCATTGTTGTGACCCAGGGCTCTCAAACTACTTTTCTACTTTTTCTACTTTTAAAGATTTTTCATTCGCATTGAGTATTATCCTTAAATCCTTTCCACAAATCAATTTTCACCACCTACTTTTTGGTATGACCTTTTAACTTCAGCCTGAAGTTCTCGTAAGTGTTGTTAAAAGGTAACTTATACTAGGCCCAAAAAAGAATCACTTGTGCAATAAAAAAATCTTGAACTTTAATCATATAGTCTTAATTAGATTTTCAGATTTTCAGAATTAGATTTTAAAAGTGATTATTTAATTTCTCATGCATTGCGATTCAGACATTTTTAATTAAAGTGCCCCTATTATGTCATTTTAAAGGTGGCTAATATTGTTTTATGAGTGTCTTAAAACAGGTTTACATGTATACAAGGTCAAAAAAAACTTTAGTTTTCTCTAAAAATAGATTTTATTTTACCCCATTTCTAAATGATTCATAAACGACTCGTGTGAAGCAGTTTGAAGACTCAGTTTCTCTAAACCCCTCCCTCCTGTGAGCCCTCACTCTGATTGGTCAGATGGCGCAGTCCTATATGATTGGTCTACCGCTACAGCGCTCCACAAACTCAGAGTTTGAACCAAAACTAACATGGACAGTGATTTTGTAAGCGAATCGGGCATACCTCTACGTAATGAACTTTAGCATTGCATAAAGCATAAGCCATCGTTTATCATTACGCAGGCCACATTTACACATAGCCGGGTATTTAGAGAAATTAATAATTCCTCCTCTCCGTTTTCAATAACAACATTGTGCACACAACATCGTTTTCAAAAAACTTGTCGTTTATATCAACCCGCATAAATATGCCGTTGAGCGCAATAATAACTAACGTTATGCCAAACCTATGTAACGTTAATACCTGCTTCTTCCCTTTGTGTAAACAGGGCCTTAAACTCATGATGAGACAGACAGACAGTCAAGCTGCATCAATCACAATATTCAGACTACATTAGGCCCACAGCTGAACAACAGAACTACAGAAACGCAAGTTAGCCGGTTACCAAGACGTGCAGGGTTCTTACACAACATCACATACACAAATACGATCGCTAGAAAATACAATCATTAATCTTACTTACAGGTAGAAGTTCAGAGAAGCAAGCAGATCCAAATAAACTGGCCTCTGATCCTTCTTTTAAGACCAAGCGTTATACTCCATGAACTCTCACTGGATACAGCGTCTTCTTCACTTGATGTAATCCATGTGGAGATTGTACTGTTTGGGGGCGGGGCAAGTTGTTTGCAACGTAGAATGTGGGCAGACATTATGCAAAATATGTTACTTCGTAACGTGTGGCAGTAACAGAGAAAGATTAATATTGCTGACGACTCGTTTAGGCGAATGTGAGCCGACTCTTTTTTTAATAGACAATAACTTTTTATTGTGCACTGTCAGCGTCACAACTTCGCAGATAGTTTATGTTCACATACAGCTACATGACACGATGCATGAACGATCATGTTTGAAAAAGCATAATAGGGGCACTTTAAAGCTTAAAAGTACAGATACTTTTTGGACTCCATTGTATATATTTTGTCTACATAGCTCATTACAGGTCTAAAACGCAAATGTAAATTTCTGGTAAAAGCTGCTGGCCAGGTGACAACAAACAAGTCAGCATGCATCCATCAAGGTGGTGTAGTTATACGTGTCTACACCGGACGTGTGGTGCAACAAAACTAGATCTCTCTTGCCCATTACAGTCAACAGAGCTGTCTACTCTGGAAGCTCCCCAATGTGCCTTCAGCTCATGGACATCTTCTTTCTATTTTTAACCTACTGCACAGCTAGTCCAGCCACTTATTTTTTGACTGCAATAAAATGTCTTTATTTACAAATGTCAATGGCTGTGTATTTTAGTCTTTGTTTAAATAACTTCTGACTGTTTCATCAAAGGCAGATTGTGATGTTTCTGGCTTCTTAACGAGACCTGCCTGATGTGCAGTCGCCATATTCAAGAACCAGAATTTCAGGCGTCATTAGTTGTCTGAACATGTGTAGCAGTGAGCAGCTGTAGATGCAAGGGATACTAAACTCAATAAATGTGTATTGTGACTCATTTTACATGCGTCGTCTTCATGAGCGAGTCAAATAATTATTCATTGCACCGATTCGTTTAAACGCACCAAATTAAATCAGGTGTCTGGAGTGAAACAACACTGCTGTTTTTTGCTTGCAGTCGCTTAGTGTTAATACTGTGTTTGGAACTAACTGGTTTATAATCATGCTACGTAAATGTCCAGTTCACACAAAACATTTTTTAGCATTAAAAAATCACCGGTAGACTGTAATTGAAATGCTGCTCTAGATATGCCATCTTTCCCTAGTTACAAGGGAATTTAAGTCACCTGTAAATGTCATTTGCTTTAATTAAGAATTGGGTCTTTTGTACTGACTGTGTACAAGGAGATTTGGGTCATTGTACCACTAGCGCAGAGTCATCTGCCTAGAGATTTCATTAGGTAAAAACACAAAAATGTTTAGTGAAATCAAAGTGCTCTTACATTGTGATGCATTAAAGAGATATCTTAAAAATCCAGTTCTGCTCTCATTTTATTTTAAAAGATTTTTTGATTTGTTTTGATTTTCATTGTTTAACCAAAAATATGTTTTTGTTTGTGTGTTAACTTAGTGACATGAGGGTGAGTAAATGGCCCCTATATGTAAATTTCTAAGTATCTAAGGGAGCATGAAATAACATGTATATTGGGTATGGAAGGGATTCAGACCCCCTTACAATTTTTTCACTCTTTGTTATATTGCAAGTTAAATTATATTGTAAGTTAATCTTTTTCTTCATTAATGTACACACAGCACCCCATTTTGACAGGAAACCCCTTTTTTCATATTTATTAAAAAAGAAAAACTGAAATATCACATGATCCTAAGTATTCATACGCTTTGCTGTGACACTCATATATTTAACTCAGGTACTGTCCATTTCTTCTGTTCATCCTAGAGATGGTTCTACGCCTTTATTTGAGTATTCAAACTGTGTTTGAATATACTGATTGGACTTGATTAGGAAAGCTACACACCTGTCTATTTATAAGACCTTACAGCTCACAATGCATGTCAGAGCAAAAGAGAATCAAAGGAAATAGAAATGCCTGAAGTGGCAATTGTGGCAAGACATAGATCTGGCGATGGTTACAAAAAAAATTCTGCTACACCCCTAAGAGCACAGTGGCCTCCATAATGCTTAAATGGAAGATGTTTGGGACAACCAGAACCCTTCCTAGAGCTGGTCATCTGGCCAAACTGAGCTATCAGGGGAGAAGAGCCTTGGTGAGAGAGGTAAAGAAGAGCCCAAAGATCATTGTGGCTGAGCTCCAGAGATGCAGTCGGGAGATGGGTGAAAGTTGTAGAAAATCAACCATCACTGCAGCCCTGCACCAGTAGGGCTTTATGGCAGAGTGGCCCGGCAGAAACCTCTCCTTGGAGTTTGCTAAGGATCCTTGTAGTCCTCACCTGTCCAATACAGTCCCAACAGTGAAGCATGGTGGTGGCAGCATCATGCTGTGGGGGTGTTTTTCAGCTGCAGGTACAGGACGACTGGTTGCAATTGAGGAAAAGAAGAATGTGGCCAAGTACAGGGATTTGAAATCGCCCCAGTCATGACATTGAGATTTTCTACTACGCGTCTCTTAACATGCATTTCAGGATGGTGTGCTCTTAACAACTCATGTCAGTCCATCAATCACAAGAGCGGTACTGCTGTGAGGGTAAGATGTCGAGTCAGACCATCCGTCGTTGTTCTGTCCATGAATGTAGAGAAACTGCATGGTGCCGCATACCTGGGATTACCTGCGGCAGGGTGGATTTAGTCTTATTAAATAATATTTATCTCTGCAATTTATCAGTTAATTTAGATGTTATGGCATTGTTAGGTTATCTGACAAATCAGTTTGTGCTGTACAAGTTGCCAGCATTTTTTATGTGTCTACTTCTTTTCAAACTGTCTGAAATAGAATAGTATATTCTCCCGTTTTTTCCTAACCAGTCACAGATCTATAAGTTTGCAGGTTTCTTTCAGCTTTGTGTGCTGTTCTGCTGGGAATGCAGATCTCAGGTGGAGGCACGGGGAGCCTAAACGAGATGCTCCTGAGGTTGCATCTCAATAAGCTTAGAGAGAGCACACAGCTGTAATGATAAACAGAGCCAAAGCTGCTGCTGGGCTTTTGCTTTTATACTCTATCAGGGAATTTCTCCTTCAAACAGAGCTGGTTTGTTTTCAGAAATGAAAGGGTCATGTACTCTGTGTGTTTAGATATTGAAGGAAATGCCTCACGCTGAGGGAGTGGTGTTGAAAGAGACATGCTGGTATTAAATTTGATTTTTTTGTTTTTTTCTGTTGCAAGATGTCAATATATGGTATATCCATTATTTTTTTGCCTGTATATTCTGCAGCTGTAAAAAAATGTGCATATATATATATATATATATATATATATGCACATTTAGTGTGGTAATAGTGTGGAAACACTTTATAATAAGGGACCAGAATAATGCATTAGTTAAGCATATATTAACTAGTAATTTATGATTAACTTGTCCACAATTATGCATCAGTTAAGCATGAACACGCATATAACTAATGATTATCTGAACATATAGTTGTAACGCCGTAGCCGTTCCTTATGTTATGTTTATTTCTACTTTATTTCTCCCTCGTGTCTGCTGTCATTGTGCCCATGCCCCTTTTATTAGTGTTTGGTTCCATCCCAGTTGTGTCTTCAGGTGTTATGTATCTTTGTGTTAATTAGTTTGTGTATAAAGCATGTTCATTTCAGTCTTGGTTGTCACGTGTTTGTCTGCGTAGGCTGTGCACCTTTATGCACTTTATGTATTGAGTTCAGTCTTGTTATTAAACGTCTTTATTTGGAATTCCCTGTCTCTGAGCCTCTCTGCCTCCCGCTGAGAAGCGTGGCCGCGACAGCACCGGCACGCCAGCGTGACAATAGTATGGGCATATTAGCCATTATTTACAATTCATTAGTCATTTTAAAGACAAACAATTATGCTATAAATAAATAAAAAAGCTAGTAATTAATAATTAACTGAATGTACAGTAACCACATTTTATCCATTATTATCAACTTAGACACATCAGACACACACATGTATTTCCTTATTTTGTGACAAACACATTTCACTATTAACTTTCTATTTTATTACACTCTTATTTTTAAAAATTCTACATGAGCAATAAAAAACTGTTATTCTTTAGTGATTACTGGAAATTAATTTAGAATAGGGAATTAAACTTCCTTTATTAGCACTAAACTAGTGGCATTTTAGCCTTAATTATTACCTTATAGTCTATAAACATGAATATTACTCAATAGGTGCAATAATTAATATGGATTTAAGTTTCACTTTAGAATAGGGGGTCAATTTATTAGCACTATATTAATGGTTTAGCCTTAGTTATTAGCTTATCCTGATCCTTATCCTAAAGCTTCTTTCTTTTCAGATCCTTATTTACAGCATTATTTTAATAGGGAGTATATGAATTTATTGGTAGAAAACCGATAGCTCTATGTGAAATCCGACATTGAGCATCCCTGTATAACCAAATGGTATGATCATAACACCCCACGGACATTTGACTGTGAGATTGGGAGTCGAATCGAATCGTTAAATCGGCGACCATTCAAGGACACCCCTAATACATTGTATAAAGTAATCAATTGACTAAAAACACTGTACTGTATATTCGTCACTGTTATGATATGGAGGCGGGGAGTCGTGTGGAGAGGCAGGAGAATGGTCAGAGTCCTTAGCGAGTGTCAAACAAGGAGCAAACAATATCCAGAAGGGAGAGGCGAGAGCAATAGTCCGTTAACAGGCGAGGTCGACAACAATAATCCAGATTCGAGAAAACTAGGGGAAAACACTCCAAACAACACTTCAAGACAGTACAATGAACCGCGGAGACAGGCATGAAACACTATGGTAACAGACAAGGGGCGGAGACAAGAGTTCATTGACATGAGTCTATGAATGACAACAGACACAAAACACATAGAGTCAGTATATATATATATATATATATATATTTCTATTTATTAAAGTTGATTAAAGTCAAGATGAATGAGAGATTTTCTTTCTTTTGTTGTTTAACATGAATGACAGATACTTCTGTTACTTTAAGCGTCCCAGATCCAATATACTTTTACATGTTTTTTTTTCTCTCAGCTGTTTGCTTTCACTTGCAAAGACAGGCCTTTTGACACATACAGGTGTGCGTACTTAACCATTTAAGGCCTATAAAGCAGCAAAAATAACTCTACTCAATATGTGCACTATAAGCACCATCTCCACATGTACAAACCTCTCTGACAGCACTCAGAAACTGACGGTGTGTGCATATAACTGAATGAGTTCTGTTTTCAACAGCTAATTGCATTGCAACAGCTTAAAATCACTTGGTTAAACTGCTTAAAAACATGTGCAAACGATATGTTTTCATGACTGCGTAGCAGCAACATCACCTGTGCCTGTAATTCAGACGACAGAGCAACATCTCTATCAGTTGACGAATTTCTTCTGGATAATTGCACCGGTGTATCACCCATCCCTGCTTGATGGTGGTTTTAAAGTGA
This sequence comes from Enteromius afrohamiltoni, assembly GCA_034779775.1. NCBI lineage: Eukaryota > Metazoa > Chordata > Actinopteri > Cypriniformes > Cyprinidae > Enteromius > Enteromius afrohamiltoni. The sequence continues at coordinate 7,802,370 of JAUYWG010000042.1, forward strand.
GTTACGATGCTAATTGTAACTTTAATGCACGTTACCCTGATCTGATTATACTTCAGGTGGTATTTTGTCAAAAGAATTATGAAAATCTGTTTTCTGAGAATCTGTTTTCTCTTTATAACAAAAAGATTCATGCTCTTTGGGATCAAAAACGATGTGAGACCATTGGACTATAAGCAGTGGATGAAAAATAGGATGCTGAAATGTTCTGCACTGGTTGTGCACTGTATAGAGGAAAACAACATTATGTTTATGTTCATCTGCACTGCAAAAGGACTGTCGTATGTAATTAATTTAATGTAAAACAGAAATCTGCTTTCATTTTTTAATTGTAATTTCCTTCAGTCATCTAATTACAGTACAAGCAACCTGAAATACATTGCTTGTAAAAAGTGCACATGATCAGTGCAGCAGTATAGCACCACTGATGTATATGTGCGTGTGTTATTATGAATACTTGGTAATAAGCGTAAAATATATAGTTTTTGTTTAGTCAGTCGTTTTATACTGTGCATATTTCTTTACTATAAAAATGCATTTTTGCTTTTGATTTGATTATACAGTTTGCAGTGCTTCATGGGAGTAGCTTATTCCTTCATAAAACAATACAAGAGTACAGTTCTTCTACCTTTGTTGTTCTCTATTTCTCAAAATATATAGGACTGCTGGGCTGCTGTCATGTCAGAAAGTAATTTCGCAAGCTTTATAATGTGCCACCTCCTCCACTGTTCAAATAGGTTCTTTAGCCCCCGATTTTCATCCCGCTGTTTTGTATATAGTTTTAGCAGAAATGAAAGTATACACTTTGTAATATGCGGCCTATAAATACATCCCAGTGTGTTTCCTTTTCGGAAAAAACAGCGTGAGACAAACAGAATTAGAAAAGGTGCCATTTATTTTGCCTTGGTATTGTAAAACACATGTGCGTTCGTGCTTGTATTTATAAATATATATACATATATAATTCCTATTATATGCATTCAGATTCTGTGGAAATCTGCAGAACTTTTTCTACATGCGCGGATTCCATGTGGGCCTGAATATATCTTTTCTGACACATGAAGTGAAAGAATTCACACCATATAGTGAGTTTTTTGTCACTCAATGTCTAAGTGTAACAAATTTGAGGAAGCCATGCACTTTTGGCATTATCTCTCTCTCTCTGTTAGTTGCTAGTCCAGGGAGTCTTGTCCTCTAAAACAGCCTCATTAGAACCTAATCATAGCAGCTGCACTTGAGGATTTTGTTTGTGTTTACACGTTTTTACACATAGTTTCCGATCACAAGCATATGGCGACTGTAGAGAATCTATTTAGTGTGAATCTATATCTGGAATATATTTCTTGCAGTTAGCTTGCTTTTGTTGGCTGATGTAATTCACCACCAAGCAACATTCTCAGTTTTATCTACTTCAAGTGATATCAATCCAAAATATATATTAAATTTGATCTAATCAGAAATTTTCCTTGTGGTCTGAGGCAGGAACGTCTAGGTTACGAACGTAACCCACGTTCCCTGAAGGAGGGAACGGAGACGTTACATATGGGAACTCGCCAG
>JAUYWG010000042.1:7804023-7820389 GCA_034779775.1 Enteromius afrohamiltoni
TAAAGCTCAAAGGCATTTGGTCTCTCTGGCGAGTTCCCATATGTAACGTCGAAGTGATTCGACTGAAAGGGTAACAGACTGTCTGGTTTTAGTAAAGTTGTACTTATTGTAATGCATGTAGAGGAAATGAAATCATGTCTTTTAAAACTTTCCCTTTTTCTGATTTTGCAAGTTCTCAGATCCCCACGGATATATTTAAAAAAGCCTGAAGTCATGAAATTCCCAGACATATTCTGCTCTGGCATAACTGATTTTTTTTTAACTTTTATATTTGAGGTCCTTGATGTCCCAATGATGCATGTTTGAGTAATTTTGAAATTAACTTCCTTTTTTCTTTTAGGAATAGTCTGACCTAATCAGAACCTAGGAGGCAGAAATCTACTGTGGGGAACAGGTTTGCGTTTAACTTTTGGGAAAAAAAAAAAGTAACTTAATTACAGCATCTTGGTTTGTGAAGATTTATTTTATTTATTGTAATGCAACTTTATTTATAGTCAGTCTTTAATTAAATTAGATAAAGTCACAAAGTATCCTTCTGAAACATCAGTGTTAAGCAGTTTTTGCTGCAATATTACTGGGGTTAAAGGAGTCATACAAACACAGTTTTCCACAAGCTAATATGATTATTTAGGGTCTTAATGGAAAGTTTGTAATATAGTTTGTTTAAAATTTCTCAAAGATAATTTTAAAAATGCTAATTTTACCCTGTCATAAACAGCTCTTTTAAAATCACTTCCCCTTTAAATCTTCAAGAGCTCCGCTGACTCTGCCCCTCTTTTCCAGACGCTCTCAGAGGATCTTTTTTTAGGCGTATTCATAGTGAAACTTGCTAATTAGTACATTATTAGGAAATGTGATTTGCAAAGATTCATTAAAAGGCATTAAACTCACTGCTTCTGTAGGTGAGGCTGGATCATGAATGATTTGTGCGAACATAAACACATTTCAGTTGATCAAGGGTGCGTTTCCCTTCAGAAGCAAACGTAACGTTGATCTTCTGTCTTCAGTCACTCAGATGTCTGGAGTAAATCATTACTGCTCTGTGCATTAATACATTCAACAACAAAACACCTCACCTGTGACACTCTGCTGTCAATCATCTATTGTGGGTGTCGCCTCTGTCTGTGTTACGCCACACCGACATGCATTTGAGAATGGCTTGATTTCAGAAGGGGCAACTTATTTTTATTAAATTTAAAAGAAAACTACCTGTGGATCTTTATCATTGTAGGGTGGCTGTGTACACACACTCCCAACACACATTTCAGTCCAAACAGTATGACCCCTTTAAGACATATGCAATTTACTTGAAATTGTTCATAAATAGTTTACCCAAAAAGGAAAAATTTCATTTCATTTACGCACCCTTGTGTCATACCAAACCTGAAAAAGTTGTCAATATTCAAGATTCTTTATTTGTCACATGTAGTTATAGCTGGTGCAACATACAGTGAAAAGTACTCCCCAACCGTGCTAAAACATACAAATAAGAGATAAGTACTAACAGAGGTAATTATAGAAGTAAGAGCAAGAATTATAAGTGTAAAAAAAGGAAATAAATCTGTATAAAAAAGAAACAGCCATATGTATATGTACAGTACATGTATATAACCAAGGTATTGCACTGTATGGGTATATGTAAAACTAAATTGTACACATATTTACACAATAATAAACAGATGCATTAAGATAAAGTGACTGTAGTAATAAATAAATACTGTGTGACATAAGATATAAGGAGCAGATGTGCATGACCGGGACAGGACAGTGATATTACCAGGGTTACACCATCTGTTGTTGACCATGAAGCAAACCCCACAGCCTCGCACTTTTACGGACTCCGCAGTTCTATCCGAGTGTAAAACAGAGAATGATTCCGCCGGGGTTATCGCGTGGTCCATACGCAGATAAGTTTGATATCTGAATGATTTTTAAAGAACCAAACAGTTGTTGGTCCCATGATTACCTGCATTCTTCAAAATAGCTTATTTAATGTTCAACATGAGAAGCTCATACAGCTTTGGAACAAAATGATTGAAAACGTGAGTAAATAAGAAGATTTTAATTTTGGGGTGAACTATCCCTTAAACTCAATATTATGCTGTTTCTCTGCACTATTATTCACATTGATACATTATGCATTTGGCAGACACTTTTATTAAAAACAACTTGCAAAGCATTCAACTTGTTTATCTTGTGAAACTGGACCCAGAGATGTCTCACATGCCATATTCATTCTTCAGGGATTAAAAAGAAAATCTATACGAAACGATACATAGTAAACAATCACATGGAACACACGAACACCTGTGAATATATTTAACTAGAACTTATTTCTGGTATTAGTATTATTGTTGATATTATTCTTTTTGTTGTGGTTTTTCGTTAGATTAAAAGAATATTTACACCATTTTTTTGATAAAGTTCACAGTCATGGGAAAGAAAAGGGAAGACACTCTTGCAGATATAAAAGGCACTGCAACAAAAACGACAGAATAATTTATTCCTCCCTTTTGCATTCGATTTCCCAAGATGCCTTGAGAAAAGATAGCAGCTCCTTTTTTATCACTCTAATGACCTTAAAGTGGCATCATACGTGGCTCCATTACTAGTGACAAGTGTAAATTACACTGTCAGTCTTCTTATTGTTAAAGATCACGTTATCCATTTTAAAGGCATCACCTACCAGCCATTTCAGTAGCCACGGAAAACATTCACATTTTGATGTCTTTGCATCTGTCCAAGCACTGCGTGCTATTTTTCAAATGCCAGAGTTCAGGTGCTGCAAGCTCAACAGTGACATTTTTTTCACTCGAGTAATAACCTATAATTTCTAGGGAATATTTTTGCTTCTTCTGATTTGTTTGGTGTTTGTTTATTTGTGTTCTGAGAGTACAAAGAATCTCTGAACGTGGTGTCATAAATGTTTTACATCAAGAGTTGACCCCGTTTCCCACTGCGTAATTTTATTTGTCTCAAGCTTCAAATTCAAGTAGATGAGGAATGAGTGATGAAAGATCTCAAGATTTCAGGCTCTGGATCTTGTAACGAGTTGTCAGATGAGTCTATGCCGACAAAGGTTTGCTGTAAATAAACATGTTTGTCTCGGAGTTTCTTATAGGCTTGCCGTATTCGCACTATTCAAAATGTGGCATATTTCTCTTAACGCGCAGCTGGTGCTGCCGAGGCGCCATCTGTCCCAAATTGCAGAGTATCTTCCTGAACGTCTTGTCTCAGCTTTTGTCATGTATCAGGAGTTGACTTCATAGAGTCAAGGCTCTTTCTCCTCACAGCAGGCTTCCGCTCAACACACGCACAATTCAAATATCATATAAGCTGCTCTAAAATGCACAGCTCCATAAATACCACTATTTTCCTTGAGCTATGGTTTAGTCATATAGGATACACTGTAAGCTTACAGAGCGTTTCTACCTTATCCGACACTTCAAAATGACTCTGAGTAGTGTATCCAGGGTTAAATTGGGCCAGAGAGAGCCTTGTGGTACTTTCTTTAATAAAAGAGTCAGTACGTAGGCCTGAGTTGTTTTTCAGTGAGAATGGCATTGAATAGAAATTACAGAAAGTAGCTTTAGATAGAAATGTTTTGATTTAACTTGTTAGCTACAACATGGCGACGGTTTTTCAGAAGCTGAATGTAATGCAGCTCAGAGGTGGCATGAATGCATTTACACTGCCGTTTGATTTGCATAAATGAAGGTAATAAATGGGTATTATTTTAAAATAAATATAATGACAATTTATTCTCAATATGAAACTAAAACCACAAATAGTTGTTGTTTTTTGTTTGTTTATTTTGCTCATTTGTGTTCTGAAGGTACAAAGAATATTTGAATGTGGTGTCTTAAATATTTTACGTTAAGAGTTGACCCCGTCTCCGTCATTTTATTTGTCTCAAGCTTCAAATCCTAGTAGTTGCAGAGTGAGGGATAAAAGATCTCAACACAGCACACATTTGTGTGGACAGGATTTTTGTGCTGTTATATCAGCACAAAATATAATTATAATATAACAATATCATTTTAGGGGCACATAAAATAAAAAAGGCATATATATTCTAAGGGGTCATTTATACAGAACAGTTTTCCATCTACTACATTACTTTTTTATTCATTTTCTATGCAAGACAATTGCTCTTGTGTGTCTCATGTATGAAATATGTCAAGTTCAACTTGAAAAAAAAAACAAAACATCTCAATGCTTTACATTTTTCCAAAGCAAAAAACACATTCTTGTGTGAATGGCCCCTATTAAACTAAATCATGCAGTCAGCTGTCGTGTACTGTATCAGGTTTTTCACTAAGTAACTGCATGCAATGTACAGATCTGGGCCTTGGCAGGGTGCGTTAAATGTGAAATTTCTCCACTTTACTGATAGAACCGCTGAATATATGTCTCAAATAGCAGAGGAAGGGATGATTTCCTGCATTTGTACCGATTGGATTGTCTGATCTGATCATAGACAGACGAAGTGTAAATGCCCTCCAGACACTTGTGAGATCAGAGCAATCTGACCACCTCTGAAGGTGGTTTAAGAACATTTTCCTCACTCTGAGTCTGTGTGTAGTTTTTGTTCTTTCTATGACATAACATTCCCTCTTCCTTTCCCTAAGATGTACATTTTTCCCCGCTCTGGACTGTTTCTGTCTGCTGGTGCACTTTTGCCGTTGTGGTGCCACAAATCTTATTTAGAGCAAGATGAAGGTGCACGTCCCATCTGATGCATGGAAGCTGTGAAGAACTCTATTTATCTTCTTCTCTCAACCACTGAAGAGCGCCAGTACAGCATCTGTCCCTGTCTAATGGCTCTGGAGATAACACCTGGCTCCAGCAGAGGCTGACACTTCTGCTTTTTCCCATGAGAAAGAGGGAAAGAGGAAGTCAAAGGAATGATTATCACATGCTGTTGTTGCAGGAAGCAGTATTGGTGGTTTAGTCTTCATATTTATCAGTGTGTGTATGTTCGCCTGAAATCCATTCAGTTCTGCATTCAGCATGGAGTTGTGTTTTTTGGAGTTATTATTCAGCATAGAGTTGTGTTCCGCATGGAGTTATTATTTTTATTTATTTATTTTTTTTCTAATAGAAAGAAAGGCCAGATTCAGGAGTGAATACACTAAGCAGGTACACCACCTTTGCAAAAAGTTTTTTAGTTTTTTTTCCTGGTGCAAATAACCACTAACCACCCACTATCCAGCAAAACTAGGCATATAGATATTGAGAAATTATGCACTATTAATAAAACGGCTTATGTTCAGAGGTCTGGGGGCTTTTATTTAGCAATTAAATTGAACTTACAATAAAGACCTTCATAACGTTACCAAAGGTTTCTGATTTAAATAAATATTATTCTGTTTACTGAGCAGCAAAATAGCATGTTAGATAGATTTTTTTTGAAGGATAATGTGACGCTGAAGACATGAGTAATGATCTTGAATGATAGTACATGTTAACATTCTAACATAGTGTAATTTTTAACGTTTATTTTGCTCATTTTTCAAGTCAAGTCACTTTAATTTATATAGCGCTTTTAACCACAGAACATTATCAAATAGGAGAACAGAGTGATGGTAATGTATAATGACGAGAATTAAACTATTTATCAAATGCAGAGAGGGTCTCTGTAGTCAAGACAACGTTAATCACTAGAAATTAGGTGTCCCCAACTAAGCAAGCCAGAGGCAACAGCGGCAAGAAAACAAAACCCCATCCATGAAAGAATGGGGAAAAAAACCTTGGGAGAACCAGGCTTAGTTGGGGCCAGTTCTCCTCTGGTCGGACATCCAGCACCTAATTTCCAGTTTAATTTTTTAAGCACATGTCAGATTGTGTAAAGGACTTTTAGTGTAGTGTTGTCACGGTACCAAAATTTCAGTATTCTGTACCAATACCAGTGAAAATCCACGGTTCTCGGTACCAATTTCGTTACCAAAGCAATACACAAAAACACTTTTATATAAGAGGACTTTTATTTAATCAATCAGCGCAAACTCTATTTCATAGCATTAAATAGTTAATAAAGAAACTTTATTCTGATAATGTGCATTAACTTTATGTATTTTCTAAAAATAAGCGGGAATTTCAAGTTGAATTTAGCGCCAGAGCATGCAAAGCTGTTACTGCTGCAGAATATTCTGACGTATCAAAACATATTGGATTAAACAGAAAATATGTGTTGTAGAGAGCTGCAGCAAATGGCTTTTAATTGAAAGAAAACATGCACTACAAAAAAGTAAATCAATTTCTTACTTTCACAATAAATATACTTTACGAGTCCACACAAGTTTGTTTTATTTGCGGCCCCTTTAAATGCAAGACAAGCATTCAATCTACATCAGAGCGTCAAGAGCATCCAAAAATCTCTGTACAGCGTCGTTGGCAGGGCGGCCAGGGCGAGTTCTGACGCTCGCCGGCGGAGATGTGAACGCACAGTAACGATTAACTAAGCAAACTGCAATGTTTGAGGTGTTTTATAACACCTGCGTTTTATTACAACTGCGCAGTGCGCACCTTTTGGGTAGCACAGCAAGAACCGGGTTTACCCGTTGTTCGGTACTACCTTTACTTCAGAAAACCTGGTACCGTAACATTTAAAATTTTTTAGTACCGTCTTAGTACCGAAGTACCAGGTCTTATGACAACACTATTTTACTGTTCGTGTTTTTGTTAATTAATAGATGTGTATTAGTATGTTAAGTGTAAGCCCAGTAAAGAGATGTGTCTTTAATTTAGATTTAAACTGACAGAGTGTGCCTGCCTCCCGAACAGTATTAGGTAAATTGTTCCAGAGTTTGGGTGCTAAATAGAAAAAAGATCTTCCACCTGCAGTAGATTTTGATATTATAGGTATTATTAAATGGCCAGAGTTTTGAGAACGCAGCAGACATGGAGGACTATAATGTGATAAGGGCTCGCTCAAGTACTGGGGAGCTAAACCATTCAGGGCTTTGTAAGTAATCAACTCAAGGTCATAAACATTTCTGAATTTAAGGTTGAGAGCATAGGTCGCAATTTAGACATGTTCTTGAGATTGAAAAATGCAGTCTTACAGACACTAGAAACATGGCTTTTAAATGAAAGATTGCTATCAAACAGCACACCTAGGTACCTAACTGATGAAGAAACATCTATTTAAACATATACCCAAACTCTCCCTTTCATCTTACTTAGCTTTATACTGATTATGAGATGTTCACAAAAGTTAATGTAATAATGAAATCATGATTAACCATGATTGTTTTTATGTAGATAATACCCTTATTCAGTAAAAGTGCAGACAGTGTTTTTATATACTGTCCTTTAGTGATGGGACCTTAAAACCCGGACAGCCTGTTTTGAAATGCAGTAAAAGTGTGGTCCTTTCACTGTCATTTAATCTTTAAAACACTCAATTTAAACAAGGTCATTGTAGGATCTCTTGAATTCGCAGTGTTGTCACAGTTACTTCTTGCTGTCTGACAGAGATTTTGATTGCGAGTATTTAGATGAAAACACATCAGCGTGACAGACGATCTGCATCTTAATCTCACTGCTGTCATGGAAATCTGCCCACTTACATTTTGGTTTGATGAAGTCCTTTCTCTCAGTCAAAACACACTTGTAGTTCTCCACATTTGGAAGCTGATAGATGCTCACCCTCTCTGGATGCATTGTCTGAAGAGGCTCAGTGGCAGTAAAAATGAACAAAAGCATGTTGTTATCCTGAGAGTAGCATTTTGGTCATTTAAATTTTCCATGTAGGATTCGTGTCCTTGGTCCGTACCTACTTTCTCTATTGTTGCCTTCTCATCACATTCCTTGCATTTTTTCTTTTGTGCTGCCTCTTCGTCTTTCAGTGACGTTTGGTACTGGTTTTTCTGATAGCTTTAGAGAGGTGAGAGTGTATCCTCACTCAATTAGCCCTCAGCTCGCAGCTCTCTTGTGTCAAGAGTCGTTTACACTACAGAAGACATGCAATTATACCTGAGGGATAATATGAGTTTGACTGAGCCTGTCAGTCATTGCAGCGGTGAGCCCGATTTGCTCTGTTCTCTGTGCAAAAGCACCACTCTTTGTTGTAATGCATGGTTAGTGAATGAACACTAAAAAGTTTGTGAGAATAAAGTATATATACAGTATCTATATATATACACTCACCTAAAGGATTATTATACCATACTAATACGGTGCGCAACCGCATGTCATGATTTTGAGTTAGGCAGGTTCCTGGGTTAACATATTTTATTGACCCTGGAACAACATTTTATTCCAAAATTTTAGTTTGACCATATTTCTACACCTAAACCTAACCCTACCCATGAGTAATGCCTAAAATCAGAGGAAATGATAGATGACTGACACTGATGTACAAGCACCAAACACCGCACCTTGACCGCAGAACCTGATTTTGCTGAGTTTGGCGTGTCCCTGAGTCAACATTGTGATGGACATGGTCAGAAACTGCTCTGGTAGCCTGTGGCATTTAAACAATGCCTAATTGGCATCCCCCACACCATTACACCACAACCACCAGTGGTAACAAGGCATGACGGATCCATGTTCTCATTCTGTTTACGCCAAATTCTGACTCTACCATTTGAATGTCTCAACAGAAATCGAGACTCATCAGAACAGGCAACATTTTTCCAGTCTTCAACTGTCCAATTTTGGTGAGCTCATGCAAATTGTACTGTATGCATGCCTCTTTTTCCTAATTGTCGTGGAGATGAGTGGTACCCGGTGGGGTCTTCTGTTGTTGTAGCCCGTCTGCCTCAAGGTTGTGCATGTTGTGGCTTCACAAATGCTTTGCTGCATACCTCGGTTGTAACGAGTAGTTATTTCAGTCAAAGCTGCTCTTCTGTCGGCTTGAATCAGTCTGTTGAACCATTCTCCTCTGACCTCTAGCATCAACAAAGCATTTTTGTGCCCACAGTTTGGAGTTCAGGAGATTGTCTTGACCAGGACCACACCCCTAAATGCATTGAAGCAACTGCCATGTGATTGGTTGATTAGATAATTAAATTCATGAGAAATGGAACAGGTATTCCTGATAATCCTTTAGGTGAGTGTGTGTGTATATATATATAGGCACACTTGATAAATATGATCAAAGAAGGCTTTAAAAAGTAACCTGCATTGTTAATCCTTTTGATCTTTTAATTAAAAAATCATAAAAGGGATAAAAAGAATTTAAAATGGGGGAAATATTATTATTAAATAATAAATGTAATTCTCTAATACACATTGGCAACAGTTAACGACACCCTTTTATCCAATACCTTTTGAAACCTCCGTTTTCCAGTTTAACAGCTCCAAATTGTTTCACTCCAGACCCTTTAGATTCTCAGCTCCATGATGGTGCTTCTTCTCTTCAGTTCACGTAACTCATTTTCTACAGGAATTATTGTACAGTAGGAAGATCCAAACATGGCCCATTATATGATTTCTTACAGAGTCAGTCACTTATTGATTTTTATCTGTTGGTATTTGATAGAATCCATCCACAAGATGTTCAGGCCCTCCAACAGAAATATAGACCCACAACATCAAAAATACAGCAGTATATTTCATTTTACACATAGGGTACTTTTTATTCCTGTGTTCACCAAATGCATCTTGAGTGTTCGCTGCTAAAAAGCAAATTTTTTAGTTTCATCTGACTGTAAAAGGCAGTTCTATTTGAAGTTCCAGTCATGTCTGATAACTGAATATTCTTGAGTTTGTTTTTTGGATTTTTTAAAGGTTTTCTGACTTTCTGCAATTCTCCAGCTGTGGTCCTTAGAGAGTCTCCTATTTATATTTGTGTGAAACAGGAAGCCATAGCAGGATAATTTCATGTTCATAATCACCCTGGAATGGTCAAAATTGTTAGTATGAATGGGAGTATAGCTACTATATATTTTACTAATAAGAATTTTCTAGGGGTACCAATAATTATGTCTAACGTAAAGAAAATATCTATGTCATAAAGATATTTCCCCCCAAATTTAATTAAAATAAAATATCAAAAGAATAAACAATGCAGATTAATTTTCACAGCTGCCTTTGATTGTACCTACCACTATTTTTGGCCATGACTGTATATATATATATATATATATATATATGTGCGTGTGTGTGTTTATATGTATAATGTTGTATGCATATGCACAAAAAATCATAACTAATGATTGTAGCTGCCGGTGGTAATGCTGTCTCCAAATTCCCAATGATTGTAGAAATGAATCAGTAACTCTCCAGTGGCTCTGCACTGAAATAAGTAGGAAGCTTCATCGTTTGACTGCATGTCAAACAGGGTCTGATGCAACAGCTGGTATCGCTCTCCATTTCAAAAGAAACAACTCCATCAATACTGTGATTAATATTCATCATCCATGCAACTGTCCAGTCTCTTTAGCAGTGTGGCAGAGTGAAACAAAACAGACAAACAGAAATGCTCATGTGTTTGCTTTCATATTCACATGAAATATTTCAGTTTTCAGAGAGTGGCTGTTGAATTTGACTCTGAAAGTTGAAAAGAAACACATCAAACAGGTCAGCAGTAACTGGGTGAAAGCTGATTTTCATTTACCTTGAGAACTGTCTGTGTTCAAGTTGTTTTATGAGATTACACTTATTCAGTGGAGTTAGAATGCCCAAATGGTGAACGTACTGAATATTCAATGAAACATTTAGATTTGTGTCTTAATTGCAAAGACACATGCCTTATGTGATGGATATTTTTCAGAGAAAAATGATTCAGAAGTGATGGTGTAGTTATAAATTACGAAGTGTGATTGAATATCTGCTTATTTTAAGTTTATTATTAATAATTATGATATTGTAGGTACTTGCGTCTGTCATAAAGTGGTGTCATAAAATGTTTAATTTATTTTTGGCAAATTTTAAATGGTTTATTCGTCATTTTAAGCTCCTGAGTATGTAATATTACTGAATATTACAATTCTAAATGTGATTTCCATCCTTTGAATTCCATTTTAGCATGGTTTGTTTGTGTTAATATCACAAGCTGTCACTCAGACAGGAGCCTGCTGTTTTTGTGAACGTACATTTACACCGGAGATAAATTTCAATACTTTAAGCTTGAACCTACTGACAGACATGACAGAGGGGGGAAAAGTGCAATTTAAGAGATTTTACTGTTAACGATTCTAGCACACACCTCACCTTCAGCATCTGGAGTGGTTACTGTAGCTCCATCTGGCTAGATGAGCCTGAGATGTTTATGTTCGGCAGACGAGAGCATCCCTGAGTGCAGCTGACTGAACTCCACTCAATTATTAAGCAATTAAACATTAGTCATCAATACTTCTCATCAGTCCAAACAGACACCTGGATGAAATTAAGAGCAGTAAAAGATGGATGGACTACAAGTTTAGAGCCACATGAGGCCCTGTATATACGAATTCAATAATTAAGCACTCGCTAGACTGAATAAATTAAATGCGACAGGATTCAGAATGGAGATATATTCATGAATAATTTAGTACCTCGCATAACAGTTAATTTCAAGTCTCAGAATCATTTGCATATTGATGGAAATTTTTCAAAGTTTTGTGTTTATTTTAGGCGTGCAAGAATAGTTAGGTAATTCTTCAAAACAGCTGGTAATAAAAAATCAAGGCATAGTGAACAAGTTTAACTAAAGTCCTTATCGAATTTAATTTTAATGTAATTTTCCTGTACCTCGACTGGTAGAGCATGGCGCTTGCAACACCAGGGTCATAGGTTCAAGTCCCAGAGAATGCACAGTGACGTGTATATCTTAAATATAAAAGTGTCTGCCAAATGCATAAATGTGAGCCTGGACAACAAAACCAGTCGTAAGTGTTAATTTTCCGAAATTAAGATTTATACATGATGTAAAAGCTAAATAAATAAGCTTCCCATTGATGTATGATTGGATGGATAGAGCAACATTTGACCGAGATACAACTATATGAAAATCTGGAATCTGAAAAGCTGAGAAAATCACCTTTAAAGTTGTCCAAATGAAGATCTTATCAATGCATTACTAATCAGAAATTAAGTTTTAATATATTTTCGGTAGGAAATTTACTGAAATCCTTCATGGAACATGATTTTTATTTACTATCCTAAGGATTTTTGGCAAAAAATAAAATCAGTAACTTTGACCCATACAATGTATATTTGGTAATTGCTACAAATATACCTCAGTGACTAGTTTTGTGGTCCAGGGTCACAAATGTAAATGCAAAAAACCATGTCATTTTAAAATCTATCTGTTATGCAAGGTTTATGCGTATAGCATGTTTCACACTATAAATTTGTTATAAACACGTTAGAAATTTGTTTTATAAGCAGCTTTACAGAAATTCTAAAGACATTTTCTAAATTATGTTGAGGAGTAGGTTATTAGTGGTGACCATAACAGAAATATACAGTAAACAGTTACAAAAAAGCTGCAATGATTATGTTGCAATTAAACTTTACAATTGCACTTAAACGTTGTGATTAAGCAAAATTTGATCGTTTTATTTGTTTATCAGCATCTGAATTTTTTTTTGGTCCCTGGAATACACATTTTTGGTGTATTTTTTATTTGAAAGAATAAAATGAGTAAATGGTTTATTTGAATAAAACATTTTTGGGGTAAATTATTCTTTTGACATGTAATTGGAATAGTATTTTACATATGTAAAATACTATTCCAATTACATGTCAAAAGAATAATTTACCCCAAAAATGTTTTATTCAAATAAACCATTTACTCATTTTATTCTTTCAAATAAAAAATACACCAAAAATGTGTATTCCAGGGACCAAAAAAAAATTCAGATGCTGATAAACAAATAAAACGATCAAATTTTGCTTAATCACAACGTTTAAGTGCAATTGTAAAGTTTAATTGCAACATAATCATTGCAGCTTTTTTGTAACTGTTTACTGTATATTTCTGTTATGGTCACCACTAATAACCTACTCCTCAACATAATTTAGAAAATGTCTTTAGAATTTCTGTAAAGCTGCTTATAAAACAAATTTCTAACGTGTTTATAACAAATTTATAGTGTGAAACATGCTATACGCATAAACCTTGCATAACAGATAGATTTTAAAATGACATGGTTTTTTGCATTTACATTTGTGACCCTGGACCACAAAACTAGTCACTGAGGTATATTTGTAGCAATTACCAAATATACATTGTATGGGTCAAAGTTACTGATTTTATTTTTTGCCAAAAATCCTTAGGATAGTAAATAAAAATCATGTTCCATGAAGGATTTCAGTAAATTTCCTACCGAAAATATATTAAAACTTAATTTCTGATTAGTAATGCATTGATAAGATCTTCATTTGGACAACTTTAAAGGTGATTTTCTCAGCTTTTCAGATTCCAGATTTTCATATAGTTGTATCTCGGTCAAATGTTGCTCTATCCATCCAATCATACATCAATGGGAAGCTTATTTATTTAGCTTTTACATCATGTATAAATCTTAATTTCGGAAAATTAACACTTACGACTGGTTTTGTTGTCCAGGCTCACATTTATGCATTTGGCAGACACTTTTATATTTAAGATATACACGTCACTGTGCATTCTCTGGGACTTGAACCTATGACCCTGGTGTTGCAAGCGCCATGCTCTACCAGTCGAGGTACAGGAAAATTACATTAAAATTAAATTCGATAAGGACTTTAGTTAAACTTGTTCACTATGCCTTGATTTTTTATTACCAGCTGTTTTGAAGAATTACCTAACTATTCTTGCACGCCTAAAATAAACACAAAACTTTGAAAAATTTCCATCAATATGCAAATGATTCTGAGACTTGAAATTAACTGTTATGCGAGGTACTAAATTATTCATGAATATATCTCCATTCTGAATCCTGTCGCATTTAATTTATTCAGTCTAGCGAGTGCTTAATTATTGAATTCGTATATACAGGGCCTCATGTGGCTCTAAACTTGTAGTCCATCCATCTTTTACTGCTCTTAATTTCATCCAGGTGTCTGTTTGGACTGATGAGAAGTATTGATGACTAATGTTTAATTGCTTAATAATTGAGTGGAGTTCAGTCAGCTGCACTCAGGGATGCTCTCGTCTGCCGAACATAAACATCTCAGGCTCATCTAGCCAGATGGAGCTACAGTAACCACTCCAGATGCTGAAGGTGAGGTGTGTGCTAGAATCGTTAACAGTAAAATCTCTTAAATTGCACTTTTCCCCCCTCTGTCATGTCTGTCAGTAGGTTCAAGCTTAAAGTATTGAAATTTATCTCCGGTGTAAATGTACGTTCACAAAAACAGCAGGCTCCTGTCTGAGTGACAGCTTGTGATATTAACACAAACAAACCATGCTAAAATGGAATTCAAAGGATGGAAATCACATTTAGAATTGTAATATTCAGTAATATTACATACTCAGGAGCTTAAAATGACGAATAAACCATTTAAAATTTGCCAAAAATAAATTAAACATTTTATGACACCACTTTATGACAGACGCAAGTACCTACAATATCATAATTATTAATAATAAACTTAAAATAAGCAGATATTCAATCACACTTCGTAATTTATAACTACACCATCACTTCTGAATCATTTTTCTCTGAAAAATATCCATCACATAAGGCATGTGTCTTTGCAATTAAGACACAAATCTAAATGTTTCATTGAATATTCAGTACGTTCACCATTTGGGCATTCTAACTCCACTGAATAAGTGTAATCTCATAAAACAACTTGAACACAGACAGTTCTCAAGGTAAATGAAAATCAGCTTTCACCCAGTTACTGCTGACCTGTTTGATGTGTTTCTTTTCAACTTTCAGAGTCAAATTCAACAGCCACTCTCTGAAAACTGAAATATTTCATGTGAATATGAAAGCAAACACATGAGCATTTCTGTTTGTCTGTTTTGTTTCACTCTGCCACACTGCTAAAGAGACTGGACAGTTGCATGGATGATGAATATTAATCACAGTATTGATGGAGTTGTTTCTTTTGAAATGGAGAGCGATACCAGCTGTTGCATCAGACCCTGTTTGACATGCAGTCAAACGATGAAGCTTCCTACTTATTTCAGTGCAGAGCCACTGGAGAGTTACTGATTCATTTCTACAATCATTGGGAATTTGGAGACAGCATTACCACCGGCAGCTACAATCATTAGTTATGATTTTTTGTGCATATGCATACAACATTATACATATAAACACACACACGCACATATATATATATATATATATATATATACAGTCATGGCCAAAAATAGTGGTAGGTACAATCAAAGGCAGCTGTGAAAATTAATCTGCATTGTTTATTCTTTTGATATTTTATTTTAATTAAATTTGGGGGGAAATATCTTTATGACATAGATATTTTCTTTACGTTAGACATAATTATTGGTACCCCTAGAAAATTCTTATTAGTAAAATATATAGTAGCTATACTCCCATTCATACTAACAATTTTGACCATTCCAGGGTGATTATGAACATGAAATTATCCTGCTATGGCTTCCTGTTTCACACAAATATAAATAGGAGACTCTCTAAGGACCACAGCTGGAGAATTGCAGAAAGTCAGAAAACCTTTAAAAAATCCAAAAAACAAACTCAAGAATATTCAGTTATCAGACATGACTGGAACTTCAAATAGAACTGCCTTTTACAGTCAGATGAAACTAAAAAATTTGCTTTTTAGCAGCGAACACTCAAGATGCATTTGGTGAACACAGGAATAAAAAGTACCCTATGTGTAAAATGAAATATACTGCTGTATTTTTGATGTTGTGGGTCTATATTTCTGTTGGAGGGCCTGAACATCTTGTGGATGGATTCTATCAAATACCAACAGATAAAAATCAATAAGTGACTGACTCTGTAAGAAATCATATAATGGGCCATGTTTGGATCTTCCTACTGTACAATAATTCCTGTAGAAAATGAGTTACGTGAACTGAAGAGAAGAAGCACCA
The DNA here is from genome assembly GCA_034779775.1 of Enteromius afrohamiltoni. Taxonomy (NCBI): domain Eukaryota; kingdom Metazoa; phylum Chordata; class Actinopteri; order Cypriniformes; family Cyprinidae; genus Enteromius; species Enteromius afrohamiltoni. The sequence goes on from JAUYWG010000042.1 coordinate 7,819,976, forward strand.
TCATGGAGCTGAGAATCTAAAGGGTCTGGAGTGAAACAATTTGGAGCTGTTAAACTGGAAAACGGAGGTTTCAAAAGGTATTGGATAAAAGGGTGTCGTTAACTGTTGCCAATGTGTATTAGAGAATTACATTTATTATTTAATAATAATATTTCCCCCATTTTAAATTCTTTTTATCCCTTTTATGATTTTTTAATTAAAAGATCAAAAGGATTAACAATGCAGGTTACTTTTTAAAGCCTTCTTTGATCATATTTATCAAGTGTGCCTATATATATATACACACACACTCACCTAAAGGATTATCAGGAATACCTGTTCCATTTCTCATGAATTTAATTATCTAATCAACCAATCACATGGCAGTTGCTTCAATGCATTTAGGGGTGTGGTCCTGGTCAAGACAATCTCCTG
>JAUYWG010000042.1:7839905-7854616 GCA_034779775.1 Enteromius afrohamiltoni
AACACATATATTATGTAAAGAAAAACTTTTATTTTGGATGCGATTAATCGCGATTAATCATTTGACAGCACTAATTTGTACCTTATTTACCCCTAAAGTCAAAGTCAGCTTTATTTTTTTCAATTCTGGCACATGTACAGGACATACAGGGACATAAAGGGAGGATTTAAGTACCTAAAGATAAAGATAAAATAAGCACCTACAGTTAGTACCCTAATGTTACATTAATACCTTAATGAACAATTCTAAGGCCCAACGAAGGAGAGGGGATCTGGAACACGATGGCAAACCGATCGCAGGGGGCATGTATCAATATGTTGTTCAGGGTGCCCAAAAAATGCATTTTCCCATAGCTTAGATATGTGTGTCTGCAATATACAAATGCTGCTGGGTGCCATCCTATGCAATTTTGTACACATTGCTTATCATGTGAAAACATACAAACACCCTTTTTACAGATATTTCCTAAAACAAATCCCATTCAAATAGGGTTTAAAGACGTTTTGCAAGTTTAAAAACACGTTTGGGAATTCATCCAAAACACATTTCAGCAACCAGCTACAGTATGCTTTTTTTTCAGCAGGAAACACATTAGTTAAAATAACAGCTCTGTTTGACTTACTGCAGCACTGACCCTTGCAGCATCAGTAAGAGTCATCTGCATCACAGATGTCGACATGTGCCCATGGGCAATCCGCCACTGATTGGTCTTTTAGTGGAGAAGACGGTGCACACAGTTTTACTTCGTAAAGCTTCTTGGCTGTCACTTAGTAAGTGATGTGTCAGGCCAGTGTTGCGCGGCTCTAAATTATGAGTGTTGTGAGTTAGCTGACATGATTGAGTGCATCAATGCAATTTTACTGCGGGTGACCAGAAAACACTGCATCACGCTGATAGTTTCTGTGTTCTTAATTCCATTTCAAAATAGAAAATGTTCAAGCTTAAAAATAAAGGTTAAACTTAAAATTTCAACTCTGAAAGGGCAATCCACATCGTATGATAACACTGGGCATTCTAGAGGAGCAGAAAGGAAACACAATGGCACTTGCACTCGCATGCCATTGTGATATTATTATATTTTTGAGAGCTAGTTTCCAACGATAAACACCCATATATTAATTATTCAGGAAGGACCTGGAGCTGAGATCCATTTACAGTTTCCCTGCACATGGCAGGTGCTTTCTGCTTTTCAGGCATTCCTCTCTCAGGGTAGACACACACCCCACATTTTTCCACTTAACTTTTTATGATATGAGTATGACTGGCAGCTGTGTTTGGGTGGTTGAGCAGAGAAAATTACAGTTGCTTTTTGCTAAATCCGTCTATACAGAAAGAAGTGCCTGTTCCATGCATTCAGTTTTCTTTATTGTTATTATAAGATGATAATGTGGTTTAGAGCTTCAACTCTATAGTTAATGGCCACTTATAGTTTAGTGCTTCTCTATGAAGAATATATGAGGTAAATCAACAAGAGCTACCGTGTGGATTATTGAAACAAAAGGCATCATTCTGAGATTACAGCATGTCACCAAACCATCGCGTTTTTCAGAAAAACAAATATCTAAATATCCATTAATAGATTTTCAGAGAAGCACAATTTTAAATAAGAAGTGAATAAACATGAAATTATGGTAACACTTTAGTGTAGGCACCAGTTCTCACTTTTAAATAGTTGCTTATTAAAGGAATAGTTTACCCAAAAATGAAAGTTCTGTTCGTCAAGTAGTTCCAAACCTGTATGAATATCTTTGTTCTGTTTGTAACCAGGCCATTTTTTCCCCTACTATGGAAGTCAGTGGTGACCAAAACAGCCTGATATTCATACAGATCTGGAACTCCTGAAGTGATGACAGAATTTTCATTTTTTGATGAACTATTCCTTTAACATGCATATTACTAGCGTAGTCATTCTTTATTATTACAATTAGTATTTTTTGTAGGCAAAAGCCAGTTGATAGTTAATGAATCGTGAGAACTAAACCTTCAAATATGATATTTATATATAAATTATTTGTTGAGCATGCCTAGATCATTAAATTTACTAATTTGGTTTATTTTTATAATACGGTTTGATCAAAAAGCAGTTTTAGCAGTTTTTTTTGGGTATGGTAAGAGCCCCCAGTGAAGCATGTGTGGGACACAGATGGGTTTTCATCAGTGTCTTTATTATGTTAGGACGAGGCCGACAGCCGCCCAACTGTTCCAGTGTTGTTTCACGTCGTGGACCTCAGACAGCCTTTAGGCAGTACATGAGCTGCTCCCGCACTAATATAGAGTGTTGTCAAGTCTTACATTTCTTTCATGAAATTCATGTTGCTGTCTCCAAGCATTTGAAGAAGCCTTTAAGAAATGAACCTGCACCGCAGAGCTTTGTGCTTAAAATAGTTGAACGACTTAACCTTACCTTAAAGGAGTCTTAAGGCGGAATTATGATTGGAAAGATTATAAGTGTCTTTAAATCCATATGAGACGTCAAGGCTGGATAACTCCAGATGGAGTTTGTGCTGCTATTTGAAATGGATCAGAAGAGAGGGTTGGAACTCGTGGGCTATCGGTTTTCTCTCTGACTGTGTGATCAGTCAAAGTGCCGGTTATCAGTGTGTCTGATCAATGCAGGTGACACTAATCTGGTAAATGACCTTCTGCCTTTGTGTCAGGGTTGTCAATATCTGGACTGAGGTGAACTAATTCTGATCAATTCTTAAAATCATCTTGTGCTGACAGGTGGTGTCTTGGTTCTGGCTTTAAACCCTAAAGCTCTTGATGGTTTAAGAAATTGACAGATTGAGATGATGTGCTATTTGTGCAAGAAGCAAAGAACAATTTTCTGAAACACTTGCTTTCTACATACATTAAATGCATTTTACCACTAACATCATCATTTGGATGTAATGTAGATATTTTGAAGTTTTTTGTATGCCAGTTTAACACACTATTAGTGAAAGTGTCCCATACTCTTGACTCGATTCCGCGACCCTCTGGTTCCTTTTGGGCGTAGATCAGGATCTTTCCATTATTTCCATGTTTTCAGCTTTCAGGAAACTGTTTTACCTGTTTTGCAGTGTGACAGTGGGCATTGTCTTGCATGATTTGGGCTGATTTGGAGATGCTCACAGGGAAGGAACGACATGTTGCTGAAGAAGATTCTGATAAACATTTGTATTCATTCTGCCATGTAGCTGTGTAGAGGCACATTTCCTGCTGGAGAAATCATCTCTCAAACATGACACTTCTTCCACCAGCATTCCCCATCGGGTCCAAATAAATTAAACTCGGTCTCATTACCAAAGTGAAATCTGGACTAGTTTTTTCTATCCTCACAAAAAGCTTCCCAGCAAAGCTTTTGTTTCTTTCTGCTGATGAGAAGCCTGTTCAATGCAGAGTGAGCTTTCAGTTCTCTTCTCTTAAACAGAAAGCCACTGAATGCAGAGACAAATCCCTACTCTGTTCAGCACTGAACTGAAGAGTAACTGGAAAGCTGGTTGAATAAGGTTTGTCAGATAATTAAGGAAGTCAGTACCAGTTGTCAGGTTAATACCAATAACTGGAAGGTATCTAAAACTGAAATATATATATTGTACTGTGCAGAATATATTTAAATTCTGCTCTTCCTACTCCTTCTGGGTCTTCTACCCGCACTAAGATAACTTCAAAAGCTGTCACTGGGGCGGTACATTTTCAAAAGGGACATGTTTGTACCTAAAGTGTGTGCCACCTTAAAGGTGCATATTCATGTATATTTAAACCTAATAGGTAAAAAAGAAGTACCGCCCCAGTGACAGCTTTTGTAAAGTGTATATATGCATGTAGATACTGTAGGTATGTGTCACTTCAATATTTATTCATGAATTTTCTTCGTTGGCCCTCATCACATTCAAGCATTGAGAAAAAACGACATGTTTCACTTTTAATTTCAAGCATAGGTTGTTGTTTGTATTTTAATTGACAGCTGTCCTCTGTCTCCCTGACCTTTGTGCTGTGACTTTACTCAGAAGAAGGTTGTGTGAGGTGACACGTTCCACCAATCTGATGCCTTCCAGGGTTATTTCTTATTCTCATTCTCTAAAGGTCACAGTTGTGATATCTCTAAGGGTAACATTTATTCTTCAGTCTGTTCTAGAGTGATGATCACATTTGACATTTCCCTCCTGCATGTCTGAACATTATTTCCTCTCTTTGTATTTGTTTACATCATTGATTTGCATTGCATTTACACCATTCCTTTATGAGTATCATTAGTTGTTACCAATATCAGTGTTAATTTAATGCGACAGACTAGATTCAGAGTATGGCCTGCCCCATATTGAGGTCTGACAGGTGGGTTTCCCGTTCTTCATTCACGTTGATCTCCATGATTCTCTCTGGTATGCTGCAGCACATAAGCATCCGCTGTTTGTACACACCTCTGTTGATAATGAGGATTCAGTGTTTACATGGACCTTTCAGCATTAATATTTATGTTTTCTTGGTGTGTCAATGAATACTAAGTGGTGTGAGTGGCTGAGCTGGAACAGAAAATAAAATTGTTCATTTTGAACAGCGTAGTCAGATCTTGTCACTTAATTCTAAATTGCATTGAAACGTAATGCACTAAATCCCTCGGCAAATTAATTTAATCTCTAAAGGTAAGGTAATTTGATATGAACATAGTTTCTACTTACAGTGCAAAGACAACAGTGAAATAACAAAACACTATGATGCTTTCAACTTCTTTCAACAATTCCTAGAGATATCAGTAATATTGGTATCAGTAATACTCACCTTCAGTCATAAATGGATGCTATTATACTGTTATATATATATATATATATATATTCATTTGAAGATTGAATGAGAAATTATTGCAATATAAAAGTATATTTAAAATCTTTAACTAACAATGTCACCATATTTTCTGAAATCATTGTAAAGGGAAAAAGAAAAAAATATATTTTAATATTATTTATTTGTTTATTACTATTATTACTATTATTATTATTAAGGTCTACTCTGTATTTTACTGGATCTTTATTTTATTTATTTATATATATATATTTTTTGGTTGGTTTGGTTTGGTTTAAAGTCTACCGGGGATGGGATGGGTTGGGGTGGGCTCTTAATTTGCACAATGGATTTTTGCTTTATATTACTGTAATTTTGAAGAAAATTCAATAAACAGCTGTTAACAAAAAAAAAAAAACTAACAATGTCAGTTGTGCATCAGTAGCTTTATATCAAGAGTGGAGGTACATCTACAGTAAGTGCATTTGATTTTGTAATCTCGTTAAAATGGAGAGTGTGGCTAAAGGCTGTGCATGAGGGGACATTTCTATAGATTAGGTTCCACCCATAATTACTACCACAGCATAGACAGAGAGCAACTTCAACTCATCAGGCTAACACTGTAATGAAATGAAAACTCCTGCTCAACAATTCCTTTGTATTACACAAATCCCTTTTTGTTTTTTTCATCTTTAACACAAGAAAGACTCTTATTAAGTGGTGGGGACAAAATTGGCCATGACAAAAAGCAGTGCGCTCACCTGAAATGTGTTTGTGTTTTTATCTGTTTTTTTAAGGTACGTTTTCCATTCAGCAAGAATTGGTATGCAAATTATATTGGTAGTTTTTAAAACAACTGGCACAACCTGGCTCATTTGTCTGAAATTGCTCTGAGCCATGTTATGCTACTCTGATTGTTAAAGTTTCATTCCAGTTGCCAATTAGGGAGTGTCTAATCTAAGCTCAGATGAACTGTACTCATCTTCTATTGTGTGGACACTTTTAGCCACGCCTCTGTTGATGCTGCTAACATTGCACAAATTATACAGAGCAGAATTAAAAATGACAATTATATTTCAACCTTGCTTTTGTTAGAGTTTGAATGATTTGAGGTTGTTTTTTTATTGTTAGTGTTTGAATTATATTTTTAGTTATTATTTCATCTCTCAGATTAAAAAAAAAGAATATTACATCTTCAATCCATTGGGAGCTATTAAATGATTGAGTTTGTCTTTGACTGCATCAAAAATGAATGATAAATGAGTCTATCTTTCATCTCCACAGAGGAGGTGTTGACCAAAATCAGGTCCAGTTATGTACATTGTCTTAACTCTGCTCAGTTTGCTGCTTGCAGGGAAATCAAGGGTTACTCTCTCGATCTCTCTTCCTCCTACCCTTTTTATTTTTTCGTGGAGGGTTGTGTACTTTGTGAACAGCATTGCATGTAATGGTACACAGATTAAGGGGTGCTCACAAGCAGCACTATTTTATTTATTTATTCTTTTCTCTCCTTTAAATGCAAGTGAACCAAAGAGATTTCAGTCAGGAAGATGTCGCCCTTCCAGTGCTTTTTTGCTCTCTGTGTGGGCTGTTAAGGTTAATTTCCCCAATCTGCATGCACATTTTCATCCGGCTCTCCTGGGGCAAAGTGTTCCTTTCAAACTTTCACAATTATTTCTGATATATTGTATTAGAGCGAGGAAGTGGATTGATTTAGTGAGGTGGGAAGCTGGAATTATTTGATGCCTGCGATGTGACCCATAAGTCAGTACTGTTATTTGGAGCTCTGGCATTATTCTTTCTGCAATTTAACTTACAGTTAGGTGTTCAAATTGCCAAGCAGCTGTTATGGTATTACAGTTTGTGCATTATTCAGAAGAGTAGAATAATAGCCCGGCGCAGTTGGTTAAAATGAAAACATTCGCTGCTTGGTTTTTATTTCTGACTCTTGAACTGTCATTTTTCCAGTATAATTCCTGTTATTTTCTTCCTCTTGAGCCTTTTGTGAATTTACTGTTGCTCATCTCAATTTATTCTGCTGTGTGTGTTGATGTTCGAACTTCTGCAATATATAGGTAGTTGACAAATAAAAATTGGACCATGTCCTATGGCGTGACAGCAGAAATATAGGGGGAAAAAAAACAATTTAAATCCAGATAACATGAGAAAAATATATCTTCATTTGTAGAGTTATAAGTTAGAGGTTGTTTTTTTAACATTTTAACATTACACCATAAAGTAGGAAACATTCATACTTCAACTTCATATGAATATAACATCTCTGCTTACATATATGTATTTAGTTTTGAATGTTGGTATGATATTAATGACCACTGACCATGATCAGCCAGCTGCTGGACCAGCATGGGCTTTACAGTGGTCTATGATATGCACTAACAGCAGAATAATTGCACTTTATGCTTCATTAGACGTTTCAAAATGGGGGATTTTTCAATTAGGTGAAGCTATAACTGCTTTAAGTAATGAAAGATGACGCATTTTGAAACTGTATTTCTTTTACCACATTTGCCTGAGTAAAAATTTCAGTTTGCTGGAAAGGTAGATAGCTTGTTAGTATTATTAGTATTATAATTAGAAAAGTCTTACTGTACTGTTTCCATAGAAGTGTTAAGCAGTACAAGATGTGGTAATACTTTATTTTAGGGTCTCTTAACTAGTTGCTTATTAGCAGGCATATTACTATAATATTAGCCATTTATTAATAGTAATTAAGTGCATATTATGGCCTTACTCTACATTGTTATTTCACATCTCAGTCCTACCTCCTGCCTAAACTCAACATCTACCTTAACTATTAAGCAACTAATTAGGAATTTACTGGGGCAAAAGTCATTGTTAATAGTGAATAAGTGTTACCCGATATTTTTGATTATAAAAAAACATTTCTTGAGCACCAAATCAGCATATCAGAATGATTTCTGAAAATTCAGCTGTTTGTCACAGGAATAAGTTCCATTTAAAAACATATATTCAAATAGACTCTTTTATCGTATTTTTATTGTACCGTCTTGGTGATCATAAGAGACTTCTTTGGAAAACTATTGAAAAATCTTACCGACCCTAAATATTTGAAAGGTAGTTTAAATAATATCTCACACTTTAATGCAGGTACTTTGTCTTTCTTTTGTTGATATTTCTCTGCATTGCAGGAGCAAGTAGAAATGCTAATGCACTCATTTTAGGTGGTCAATAAATCTCCTCAGTATCTTGGATCCCTGATATCAGCATCAAGAATAGACCAAATACTTCCATCTGCAGTTTAAATTGCGCTCAGGGGCCCTCCACCTCATGCACACTGCAGTTATCTTCAAACTCATTGACGTCCGGGTCACGTGGCCACCATCAGAGTTTGGCAAAAGCAGTTTGATTGCCAAGAACATGCATACTCCTTGCCAGCCTTTCTGCTTTGATGACTCAAGAAGCCTGGTGCTAAAAGTTGGAGGCGGAGGGCTGGAGACTTGCCTTGGGGAATATCTTCCATCTCTGCCTCATTGAATCAAGAACATCACCCATCTCACGTTCTTAGCCTCTTGACATGGATGCAGTTACAGCAAGGGGAAAAATAAATAGATAACAAATCTGCCCCTGGGTTGTTATCGCCTAACTGCATGTTTGAAAGTGAATGACAAGGTTCGACAGAAATAACAATGCTGCAGACGTTCTTTGCTTATTCAACTTTTTTAGAAATCGATCCGTTATGTTTGTTGGGTATGTTTTTTAGGGTTTAATCATTATAGGAAGGTTTTGTGTAATCCTAGAGAAGTGAATGGAAGGATTAATGTCTCTCTTTCATGCATGAAATGAGAGTTTTCCTCTCGCCAACCTCAGCAGACAGCCCAGCTCTCTTTCTCTTCTGTCTTTTGATAGCTCACTGGCATCCAATAAATTAAATGGCCTTTGGTTCATCCTCTCAAATACCGTTTCCTGTTAAAATCTTCCTTTCCGTAGGGGAAAAGAAACAAATTCAGCCCATCTTATCAAGCAGTCATTAGTAAAATCAGTGGCAGCTCACAAAGCAAATATTTCCCTTGGTTAATTTGTTTGAAGATTGAAGAGCAGACCTTTTTTTTAAAGAAATTGATGGCATTATCGCTGCAATGTGATGTGCAGCTGTAGCTTTGACAGGCTTGATCAAGAGAGCTTCAGAATACTAGTGTTCGGGACTTGGTTATGTTCATCATAATGAAATCTAAATTGCCCCCTCCATTTTCATTTTTCCCATTTCAATGATTGAACACAAAAAGCCTGATGAATCACAACTGTTGATCTCTTATTTGGAGATAAAAACCACTTTGTCTTCATCTAAGTTGCACTGAAAAGATGAAAGCAGTGAATATGAGCACATTTATAATGGGAGCCTCACAATAATCATGATTTACTTTCGTAACGCTGAATTATGTGGCTATTTCATTGAATGGCTTATTCAAAAGTGCATTGAATTTCTGTCTTGTAAAGGTACCATGGGTCTGTGCTTGAATAATATGAGTTTTCAAGGCCTGTGATGATATCTGGAGAACATTTAGGTCACACAAAGTGTGTGTGTTCATAAATATAGTAGTTATATAATATATATTATAAGTACAGTACTGTATCAAAGATGACTGTATCAATTATAAATGACATATTAATTTGAGCAAAACTACAGAAATATGAGAAATAATAACAACTGGTATGTATACACAGTCTTTTCAGTGAACGCGCTTTGAAAACAGCTATAACGTTTCTATCTTTAAACAGCGACTAATGATGGTGACATTACAACTCATGTCATGTTCCTCTGAACAGGGCAGCTTGTCCCTGAGGAGCTCTGTGAAGATGAGCCGCCCCCTAAAGAGGTGTCCTGTGTGATGGCGTGTTCAGGTGACTGTGTGCTCAGCTCCTGGTCTCATTGGTCGTCCTGCTCCCACAGCTGCTCCAGTAAAAACTCAGAGGGCAGACAAAGCCGCACACGGAACATATTAGGCTTACCGGGAGAAGGTCAGTTGACTTTCATCTTCCACTGAAATTAGATAATAATGTTTTTACAAATGTCTTAGCAATTCATTTTAATTAAAGCGTGCAAATTTGGTGTTGGAGCCTGGCCTACATGTGTCTTTTCATTCTCTCTGCACCTCCTTATCCATTATGATAAAAAATGTTTACTGTATAAAATGAAAAAAAACAAACAAACAGATAATTTAATGCTGTGATATTGATTTGACAAGGGAAGTAATTTACTCTTAATATCACTCTGATGGTGACATAACACCATTAATCAGTTTGTTTTTGTGAGCGGAGGAGCAATTTTGCATTCTGTATATTTGTTTCAGAGGAGCAGTGATAAAAATGTGTTCACAGGGTCTCATTTTTCTGTCTGCCTACGTACAGCTGTGGGCTTTTCCAATCACACACAGTCCTTCTGGAATGACAGAAAGAGCTGTGTAATTAAGACTTAAATATACCTTAGTCTGGAGACTACTTCCTCCCCCTCTGCCGCCACACACACATGAGTAACGGCTCTTACATACACTTCTCTCCATGCATCTGGAAAATGGAAATAAAGCCCCAGCCTCTACGCACCATCTACCGTGTGTCATTAATCAGACAAGCCCTTATTAATATTCAGGCGGTCTACGTTACACTCATAATGAGTCCCTGTGTTATGGAAAAGGGCTGAATGTCAATACAATGTCATTAGCTTCAAGGGCAGATGGTGTAGGAATTACTTTTAATTATAAAAAGTGCAGGAGTAATTTTGGAGGCTGATCCCAGAGAACTTGTCACAGGTGTTCCTTCATCACGTGTGGAATACACATTCACTTTCCTGAGTCAAGTGTAGTAAGTTCAGTTAAAGTACAAGTACAACAATGTTTTGCTTAAGTCTCTGGCTGATACAGATGAGCTCATTTATTTTGATTTTATGGTTGATACTATGCTGCACTCTTTTGTGTGGTTTAAGAAAAGTCATTTTGAATTTACTCTCATGTCCAAACTGGTGTAGCTTTTCTTCTGCAGAACACATAAAAAGATATTTTGAATGTTGCTAACCAAATGGTTTTGATGACCTTTGACTTCAATTGTATAGTCAAAAAAGACATTTCTCTTGAAATTATCTTTTAAGTAAACTGAAATATCACTGTTGACAGTTCTGCATTGATTGGAGAAATGGGTTGAGCTATGTTAGGGAAGTTAAACAAACAACAACAAAAGTCTTCTAAAATATTAGGTAACACTTTTATATAAGGAGCAGTCCTCACTATTTAGTGCTGCAGTTGCTTATTAGCATGCCTGTTATTAGTACATAAGGCAAGTATACTGCATGACCATATTCTATATTCCTATATTTCCGCATTTAACTACCTTACTAACTATTAATAAGCAGCAAGTTATGGGTGTAATGAGACAAAGCTGTACCTAGTGTTGAGAATTGGACATTAAAATAAAGTGTGACCAAATATTAGCATATTTTCTACTGCCAATGTATTAATTTGATACAGTGAACAAACCATCAAGGGTAATTAAAAAAAGGAAAGTGTAAACAATAATGTTATGTTAGTATTATATATACAACATTTTGGATTTTTAGTTAATATTTGATTGTCTGACCAAAGAGAAAATATGTTATTTGTTTTTTAAATTAAATTATGTTTGAAGCAGCAAGTGGTTCAGAAATTGCATCATGAACAGCTTTTAAATTCTTTTTACACATTTTATGTCCCACGTAACCAAGCTCAGCCTAATTTTCCTTTCATATATCTATAGTACATGCCTTCACATGTCCTGGCAGATTTCTGTTTCATGCATCTCTTTGTGCTCATGTAGCTCGTTAACATTTTATGGAGCATTTAAAGCAAACTTAAGAGAGCCTTTTCCATCTGTAATGCAGTTAATGATCTTTCCCATTCCTAGCTAAGGCATGTCCAGCTGCTCCTGCTCTGGAGGAGTGGAGAACTTGTAATGATCATCCATGCATCACTTTCTACTGGGAAGCGTCGCCATGGGGACCATGCATTGAGGACTCCATGAATCTAAATGGCACCGGCTACTGGAACGGAACGGCCACCTGCGCAGTCGGGGTGCAGATTCGTAAAGTGGTCTGCATGAAAATGGGCGTCGGGCCAGTCATTCCCAAAAGGTGCCTTATTTTTATGCATGAAATTTATAATCTGTGGATTTGTAGATTTCCACATCACATTCAAGGTGTTTCAAGTGGCGTTTTGTGAAGGTTAGATTATTAAGGCACACAGATTTTCCACCAATGCTTATGGCATGACTTTTTATTATTCTTTGGTGATTAGAAATAGCAGGGCTTACTGTACCTATTGTATGAAGGCAATAAGGATTTGTTCAAACCGACAGCAAAATCTGTTTCTTTTTTTTAATAAAATCTATCCTTTTGTAATCTTAAATTACTGGAAGTGTGCTCTCATTTAGTTTTTTTTTAATTTGCCATCCGGTGTGACTAACATTATATACAATTTAGTCATAGATGTAGGCACTACTGCACTTTACCTCATTTAACAGTAATTATGAATGAGCAAATAAGGGAATGGTTTTGGACACCCCACACAGTATGTATGTAGCTGTATGTATGTCTTTTATGCGTATGCAACCTTTTTTTTTGGCCAGTATAAAAACATGACAACAGCTTAACCAGCCCCTTTGTAAAATATATTTAAATACCTCATCAAATACGTGCTGGCATAAAACTTTCACAATGTTCCTAAATCCAGCCTGTTTCCTTTATGGGATCATTCATTTTTATAGCTTCGTCTTTAAAACATTGTCAGCATTTTCTCTCCCTTTTTTTAACATTACATACACGTATTTGGTCAATAATGAACATCCCACATGGAAACATTTCCCTGTGCTAGCTTTTGTAAATACATGTACATGTTGTTTGATGAGAGCAGTAAATAAAGCAGGTATTATTAGACTCTGCTTCTCTGGGATGCATCTGCGAACAGCAAAATCGGAAATTAGTGTTTCGTGTATTTTTGCTATGCTTTCTCACAATCCTGAAATCCCTCTGTGATGTATTTTTATTCAAGCATCTTTACTCACGCAGCAAAAGCCGAGATTCAATAATACTGGTGTTTGCTGCGGGTTGTGCTACTTTTGCACAGCTTGAATGAAATGTACAGTGAAAACTGAAAGCCATTCTCAAGAGTTTCACATTTCCCTGACCTTTCTCAAGAGAAGAGTGCTTGGTTTACTTGTGCTGAAACTGTATCTTTTACATTGAGTCTATCAATATTCTCAGTCTTGTGATGTGAGTGACTCTGAATGCAGGCTTGACTGATTCTCTCTGTTTCCAGTATGAGAGGGGTGGAGGTTTGTGTTGCCCCAGGTCTTTCCTTGATAAATGTTTCCTGTGGGAGTTTTGTAATGGCGCTTCGGGTAAGATAAAATGTTCTAGTGCGTTGCATGGAGAAGATGTGTTGTGCATCAGGAAAAAGGACTCATAAATAATGCAGCCATTTATCCTTTCTTTTATATTAATGACACCAAAGTAAAAGGGAGTGTATTTCACTGGCCTGGTTATAGGTTTAGGGCTTGACCTCAGTTCTGAGAGGCAAGCTGTCTAGAATCACATGCCAGTTTTTCTCATATCAGTTTAAATGTCTTAACATACTTGAAGCAAGATGCATTTATCTGAGAAGCAAAACTTACTAGAATATTAGCTATTTTTATAATTAAGCACATATTAATGCATTTTTTTAATTAACCTTATTCTACATCCCTAATCCTTACAAATACCTGAACTTAACACCGGCCTTACTAACTATTAATAAGCAGCAAATTAAGAATTTATTTTTAGGAAAAAGTCATAGTTAGTTAACAAGTATTACCTATTCTAAAGTGTTACCTAAATCTATTTTGTTTTTCCTGATACTGTTCTCCTGAGAAACAAGGCTGACATACTGATTAATATGTTTTGGGGGTTTTTTTGTAGTAGAAACCCTGCATTGAGTTCACAGTTGGACAGCGTTTATAAAAGCTTGATATTCATAGTGTTTGTTAAGGAGAAGGAGGTGTCAAATACCGCTGTGTTTAGAAATGAGTTGGTAATCTAGGCTTCTTTACAGTCAGTAGAGGACAAATCACGCTCTGGTTTATAGTGATCGGTTGACACACATACACACACCTGCTCTCTCTCACAGATGTAAAGCATAAATCACAGATGGATGTACTGTGCATGTATGTGTTTGATGGAGGAAGTTAATTTATGTGTTTGTGTCACACACATATCATATCCCTTGTGCCCTGCCGCATGTGCCGGAGAAGCAAGCATCGGTTGTATAGCGCGTGTTCTGTCATTATGTGGAAGCAGCTGATGTTTCATACGTAGGAGGAGTGTGTTCAGATCAACACTTTATTTAAAAAAGCAGGCCTGAGCTTTTTAAACACCCTGATATATGAAATGACCCAACAGGGAGATGTTTGTTTATCTTACTGCTGCTAGACCACTTCTTATTAATACTCTTTCTTTGATATGCCTGCATAAAGAGGAAAACAAACCAGGTGCTATATAGATGTAATCCAATACATGATGTCAGCCAATCAGAGGTTATTTAATATTCAGGATGAAACAGGATAATTATTATTATTATTATTATTATTATTATGTTTTGACCACTGAAATGTGGATGATGCGAGTTTATGCTAGTTTCGATTTTTTCAGATCCTATTTCCTCCTAATTCAACATAATTTCCTGTTTTCTCTACCACCGCTGCATTCAACACTCTCTCCAATGCCACATAATTTCCTGCCTTGTCTTTTAATAAATGGAATCACTTTAATCCAAAGTCTTGGATGAATTATAGATTTTCTAAAACTACAGAAACAGCCATATGATAAAATAGTGTTTTAAAAAAGTCTTTGTATTTACAATTAATTGTAATGTAATTTGCAAAAAGACAGGGTAATGAACTATTAAACTATATAT
>JAUYWG010000042.1:7870051-7889632 GCA_034779775.1 Enteromius afrohamiltoni
ACCTACATCTTGGATGCCCTGGGGGTAAGCAAATAAACATCAAATTTTCATTTTTGGGTGAACTATCCCTTTAAGCACTTTTAGGGTTAATTTGTGCTGCCAGTGTTCAGCGATTTGTCGTTTCGTGCTTGGCTTGTACTTTTTTTGTGATCTTTTTTTGGACATTTTGAATTGAGCAACTATTTGGTGCCCACTAAATCATGCTGAGGTTTATTTAAGAAGGCGCATATATTGATTATACCACACATACTAAATTCCGGCTCACATTATGGATTAAAATGTCTCAGTTAATCAGTTCCTGTTATTATGGGGTGACTGTGGGAGTTTCCTCACAGTGACTGTTGGTGTTGTGAAAAGCTTCAGTAGTCATTTAATTGGGCTTAGATTCCTACATATCAAGACCTTTAATTTAGCAGCACATGAAAGGGTTACTCTAATGAAAAGAGTCGTCTTCGGGGGGGGGGGTTTCTGCACTCGGCCTGTGCCGTTAATGAGTACTGAGGAGCTTTGCTGGCAAGTCTGACAGTCTTTTTAAGTGCTAAAAAAAGTTCTGTGCCGTGTCCTTTTGAGTAGTCAGCAAACATTGTCACCTTTGTAAGTGGCTGCATTATTAAGTTGATCCCTGTCATGAGCCGAGATAAGAATAAAATGTTAACAATAGGGAGAGGAGATAAATTGAAAGAGATTGGTATAGAGATGGAGGAGAGAGGGGAAATAATTGTGCTAAAAATGGGCAGCCTGGGCGCTCCAATCAGAATGTCACTACTGTCAACCTTTCTGTCTCTGGGGCACTGCAGAAACCGGGAACGAGTGTGAGGAAGAAAAGGAAGGTAGTAGACACAGAGTAGGAGGGAAAAGCTGATGTCTACTCTGGGAGGAATTCTGTGAAATTTTAAAGAGTAAAAAGAGATAAATATCTCTTCTCAAAACTCACATTTAACATTTGAATCTGAGAGCAAAATGCTCTGAATCAATATTCATTCATGTCTTTTTAGGTACATAATATGCTACACAGTTCCGATGAGTCACATTATTTAATTTTTTGACCACTAATCGCTTTATTATAACTTAAATGAGTATTTAATGTTACAGGATTGGTGCGATTAATTTTTTAAGGACAATAAAACAAGGACAAATTGGCTTGAACACTTTATGTGCTTTATGTGAAGAAATGGTTTTGTTTATTTATTACTATATGTGTAAAGAAAAGTCAGAAGCAGAGGGATCCACGTGCAGCGTTTTATTTAGACTATCGTAGTCAGACAGGCAAATGGTCAGAAACTGCAAAGAGAGTTATCAGAGGCGAGACATAAACAATACCGGGCAGCAGTCTGGGCATGCAGCAAACAATCGAAGTTCCAGCAATCAGAATCACAATATAGAACAGTCCAGGGTCATACACAGAAACACAATAGAAGACAGGGTAAACGCTCAGAATTGCTAGCCGGGCAAAACAAGACTTCAAGGCTTGCTGGAGTCAGAGCCTGGCTTTTAAAGGGCCGGTAACGAGCAACAACTGGGTGCGTGATCAGACCCAGGTACGGGGTGTTCTGGGGAAATGGATTCCGGTGTGAACTAGTACTCAGGTGAGGGTGCCCTTTGGTGATTATTGGAGAGAGCCACAGAGGTCTCATTCGTGACATGATGCACTTGTGTTTTTTGTGCTATATTTTTTAATGCAAGTGGGCGTGTGCACGTTTTTTGAAATGAGATAAATGTATTTTTAATTTAGACTGTTGGACAAATTACATTAAAGGTATTTGTATTTTGAGCTATTTAATGCACTGATTTCCAAAAAATTAATAAAATAAAAAGTCTGACCCAAATATTTCAAATGGCAGAGTATTGTTCATTAGGATCTGTTTAAATATTTAATAATCAACCATAAGATTGATTTTGCAGTAATCATGCATATGCTGTAGAGCTAATGAACCGTGGGCAAGTACGAAAATACAGATAAAATGCCTTCGCAATCTGAATATGTATATTTTATGACTGTAGAAACAAAAGTAAACTATGTTATTAAAACACCATCCTACGTCTATATACTATCTCCACCCACGTTACTCTGAAGTGGAGAGGGCAAACACTTTGGTCAGAGAACAACATTTGAAATTCAAATAGGAATCAATAAGATGTGTTAAAGGCATATGTGTACATGTGTGCCTCTTCAAAGACATCAGAGGGTCACTTTCTGAGATAACAGCATCACATTGCCCTGGGGAAGGTGGCGTTCGTGCGGATTTTAGTCAAATGTGATTTTGGCTCTTACAGTGGCACTTCAACATGCACAGGGTCTTTGTTCTACATTCTAATCTCTGTATTGATTACTCTCGACTCTGTTCAGAGACTGCCTGGCGCAAATCTGCAAGGGTTGGAATTTTATTTCCTACTGATCTGAATCAATACATTATTAATTATCAATGTAGCAAATGCAGTTGAGAGTGAACACCTACTGAAAACTGGCCAAAAACAAACCCTGGGCAGGGAGGCTAACTCTTGAAGAATTGTATCTGTGTGTTTTATCTGTGTTTAGTTACTCTTTTTGAAGTGAGCTGGTGAAAGAAATGAAAGTCATTTTTTTTGTTAGTTTTTGCTTTATTTTATTTCTTTTTTGTTCTTTTTTGTTCCTACACTTACAAAAAGTAGTGTTTTGATGTTGTTATTCAGTCATATTACCTGACGGTAAAATACTGTGCTTAAAAAAAGCAAAAGAAAAACAAACAAAAAACAACATTGTCATGGAACCACAAAGACATGGTAACACCATGGTACCTCTTCTAAATGCATTTAATATTATTCTTATTACACTGCTTTTAAAGGAAGAACTAAGCTGAATATATGTGAACCTGGACCACAAAACCAGTCTTAAGTCGCTGGGGTATGTTTGTAGCAATAGCCAAAAATACACAGAATGGGTCAAAATTATTTCTTTTTTTTTTTTTTTTGCCAAAAATCCTTAGGATAGTAAGTAAAGATCATGTTTCATGAAGGTATTTAGTCAATTTCTTACCAAAAATGTATTAAAACTTATTTTTGATTAGTAATATGCATTGATAAGATCTTCATCTGCTTTAAAGGTGATTTTCTCAGCATTTAGATTTTTCTCTACCCTCAGATTCCAGATTTTCATATCTTTTCATTTTTCATATTTCGTATCTCAGTCAAATATTGCCCTATCCATCCAAATCATACACCAATGGGAATATACGGTATTCATACAAGAATTGTCCCTATACATCCAAAAATGATTTACTTAATCACTATAATACTACCACACTCAGCCAGAAGCTCATCCAGCTCCAGTATAGACTGACATACTGTTCTTCTAGCTTGGAAATATAAAGTTTTAATTAGAAGAGAGAAACGTTTATACTGAGCCCAAGAGCATGATACATTTGAACAATGTACCATTGTGAGAGGTGAGAAATTTAATTTGTTTAGTGACACTGTTTATATTATCTTAATTATTTTTTGTCTACATCCTTCACCACATTAATTTAATCTTTTTGGATGTAGTGTTGTTATCCTCATTTTATGGGTTTAAGGTAAAAACACTTATATTTGTGATTCGAGAATAACTTCTTTCACAGTTATTAACATGTTTAATTACATTTGTGTTTATCAGTAGATATAGCTGATTTGATTCATTTGAAATAGAACTTCTAATTAATTAAAGTTTAACTGAAGATTCATTTGGAATATAACTTTTTCTTTTTAAGACGTTAATGCTTTTATTTAGCAGGGATGCATTACATCAACAATCAAATTAAAACATTAAGCAGCACAGCTATTTTTAATATTTATAAATAGCAAATTATCATATTAGAATAACATCTGAATGACAGCTGAAAAATTCAACTGCCATAACAGAAATTAATTATATTGTAAAATATATTCCAATAGAAAGATTATTTTCAAGTGTAAAATTATTTCACATTATTTCACCGTATTTTTGATCTAATAGATAAAGCCTTATTAATTATAAAGATTTTTATCAACCTTTTTTTAAAAACATGTGGCCCCTATCAGTGGAGTTATATGTTACAGCAGTGGCTTGGCAATTAAATACTCTATATACATAAATCAAATAATAATAATAATAATAATAATTATATCCCTCTAATGCATGAATTATGTTTTTGCACTCAAAAAAAAATGTAATCTAATTTTACGGAAGATTTAAGATTACAGATTTACAAAATAAAAAAATATATATATCACCACCCCCCCCTTTTTATTTTATTTTGTTGCCCCAGGGCAACACTATGCAGTATATGTAGTAAATCACAGAGAAAATTTTAATATTAAATCAATATTTATCAGGTAACTTAAAGGAACAGGTAATCTTTTGAACTTAAAATATGTTTCAAATATTTAACTGACATTTGTCCACTTCTAATATGCTTAAATAAATATTTTATTTTACCAAAACGTGTTGTCAGTCCATACAAATTCAACAAATAGTGGCCATTTTCTTTTAAAAACAAGCTGTAGACTTATAGCTGCAGTGTTAACTTTCTCACTCTGTGTGAAACATCAAGAAGCAGTTTGTAGATCTTGTGTAGATCTTATTACACTTCCTTCATTTAGCTTTTGAAATCTTCTCACTCATGATGATCCAGTGGGCTGTAGGATCCAACCTCACATCTGGGATTGGGATTGGAGCATTTTGTTGCTATGCCCCTGCACACCGTGAACACATAGTGTACGGAGCAGTGGGCAGCCAGTGCTGTGGCCCCCGGGGAGCAGTTGGGGGAACGGTGCCTTACTCAAGGGTCTCAGCTCAGTCTTTAGTATGTTATTGCATTTTTTTTTTTTTTTTTCAAACAGAATAAAATCCACTTGTGTTTTTTTCTATATTAAATATTGCTTATTTTTTTGGTCAATGGATAAACTCATGTGTTTTTAGTCATTCTTAACAATGTGAGCTTAACCAATACTAAGACCTGCTGTTTAGTCTGAATAGTTTCCTTCAAGTGCCTTCGTTACAGCAATGTGTTAACTGTGCTCCATGAAAAGCCTCAGCTGAGTGGAAGCGAGCCATGAGGACTGTGTCAAAACATATCATCATGCAAGGCAGAGTGGCAAATTTAAATCAGTGAGCGAACAGTCCTCGGCACAATCTCTACTGTCTGCAGAAATACATTGTCTTGTGGGTGGAATGGATGCAGTGTGCTGAAAGGTAACAGACGGCTTCACATTTGCCAAGCATATCACTTACCGTCTCTCAGTGGCGCCGATGAAGAGAAGGACTTTTTTCATGCAAGAGGACCTGAAATCAGAGCAGCAGGAGAAAGATTTGTGGGGAAAAGTTAACAGATTGTAGTATCCATACAGTGCACTGTTTTGCATCCATGTGAATGCCCGAAGAATGGAAGAGTGTAGAATGGCTTTCAATGTTTTATTAAATTGTTTAAAGTAAGCATTAATAACTGCAAATGAACTGTTGTATTGAAGATGTGTTTGTCTTCTCAGGAGTGAGCTGTGTAGACGAGTATGATGAAATGACAGCTGTGTCAGAGTGTCTCCGGTGGGCTGGACCGATGCCGTCACGCTTCAGGAGCTGCTGGGTGCCGTGCAGGGATGACTGCACCTTCAGTTCCTGGTCGAAATTCTCTGAATGTTCTGACTGCACGAGTCGACGTACTCGCAAACGCACACTAACAGGTGAGATCCTTTGAGAAAACTAAAAAGGTTATTCACAAAGCTGTGAATATGTAATAAGTATTATGACAGCTTCTCACCTCGTTTGCTAATTACGCTAATGGAAAAAGGCTATGAGACTGGTAAACAAAGGTTTGTGCATTCATTATTATATTCTTTAGGAAGTTATTAGGAAGTAATCCCTGGTTGACCCAAGAGGCTGTAGCTTTAGCTTTAACTAGACTAGAACTATTTCTCTTTTGCTGCTTATATTGCTTGACCGGTAAAATGCACAAAAATGCATCTGTCTTGGTGGGAATTCATATAAACCAGTTGAAATATATTCTAAGTAAATGGAAAAGGGTAAAAAATTATATATATATATATATATATATATTATATTTTAAAATATATTAAACGTGTGTGTGGTAAGAGCATCTACAGCATACCGCGTTGGCCAAAACACACAAGGAAACATGTTGTGAAAAGAATATCATAGACATCAATTTCAGACTCTAGAATTATCACAGAGGTTGTGAGAGAAAAAAAACAGGCATGGCATATTCGGATGGGATTAAAATCACCAAGTACGTCTGTGAAACAAAACATTCTCTAACGACCCCCTGTGAAACTAGTCCCGTCCGAATAGGGCTTTACTTTTAGTCACTATTTAGGTAGCACGCATACTCTTCTGAAAGCCGTTGGCAGAATTCAAACGATAGATTTAATTTCAAAATTAATCTAGATTAAAAAAATGTATCTATGCCCACCCCTTATAAAAAAGAGAAAAAAGTACTTTAAATGCTCTGTCATGTTTTATCAAACATGAAATACTAGAACCAGGTTAATTATATTCATTTCTTAGAGTCAGCAGGATGTTTGTTTAGTGTTTAGAATGGAAAAGTCACACAACAAAACAAATACTGCGACTGAATAAGCTAAATCCTTATACCGTGACAAGTCGATAAGCTTGTTTATATCCTGACAAGGTCGGGTACAAATTAGTGGCGTATTTGTAAAATCCTTTGAGAGCTAGTGCCAAGATGTACAATGGATTCTCGAGTGTCACGGTTGTATCACTTGAGGAATATCATCTTAACAAAGGGAATAAGCTGACAAAAAAGTCAGCTTTCATATATTCCTTAGCTGAGCATAATCAGCTAAAGCTAGGAAAAAAAAGGTCTTGGAAGAGGGAAGCCATTTAAAGTGAACTTTGAATTCAGTGCTCCAGTCAGTACCATTGAGGAGAATTGACATTAATTATTTCATTAACTATCCTCCTCTTTTCTTAAGCGTTAGTGCACGTACCCAACATATTTTGACAGTCCTGTCTATCACCAAAGATCAGAGACCTGCTGTGAACTGCTCTAGAAGCAGGTTTTGAGCTGTCTGTTAGAGAATTACTGCAGTGCTTTCTTCTTTAGTTAGTTTGTTCGCATATAAATCGTGATTGGCTCTCATTAAGATCCTGCGTATCTCACAGTGTGACGTGTTCACTTTGTCAGGTAAACTTTCAAAGGCTTTCTTCACCTCATACTTTTAGGAAATCCCACATCAAAGGCATCACAGGCTAAAATGTCAGATTTCAAGCTAGACATTCAAGAGCATCAAAAAAGAAAAGAAAAGTAACACAGAAATGAAGCCTTAAAAAATAACACACTCTGTTTGTGCTTCTTTTTTAATTGAATGCACAATGTCCATCGGGTGTTGGTTTCTAGAGGTGTCATCAATAATGAATCCCCACTACTGTATGTGTGTGTGTTATAAAACACTGACTGCCTCTGTACACCAAAAACTGATGGATGCTGGCAAACACTTTCAGGAAACTTCTGGACACCAGTGAGAGTGTGAATTTCTCTTCCCTTCTAATGTGTCTCTGTGTCCATCTCACGCTCTCTCTGTGTGCTGTATACTGTATAGAGGCCTCCTCATAGATAGACGGATACTGACAGTTAGAAAGTTTTGGAAGTCAAAGAATCATTCACTCTGCAGATTTGTTTAAACCATATGATTCACCCAGAAATAAATACAAACATTGAATAATTTATACAAACAATTCATTCATCACAACATTTATTCTATATAGATTTATTCTGGTTCATATTTGGTGTGTTGCTCAAGGATACTCAACCAGAGGTGGATGAAGTACGCATATTAAGAACTTCAGGGAAAGTGCAGCTAGACTGAAATATTAATCCAGTAAAAGTGTTAATAATATTTATGCGAAATGAGATCATCGAGAAGGGCCGTTCCGTAACTCCCCAACCGGACCCCACCGGACAATGGCACCTTTTTTAGCTACACCCAGCCTCACTACCCTCTCCTTTTCTGCCAATTTCAAGCCCAGGGGAACGAAGTCTCATTTCGACAGTTCTAGACCTGCACTTGGGAGGTGTACACTCGGTGTCACGGCGAAAGAGTCCGTGTAGTGTTCACGCAGTGTCAGTACCACAGCTAGGGGAGCTGTCTCCCATTTCAATGGATCCTGATTCGCCAGCAGGGGGGGCGATCACTCCGTCACAAGGAACTGATACCCAGTCCGGTGGGCTTGTATCCACCTACGATGAATGCGGACACTGTCCCCCAGCAACAGGGGCTGGTTGGTGTACAGGTGGTTTCAGTGAAGCTTCCAGAGGTGAGGTCTAAGGAACTTACGGTTCAGAGCTCGCAAATATTGGGTTCTACTATCGAATTACGGTGAGAGGAGCTGCCCTCCGCGAATCCAGGTCCAGGCCGCAGCTGACGGGTCCCAGCCCCGTTTCGCTGTTCAACAAACCATGTAAAGCTTGGTCTTACAGTCTAAGAGGCTGTTTCAGGCCCAGTTTAGTCCAGTTATACAGCCAGGAGTGCTGTTTTTTGCCCAGTCGGCTCAGGTCTCACAACTTGGGGAGCCAACACCCGTCCTCGCGACCCTGGGGATGCTTGTAACGGGTGTTGATTTCACAGCACAGCGCGAGGGGTCGTGTTCCGCTCCACCAGTCACAGTCATGCAGCAGTTCGAGCTGCAAGAGGTCCTTGTGGCACATAATCCGCATGATACGGGTCTTACTCCCGATTTACGGTATGAGGAGCCGTATTCCCAACAGTTGGTCTGCAATTTGGGTGTAGAATGGCCAGTTCCGCCAGATGCTGTCTGGGATCCGGTTCCATTGTGGCCGGATCCGCCAGACCCGGTCTGTGATCCGGGTTCATTGCCGCTTGAACCCTATGAAGACTGTGATGTCCCATGGCCCGAGCCACCTGAGTCCGTGTGTGACTCAGGTGACGGGTCCACCATCTCTAGATTTCGGGTCTAGTCGTTGAGTCCCCATTCGTGGCTGCAGAATTCGTGCAGCCCCTGAATCACTGTCCGGTCGGCCAAGAGGGGAGCCTTCACTGTCTGCTCAGTCTCGGAGGGCATTGTCTTAGTCGGTCCTCTCACGGACAGTTGGATCCAGGAGGGAGTATTCATTATTTGTCTGGTCTCGAAGGGCGCATTCACTGACTGTGTGGTTCTCGAGAGCGCAAAATCAGTCAGTTCAGCTCACAGGGGCGCATTCATTGTCTTTCTGGTCCAAGAGGGCATATTAACAGTCTGGTTGGTCTAGAAGAGCACTCTCACAGACTGTTGGGGGCAGGAGGGCGCGTTCACTATCTGTGTGGTCCCCGAGGGCGCCATATTTGCCTATTCAGCTCAAGAGGGTGCTGTCGCAGCCTGCTCGGCCCTGGAGGTCATCCTCGCTGACTGGTGAGCCCAGATGGGCCTCTCCGCCATCTGCACCACCCTGGAAGGCATTCCTGCCATCAGGTCCACCCAAGTTCTGGACTCTATTTCCCAGTACGCCTCTCTCCTTCACAGCTGTTGCTTGTTAGGTTCATCATTCAATCATTCAATCAACATCTCCACCTGTATAAGTACTGGTTTGTTTGTCTGTCTAGTCGCTGATCATTGTATGTGGCTCGTCACGTCTTTGCTAAGCGTTTTTTCCTTGTTTTCCCTGTTTGTTTATTGATTCCCCGTTACTGACTTTGCTGCCTTTTGACCACGGCTCTATTTTGTCCTCCTACCACTGTTTGCCGATCGACCGACCCTTCGCCTGTCTCCTTGTACTGTTTGACACTGTACTAGCAAATTAAAAATGTGAAAACTTATCCTGTAAAATGTTGCATAAAAGAACGTCATAAACGTTTACTTATATGATATGATCATTTTAATTCTTGCACAAATGTAAAATACTTTAATCTGTATTTTTAGATGTATATAAAAAATAAATTTTGTTTACACTATGTGCTGACACCTGTAAATCCCAGCAACAATCACCCCTGGTTTTCTTGGTTGACCGTCTGTGCAACTAATTTGAAAAGTACAAGAGCAAAACTGTCTAATCATATATTCTCTGAGACAGTCTACTTTAGCTTTTGACTTGACTAGACATTGACTGAATCCACTGAGTATTGCATCATAACTGATGATGATCTTTCATCAGCATTATCATAAAAGCTTTAGCTGTCAGCAAAATCACCACGATCTCATTCATGCAACCCAACAGCATCCTTCAATCAAACAACAAAACGCACAAAGCTTCTGAATCCAGTACATCAGAGCATCATATTTCACAGCTCTTCAGTTTGACCATGTATAATTGTCCAGTGCGGGCCACAGGTTTGACAGGCTGATGTAATTATGCTTGACAGGTTTGAGGATCCTGTTGAATGCTGGTCTGTGGTGTTATTGAAAGTATGTCCAGAAAGGAGCATCTCTTCTCATGAACAGATCCTTTTATTTATATAACCTAATAATATTCATCATGTCTAATGGACATGACTAATTTGAAATGTTCCAGGAAGTGAAGTGTGCAAAGAGGAACTAATAGCCTCTTAAACAGAAGCCTTTATGATGTGAAATCTATTCATTTCTCTCCTCATTAGATAAATTAGATGTATATGGTCCACTGAACATGAGAGTGCTGTGAGTCTATGTTTGTATATTTAAAAATGAAAATGTGGGAGAGAGACCACACTCCTATAAAACGTAAGGGAGTCCCAAAGACGACTTGCTAAACACCCTGTCAAATGGTTGCTGCTACTTGATCTTGTTGATATGTTGAAAATTTAATTTCTTATTTATTTATCTTTATGTTTCATCTGTGAAACACACACAAGTGTAAACAGGAGTGAGGTTTTTTTATCCATGTGTTCTTGATTAATAATAAATGTTCATCTTTTGATTATTGCTGTTGCCTCTTGTTATCCTGTGTGTGTGTGTGTGTGTATGTTTAATTTTTAGTCAATCCACATGGCATGTCCTTTCCCTTCCTTTCATTTTAAGACAGCAATATAATATTTTATAACAATAGTTGACAACTAGATGGGTCAAAATAACCCAGCATGTGTTCTGTCCAAATTATCCAAAGTGTTTTTTTTTTAACCCAGCATTTTTATGTAATATACAATGCCAAGTGTATTAGACAAACATAATTACCAGAATTAACACAAGACTCCACAAGACCTTGGTTCTTCTTCAAAACAAAGATAGTTTTAATGAAGCTTGAGAGATTATTGTCTCTCCATCGAAAGTCCATTCACCAAAAACTGTGACACATTAAATTTTTTTCAAATTCCAATTTCCACTGATCAAGGCGTATACAGTACATAAAGCTCATCAAATATGTTAAAGAGAAGCTGAAGTTTAATTGCTTGATGCGCAAGTACAAACTTCAGTGGTTCTTGCTGAAGCTCAAATGTGTTTGCTTGGCGCTTTCAGGAGGGAAAGAAATCTCTCAGGTTTGTTAAAATATGTTCAATTGGTTTTTGAAGATGAAAGAAAGTACCATGGGTTTGGAACAACACGAGGAAGAGTAAATGACAGCATTTTTTGCATACCGCTTTTGTGTTATAAATGTTTAGAACAAAGGTAAATACATGGTGGGTTATTTTGGTGAATACAGCATAGTTTACAATGCATACATACATTTAAACTAGTTTAACAAGCGTTTAGACATACAAAGGAACATTTTAATTGAATTGTATTCAACCGTTCTCTGTAATAGTTTTTTTTCCGAAATAGCAGCAATTCTTGTGCCGGTGTGTCAATGAAATCTGAGCTGGTGATGGGCTGCTTTTCTCCAGAGGAACTGTGAGCTTCAGTCTGCAGCCTCATATTTCACTCATAGATGAAAGGTGCTTTGACTGACTCCATAACCTGCCAATAAACAAACAGTACTGAGATTAGAGAACATATTTCAACATTAAATTAAACTTATTATTATAGTGAATAAAATCCTTTTATGTTATGCAAGGCAAAAGGTGTTTCCATCATCTGAAGCAACTCCTGCTGATGCTCCTGACTGACATCTTGTCTTTGTATATTGTGTTGCATAAACTAATATGATTTACAGAGCAGTAAAGACTTTATAAATAAACTAAAATGTGTAAAAAGAAGTGTACCAATTTGGTGGCACTGAAAACTGCTCTCTCCTGTAGAGGACTCAAAAAGCCTTTGCTCTGGGTTGTTTCATCAAAAACAGGCTCAACTAAAAAAATAGTTACAGAAAACTTACCCAGCACCTGTGTAAAAATTATATAAATTACGCAATAAGCTGAACCAAGAATTTGGGTTTAAAAAATAACCCAGCCCCTGGGTAAAATATGCTGATCCCAGCATTAGAGCTAAAAAAAATAAAAAGCATTTTTTTTAGAGTGTATGATTATTGTTGTTTTTTTGGCAAATTGCTTGTGTTCCTCTTTTGTATGTTGCTTTGGATAAAAGTGTCTGCTAAATTTTCATTTAGTTAAAGAAACTTTTTCAAACGAGTAATTAAAAAAAAAAATTTAAGCAAGGTATCTTTGAGGACAATATACATACAGTACCTAGAATCCTGTAGTGTCCTTGCTCCAATACATGTCTGGACGTTTCTGGTAACCCTGAAGACCTTGATTAGCTGCTATAGGTGTGTTTAATTAAAGTTGGAGCTGAACTGGAGCTGCAGGATTGGACACTTCTATCATATAGTGTTCTGAAAGAGCTGCATGTTTGATTGATGTTCTGCTGGGACTCCTGCTCTCGTCACTAAGTGTTTCTGTTTCAGTCTACTCAGAATTGTCCTCTAATCATTCCCTGAGGATGTTTGCAGTTGCACTTAGCAGTCCACAGTTGACAGCAGAATGAATAATGGTCCAGTTATCCAGATATCATTAATGTTTTAATAATTTTCAAAGACAGATAAGTATATTACACACATGAGTGCTGTCTGAATGTTTCATCCAAATGGCACCCAAAAAATTTCAGATGACTAGTCTCTGTTATTTATTGTTTCCCCTCTCTTTTTACATCTTTCTCTCTGGCTCTCCATCCATTTTCAGGTCGGAGCCGGAAACAAGACCGCTGTCAACAGGAAGACCGGTACCCTCTGGTGGAATCCGAGCCCTGTCCTTGTGAGGAGTTTGTTTCTCAGCCATATGGTAATTGGTCATCTTGTATCCTATCGGCGATCCCAGCCCAAGGATCCCTCCAGGGATGGAGGAGTCGGCGAGAGGCGCGCGACTGTGGTCATGGGTTGCGTTATCGTGCCGTGGCCTGTCTGGACCACAAAGCTCACTTGGTTAGCCCAGACCTCTGCAGTGAATCAGGTTCGTCTACTCATTTCCATCTCCTTTTTCTCAATTTCTCCCTCTCAGTAAAGAGCCAAGTAATTTTCCTCCACTGGGAAAGCAAGCAGTCATTAGTCAAATAGGAAGCTGTGGGGTGCCCTGAACTGTCAGTGTAAATTAGATGGAGGTCTCAGCATCGGCGCCAGGTGTTTCCGCTAACCTAGTTAGCGTGATGCTGAATGGCAGGGGCTCAGCCACTCTGATTGCTCGACATGCTCTTTCACAGGTCTGGTGGAAGAGGTTTGCCACATACCCTGCCCTCTGGACTGTAAGCTGAGTGACTGGTCGCCGTGGTCTGCCTGCAGCGCCTCCTGTGGCAGCGGGCTGAAAATCAGGTCCAAATGGCTACGGGAGAAGCCGTTCAACGGCGGGCGGCCATGCCCCAAACTAGACCTAAAGAATCAGGTGAGATGTGCCGTCTCAATGGGGAAATAGTATCCCTGTGGGCTTCCACCGCCATATGGTGGATCATCAGTGAGAAACGAGTAATGAGAATCATTAGTGTCTATGATCGCAGGCATCATGATTCAGATAATCGCTCATGTAAACTGTTTCATTTAGGGCCTTTAACACATCCATTTTTATTGAATGCCTGAAATATCCCCACCGGAATATATTTAAGCCGCCTAGAGATACATTTTGCATTTTCAGCACGGTTAACATTCAACTCATTACCATTTCACCGGTTAATGCATGCCTCTTCATTAAGTGCAGTTTACTGAACGCACTTCAGCCTCGAAGCTAAAATATGAACAAACACAATCTCCTCATCCTTTAAATAGTTTGTCTCTCACAGCGAGACAGCACAAAGGTGCTAACAAGTGTCCCTGTAAATACTCTTCCTGATTGCTGTAGATTTGTACTCTTTGCAAGAAAAACATGCTCATTAGTGCAGACTGTCTTTTTGTGACCTCTCCTCTCCTCCTTTTGCTGTCAGCTTGTTAGGACAGTTTGTACAAGTGTTATGTTAAACGTCATTACTTAAGCATGTGCAACACCTCCAGTCCTCATCTTGCTAAAGTACACATATGGCTCGCGTATTGTTCAATCTTAATGAAATGCTTATTTGGTCAATAATGATGTGCTTTATGCATGAGCCAGGGTATTATTTGAGTCTGAATTAGACGTAACCGCATCTGCAAAAAAATGAAAGAATAGCATAAAAAAGGCGCATTCGTCTATGAGTACATTTGCGACAGCTTGCTCCCAGATGGGCCTCGCTTTAAAGGGAAATGATATTATAAATGTGCTGTGTTTGCTGGAATGGGCTGCAGAGGACATGCTGGTTTCTAGAGGTCAGTATGCAGATGAGGCAGTGTGCGTGAAAAATATTCAAATGCATTCTTTTGCTGCTGTGTGTACAGATGGTTAAGTGCCTACTAACAACTTTTATGGACCCACTGTCTAACAGGACCCCAATACCCCTTTGCTAAAGGCAGAGTTTGCCTTGGCTGATGCCACCTCAAATCTTTTGGGGAGATGAACTCTCACTGTTAACATTTTGCAAACGGCTGCTCTGTGGTCTTGGCAGAGAGTCTGTGCAGCTGGTGGTTTTTGAAGCGGGCTGCTCTGTAAAGGTGTGGAGATTGAGATTTCTTATAATATAGCAGAAAGTCACCACCAAAGCCACAGTGGATTTGTGTGTGAATGTGTTTAAAAGAGGCCCTGATGAAAATTGTATCGCTCTGAGGATGCCCTTTTATAGTTCAGACGACTTAATGGAGTTCTCAGAAGGGTTTGATGGGAAATGTTGGAGTTTATATTGAAATCTCTGAATTTTGAATGCAGTCTTTGGTATCTTGGTATATCTGAGCACATTCGTTGGTTGGATCTATTCTGATTCTGAAACTTTAGAACTTTATTTTTAAACTTTCTTCATGTTTTTGTGCATTTGGCAGAAGCTTTTATGCAAAGTGACACAGAATTCAATATAGCATTGACTCAGTTAATGCATTCTTTGGGAATTGAACCCATGACTTTAGCACATCTCTCCATTTGCTCTTCATCTGAAAAGTGATGCATCAAAAGGAAATTTGAAACTTAATTTAAATCAATTTAAATGATGTTTACAAACAAATTTCAGGAGGAGCACGCGCAGTTAACAGTAGCCCACTAATCACCAATCATCTAATAATCTAATCATCTAATCTCCCTATCAGATTATGTCACTTTCTACAAATAGCCTAAATCTGTTCTCTCAGTATCTCAATCTATGCATCCCTCCTCCGCCCCTGCTCCTCCTTCTCTTGTTTCTCCGGGGGAGCATGCAGGGTTCGGACAGGGCCATCTATATCTTTCCTCTTCGATTCCGATAGGGTTGTTAACCCAGAGTTTTCTCCTCGGACAGCATGCCAAACTAGCCTCGATAATCATTACTATTTCGTTAACGGCAAGTTCAAACTCATGAAACATAGATAGTAGAGATATTTCCACTTTCCATGTGCTACAAGAAATTAAAAAAAATATATATATTCTTTCATTTTTTGTGGCATCCACATGCTGTATGTGCACAAACTTATTATTATCATTATGAATGCATCAGTATTAATGTGATCATTTTAATGCACAACTGGGAAGCTTTAATTAAGCTTCTCTAGACTCTAGGCGATTTATCCACGAGACTCAGTGAAGTGCACATCTTAGCAGCTGCATACATCACCTCTTTTGCCATCATATCATCTATCAACATTCTGTGTTTACATTAAAATTAATTAAACTGCAGTTGTTTCATGTATGTTTTTGTCTTTTTAAAAAGATCTTAAAGTAGCAGTTTTTCTTTTCAGAACTTCAGCCTATTGTTCATCTCCAGCAGTGAGATTTTTGACCCAAAATGGATAAAATATTGTATATCCCTAAATCCAGTCGCTGTTTAGAACATTGACTGACAGATTTTTAACCTCCGAATGTGATCACATTTTGTGCTTGATATCAAAGACAAGCAATTTAAATGTTAACATTTATTATCAGTTTATGTGTCATATTTTTATTTTATTCCCTTTTTATCGTCTGGATTTTTCTATTCTAAGGGCTGGAGAGTAAGAAAAGCAGAGTAAATGTGTTGAAACTACTAGTCCAAGAACAATCGAAAACCTTATTAGTGCAGTTTATGGTTCGTAAGCTCAAAGCATTCAAAGTGGAATTCATGGGCGGCAAACATTTTCCTAAAAAAGCAGGTTGTGCACTATCAACACAACATTTCAGTATTGTCACATCAAATTCATGTCATTGGCATTAGAGCAGATCACATGTCTGGAGTTGGCTTTGATGTTGGATCCTCTTTAAGTAAATAGTTTGGAACAGGACTAGGTAAGGAAACTTTGTTAACACTCCACGTTCCTTGAGCTTTGGCTTGTTATGTGCCTTTGATAATCTGTCTCTGGCTGTTTGGCCCCGGCCGTTAACAAGCAATCCTCACTTTCCCTAGTGCGGCTTTCTGCTGTGAGTCAAAGAGCAGGGCAGTGCTCTGCATTCATTCATTATTTAGGCTTTCGGGTATTACAGGAGCGGAGAGGCTTGTCACAATCACTAGATTGTTTCAGCTCCCTTTTAGACCAGTAAACAGCTGACCAGACCTGTCTTTCCACCACTTATCTATTGATCGGCTGTCTGACATGCTCGCCCTATAAGAACATAACACAGGAGTAGGACTGCAGCGCCTTCTTCCTGTCGGTCATAGCGAGAACGCAGCGCTCTAGTTTTTTTTTCCCGGGGAGAACAACTTGTTTAAGTGTTACAGCTTACCACGCGTCAAACGAAGAGCATTCCATGTCATTATGCCGATAAATGCTGATGATTCTGACCGTCTTTGCCCTGTGATTGTCTGCCGTCAGCCGCGCCAAATGGGAGACGGGATGATGCGCGACCTTCTCCAGATGTTTCCTCTTGCACCGTTCCCCACAGTGAGTCACTCGACAGAGATCAGATTGATATTCTTATCTCGCCTCCTCATGCTGTACAGATGATCAGCCACTGTGACGGAAACGGGAGGATGTTGTGCATGAAGGGATGTCACCCCTATGCTGTGTCTTACTACTGATCTGTAAATTGAACTGTGCAGGAACTAGCTTCATTTGTGCCACATGCTTTTTATTCTAAAAAATAGCGTAAACAAGAGTGTGATGGGTTTAGCTATTGTTTTATAAGAATGCCATCATGTGTTAAAGGCATAGCTAGCCCAAAAATTAAAATTCTGTCATTAATCTCTCACCCTCATGACATTCCAAACCCGCAAGAGCTTTGTTCCTCTTCCTAAGACAAATTAAGATTGATGATGAAAGTTTCTGACCCTGCATAGACAGCAATGTTGTACGTATTAAGGAGTAGTAATAGTCCATCTGACATTAGTTTATGAGAGTACCATAGCATGCATCATGGTATTCTCACAAATGGTGGTAGACGGTGATGCAGAGAAGTAGAATTGTTGATTGATGTTTTTATTTTAGTTTTTTTTGCCAAAAAGTATTCTCGTAGCTTTGTAATTTACTATTTTAATTACCTTTATGTTGCCTGAGAACATGTAGGGGATATTGCTGTCTATGCAAGGTCAGAAAGCTCTCATCAGATTTCATCAAAAATATCTTTATTTGTGTTCTAAAGATGAACAAAGAACTTGCAGGTTTGGAGCAACATGAGGTAGAGTAATTCATAAAAGAATTGTCTTTTTTGGGTGAACTTTTCTTTTAACTCGCATGTCACTTTAAACATTATATCATGAAACACAAAATGAGTTATTTAGCAGAATGTACAGCCTTCTCTTTAAAATAATGAAAGTAAATCGACTTTTAAACATGAGCTCTTAGAAGGAATGATGGAGGGATATTTAGCTGGTTGTGTCTTGAATTTATTGTAGATTATCACATGAAGTGGTTTTGGAAGCCTGTTTGGGAGCCTTAGTACTCAAACACTCTCTGTTTAGTCGTTGGCTGACTAATGCAGCTAGACAGCTGTCTTTGGTTTTGCACAGCTTTTTCATCAGTTTGTTTGAACACTCGAGCAAGATTGGAGTGCTCTTCTGTAACTTTGATATTTCCTTGCTCCTCTTCTAAATAAGTCCTCGTACTTCATTACAGTACCGTGCAAAGCAAGATGAACCTCGCAAATATGACTTGTACTCATTTGTGTGTAATAGTCCATGTTTCTGAATCGCTCGTGACATGTGATTTTCTAGCTTTTGCTATAATGATTAGGATCCTCGTTACTAAGTGTGGGAAATAGTGATGTTTCTATCAGATGCAACAGATGCAGTCCTCCTCAGGGCTGGTGCAGTCTCCGCCACAGTTTGAAGTCTGTTTTTCCCGCAGTGGAGGGCTCGGTGCTATTCGCTGTGTAAAGAACATTCTTCTTGCCCACCTCCAGAGCTGGGTACCATATGGTAGCCATCATGTGCGCTGAGGCAGACTGTTCTGCTGATGAGATGAGGCTGTGTTCAGCAGGCTTGCATAATTTAACAACCTCTGTAAATCTGTGCTTAGAAACCAATCTCCCTATAAAGCATTTCAGCCTCTCCCACAGCTTCTAAATGAAGCACGTCTTTAGCTCAGAAGTAGACTTTTAGAAACCATCTTGTCATGCTTTTGTATGCCGTGACTGCTCTGCAAGATTACATGCACTGCAGCGCAGGGAAATATGATGAAAGGCTGTTGTTAAACCTCACAAAGACATTATACTTCTGTGCAGATTTTTTTTTTGTGTATTACAACATGTTACAATTAGAATTGGATTTGTTTACAAAGCTTCCTATTATTGGCTACCAGGTACGGTGCTTAACATTCATATTCTTATATAGTGAATTGTGCTGCTTGTGCAGATACTCGTCTGTGTATTTTTCTTCTCTCTAAATTACAATACATCTAAATAGTATAAAATTTGCGTAACACTTTATTTTGATAGTCCACTATAGACATTCTACTAACAGTAATTAACTTTGCAACTACATGTCAACTAGCATTCATTGGTATAAGTAGACTATCTTCGTAATATCTTCTAACTTTATTTGCTGGGTCCTGAACTTACAACATACTGACTATAAGCACATGTATGTGAACTTATTCTACTAACCCTAAAACTACCCTAATAGTCTACTCTGAGAGTTAATAGAATGAAGTTCAAATTAATAACTGACATGTACTTGCAAAGTTATAGTTATTAGAATGTCAAAAGTGGACTGTCAAAATAAAGTGTAATCGAAACTTGAACTTGAACGATTTTCGCAGACGATATTAATATAAAAGGAGAACGTTTTCTCCCTTTTCCTTTCAAATATTATGTAGCAGTACAGATGTATATATATATATATATATATATATA
>JAUYWG010000042.1:7903531-7960797 GCA_034779775.1 Enteromius afrohamiltoni
TATATATATAGTTAACCAAGTCTATATATATATATATCTATATATATATACCAAGATGCATTGCATCTTAAATAGCATCAGCCAAGATTAGGGGATGGAGACGATATTAGCTCATTATGCATTTACCTTAAAATCTAATGAAAGCATGCAATCCATGCTTGTATGAATGTACTCCTGATGTTGCATTTAATTGAAAGGCTATTCAAATAGGAATTACAAGGACACAGAATCTGATATGTAAATGCCACTTTGGTCTGACGTTTCCCATATGTGTGTGCTTTTGTATCCTTTGGTTACGGGTCAGACTGGAGTACCTGTCAGCTGAGCGAACATGCCATCTGCGGCCAGGGCACGAGGACACGACTCTTAGATTGTATCCGCAGCGATGGCAAAGTGGTGGATTTGAGCATGTGCGAGGAGGTAACCTTCATTTTCTGCCGCCCCTCTCAATATAAATGTTCTCTGAGGGGGAATTAAGCACTGTGGGATTGTATTATGTCCTTCAACTGCATGCACTGCAAATCAGCCATGACTGTCCATTAACTCCCTACAGTATTGCTCCATATCCAGAAAATGATTCTTTCATTGAAGTCTTTTACAGTAATAGCCCCTCATTGGCTCACAGCTGGTTCATCAGACAGAGATTGTGTGTGGTGAGGGGACGTGGGGTTAATGGCTATCCCACTGTTTTAGCTGGGTCTGCCTCAACCGTGGAGACTGGCGATGGACTGTGTGGTGGACTGTCCCTTTAACTGCATCCTGTCTGACTGGGCGCCCTGGACCGAGTGTTCACACACCTGTGGCAGTAAAGGTGAGTCACAGTATGTGATAAATTATACAGTATATATAATGAGGGCTGATGGTGTTGAACAGGGGTTTTCAGCTTTAAATATAACTATGGAAAATATAAAGGCTGTAATAGATATTATATTGTGTTTCTTAAAAATAAATCAATAAGACAAAAGTTTACTGTTTAAGACAATGTATTTATATATATATATATATATACCTTGAATTAAGCTTTATTTTTAGCCACTATTATTTAATGTTAAGTGTGTAAACCTGATTCAGTTTAATTCTGCTACTATTTAAAATGTTTTATTTTATTTATGTATTTATTTTTAATGAAGAAACTTTTATTCATCTAGGAATTTATTTATTTAATTAGATGAAACAATTAAGTAATTTATTGTTCGTTTGAACTTTTCTATTTATTCTAAAATTCCCATAAAGTTACTTTTTATTCACAGGAATAAATAGCATTTTCAAATACATTCTAATAGAAAATGGTCATTGTAGTATTTCAAAAACGTAATATAATATTATTACGTTGTGAACACTAGAACACTAGAAAAAAAAAAGACAGTAACCCTGACTATTCTTCTAAATCCTTCTAAAGGTGGAAGCCCAAAATAGCAATCATTTCAGTTTTGAAGGAGCAATCAGCAATATTTAGAAGGATCAGGGAGAAACATGCTCACAAATTACGGTTTGCAATAATATTTAATGTTCCTGTGCAGCTGACACATTTTAATTTGCATGCAACCTAACCCACAAACCTGTGCACTCGGGTTCCATGGAGATAAACACTCGGCTTGCTCTAGGCTCACACTGTCAGGTGGTGCACATTTACTTTGCATTCATTAACATGCCATGTCGGAATCCCTTTTTAATTATGAATGTTATGTCATGAATCATATTTAAGGATCGGCTTACAGGTTAATGACTCTGGGTTATGAAACCCTTGGTTTCCTGAACACGCCAAATGATTTATCAGTCAAAGGGAAATTTTTATGTTCTCAAAACTGCAATTGTAATTCAGAGTTTGTTGGCCTGTTTGCCTGATGGAATGGTGTTATTGCTTCATGCAATATAAAATGCTCTAATTACTAGTCTTAAGAGCAGCCCGGGTTCCAATGGTTCAAAGACCCAGCTCCTTAGGAGTTCAATTAGTTAGACACGTTCAGCACAATCTTCATTCATTTTCATTCAGCCATCAGCTTCCTATCTCAGCCAGGCAGTTTACTTTTTAAATCCAATGGGAGTTCTTCAGGCAATGCAAGCAGGAAGTTCTCAGTGTGTTTTCCGTTACATAAACGTGTGTAGAAATAAACGCAAGCTGTGCTGGCTGGAAAAAGAGATTTTTTTTGTATGTGTCAAAGCAGTGTTGTCTCTTACGCACCTCGACTGAGAGTTCGGGGTTCATTATGCGCTGTATGTATATACACACACACAGAGTTTTAATGCATTTGGAAGTGGAGCTCAGGAGACCCAAAGAACTCTGCGCTTTTCCCTTTTTTCTTTCTCCATTCTAATTCTTATTTCTCTCTATTACTCCCCAACCCACTACAGGATCAAGTTGAGATATTTTACTCTGTCAAATCACGTCATTTTAAGGGCTTCCTCATCTGGCCAGAGTGCTTCTGTTTTAATGAATGACGTGCTTGAGGCAGCCAGCTGTAGAGGCGGCTCTTGAAAGCAGCACAAAACATGAATTTGATGAGCAGTTATGTTGTGCTGTGAATATAATTTGAGGTTTTTTTTTTCTTCTTGTTAGATGTTTAATGCTCGACTGGAAGAAAGGCTCTTTACAGTCAAACTCACTGGAGTGCAGTTCAGTTCAGATGCACGGACACTGTCAGTTCAGATGTACATTGGTTAAGGGTCTATATTGTTCTTTTTTAGAAGAGTGCAAGAGTGATGGCCCCAAAATTAAAAGCTTGATCTAATCGTCAATGCTGTCAGTTTCTGTGTTCAGCACATTGTTTTCTAGTTAACACTAATGAGTTGTTAGCCAGACCTAGAGCTGCTATATACTGTGACCTTCTACATGCCTGCATTTGCCCATCCTAATGTCATAAGTTTTTCTGCTGAACACGAAAGTAGATTTTTTGCCAAAATGTCCAAACTGTTCTTTTACATACATTGAAAGTGAATGTACACCAAGAGCTGACAAGCTCCAAAAAGAGCAAATAATTCACAAAAAAAGTCAGGCGCAGAGGAGAAGTTAAAGTCATTAATCACTCAAAATCCTGTGTTGCTCTGAAATCTCATTTATGTTTCTTTACCTGTTGACAATTGTGGATCTGTTGATTTGTTGAAAAACACACACTTTTCTCAGTAGTTTATTTATTTGATCATGAAAATCTCCAACCGTGGGCATACAATACATACATCATAGGAGTCATTTGTTAATATTTTTTTTCTGAAAATTAAGAAAATTCTCACATCTCAGTTTTTTAATTGTGTAATAGCTTTCTTTTGTGAAAGTGTTTGCTACAGATTGTTGTCACTACAGACAAGTTAATTATTTATTATTAGTTAATTAGTCTTGGAAAGTAAAGCCGTTGGGACTCGATCACCCCCAAGTGACTGGCTGCAGTATATGTCATAAACTCCGCCCTCTCCATGTAATCTAATGGGACATGAGACAAACTAAATAATTAAGTTACACTTTAAATAATATTTTCCAAAGATAGTTTTCGTCATTTTAGATAGTTATTATCATGCTGATGTATGTTCAAGTGTTCGTTTTTCTAAAACCTTTGCTTTAAACTAGTTATTTAATACTATAAAAATCAGGCATGGGCTTCACTTTCTAGAAGTGGAGTCGCGTCGTCCATCTTTTTTACAGTCTATGGTTCATTCATTTGTAGAACTATGATACTATGGTAAATTTGTGAACTGTAAATTATTATAGATCACATATCTTATAATAAATCATATATCCTAGTTTATATATCCTAATGATATTAAAAAGATGTTGCTGTTCAAATATTATATTATTTGTCTCTTTTAATAATACACCTAAAAATAATTCTTAATTTATTCAACTTTTATCATTTTTTTGGATTAAAAAAAAAACCCTCTTTTGATAAAATCTACTTGCGTAGTTAGCAATTATTATGTGTCCTTAATAATTAATTTAATATTTTTCACAGACTAGGAATGACACGCAATAAAAAAATCTGTTTACAAACGATATTTGCTGGTACTGGTGTCTCCTTTGATAAGCGATCCATTTTTTTTATCAAATACAGTATTTCATTCAATAAATATTATTTGTGGCTTAGTTTAGGTTTGTTTTAAAAACTGATGCTTAAACTGGCCTGGGCCAACATGAAATCCCTGCTGGTCTAAGATGGGCCATCGCTGTTTCTGTTTATTCCTGAATTGTACAGTTGATAAATATTGCATCTATACAACATGTGAATAATACATTAATCCACCGCATTGTCCCAAGCTGCTGGAGTATGCACTAATGCAGGCTTGATGTATTTTTAGCCCTTTCACAGATGTCTCTTCACGTGCGTCTCTGTTGCAGGTGTCATGACTCGCTCTCGCAGCGTTCTTCAGCAAGCTCATGAGGAGGGACGCCCCTGCGCCTCTCAGCTCTCCCAGACCAAACCCTGTCCCATCAGCCCCTGCTACACGTGGCTTCTGAGCGACTGGTCTCCCTGCACAGTGGAGGTAGATCCTGGGCAAAAATAATTGGATCTGCATGTATTCAGCAGTTATTGGTTATTGCATATCACCTAACCTGAGGGCATTCGATCCATGTTTCATGTGACCAAGTGGTGTTGGGACCAGCCGCCCAGCATGTCTTTCTGGTACTGGCACAACACTCGACTTCTTTAATTGAATTTTGTGGAAATTGCATGCGCACATGATGGGTTTGTGTGTGAGAGAGGGACTTTGTGTCATTGAGACGTGAGGTAACTGCTGATTAAAATCATGTTGCGATCCACAGTCTTATCATTAGAGGAGAACAGTGGCAGAGTTCAGATTTCCATTTCCTCTCTTCTGCTTTTCTCTCCTCTCTCTTTTGTATCTGAGAAGGATTTTAATTGTATGTCTCGGGGTTTTGCGCACGTCCCTGGAGTCGTGCTTGCCCAGATCAAAAGCTGTCCTCCTCACAATATGAACAAAAGGAACATTGCACACTTTTAACATGCATTTATGAGCTTTCTTTGGTAGTTGGTGTGATGGACACTTTCATATTCGTAAACATTATCACGTTTCTGTGATATGTGTGACATCTGTGGAAACAGAGTTTCGCTTTTTAGTAACTTGTGTTATAACATACATTTCTAGAGACGTGCCAAACCACATATCTGAAAAGATTCGATTTGCATAGTTAACATTTGCAAGGCAAATTTTGTTTAATCAGAAAACTAAATGTGTAACACATGCAATAACAACAGAAAGAAATGTGATATTGAGGTTAAGTTCGATAAACTGCATGGAAGAAAGAAAGAAAAAGTGTTTTAAGTGAAAACAATACTGCGAAAAGATTGTTCTTAATCAGTATTTTTACTATTTTCTCTAAATTTGTTCACGTCCCAAACCTGACACTTCTGTAAGCAAATCTGAATTTCTTTTCCATGACACTTGTCAGACAACTGTGGTCCCACACAGCTAAACACCATCTGCCTCAGCCTTCTACAGCGTCCACGCCAACAAACTCATGCCATTGGCTGAGCTGGAAAGAGACTGACAGATCTGAATGAACAGCTCTAAATGTTAAGGTTCCCGAGAGGTTCAATGTTTACACTTTTTTGGGGGAAATAAATCTATGAAGGGCATACAATAGTCAACAATAACTTGGTTTAAAGAATGTTTTCTGACATAAATGTCTTACAAACTTTATCTTTACAAAAAACTTGTTTATGATAAATTTGAGGTATTAAAGAGATAGTTAATCCAAAAATAAAAATATTTACACAGCCTTTATTTTTAAGAATGTTAATGGTAGTTATTGACTTCTGTAGCTATGTTTGATAACCAACATACTTTGAAATATCTTCTTTTGTGTTCAACACAAGAAACTCAAAGATTTGGAACAAATTGAGGTTAACTGAATGATGACAGTATTTTTATTTTTATATAAAACGTTAAAGAATTTGCACCCTTTATGCCACAGGTCACCAATCACTGGGTCACGACCCTGTACAGTCACAAAAACATTCGGGAGAAAATGTGTTCATATATGACAGTGTTATTTAATGTGTGTTAATGAATGTTCTAATTGTCCTGTTTTTTTGTTGTACACACAAGCATAGAGAACTGTTTCAGACAGCAACAGCAAGAGTTGATTCCTTTCTCACGTCTCCCTGCATTTAAATATTCTGTAAATTGTAAATTGTCATTCTCAGCATTCAGCAGTTTTCTTTTCCAAACAATTATCTGTTCTGTGACCAAAAACCATAATATGATCCATTGAACTACTATATATATATATATATATAAACAGTCAGTGGTGGGAAAAAGGTTAGAGATCCCTGCTTTAGGCTGTAATAGTTGCCTTTTTAAACACTTTAAACATTTAATTAATTTATTAATGCAATAATTAATGCAGTATTGCTGTTTTAGGATGTTTTTAGGACATTTTTATCATTAAGTACGACAAACTGTTATGATAGTTGAAACACAGAAATGCCATACAATGTTTCACTCCCAGCTGTCAGCCATTGAGAGAGAGGTAATCATCTCCTGTAATAATCTCCTCTGCCTCACTGCTCAAGGCTTGCCCAGATTAATGAGACAGCCATGTGGTTTCGTGCAGGGGGCAGAATGTGGAGAGGGCACGAGGGAGAGGAACCTAACGTGTGTGGTGCACTGGTCAGACTGGCCAAACAGCCCCTACCCTTCAAAGACGGTTGAAGACGAGAAGTGTGGAGACCGTGTAAGAAAGGAGAGCGAGCAGGAACTTCAGCAGCCGTGTTTCGTCCCCTGTCCAGGTACAAAAAACAGCTATTTCAACTGGTGTGTTTACATTTTTGCACTCTGGATTCAGTTAACATGATTTATTGTATCATAACCAGTGAAGGATGTTGATCAAGGAGTGGAACTGTGCTAGGAATTAATATGTCATGTTTAGTGAAATGAAAGTTTGTCAACTTGTCAAAGAGCGATGTCCCACTTTTGTGAATACATTTCACCTTCAGGCTATCGTTGACTTGTTTTAGCCTTACTTCTGTGTCTCTTTTTATTTCGTAAATGTGTTGCATGCTCTCAGGGATGAACATATGCTGGGAGGAGAGGGGAAGAAAGATGTTAGAGTCAGAGAGGTAGAGACAAAAAAATCTAAAGAAATGAGCGAGTTAGAGAGGGTGGCATATGGTGTGCGGTGTGCGTTGCTGTATTATATGTTTCGGCAGCTCCAGTGAGGGATGAAAATAGACTGGCTTCATGAAGATGATGGATAATGAGATGCCTGGGTGCACAGATTGTCTCTAATAGCCATCCTGGCTGCAGAATCAAAAGGACGTCATGGCTGAAGAGCGAGTGCTAGCGTGCGCAGGTGGGGGTGGCTGTCGCTGTGAATCGGCCTCTGCTCTGAAGGATTAGGTGGGCCAGTGATGTCTGATCTTCAGCTAAGGAAACGTTAAATGTATCTGAAGACTTTGCCATGCATTCAGTTCTATGAGAGAAGATCAGATCAATCTCATTGGCCTGCAATGAAAAAATCACAATTGATAGTTGATGGGGTTTTTTATGCATGCATCTATTGTGCACACTTCTGTTGTTGTTATTATTGTTATTATAAAAACTTGCACTATAGTAAGACCAAATTTGAAATTATAAAACAGTCATTTTTAAGTAAAGGTTAAAGTATATCCAGCCAGTTGTTATCACAGAATAAATCTTGACAGGGTGATCAGGACCCTGACACAAAGCTGCTTGCCACATAAGTAAATAATCAGATATTGATTTGAGCCTAGACAAATTTCAAACAAGAGACATTTAAGGCATAGCTTACTGTCGTCTCAGTAATTACACCGCTTTTCACCACAGAAATAACGACAATAGAAATAAAATGTCATGTGAGAAGGTTTTTTTTTCATTCTTAAATTCATAAATTCATAAATACTTAACA
Organism: Enteromius afrohamiltoni; assembly: GCA_034779775.1. Taxonomy (NCBI): domain Eukaryota; kingdom Metazoa; phylum Chordata; class Actinopteri; order Cypriniformes; family Cyprinidae; genus Enteromius; species Enteromius afrohamiltoni. The sequence goes on from JAUYWG010000042.1 coordinate 7,911,411, forward strand.
GTGTGTGAAACATTCATTCTGTCAACAAGACAAACCCTTCGATAATAATATTAGCCTACTATTACTACTGAAGCCTACTACTAGAGAAACTGATATAAGACAGTGGTGCCCAATCCTTCTCCTGGCGATCGACTGTCCCACAAAGTTCAGCTCCAACTCTCCAGAGTTGAAGCTGGAGAATTGGAGCTGAACTTTGCAGGACATTCGATCGCCAGAAGCAGGATTGGGCAGGAGCCTCAAATAACTGGATGAACAATGTGATATTCAGCATTATGATGTGGCTAGAGCTGTGTGATAAGTTTGAATACATGAACCTTGGTGCTTTTACAGTAATAATTTATTCAGATGTAAACACTAGTTTGTGTGTGTGTGTGTGTGTGTGTATGTACTGTATCAGTGGCGATTTATTTAAGACTGCAAGGGAAGCTTTCCATATAATGTCACAAAATGAATGTTCAAATTATGTACTATATGTAAGAAATCGCTGAAGCTTTTCGCGCTCAGTCCCATCGTGGATTTCTCAAATTCAGTTGAAATAAAAACTGCTGCAACCTATTTCTTTATATTTGCTTGGTGAAATTGCTTGATTTTCATCATACATTTCACACAAATATACACAATTTATGATGTAGGCCGAAAATGAGCTTCCCCTACTTGACAGACCAGTAGCAGCCACTGTACTGTATATATTTATTTTAGCTGAATTTGTATTTCATTTATATTCAAAGGCAATTTTTTTTTTTTTCAGTTTCATGTCAATCAAAGTTTTTATAGCATTATTTTTAGTTAACAATAACAATACTGACTAGCATTATGCGCAAAATGGTTATTTGTTTTATGTTACTATTTCCAAAGAATCTTGCACTTACTACATGTTTCAAAGTACATACCCATAATTATATTTTTCACATTTTAGCAAATCGTTTATGAGAAATTCCTTCTCTGTACTTGCTAACTGGACCATTGGATTTCTTAGATAAGTATTAAATTATTGTGGTATTCCTTTAAACTGCGGAACTAATTATGTGACTTGTCATCTACAGGGGACTGTCACCTCACTGAGTGGTCACAGTGGAGTTCCTGTCAGCTGACATGTTTGGAAGGACGTAGTTTTGAGACGGTGGGCCGTCAGGCACGCTCACAGGCTGTAGTCATACAAGTGCTGGAAAATCAGGAGAGCTGCCCTCACCAAGTCTTTGAGACACGTCCATGTAAAGGTACGAGCAGTAAAATATGACACAATATAATGCATGCAGTAGTAATTCAATGGAAAGTCTTTAATTTGAACTCAAACTCAAGAGAATCACCAAGGGAATGGATAAACACAAACATATAAGTGAAAACTAACAAAGGAAAAAAGGAGCTGGGGAGAAAAAGGGGCTTAAATGAACTGAGACAAACAGTATAATTAGCCAACACAGGTGGAACCAAATGAGCTAATCAAGCAACACAGGAACCTGACCAAATAAGGAAAAACAGGAAATATTATAATATAGGACAGTTAAATTACTTTAGATGATGAAATTCTAAATTTTTATGGCATAATTGACTTTTTATGGCATATTTATTTACCAAAGCATGAAATATGCATACTGTATGCATGCATGCATAAAATGTCTCTTATAATCTCATGCACATTAATTCATCAACAAAGATGTCATGATAGAAATTCAGTCTGCTCTTCCTACAACTCTCAGTTGTGTATCAGAAAGTCTCTTGACATCTTGCTGACGCCTACATCACTGCTGTAACAGCCAACAAGATACACCAGAGATGTTCAGACAGCACTGTCTAAACAAATGAATCGCATTTCATCATTTACAAAATTATGGTGCAGTCAGTCCCAAAGATCAGATTTTAAAGGTACAGTGAATTTGAGTGAACAAAACTTATATATCCAGTGGAGTTCTGTGAGGAAATTTTCTAATATTGATCAAAAATATTGAAGTATGGGTTTTGCAAGTAGTTATGCACCCATACCCATATAGTCTATACCTTGGGGTCAGTAAGATTTTTTGTAAGTAAAAGTATTTAATTAAAGAAATGTATATTTCATTGAGCAGTGATCCATTATATTTATCAAATGTGACCATAAAGACATTTATAATGTTACAAAATATTTCAGAAATGCTGTTCTTTTGAAGTGTCTGTTCATCAGAGATTCCTGGAAAAAAATCAGTAAATAGGCACAACACTGTATTAAATATTAACAGTAACAAGAAATGTTATGTAGCATCAAAATCTGCTTTATAAATATTTTAAAATTTAATTTAAAAATATTTTATCTATGAAAAACTAGTTTTTTTCTAAATATAAAAATGTAGTCTTTTGACAGATGTTACTGTTAGTGTTAGAATGATGCTGTCTTACGTTAAACTGCTTTATATGACTTTTTTCCACATCGGTCTGCACTCTGTACTCCATAATGACAAAGCAAAAACAGAATTGTCACAACTTTATAAATTAATTTAAAGATAAAAATGTAAATAAGTGCATTGCATAACTCAGTACTTAGCTGAAGCACCTTTACAGCCTTAAGTCTTTTTGGGTATAAGTTGACAAGCTTTACGCATCAGCATTTGGCAATTATCTGCCACTCTTCTCCTCACCTCTCAAGCTCTGCCAGGTTTAATGGGGGCAGCATTTTCAGATGTTAGAGCTTTGGTTAAGACTTTTGTGCCTTTCCAAATCATACCCATTCAATTGAATTTGCCACAAGTTAACTTCCCTCAAAGTGTAACTGTAGTAGTAACAAGCAATATGAATGCTCCTAAGCTAAATTTCAATGGTCCCAGATAAGGGTATGAATGGAATCATTCAAGTTTTTTATTTGTGTCAAATTTGCAAAGATGTTAAAATCCATTTTTTGCTTTGCCTTTATGGTATTTGGGGTTTTGATTGATGTGGGAAAAAAAGTCATTTAAAGCTGTTTAACATAAGGCAGCAACGTAAAATTTGAAAAACAATATATATATATGGCTGTTATCACACCTGACTGCCCAGTGCAAACCTAATGAGTGTCTCTGTCACTGTATGGGGCCACAGGAGGGAAATGTCACAGTTACGAGTGGAGGACCAGTGCCTGGAATGACAACGAAAGATCAGTGTGGTGCCAGCGGTCTGATGGGGTCAATGTGACAGGTAGCCCACTGCTTACATTGAGACTGAGAGAATGACAAATATTCTGCTCTGACTTCACTTACAGAAAGATAATCAAAAGACCTGTCGTCTTCACATGACCCAAAGACTGTTGACAATGAACATCCTGTCATCATTTACCCGCCCTCATGTCGTTCTAAACCTGTCTGCTGTTATTTTTACAGTGGAACACAAAGGAGACTTTCTGAACCATCTTAACATCTTGTGAAGTCCACAGAGACTTGAGAGAACTCCAGAAAGATGGAAAAGAGAAATAGTCAGTCATGCACTGTAATCCAAGTCTTCTGAAGCCAAGCAATAGTTAAATGTGACAAACAGCACCAAATTTGAGTAATTATTCCCTGATAATTCTCCCAGTCTGCTGCAACAGAAATCAAACATTGCAATATTTGTAAAGGTTGTACATTACTGTTCAAAAGTCTGGGGTTAATAAGAATTGAAGGAATTCATATTTTAATTGAGCAAATTTATATATTACGTTGATCAAAAGTAACAGATTGTTATAATGTTTCAAAATATTTCTATTTCAAATAATAATCCTAAATATTATTGTTTGCACAAACATTTTAAGCAGTCCAAATGTGTTCAAGAACTGTTTTTTTAGCACCATTTAAGCCAATAACTTGTAACTAATTAACTGACAGCAACAGCTACAAAATTACAGCGAGAATAAAAGCTGCGTCTTCTTTCTTTGCGTATACATTTGGGCGTTGTAGCACAGTGACGTAGAGATGTGGAGGCGTGTTCATATCAGGCGTTTAAGAAGGCGTGGTTGAGTCCAGTGTTGCCAAGTCATTGGGCAACTTTAACACTGTTGTCATGGGTTGTTTTTTAATTGGGAATTAAATGACCCCAATAATGTGATATTTAGACCATAAAATGAAAGATTTTATCATGGGAACCATGCCAAAAAATATTTTTTTCTAGGGGAGCCCACGTAAAAACATAATTGGGATAGATTTGCTGTGAAAACCTGGCAGCCCTGGTTTAGAAAGAATACCTCTTTGACTATAAGACTTTAATCTTTGTGATATTATGCACAATGCACAAACAGCTTGTAACACTCCAAAGAGAAAGAAAGGCATAAAATGGAATAGTTAAATAGTAGTGTACATCGACACTCAAATAAAGTTTTCATATGGTCACATGGTCCCCTTTTATTGTGCTTTTACAGTCCTCTATGGAACTTGACAGACACTATGAATTCTTGTTGAAAGAAAAGGTAAGATACATTCTCCTTTAATGTTCCAGTAAGAAAATAACAGCCAACAGATTTGAAACGACATGAGGGTGAGTTAATAATGACAGGATTTTATTTTTTGGATGAATTATCCTTTTAACCCTTATGGAGAACGGCAGACTGAAAATTTGTGGTTTGAATTTGGTAGACCTTGTCTAGGACAGTTTAATAGCACATTCAACTCTTTCCCTATTCTCACCCTCCATTTCAACAGACATCATCAATAAACTAGCGCTCTTCTCAGAGCGAACAATATAAATGTTATAAAACATTGTTTGATTGTGGCACAATAAACGCGCTCAAGATGGCAAGCTTTCACTGGAGCATTTAGAGTGAGAACGAAGGCTTTCGGGTTTGTGCAAAGTGCTGTAAATAACACAGAAAGATGATCTTATCCGAGTACGGAATCGTCTCGGGCAAATATAAGCTGTGAGAGGTAATCTCTTCTGTTTGAGGAAAGCTCGAACCCAGGGTATTAGTCTCTGATGTTTTGACATGTAATTTTCTATTCCAAAATTACTATCTTCACTGATTGATCAGAAGCTGTGATGTGTCCTTTAAGCCATTAATCAGGTGTGACAGCACTTTTATCTGGCTATCAATAGGTAAATGGCAATAATTACCTCTGTTGTTTCCTGTTGGAAGGGGGCTGTTTTCCACAGAATCGGCCAACCACTGTGCGCCACTGTCATCCTCCCTGCACCAAACCCTTCTCCCACTGCAAGCAGGTAAACACCCTGTGTGCAAAAATACCTTCCGGTATTTGAACCTTATCTATTTCCACATTAAATAACAAGATAATAATACATCCTGTGGTTTGTATTCAATGAGTTACTATTAGGGAAATCATAAAGGGAGGCATTTCAGGCATGTGTAAAATTTGGGTAATTGCTTTGAATAGAGGACAAAAATATTAAACTCACAAAACTGTACATTGACTGCCACTTGCAGTCCTTTGAATGCAACTACATGCAACCACTTTTTTTCTGCACAGGAGTACTGATAAAAATATTGATTTGGTCTTAAAGGAATATTTTGGGGTTTAGTAATTAACATTTTAATCAACTGCATTGGAGGTGTGATGTTCATTCAAGTTTTTTTGACTCGTCTCTTGTGGATGTTACAGTAATTACAGTAGAAGTGAATAGGGCCAATTTTTGATGCTCTAAAGAAGCATTTTATTAAACTTTTGTGTATTATTCGAGCTGAAAAGTTGTTTTCATCATTTTTGCCACACTGTCATGGCAACAAATTTGTAAAATTGGATATACTGCACAGATATATATTTTTTCTCACTAAAATGATAACCCATATTGTTTTTGTGGTTTGTAACTATACAATACATTTAGAGATTAGCCTTATAAACAGTAACCCATTGATGAAAAGGAAAGAGTTTTTGTGGTAATCAGCTGTTGTGTGATCTGAAGTTGCATTACACATTTCTTCAAACACTATGCAGCGTCTGACAGCAGTGGTGTCTCTTTCAGAGCGGCGTGTGCGGCTGTGAGAAGGGCTACACTGAAGTGATGACCACACATGGATTCCTGGATTACTGCACCAAGACCCCAGGGGCTGACAACAAAAAGGCAGATGTGAAGACCAGCTCGGGAAGATTAAGACCAGGCACCACTCAGATCCAGGACTTCTTCGGCGAGTGGTCCCTGCAGCCGCTCGGCCCAGGTATTTGAAATGCAGATGAAGAGCAGGCTGATGTGGGCCAGCAGAGTGTGGCTTTGAGTTATTGCAGAATCGCTGGACGCCTTTATGAGACTCCAGATAGGGGCTGATGTAGAACTCTGTTTAAGGCCTCAGTGTTTATACCCTATTGGAGCTATGAGAAAAGCTGCACTGGACAGAGTCTCATAACAGCGTGATTTGTATTGCCCATAACTTGACAGACAGAGTTGCTTTATTGCTGGCTGGAGGCCATTTCTGATTAGAAGTGAATTTAGCGGCCTGTGGTACAACAACTGTGTGCTGTAAGGTTACCAGTAGGCAGGGCCATGCACAGACCTTTTGAGGGGCATGTGCTAAAACTGAAAAAAGGGCACCCCAAACACCCCCTTTTTATAAAAGAACTTTTATACAGATAGTATATACATATAGAAGGTATATTTAAAACTAATTAAAACAACACTCTTCTGTGAGCCATGTTTTTCTATGTTTATTCATGTAAAGACGAGCGGGGAGTTTTTAAAAATCTAGCCAGCACACTCATGCATAATTTAATAGCATCGTAAACTTTAACTTACCATGCTGTGTGCCCATAAGCTATATAATATGTATAATATGACGAAATGACGACGTTAATCTGCTTCTACTCTATGACTGATGTGCGCTCAGGGGGTGGAGTTGTGAAGTTTGACTGACAGTTTGAGCATATCTAAGAGATATGCTTTTTAATGCCTTTAATTGGTTAAATATTTGTTAAAAAGACAAAACGACGTAAAGTGTTACCAACTGCATTGACTTTTTTAAAAAGAAAAAAAAACTCCCCCCAAAAAAGGGCACTACCGAGTGTAATTACAAAAAGGCTAGGAGCCCTACCTGTGCACGTGACTGCCAGTAGGTGTGGGTTTTAGCCCCCAGATGGACAAAATTCTGAGAATTACAAGTGTACTTTTACTTGTAAAATACTGTACAAGGACTCCTCTGCCTGAAAAATTCTATTATATTACATTATTCATTGTGATTAATCACATCCAAAATAAAAGTTTGGGGTCAGTAAGTTATATATATATAGTACATTAAGTCAGAGCAGTTTTAACAGGTCCTTCCATTTTCCTATTCACCAGTGGGTTTCTTCCCTAAATTAAAGTTGTTCTAAAGTGTTAAAAAACTTCTTTTGCTGAGAGTAGTTTTTGCATCATCCATTGTGTGAGTCTCAAAGGATCCAGGTCTGCTGCTACAGGGGAAGCTCTCTGTGCAGCTCATCAGACTGCTGTCTTTTGTCTTTTATCTGCGAGATGTGTTCTGAGACCTTGTCACATCAGTTATACAAGCATCTTAATGGCTCTGAGACACACACTTATTGTTTCCTCTGAGCTTAGAATGGAAGATGGTGAAACAGTTTCTTCAGGTACATTGACACAAGTATGAATGTGCCATCTGGTACTGCTGCAACAGGCCCCTGTGAGGAAACCACAAGCAATAAACATATATTTCAGTGCTGAACACTCTCCTGTTTTCTGATCACACAGATGGAAGAATAAAGCTGTGGGTCTATGGGTTAACAGCTGGAGGATTCATTCTCATATTACTCATAATCGCTGTGGCCTTTCTGTTTTGGTATGTATGCTATCATATCTTACCACAATCACCACTGAATGGAAAAACAATACTTGTCATGAATTTGGATGTTGAGAGAACACCTCACTTCACCTATTGACTTATTAGCATTTATTGCTGCCATCTAGTGGTAAAGTGTAGAACTACAATATAACGCTGCAGTTTATATCGATCTCTCTTTTTTTCTCTCCTTTTCTTCATACTAGCAAACCATTCAAACAGAGTAAAAGTGCATCTCCACCACAGAAGCCATTGACTCTGGCCTATGACGGGGATGTGGACATGTGATCAAACTCTCTGTGACTGTACATTCGAAGCACAAGCTGGACTACGTGCAACTTTTAACATGTTCGTCTCTCCAAGGCACACTTGGGATTTTGGAAAAAAGAAAAAGACACAAGGAGTAACAGATAGGCATCAAAGAACAATTCGATCTTGAAATCTGCAGCATGCACAAAACGGTGTGTGCGCACAACAGCAAGGACAAAGGTTTTGGATCAGCGGCCATGGTCGTGAAAATCGTGACATTTAAAGAGGGTACGAGACACAGCTGACATTCCATGGACCAGATGGAGGACTTTGACATTTTCTTGCCGTGATTTTTCTTACATCGGGGAAAAAAAAAAGATGAAAAAAACACAAGTTCAAGTTGTGCCGAATCTATTGTATCAGTCGCATTAAAAGCCTAGTTCACCCAAAAATGCAAACTGTGTCATCATTTACTCGCTCTCAAACCTGTATGACTGGATCATGACCAGACAATGAGATAATTGAGTCCAATTAGTGAATAAGTCATTCAGAACAGCTATGTGAACTAAATCAGTCCGATGACTCAACATAACTGTCAATGATTTAAACTGAAGTTGTCTATAGTATGAATAAGGCTTGAAATATAATACACAGGTTGTATGTATTATATTATTCCATAACTATAATACTGTCATTTACGATTCACGCTTCAGTCGCTGCTCATAATTGCATTAACAAAACAACTAGTACATTATTAAGATATATCCTCTTATGTTTCACAGTTTTAATAAAGTCATACAGGTTTGCAACAACTTGAGGGTGATTAAATGACAGAATTTTCATTTTTGCTTGAACTATCGCTTTAAGGTGATCTGAAAGTGACTTTTTAACAGAGAACAAGAAAAGACTGATGCGTTATGCACTATATTAGTGCTTAGTCATTCTTTAGTTCCCTCTTGATTTATGTTCAAACAGATTTTCTAGTGTTTTTTTCATTGTGATGCAAGGACTTTGCTGTAAACTGTTGTTTTTGTGTGGAATGTCTCTGAACGTGTGTATGATCCTCGCAGTAAAGCGAAACAGCTCATTTAGATGCTGCGAGAGGTTAAGGTGATGATCTGCTCGTGTGCTGCTTCCACACGCCTCAGTTTTTCCTTTAACCTCCGTCTAGCGGCTGAAAAATTGATGAGGTCTGCTCCAACACCAGCAGATAATGAACTGTGTTCCTGTGATGCACAGAAGGGTTTTTGAAAGCGGCTTCCTGCAATATCCTGCGGTTAGAGGAACTCATTTAGCACAGATACAGTGGACCAATGCGTTTGTGTAGAGTCTGCATGAGCATAGCACCGTGAGAGGTGCTTCAAAACTATGAATGTTCATCATTTTCAATAAAGTACAGGTGCTGGTTCTGTATTTTAATAATATCCCCGCTAGTCTTTTTTTTTGGGCTTTATTGACTGACTTCTTGCTGGTATAATTGTCTTGACTATCTGTTTCAAGATCTACAGTGCCGAGGTTCGCTTCGCTCCTTGTACTGCCACATGACAAAACTTTTCCTAAATCTCAACGGTCCTCATTACAATAAGATAAGTTGTGGTTTCTAAGCTAGACAAGACCTCTGGTTCATGAGGTCTTGCTCCACCGAAAGAATGTATTCTGTGTGTGTGTTTTAAACATGCACATCATGTATTTTTTCTTTCAGTTTTGGATTTTGTTCATTTTGTCCTGTTGGTATTTCTGCTGGCGTCTGTGTTGGCTGGTAAGTCTACGTCAACAGAATAGAAGAGTTCCTCTCTGTCTGAAACCCATCCGGATGATCTGCTGCTCTTAGACTGATTACATCAAAAGGCTTTGGCGTATTTCTAAATTAGTCCACTGATGTGTAAAATTGTGTTAACTTATAATAGTTTTATTTATTTATTTATTTATTTATTCAGCGGTTGCTGACAAACCCTGGAAAAAAACTGCAATATATGTATATTTATTTCGAAGCCCAATTGTGCGTGTGCATGCTGGATTGATTTTGTCATACACTGGATTATTCCAAAAGTGGCCTTGCATTTTTATGGAAATTTGCTCCTATAGTGACAAAGTCAACAGTGTGTTTTGTTCGTTTGATTTCCTTGGTTTTTCTTTGTTGCCCCTTAGAACTGACTTGTTTACATGGCTTCTTCTTCTTCTAAAATGTTCAGTATGCTCTCAGCACTATATACAGTTGCCTGTAAAACACTGACCTTTAGTTTACATAGTACTTTCTGTTTTAATTGTGTGTACTTGAAGAGTTGAACGAAAATGCTAATAAATTGTGATACTCTGTGGGAAATGTTGTTTCTCATCAATCTTATGTTAATTGCATCAAAGATGTATAGTAATTTCAGCTATTGGGACAGAAATTATGTAAATGTTATGCCTTTGTACCGCAGTTTTTTGTCTTTCATACCTTATTGATAACTAGGAGCACATTTAAAGGAACAGTTAAAGTGACATTTTGCTGTCAATTTACTCTATAAAGTTTTTTTTACTGGAACAGATTAGGAGAAAATTAGCATTACTTCATTTGCTCACCAATGGATCCTCTGCAGTGAATGGGTGCCGTCAGAATTTATTTAACATTTTATAAATCAGTTAACAATGTTAACTGATTTATTTAGGTTATAATTTTTAAACTAGAAATATTTTTGTTACAAAAATCCATTGATCTGCTTTAGAGGACATGTGATAACCCCCCATGATCAATTTGCAGATGTGTTCGTCTGAAAGAAGAAAGTCATATACTTAGAATTACTTGGGGGTGAGTAAAATATGTTGTAATTTTCCTTTTTGGGTGATGTATTCCTTTAACTACTCCTTTAACAAGACTGTCCTTATGAAACAATCTTCATGCTCATTTAGCCTGGACTAGGTTAATACACTGTAAAAATTTGCTGTAGAAATTACAGTATTACTGGCAGCTGTTTGACAGTAACTTACTGTAGATTTAAATGTATGTTATTTACTGGCAACAGTTTGTTACTTGAAGTTAATTGAACATTAAACATTAACAAGTCTTTACAGAATCAAACTAAAATAACAGCCTCCTGCAAAGCATTCTGGGAACCAAAATTTGGTTCAGAAAAAGGTTGATGAAGGTTTCTGGTTCCCAGAATGCTTTGCAGTAGGTTGTTATTTTATATTTTTATTCTGTAAAGACAAAGACTTGTTAATGTTTAATGTTCATTTAACTTTGAACAAACTGTTGCCAGTAAATAACATAAATTTAAATCTACAGTAAGTTACTGTCAAACAGCTGCATAACTACAGCTAATTTCTTATCAACCAGCAGATGGCGCAAGATGGAAACTTAGATGAAAAATGGAGGATAGAAACAGAAACAAAGCACATGTGAAAAAAGCAGATTTTATAACACAAACTGTTCTGTTATTGTGTGAATACAGCGAGACAGTGAAGTAAGAGTATCTGGAGTAAATTGAATTGTGTTAAATATTTTGTTATCTGGTCGTGGTCACAGCAAATGTCTTTAACGTGCAGTCCATCAGATCCTTCCACTTCAGGATGTTGAATCGGTTAAATCTTTTGTTTAATCAGTTTTTATTAGTAAAGCCTGTCATTTCTGCTCAAGGATGAGATGAATTTAACCAGACTTGTCAGTGCCACCTAGGGACACGTGTCTGGCTGCTGTGATTCTGTCAGGCTTAATTTTTCCATTAAGCCTTAATAATTCTGCAGAAGATTTCCCATGAATCTTTGTGAGTTCTCTCATTTTAATCATGAATTTCTATTCACCAGGAGTCAAATCTGTTTAACAAAGTTTGACATGATCAAACTGACTGAGAAAAGGAGTGGGAAATTTCTTTAACTGTTTCTTGTAATATAGAAAATGGTAAAAGACAGATTAAAGAATGATCATAGAGTTTGTCTCGTTATCTTTTCTTTTATATTTGATGATGAGGTACAAAATGATAAGGTCCAGAATAGAGTCTCACATTTCAGTCAATGCCCGGTTTAATCTTAATCTATTTAAAAGTTAATCTATTTAAATTGAACTGATGTAATGATTAAAAAAACAACTATATAAACATTATTTCCGTAAAAGGACGCTTTGATGAATATTTACTTTGTATTATGTTTCTGTAAGATGAATTTTAATATACATGCCTATTCTCAATCATATATGACAAATTGGTGCTTAGTTGTCTTTAATGTCAATTTTTGTCTGTAACAAAAAAAAAAAATTGAATGACTGAATGAATACACAAACAAACAAGCACAAAAAGTATTTGTATAGTATATAAGCTATATTTGTCATGTAATTTAATATTATCTCAAAGCCTTACTTGTGCTCAGACATGTGTTATTTAATACTGGCTATGCTTATGTTTGTCATTATGAGGACTAGTTTATTATGAATTGAACGTAAGCAGAGTGTTTTGTGTTATATTTTAAGGGAAATCCTAGTGTGCTGTCATTTCACTTGCAGTGCAAGAATGAAGTGAAATTCCACTGATGAACACATGAGGGCAGCAATGAGCTGAGCATGTCTTATTTTAGTAATTTTCTGTTCCTGTCAAGTGACATGTCGAGGACATAGTAGCAGATGATGCAGTCTGAGATAATAAAGTATTTGTAAATGTGTTTAGGCTTTAATAAAGTAAATATATGCCTCATTTTAAAATGCAATTTTAAGTAGTGGAGAGCCATGATTATTCACTTAATATATTTTGTTATATATCATATGAAATTCTAAGAGCATCTATTTTAAATGGTCCTTATTGATTCTTGCATTGTCCTGTACAACACTGCGTCTTTAAGATGTGGGCGGGGCCTTATGGTGATGGGCGGGGCTCGTCTCTGTGGATGTGCAGCGGCCCAGCGTCTCACCGGCAGTGTGAAAACAGAGTGAAGCGAAGGTAAGCTGCGGCACACTTCTGCTTTCTCTATGTTATTATCAGGCAGCTGATCAGTTACAGAGAATGAAATAATAAAGAAATAATGATACCATTCTACAAACGGGAGCGAGTCAGTATGTCAGGTCTCAAAGAACCTGTTGATAAAGATGATCTTATCATGTAACACAGGACGTCACACTACTGCTGTTAATGTTTGACACTTTTTAATGCAATACGTTTTACTAAATAGCTTTTTTATATGAATATGAACGTGAAATGTGAATGTTTAATTACAATTTGTATTAAACATAATAACGAGATTGAATTACCATGAATTCCCTTTTATGTTTTGATAGTTTCCTTTTGTTTTATCAGTAATTTTTTTGTTTAATTAGTAAAGAGATAAAAGTCAAAAGTCAAAGATAAGAGTAAAAAGACACGGCCCTAACCCAACTGCAAAGACAGTTAAGAATTATTAAGAACACTTTAAAATGTTCTTCCATAACCCTAAATCCACCCCTAAATCAGTTTGATTTGCATCAGATTGGGGATTGGTTAATAGGAAATGTTCTTAATGTTCTAAATGATCACCCTCATGTCATTCCAAACCTGTATGACATTTTTCTTGTGTGATATTAACCAAACAAACTGATAACCAAACAGTTTTGGTGAATATTGACTTCTGTTACATGGATTAAGAAAAAATAACATTTCTTAAAATATCTTCTTTCTTTGTTTCATTTTGGGCATATTCATAATTCATTTTCTTATTCTAAAATACCAGTTTCAGCAGGCGCAAACCATGGCAGCTCCATTCAGATCACTTGTGGAAGATTATCCAAGATACCTCAAATCGTTTGAGCTTTTTCTGGAGCGCTCATCAGAGCACCAGTGCATGCAGGACTTCATTCATAATACGCTACCAGACATACTGACAAGGTGCTTTATCGTTCTTGATGAATGTCATATTTTATTCATTTAGCCTGTCCTAGATTTGTAATACAGAATGTGCCAGCAGATTTAACAATGACACAATATTATAATATTATCTTGCCTTTATTATGTTCTCTCTTGCTCTCTTTTCAGCATTGGAGGGGGGAGACCCGTTTTCAATGTAATGGGAGTAGGGAGTGGAGCAGGTATACTTTTCATAACGGCTGAATTATTAAGATTCTGTTTATATAATCATTTCACGCACTATATCAGATTTTAATACCTAACAGAGTTCTAACTTCTCTACATGCATCTAATTTCTAATTTCCAGGTGAGATTGATCTAGAGATGCTAGCTCAACTACACCTGAAACATCCACGTGCAAAAATCGACAATGAAGTGGTGGAACCAAGCAATGAAATGCTGCACAAATATAAAGGTACCAATTTTTTTTTATGCTCACGTTAGATAAATGCTTTTACTAATTCTACCATTTAATGGCTATTTATACTGTTTTCTTTCTGTTTAGTTCGGGTGTCAACAACTCCAGATCTTGATCATATAAACTTTACGTGGAATAAGATGAAGGCATCTGAATTTGAAAAACACTGGCAAGAAAACAACCCTGGGAAAAAGATGGACTTCATTCACATGATACAGGTTTTGATCGTTTTTGTTTTAATGTCGTGGCATGAAGAAAGTAGTGACTGATGTTTACTTCCATTTTCTGACGTGCTTTCAAGATTATTGGATTATAAAAAAATTAATTCATGATTCTGTTAATTATTTGTTGATTGGGTAGAGGCAGATCTAAATTTAGCCAATTGTAAAACAGTAATCGGTCTAAGTATGAGTTATGCTACTTTAATTTAGAATTACTAGACCACAAAAAATGAAACGTATGCTCAATAAGTTCATAGTAATATGCATGAAAAAGATACATTTTATTTCACATTTTGATTTATTTCAAGTTGATATTATTGAGGTCTGTACAATATCAAACATTTTTGTTATGTTTGCAGAATATTAATATCAGTCTGTTTAACAGATGCTGTACTACGTCAAAGATCCAGAGGCCACTGTCTCATTTTTTCGGAGTCTTCTGCACAAAGATGGGAAACTCTTAATCATTCTGGTGTCAGGTAAGCTAAATGCTGTTCAAGTTTAAAACACCTAAATTGTGTCCCTTTTAAGTAACTCAATTTTTTTTTGCTTAAGTGGACCTTGTTTAACAGGTTTAGCTTAACTATGCTCAGTCTCCGAGAAACTGAGTGTAAAATCAGTCAAAAAAGGTTTTTTTTTCTAATTTTCCCGTTTGTAGGGCAGTGGGTTCAAATTTAAAAGAAAAAATGCTTTGTTCTGTTTTATGAAAACTGACCTCAGTTCTGCTTCCATTTACTGTAGGTGAGAGTGGATGGGGAAAATTATGGACAAGCTTTAGAGAACAACTCTGTCATGCTGAGATCAGTCAGTGTGTTACTACAGGAGAAATAATGTCCTTCCTAGATACTCAAGGCATCCCCTACCAGAACTATCAGCTTCTGTCCCAGATGGACATCACAGAGTGTTTCACTGAGGGAGACCAGGTGGGAGAACTGCTGCTGGATTTCCTTACCGAGGTCATGGAGTTCAGTAAGAATGCTCCTGAAGACCTGAAGAAAGGAGTGCTGGACTTGCTGAGACATCCTGACTGCAGCAAAGAAGTAGATGGAAGGATCATATTCAACAACAATCTGGGAGTCTTAGTAGTTGAGCCGTAGCTCCTAGACTTCTTTATATCTCGCCTGCAAATGAATATACAGTCATGATTCACTGATAATTATTAAGTATAATGAATCTTAAAAATTCCTTGCAATTTCGGCATTTTTGAAGCTTTTAAAACAACACAGATGTGTATTCATTTATCCATGGAGTTAATTAATATGACATTTCTAGGTAGGAAATAACATTTTAAAAATCAGACTACCTCACATATATTTTTGAACAAAATAAAATTGAAACTGAGGTTCTGAGGTAGTAAATTAAACTAACAAATACATACATTTTTAATTGTATTTTGGTCTCCTGATTGAGAATATGGTTAAGAACTAAGAAATGTTCTGAAACATGGTTTATCATAACAATAGCCTATATTTTAATGAGTCTGTTCAAGAACCATAAACTATTGCCTCCTTTTCCATGGTTATTATTGTTCAAAGAATTTAATATTATAACATGATATGTGAACAAATAGGAAAAGGAAGCCCATAGAGAACAATGCTCAGTTTACATAGCATCAACATCAAACAAAACTATTTTAATGAAGCCCTATGTAGGTGACAGGCCATGAAAAGACCTTGTAGCACAATTTCCAGTATGAGTAACTCTGTGTGTATTTTGTGAAAATTGTCTAAGCAGCAAAGTATAACTTGAGTTAGGAGCTTGTACGGTCACAAAGTTTATGATGAAAGAGATGAGATTGTATTGTTTGGTGAGTTGTTGTGACCTTATACCTCATTTAGTTTTGGAGAGATGTTTAATGCCTAACCAGACAGGACAAAGGTTGTAAAGATACATTTCAAGGTAAAAATAGATACACTTGATTTGATTACGGAGTATAGAGGGCTTGTTAATACCACGCCTCCCCCTGATAGCACATTATGGAGATGTCAATTTTATTTTTGGAATGTTTTTAGGATGTTTCTTATCAGATGTCAAACAGACATTTATTAGATGTCTTTAAGATGTTTATGATTTAGAATGCATGTCATACTGACATCTTAAAGACATCTGTCAGATGTTTGTACAAAACAGATGCTTTCCAGATCAATAATCTCAAACAGAAATCTTGCATGGGCTACATACGTGTGCTTTCTGGGTAACTTTGTGTTTGTTTATAGTAGTATTGAAAGTACTTTGCATTGTAAGTGACAGTGCCCAAAGACAATGCATCTTGTCTCCATCTACTGGCAACTGTTGTGTAAATTATATGTATATATATATATATATATATATATATTAACAATAATGGTCCCCGACAATGCTTCTTCAGTGAAAACATAGGATCTCACCTTACTTATTACATTTCAGTACATTAGTGTAAATCCACACTAACTTAAGTTTGCAAAGTGTCATAGATTAATAAAGCACCATTGTGTGTTCTGTATCATTTATAAAAAAATAAAAACATCAATACCCATGCATCTGAAAATCATTAAAAGTGATATGTTTGTGACTAATATTAAAATGTATTTTCATGTATCTGTTAAATGTTCCTAATAGGTGTTGCACCCAGTAGTGTTTAACAAAAAAATAGACGTTTCATGGAATAAAATATAGTCTGAAAGCAGTAAAGCTAAATAAACCTAAAATGTTCAGTTGTAGAAACCACCATCTGGCTGTACTGGTGCTGCAGAAGACATGTAATATCGTACAGTCTAATGTGAAGATAAAAGTAAATAGAAAACAGACTCGTTTTAGTGCATTTAATGTGCCATGACTTGTTTATCTTTTCCTTTTGTTCTTAGTCTGAAAAGCTACGCAGAGGTTTGTTTTCCTATTGCAGCCAAAAGATGACAGTGATCAAGTCTTCACAGAAGTGCAGGGGTCATTCTGCCGGTAGGGGCTAAACACTTCAGCTCTGAGGTACGGATGAATGAGCACAGTTGTTCTGTAATGAGTGGAGTGTAACTTGTCCATATGTTTGCATATGGCGGTGGTCTGGCAGAGTCAAGATTATAAAGTTATCCAGCAGGTGGCGCTGCAGTTTTTCTAAACGTTAAACCGACATGATTTCCTCAAGCGAGGCCAAGCGTTCGTGCTGAGAACGGTGTTCATTCCCCAATTGTAGTCGGTATACAAGGGTAAACATGGGAGGAGGCTCCTTGTGATATCATGCCTTCACCCAAAACCACAGACGCATTAGTAGAAATTATGTGAAGAATTAGACAATCATTTTCCAATAAGAACAACACCTGCCACTAGTTCAGCTGAGTTTCCACAGTGCTTCACAGATTGAATCAAAGTAATGAACACAACTGAAAACAACAGTAGACTGAATGAAGAAGTTTGCAGCATGACGCAGATTAATAACTGTGTGCATGTGTCCAGTGGATTGACTGAGTATCCCAACGCAAAGAATTTTAAAAGCTAGAATGCGTTAATTGTTCCCTAACATTATAATACACACCTGTCCCAAGAAAGATAGTCACCCTAATTTGTATTTACCTCAGTGTGCGTGCAACTGCTGACACGTTTTCAGAAATGTGACAACGCTGATGAAACTGTGCAGGGAAATCTTAGAAAAGAACCTTGCTACATGCGCACCATTGCTCTTTTGTTGATCTTCATTGCGTCCATTGTCCTCATTTCTAAGTTGCTTTGGAGAAAAGCGTCAGCTAAAAGACTAAATGTAAATGTCATAATTTTGACAACAATGTTGAACTCAACAAGATATTACTAATCCAAAGCATTGAATTTACCTTGACCTGTGTTTCTGTTGCACTCGCTTTCCTGAGGGCATGAATGCAGAAATATTTCAGTTTCTGAATGATGAGTAGCCTACCTGTAAGTTTAATGTACTGATATCTACATAATGTACAATACATAATGCTAAATTATATTTTAATTACTATATTAAATAATTCTAATATATATATATATAGCCTACAGTACATTTCATAGCTTTTTAAGGCTTGACCAAAAAAACTACTGAACGCTCCTGATATAGACTATTGAAAGAGGGAACATTCATAAATATCTGTATATTGTTTTGATGACATCTTTTGAACTCACATTGAGTTTTAAGTATTACACTGAATCGATCCGGCTGTTCTGTGACTAACGCTTACATCGCAGCGATGCTCGAATCTCATTGACAGTAAAAAAAGGCTGTTGTCCATTAATCCACATTTAACTAGAACTCCTTCCCTCCTCCTCCTTTTTCCTTCGATCATTTCTTTTCCTCCCTTTCCCTCCCCTCTCCCTCCTCTTTCATCACTCAGCGCTCTTTACATCAGCCATCGCGCCGGTGCGTAGACCTCAGCGAGAAGCCAGCGAGACATAAACTGCCCCTTCAATGTTTCAAACAGGCTTTAATAGGCAGAAGCCGAAGCATGACCTTGAAATATGGCCTCCGATACAAATCCTGCAAATGGCCGCTGTGGCCACAACGTATTTCATTCGGGGAAATTAGTGCTGTTTAGCAGCTGCGGTTATATAGTGCCCGTCCTGAGATGGCTATGAATGGTGACCTGCCTTTTGATTGATGATTTCTGCCTTCTGCCTCTATTACCTATTGGAGGACGCCAGTGAAATCACACACTGATGGGCCAGTGCTTCCAGACTTTCTTTGTTACTCCAGTGCAGTTGGGTTCATGAACCAGCCAGGCACTTAGAAATGCTGCAGGAGATTGAAGAGTCAAAATAAGTTTTCCTGACTGCGAAAGAGGAAATCGAGGCAGGAATTATGGGAGTTCATAGCACTATAATCAAGATTAGATTCGGTTAGCTCATTAATCTTGAACAAGACTGTGGGAGCATAAAAGAAAAAACATTTATTTCAGGATGGCTTGAATGAATGGGGGAGATTAACTCAGACTGCAATGATTTACGATTTGTTAATAATGCATCATGGTTATAAAACGTTATTAATCCGACAGTTTAAATGGAATCATTATGTGCATTTTATTAATTAACCCAATTTATCTTTTGATTTCTGTCAGAGATAAATATCGTTGAAAATCACTGGCGCAATTTGTTATTTTACTGACTGTGTGAATGAGTGATTTGCAGGGAAACTTTTGCAGGTTTTTGAGTATGTTTAAGGGCTGAGTGATGGAACATTGCTGGAGTTAATTAACACAAGCCATAAGGCACCTCTTAAGGCAGACCGGTGTGTTGGCTTAATTAAGACTCACTGTCAGATGTTCGTTTAGTCAATATTTAACGCTGCAGGCCTCCTTAACAATGCTCCGTTGATCCTTTTCCCCCCAAAATCATGTCTTGTATAACAGACTTTGATGATGCTTCAAAATAATGTTCACTGGATCGTTTTTCTTGTGAAATGACATTTTCATTTTGGCTTCAGATTTCATTATACTCTAATTCATTGGCATCACCTGTCTATCAAAACCAGAGTCTATTCAGGCGAACTTTAGGGCAAATCCGTTTAAAAGGATCTTATAACCAGGGTTCCATTCCTTTATCAAATTAATGTACGATCTGCTTCATTCTTTTAATCGTATCGTGTTTTAACTTTGGTAATATTAAAAACCAGTCCCATCATTTATCCATTCTGTGGATCTTAAATCTTTTCTTCCTCTTGGGACCCCCCGTTCAATTGTGCATACAAAATTAAGTTTCAAACCTAATACATTATTTGAAGTCGGGGGTCTCAGGAGTGGCTCCCTGCCTTAATAACATCTAATAAAGTTTCACTGCTCTTCGTTTTTGATTCAGCCCGCTCTGTGTTTCCAAGAGAAAATTAATGAAGACTTCCATTAAACTGTCAAATGAGCCTGTTTTGGATTTATATGACATGTTTACAACTCCATTGAGGTCTGAGACACAGTAAAAACATTTCTACACGATCCAACAATCTTTTACTGTCTTATTTGCAAGGATTGTTAAATGGTAATCACATAATGACAATGCACAAATAATTCATGATATTGTGAGCAGCTTTTATAATTTGTTGTTTTTATAAGATTGAATTACTGAAATGATTTGACAAATTCTAGCCATTAATCAAGATCATCAGTACAAATATATTCTGGTGTTTCATTCCCTTTAGGATGGGAAAACAACAGTTAATTTTTTTCCAGGTGTTGCTGTGTTTAATTTCTTTGTGAAATGTCTGTCTGCCACTCTCTTGACATGCGGCTCAAAATATTTTCTGTTCATCTACTCTCTCCTGCCCATATGCATGTCGAGGGGTGTCACGAAAACCGTGTGTAATTCCTCCGTAGACCTGATCTCATTCAAGATGATCCATGTATCTTTGGCAGAGCCGGTGCTGTTGTATGTTTTACTGTAGCTTCCAGTGAGAAAGACATTATTCATCACCAAACGATCTTGCCATCCTCAAACAGCCCTATAAAACACAGAGTAATGAGGCTTCTGTGGCTGCTGTCAACCCAACACTGCTTTGTAAAGGATGACACAATTATACTTTACTAGCTCTCTGAAAATGCTGACAAGCTCCAGTTCAATAAAGCACAATTTCTTTGGCTTTTCAGCAGCCGTAACTCAAAACTGGACATCTGTAGTGTGGACAGGAATCCTCTGCCTTAGTAGAATTATAGAAATGTACAGATCATGCTTACATTATACCTACACATTATGCAAATGTACTGTATCATTAATATTCAAAATGTGAATGCCAGCAGTTCTGCAGTATTGAAAGGTAATGATGGCTAATATGCAATGAGGTGTAATGATGTTTTATTCAGAGAACATGAAATACTTCTTTAACCAGATGTCTTTTTTATTTCGTTTTTTTATTTTACAGCAGAAACAACACGTTTGCTTGAAACGTGCATAACGCAAGGCTTTACACTATAAAAAGTTCAGATTCTGTCTGAAAACAATGTTCTGTGTCTTAACTTGCAGTCAAATGTTCATCTCTAGAATGAACAAGAAAAATGTCTTATAATTATCATTTTTTTGTGGCGGCAATTAATAGACAGTTTAGCAAACAACCATGTTTAGTTGAAATAGCAATATTTTGCATCATCAACTGAATGCATGCTATCTTAATAAAAGTATTCATGTATTTTTATTTTTGAACCTCACATTTATTTGTGTAGGACGTCTAAATTAATAAACTTGAGTAGGAAATGAATTGATGAATAGGAAGTGCTTGTAGTTGGCAAAACTGCAGAAGACTGAGTGGCTTATTGCTGTAGGCTACCAACAATATGATATGAGGCATTTTTTTATATAAATCTTAATTTGAAGTTCTAATTATACTAGTATATTTTAGGGAAAGATAATCATGAAGTCAGTGTGGTGGCAGTTAAGTTGACTGAACTACATCAAATGTTAATGTTAATGGCATATGTTGCCACACACCGTGATGCCTGAAGCATTTGGAGGTGATAGTAACACTGGTGAATTTGTTTATTTATTAAAGGAATTGCTCGATTCTCACTCTCCACTATCAGTGAGGCTTGTCAGCGGCAGAGAGCAGGTGATGCATGAGCCAATATGTTCACTAGAGAGAACCCAACATTGCACATCAGCATTAAAATCGGTTTCTCTTTGAAAGAGCTCTGGGCTGTACATACTGTTCCAAAACAATGCTAATCGGAGGTCACAAACCTGCAGAAGGCTTCTGCAAGGTTTTACAGAATTGTTATGATACTATGTCCTTTAAGATGTAGATAAAGACTTATAAAGACTTTTTAATGTTTATTGTTAATTTATCTTTGAACAAACTGTTGTATTTATAAGTAACATATATTTAAATCTACAGTAAATTATTGGCATCCAGCTGCCAGTAATACTGTCATTTGTACAGGATTTTTTACAGGTGTAGAATTTTGACTGGTGGCATGAAATGTGAGCCAGATTTTATCTGCCTAAAAACCACACAGAAAGGTGAACAACCTTTCAGGCAAAGTGAGTTTGTTAAAATCTAGTCAATCTTATTGGAACGAGGACACCGAAGTGAGATGTTGCGTTTTGTAAATCCTAGGCTCAGTATCAGTGAGCTCATGAGCTCTTGTTTATTGGTGACATCAACAAGTGCAGTAATTATGACAGAATGACTTTAGTCCTTGACCCAGTTCAGATTTGTTATCATATCAGCCAGCTTGGAGTCAAGATTACGTTTAAACTTAGCGAGGAGCGAGGGAGAGAAACAAGTTAAAGCCATTTGACAAATACATGGAGAACCCGTAGCCTGAAGCCGTTTGGAAAGCAGTAACCCCCTGCAAAAAGAGGAACAGAACTGGCATTAAATTCTTAAATTCCTGCTCTCCAGCCAGATGCCTACAGAGCTGAACACTGTTAATCGAAACCATGAACCTCTTCTGGCTTGGGGAAATCTTCTTGGAATTTTGATTCTGGATTTATTTGCTGCTAAGCGTACTTCTAGCCTCAGGGCCGGATGTTTGGAAATACAGCATAAGAGGGCACACATAAAATGTGCCTTGGATGTCCTCATCATCTCTGAACTTTGTGTTGTCTGTCAATTCTACAGTAGTGTGAAGGGATAAATATGCTCACAAAGGAAGCATTATAGAACAATAGTGTTAAATACCTATTCGTATTTTGTGTACTTTTCATTTTTACTGTATGGTAGAGCTTTGGACAACATGTCAAAGCATAAAACACTGTGTAATGTATCATTTAGTCCACTTAAATCCATCACTTTCTTACTTTCATGAGTAGTTTAGATATTGCGCAGTATCTGGCACATCTAAAATGGAAGTAATGTCAAATATCCCACAACAGTCTAAAATACATGCCGTTTTGCCCCCGAGAGTTCTGATAAAATTCCTTATTGGAAACTTTTGCTGATACAACTAGTAACCACTCTGCACAGAGAGCACAGATGTAGTGTTAATCAATACTTCTCTTTTTCTTGCTATTTTGAAGGATGGTGCGTTCGAGCTGAAACATGGAACTCGTCCAAACATCAGCCCTCTCTGAGCTTCTCCAGCAAACATCCATTATCCAGAGCCATCCGCTTCCTCGGGCTGATCTATGGAGGAAAACTGTTGTTGTTCTCAGCAAGCCGTAAGATGAGTTTCTCTCTGCTCTTGAACAACAAAACTGGACATCAAGTGTTGCTCTTGAGGTTAATTAGAAAAATTATCTCATCAGTTGAGGACAAATGGACCAGAGGAGCCCCTCCTCCTTCTGCCAGAGACATGCTAATCTCTGGCAGGTCTGCTCGGGGTCCACCTGTGATCTCTCCCTGTCAGAGCCGCTCACGGTCCCCACGGGCCCCTGAAAAGATCCGCTTCACTGAGTCACTGTGACTGGGCTGCTAATAAAAAAACAGGAAAGAGAGTGACCTGTTTGGACTCACTCACAACCACTTTGTATCCCACCTATATCTGTCTCCTCATCTCACTCTCTCTCTTTCTATCCCTCACTCAGTCACTTTATCTATACGTGGCTTTTGGTCTTCACAGATCTCTTTTTCTTGGTATCTGTTCCTTGTGTGCCGCTCAGGTAATGCTGGCACAAATGAAGCAGAACGGCTTATTTTCTCTCTCCAGTATTACTCTGGGCTTTCTTACTTGACCATATCTTTTTTTCTCTCTCTTTTTTAAACTCGGTTCGTTTCTATCCAAACACTTTTTCCTCTCTGTTGCATCTTGCCTCTCTTTCAGTCACATTTGTCTTCGTCCCCATTAATTTTATGGATAGATTGGCAAAAAAACGAAATGTAGTCAGTATTTCTTTACACTCAGGCCATTTAGCATCCAGATAAAGCTATATATGCTGTTATTTTTTTAATTGTAGATATGCTTACAGGAAAATGTTTCTACCACACACATGTTTACATAAACACTGACACATACATTTTTAATGTATTTACAGCATCATAACATTAGTGCAACTCTAGAGATGTACACTACAAATATTTACAAACCTTTTTTTTAGATTCATAGAATATTGATGGAATGAATACATGTGATCAGCCTTTACTGCCTTTACATTTATTTAAGATTTGCGTATTTGTATTTGACAAATATAATTTTTGTTGTTGTTGTTTTGTATCAAAGGATTCCATCATTTACCACATAAATTGTCTATTTTATTTTTGTTAACCATATGTAATTATACGGTTTTATACTATAAATACTATGTGCATATATTAATATTTTAGATGCTATCAATTGATACAGTAAATCTACATGTAATGAATACACACATATGAACGCATTACATGAAATTAATCAGGCTGTTTTCCATGAAATGCAAAAAGATACATTCTGACGGATGTTCATGCAGCTATTTAAAAACACTAAAAGAATCATAATACAGCTCATATTTAAAATCTTCTAAAGCCTAGGACTGTTTTCTATCATGTCATTATATGGAAAATTGCATAAAGACCCAATTTGTGCTCAGCAGAAAAATACTCAGGGTGAGTAAATAATGGCAGGATTTTCATTTTTGGGTGAACTATCACTTTAAGCTGTCTGCATGATTTCTCTCATGCTTGAAAACCCAGTAATGGTCCAGCGGACAGGAGAGTGTGGTTTACATTCCTCGCTCCAGAATGTGAGATATGAAAACCTATTATAGAGACAGGTGGGGGAATGATGGGTCAGAATAATTTTGTTTGTCTGCCTTCTTGGCTTTACGAAATAGCTTACAAAATAACTGTCTCCGCATACGATAGTCATGCGTGCCACATAATAAAAGCACCTTTCCAGGATGCACGAGTATTGATTTTTGTGTTTCCTCTTCTAACCTGCTGACCAAATCATTGAACTATCCAATCATGAAAGGGCTGGCCGATAATGTCAGGCCTATTGTTCATGAGAACCTCCGGCTCATGTCTGGCCACAGAGTTACAGCTTAATTTATTATCTCTGGTGGCATTCCAAATGTGATTGGCGAATATGCTTCTTGTACTTCCTTTTTCATTACTCAGTTCCACTTAAATGTCAATCAGAAGCTGTCACAGGAAGTGAGGAGGAAGGTAAGGTCACATGTGTCCAAACTAGTGGCTCATTAAGTCATTCACACAAACACACATACTTCACTACAGCAGATTTTTAGTCTCTGAGTTGCGCCACAAACAGGGTGGTCTAGGTGGTTGCCAGGATGAAGCTAGGTGTTTGGATTGGTTGTGTTATTATGCAACAGAAAGCTCCAGAATAAATATGCCAATTATTCATAAATGTATAAAATACCCACCACTTGTGTCGACTATGCTTCAGTTCAGAAAATGTAAAAATGTCTGCAGATCACACAGACCTGCCTACGCGTTTGAAGTGCCTCTTGATCTAATCTAGACTTCCTGCCTGTGGTGACTTCCTTCCTGTCTTCTCCTCAGGTGAATGCTGAATCCCACTGTGTCCTGCTCGCTGTTTATTAATGACCAAAGCTTTAACACAGCTCTCACTCCTATGGAAATGGGGTAATCTAAATGATTGAATATGTGTCCACAGATAGCTACGATTCATTTATTACCCTGATGTTTGTCTGATAAACTGCATTAACAGGACTTTGATGAGAGAGAAATGGGATATCTGCATCACCAATTGTCAATAGTGCAAAAGAAAAAAGAAAAGAATAGTACTGCAGAGGCGCAGTAAGCAATGTTTAAAGCCCGAAAGTTTTACACTGACCTTCCCAAGTAGATGGTTGATGTGTAATTTTTGATGTGTCATCTCCTTTAATCTCTTATACTAAGACTTCATTATATTCTGTTGCATTCAGAAACTGCATTCCTTTGTTTCTAAACGGTAAAAAACAGACCCAGAAAATTGTCTTTTCTGCTTCAAACTCAGAATGTAGCAGAAAATAAACCCCCTACCAGAGAGAATTACGATCCCTCAAACGGTGACAGTAATAAATATCTGACACTGCATTTTTATCGGTATCACCATGACCCTCAAAATCATGATCTCATCATTAATATGGGAGCACCAAATGATAGATCCCAGCATGCTCCACTGGAGACTCCCAGCACTAGCGTTGGCCTTGGCTCGTATATCACTCGGAACATTTTTGGACACATCTAAGGGCGCTCTTATTGCAAGGACTAAATATTTTAGGTTTGGTAAAACCATGTTAAAACCACATTCACAGAGCCTAATATATAACACTACAGGATATCAGTTAGGTTAGTGCTTCTTAAGAAAGCAAGACCAGCAATTGTTGCTGTATTTTGTGTCAGCAGCTGTAAATGTTTTTTTTTGTTTGTTTTTTGTTTTGTTTTTTATGATGGAATGATTCTAATATAATATTTCTTTGCTCTAAGTATTTCTTTTCTAATGATTTCACCCTCCAGCTCTTTTGTGATTGGTTAAAATAAAATGACAGCTAAGGAATATTATGTATTAATTTAAATAAAGGCTTAATTTAAAATGGGATTTGTTGAAAAATCACATTTGATGTTTTTTAATGTTTGATTGATGATTTCACATGATCACAGCTCATCTGTTTAAAACTAATGACATTCTTTTAAAATCACATAAACAGTTAATTTAAATAACCCTGACTTTTTGAAGTTCAAATGATCCACTCCAATTATCCACCGTGTATTCCTGTGAAGGAAACTATTATTCTTCAGAGGGCCATTGATTCTTCATCATGTGAATATATGCCGATCACATCAACACCCTTGTTAACTCGTACCTTATTATTAGCCTTTTGGGCTTTAGATGTTTGCTCCGCTTTATTCCTGGCAGCATTTAAAAAAAACACCTACTAACAGCAATAATGCATGCTTTCTTGTTAAACGCACTTCTGTTTCACCAAGCACTTTTATCTCAAAGTGTTTTTTTTTTTTTTCTCATTCTAAACTGAAATGATTGTTCTGGTTAGATCAGACATAGCTCAACTCCAACAGGTAAGCCTTTCTTACTCCGTCTCTGTCTCTTTCTTTAGCTCTCTCTCTCTAGCTCGACACATGCAGGTGTCAGGAGCCGTCTCGCTGGCTTGTCAGAGCTGCTCTGCGCCATGTCTGGAGTGATTCATCTTGTTGCCAGGATCATTAACTTCCTGTTGGAAGGACTGACATAGAGAAAGTCAAAGCAGACTCGAGAAGAGCTGATGTGCCACCAAGCCTTCCATATTAATTAGATTGAAACTTTCTCTTATTTGCTTCTCTCCTCTATGAGTATGTTTTTATTTTGCTGCAAAAGCACATAAAGGGGAGATAAACAGACAGATTTGGAAAAAAGTCAGACAAAAATGTCCTTTTTATGGAAAAGTCTTGTAGTGTGAAGTGTATGTCGTCATAATGTGATCACTGAGGTGCACAAAGTGAGCTTGTCTAATCAAACAGACTTATTGTGTTTTTAACTACATTTAGATTAAACAGACACTTGCGTCCATGGTTGTCCTATTATTAAACAGTCACTTGCGCCCTGATTGTCCCATTAGAGTAATGAGTTGCTGTCATTGATGACTAATTACATCATTTCAGTAATGTTGCATTTGTTTATTTTAGTCCTGACATGCGTTTATAGCTATCAATATTGTTTTTCGTTCTTTCGTTCTTTTTTTAACAATCATGCCCATCTGAAACCTTCAGTTAATTACCAATAAAATGCAGAATCTAATCAAATTAACCTCCTTTCCAGTACATTACACTTTCCACTAAGTATAATTATACAGCAAACAAAACATCTTTTTGTATACTCCTATGCACCGGGGTTCTTTTCACATATTTTGTGGGCAGAAAGAAAAAGTGGGGATTGAGGCGCTCTATATGTCCTAAGTACTGCTTTATTTGAAGTTTGCGCCGATGATGCTGAGACTAATGGTAGAAAATGAGTGGTGGATCACCTTGTGACCTTTTACTATACACCTCTATTGTTGTTGCCTGGTAACAAGATAATACTTAGCTGCCCCTCAGCCTGTGCAGAAGGAAACGGTCTTATTTTAAGATATGGTTTGAAGGGAATCATACTGGTTTTGGACATGAAAATATAACAGACCTTTTTTTGTGCTGCTTTGTGTGGAGTGTGAGCATCGCTCTGACTTCATGTGGTGCGTGCTTTCTGAAATGCTGTTGAATGAACAATAAATCCCATGATATTGGAGAAAAGGTTATGCTTATGCGCTAAACCCCTTATGAGGGGGATGAGGTTTTTATGATAGCAATAGATACACCGATGTTAGTTGATTTTTTCTTACAATCTGAAGCCAAAGAAATGTATGCTTCTGGAAAAAATAAACAACATTGCTGGAAAATAAGTTGTATCATAGAATGCATTTATAATGGTATAATATCTATAATAATAACAGATCTCAAATTCAAATTTTATTTGTCACATAAACAGTCATACACAGTACATTATGCAGTGAAATGCTTAGACAACTGCTCAGACCACAGAAACTCCACAAGTATATGTCAACAACTTATTCTACTAACCCTAAACATAACAGTCAACTCTGAGAGTTAGTAGTCATGTAGTTGCAAATTAATGGGAATTAGTTGACATGTACTTAGAAAGTTTCTTATAGTTAGTTGAATGTCTAAAGTGGACTGTCGAAACTAACTGTAACACATTATCGCAGTATATTTTTCCTCTTTAAAAGGATACCAAGAGTTATAAAATATTTTTTACAGTTCTGGTAAGTCTTGTCAAGTTCTTTGGTTGTGAAATATTACAGACAATTGAGCCCACAAGTCTGTGCATCAGCACCATTACTGACAAGAGAACAGAACTTTACTATGCAGAAAAAGAAAAAAAGAGGCACAGTTAAAGTTATATTTCCAGTGTCTCCCCTTGATTAGTTTAACAGCTCGTTTGATCTTTCCCTGTGACTGAAGTGTTGAAGTAAAACATGCAGACGGGGGAGGGTACAACGGCTCCCCGCTCCACCACATGCCTGTGGGGCACAAACATCTTAATGTCACACGGAAATTAAAACACTTTCCCATTACCCTGGCCCTGAATCTTAATTTGCTCTTCCACAAACTATACAAAGTAGGTGACAAGGTCAGTAAATTTTTATTGAATAGGAGGTGAATGTTGACCTTTGAAGGTAGGAGTTAAAATAAGTCTTTAATTCCTATATGTGAACACACAACAGGCTTATAGGATTGACTTTTAAGCTGAGCACATACAGATGCTTTGCACTTGAATTGTTTTTAAATTGCTTATTGATTATCAGGGGAATCATTTAAAGAAAATTAAGCACCAATGATTATTATAAAAAACACTTTCAGGTTCTAAATCGATGTGTTAGATGCTCTCTATCTGCTGCCGACCTTACGAGTTCTGTCCATCATCTTTTGTGCTTGATGCTCTGAGTCAAACATTTAGTAGAGAAATGCATGTCGGTAATGGCACTCTGGTAACTCATGAGCTCTCCGAGACACACTTCACAACACAAAACAATTTGGCACCTGTAAGGCTATGTCAATACCTACTGACAGAAGACAAATGTTGTTATTGTTTTGTCATTTCAACATTAGCAGGAGATTTGGTGCCCATCTCAGCAGCAAAAGAATGTCAGCTAATATGAGGACACTCAGAAAAGAGCACCATATTTCTTGCAACTGACAAACAGAGTTGATGGATTTTCCTTAGACTCTTGAAACATCACCATCAAAACCTCTGAAAAGCTAAGACAGAAACTAACTCTATAGGACTCTATAAGACTGAATTACCTTTTCAGAGCATTTGAGGTAATAGAAACATTGCAGTGCACAAATATTGAGCATGAGACATGCGCTCTATTGAACAGCTATTATGTTGAAGCACTTTGTGTGTTGTGCTATTGATTTGCTTAACCGTGCACTATTGCGTGTTGTGTAATTGACTAACTTAACTATGCAGAAAACACACATGCATTCTCAATTCACAATAAATTAATCATGGTGCATCAAGCTGATATATATATATATATATATATATATATATATGTGTGTGTGTGTGTGTGTGTGTGTGGGTATTGTATTGTTGATATTAACCTGCCTGGTCTCAAGGCATAAACGTACCTTGGTGCACGTTTTAGCGAGACACGGAATACGTACCAATAAGTACAAATCACTGCAGTTTCTAAAAGAAATGTACACTATAAGTATACTATAAACTCGGACACCTTTTATTCCTTATCACAGAAATTTACAGTTTCGAAGCATGAAGCATCATTTCCACACGATTACTTAAAGAATATCATGTTATGACTTCAAAATAATATTAATATGGTGGGATATTTGAAAACTGATGTTTTTGAATGTAAGAATCACACAAATGACACGGTTGCATCAACAACTAGAACAAGAATCACGGTTGCATGATTCTAACATGTTTTTATATCAGTTTTGCATTTTTTATAACTATCAGGAAGGTTTAGGGTTGGATTTGGTGTAGGGCATATTTCCAACGTGATACTGTAGAGCTTTTAGCAACAATCCCCGGATATTGTAATGTGATCATTATCCATGAATTCCAAAGTTACTTCTGCTATTCTGGCCATCATATTAGTGTCTGATGTGACAATGGGCACAGCACATCTAGTTTTTTATTTAGTAGATAATATTAATATATTGAATAAATGTAATACCTTTTACTGCCATTTCCCACACTGATATCTGGACTTGATTGTATTTTTAGGGCAGCAAGTCTAACAGTTAGGTCAGTTAAGTACTTTTGAGTCAATTATAGTATATCAAGATAATGATTACTACACAATCTAAATTTAATGACAATTTAGCACAATTAATCATTAATCATTCTTTCATTTCATTTCATTTTGGGGTGGAGCAACCCTTTAAGACCTAGAAGAGTCCTGTGCCGGCTGTTCCTGCTTCACAGCAAATATTTTTTATTTAATTTTATTGTATGATAAATTCAATATAATGATAAATAAACAGGTTTAGCAAAAAAAAAAATGAGAGAACCATGTGATTATTTTATGCATGTACACAGTGGGTACGGAAAGTATTCAGACAAATTTTTCACTCTTTGTTATATTGCAGCCATTTGCTAAAATTATTTAAGTTCACACAGCACCTCATATTGACAGAAAATAGAAATTTTTAAATAAAAATTTAAATTTCACATGGTCCTAAGTATTCAAACCCTTTGCTGTGACACTCATACATTTTTCTCAGGTGCTGTCCATTTCTTTTGATCATCCTTGAGATGGTTCTACACCTTCGTTTGAGTCCAGCTGTGATTGAATATACTGATATAACATGAGAATCATGAGGTCAAAGGAACTGCCTGAAGAGCTCAGAGACAATTGTGGAAAGGCACAGATCTGGCGATGGTTACAAAGAAGTTCTGCTGCACCTAAAGTCCCTAAGAGCACAGTGGCCTCCATAATCCTTAAATGGAAGACGTTTGGGACGACCAGAACCCTTCCTAGAACTGGTCATCTGGCCAAATTAAGCTATCGGGGGAGAAGAGCCTTGGTAAGAGTTGTAAAGACGTTCCCAAAGATGACTGTCTGAGCTTCAGAGATGCAGTCAGGAGATGCAAGAAAGTTGTAGAAAGTCAACCATCACTGCAGCCCTGCACCAGTCAGGGCTTTATTACAGAGTGGCCCAGCGGAGGCCTCTCCTCAGCGCAAGACACATGAAAGCTTGCATGAAGTTTGCTAAAAAAAAACCCTAAAGGACTCCAAGATGGTGAGAAATAAGATTCTCTGGTCTGATGAACCAGGCATTGCTCATCACCTGTCCAATACAGTCCCAACAGTGAAGCATGGTGGTGGTAGCATCATGCTGTGGGGGTGTTTTTCAGCTGCAGGGACAGGACGACTTGTTGCAATCGAGAGAAAAATGACTGCGGCCAAATACAAGGATATCCTGGACCAAAACCGTCTCCAGAGTGCTCAAGACCTCAGACTGGTCCTAAGCACACAGCTAAAATAATGAAGGAGTGGCTTCACAACAGCTCTGACTGTTCTTGAATGGCCCAGCCAGAGCCCTGACTTAAAGCCAATTGAGCATCTCTGAAGAGACCTAAAAATGGCTGTCCACCAACGTTTACCACCCTGACAGAACTGGAGAGGATCTGCAAGGAGGAATAGCAGAGGATCCCCAAATGCAGGTGTGAAAAACTTGTTATAATAATAATGGCTGTATTCGATCAAAAGGGTGCTCCTACTAAATACTGAGCAAAGGGTCTAAATACTTAGGACCATGTGATATTTCAGTTTTTCTTTTTTTAATAAATCTGCAAAAATGTCAAAATTCTTTGCTTTTCTGTCAATATGGGGTGCTGTGTGTACATTAATGAGGAAAAAAATAACAAAGAGTGAAAAATGTAAGGGGGTCTGAAATCTTTCCGTACACTGTATACACTGTATATATACATTTAACTGCAGATGCGGAAAGAATATAGCCTATGTGGTGCAATATTTTAGCATCCTTTATTCTCCCTTGGTTATTATACTTTTCTGACCGTATGGTAGCTGCCAGTGGTGCCTTCTGACTGAAGCCAACATTTTATGATGTCGATCTAACCTCTTTAAGATCAAATAAAATTGTAGTTCTGGGGTTTTTTTTATGACTGTTGTTACAGCATAACATATCTCATGCATACTGTAACCTTGTGAACCTTTTGGGAGTGTTTTGTTGATCTTCCACAGGTAGTTGTGGCTGCTGTGACCATAGACTGTCAGATCACGCACAGACTCGGACACGAAAATGGTGGCAATAAAACACTAATGTTATAAAATAAAACAAAACAGAACTGTAAAAGTATGGACAATAAGAAATCATTCTGGACTAAGTATCGGGGTCGATTTTTGACCATTTCAATGTCAAATTGTGACGCCATTGAATTCACCTTCTCATCATGGGCTTTATGATGCATTATATACAAAAGGCAGAACTATTTATTATCTGCAATGTCATATTTAACAAAGACCAGCAGGACTATTTAATGTAAAGGATTTTAAATAAAACTGAGGTGTGCATCAGAGGGAATTATTCAGTGATCCTCATTTTGAAACAAATCAGTCCAATTAGGTTCACTCCAAAGTGACTTTCCCAGTCATTCATCCACGGAATTCTGCTGTTATCAATTAGAATTGTCGCTTCTAATCTGTGACAGCCTCCCAGACACTGGTCATTTCCCATTAGAGTCATTTTCCCCAAGATCCTGCTGGCCGATAGACATCTCTGACACTCAATAGAGGGGACGTAGAGGAGACAATAATTAAAGAGGTGGCATTTACTCCCAGTCAGGCTCTCTCAGAGATCTGAATCTGCAATTACCTTCCAGAAAATAGCATTGTCAGGACAGGGCCGGTGTTAATAATGGCTCCCATCTCAGGCTGGGATACTGGCCGCAATAGTTTCTACTGAAGCTGCACTTTGATTGTTTATCGCTTCACCCCAGGTTATCGTGCCACGGTACTGGAGTAAACGCTTAAAAAGAGAGAGCAAAAAAGGTAAGGAGAGCCTGTTTATTTCAGGATGCATATCACAAGTGTTACACACCATATTTCTTGGAGAAAATTCAGCCATTTTCTTGTAGGCATATCCTGTGTGTGAGAGAGAGGAAGAGCGACTCCAGGCATGCCCAAGTTCCCAGACACTTGATAAAATACAAAAGGACCATTTGCACAGAAGGCAATTAAAAGCTTTAGTGCTTCCTGCAGGCAGAGCGGTACTTTTGGAGCCCCAGTTGACACATGAGCCAGTACCTTATTGGAAAGGGCTGCCTTGTGCACTGAAATGGCACCGGTAATTTTCACCAAAATAGGCTCCAGGTAGTAAATATGGGCCAAAAAGAAGGCATCTGCATTAATCAATATGAAATTAGCACACATTTAATTTGCAGAGGGCAGTCGTGCACCTGCCCATAAATGTGATAAGCTGGATGTAGGAATGGCTTTCAGCCCAGGGCAAGACTTCACCTGCTAAAAATTTCTACGGAGCACTGGAGGATAAATTATCGATCCTGTTTACAAATTATATACAAAAGAGCAGCATTTTGCATTCCTTGAATTAGTTTTTTTCAAAAATTCCAAACACGTTTAAAAGTTAGAATATATTTGTATGTATTTGCTGTATTTGTGCGGTATAAAAATATTGGCGTTTTTGAATGTATAGTTTACTGCTATTATGACATCCTTTCAATAACACTTTTTACACTAAAGGCACCTTTAAAAAAAATTCAAGAGCTAAAATTGTATAAAATGAATAAACAATAATAAATCTAGGGCCATGTTGCACCATAGGATATCCCTGTATTTGGCCAAAGAGTTTGTAATTCTGGCTACAAGTCCATTTTTGAAAAAGTGGTATTGACAAAGCAAGCCGAAGCAACCCTGCATCGAGAGATAAGGTTGTTCTTGTACAGTATACAAAATCCACATAGTGAAGATGTAGTGTGGATTAATCGATTTGCATGTCTTTTACTCAACACGTGTTGGTCCTTTTCACATATGTGACCAGATTGGCTTATGCAGTGTTCATCCAAGCTATGCTTGTACCTCACAACAAGACAATCAAGTAAGGCAGTTCTGTCCAGTCAGCAGGTCATTATCTCAAAATAAACCTCAACCGGGTGATCAGGATCCCAACGTGAAGAGGAGGGGTCTTATATCATCTTGAAGGGGATTATTTTGTGACACTGACAAACTAATTGAACGGAACATTATCCCACTTATTGTCAGGCTATGGAATATTGTTTTGTATTGAAATATTTAAATAAATAGTTTCCCAGCAAAGAAGTTTCCTCCTTTTTTCCGTATCTTAAATAATGCTATGCAAATTAGCTTTGCATGCGTAAAAGTATTGATAGAAAAGCAATTTCTAGCACACTACTTTTTACATCATAATGTAAATTTAGGAACTGTTTCTTGCATTGTATGTGACTGTTTTTATGAATACTGAAGGTCTAATTTCAGGCATTTTTCAGGAGGATTCAGTGATTCATTTGACCAATAACCACTCCAGTCTTAGACATGGGGAAATTCTGAAGCTGTGATAAGCAACAACTCAAACTAATGTTCAAGATTGACTGTTGTTGTTTCAGTTTGCCCTCTGAATAACTTTGTTTGACTTAAAATGCCATTGGTCGCCGTAACTCGCTATCAGGAAAGGGTGCAGCAGAGACAGTCTCTGATCTCTCTCTGCAGACTGTGTCCTCCAGATCTGTCTCCTGCGCTGCACACGGACTCCTCGTTATTCAGCTCTGCAGTCGGCTCCTGCTCTTTATCACCCTCCAGGATCAGCAATCGCTCACTGACCACTCTCACATTAATGCATCCTGTCTGAAGAGCTGTCCACGGTCCTCCCAAAGCGCTGAAAACACAATAGGAAAAGTCCAATACAGTAGCTGTTGTGAAGAGGGAGGAGGAATGTTTTATAAGGGACCGTCTCCCTGTGATAAGGCCAGTGCTGAGCAAATTCACCAAAGAACATTCATTCATGTGAATCTGGAATTGAAGTTTAAATCTTGAAAGCTAGTGGCTGACAGCATTTCTAAAATGGATAGTTGCAGTTCCGAATGCTGATTGGTCAATACAGAGTTACAGCCATGCCAAAAAAAAACAAAAAACAGATTTACCATATCTACTATTTTCACAGAGGTTACATTTAAAATACATTGAAATCAGTAATATTGCAATTTAAAATTATGTTTTCTTTGAATATATTTAAGTTGTATGTAACAATGACATTACATATACGAGAGCAAGAGCGAAAATAACATTTTGGCATATATCTTTGCATTGTCCTCAAAGAAAATTATGGTAAGAAGTGATTTTTACTCTTACCTGCTCAGTATTGAGTAGAAGAAAACGATAAACAGCATTGTGACATATACTGTACACTCTAAGCTACCCTGTTCGCCTCGCTCCAGGGTGGAAATACAGATTTAGACACAAATAAAATACAAGCTCTGAGCTAACCTGTCATAGTGTGAGATTAGAGGGAGAGAGGAGCCGACGGGAGCTTGTCAGAGTGTAGTCAGCCTAGCAGAAAGCAGCTACATGAGTCAGACCAGAAGAAAGGAACGTTATCTCTGAGTTCCTTCTTAAGTAATAAGA
Organism: Enteromius afrohamiltoni; assembly: GCA_034779775.1. Classification (NCBI taxonomy): domain Eukaryota; kingdom Metazoa; phylum Chordata; class Actinopteri; order Cypriniformes; family Cyprinidae; genus Enteromius; species Enteromius afrohamiltoni. Next base: position 7,947,813 of record JAUYWG010000042.1, read on the forward strand.
TGTACACCTGCCATGACTCTGATTTACCATCTTCTCCTCTCGAACTGCTCGCATTCCTGCTCCCCATAAGTGCCAAATGTGGAGAGACTTTCAATTCTCTGGTGAACCAACACCTCCAGAAGAGATGTTCCCATATTTATGAAATAGTAGATGAATTAAGCATTTTATGACTTTTACCCTTTATTTGATCAGTTGATAACGGATGGTTTAATTAAACATGTCTATGTTGCATGTTAAAAACTGTTTTTTCAATTTTCAAATCCCTTGGTGTTTAACCTAGTTCTCTGCGCTTAAACTAAACCATTAACTGTGATGTTTGCACATCTGTAAATGAATTTGCCTTCACTTTATCTAATTAAAAAGATGTATTGTTTGGTAAATTAGTTTCAGAAGTGCAGTACTTCTCTGATAATATCAACTTGGAAAAACATTCTAGTTTTTTTCTCTGCATTTTAGTAAAATTAGTACCTAATTTCCATATGAAGCAGCTCTATTAATAATAGGGAGCAATATGTGCAATTTCTCTCATCATTCTATGGGAAATGAGCTATGAAGAATGATTGTAATTGTCAGTGGACATCTCATCGTGATAGAGCATCTGCTCTGGCTCTTCATGCTACATAATCAGCCCTGTTCTAGCCCAAAAGAACTAAAGGTTGACAGGGGAAAAATGCAGAAGAAAAAGATGTGTGAGACACCAGAGAATAACAGCGTTTAAATTCAACTTCTTTAATAAACGTAATATAACTTAACTCATATATTTCTCTTTAAAATCAAAATGTTTTGAAAATGGTTTCTGGCAACCTTTCAGCGTCTTTTCTGTCAAAACCAGCAGATTTCAATTAAGGGAATAGCTTCCGAATGAACAATCCAGTATTGTTTAGACTGAATTCCAGATCTTATTTCATACAGTGGGGGATGAGGGTCATTTTTCAAAGGTGTATTGTGCAACTTGTCCAATGACGACAGAAGACAGCTCATCTTAAAGGCATAGTTCAACACAAAATATTTTTGCAAATTAGTTTATTTCCTTTTTGGAAAAAATTGGATAAAATTGTAATTTCATTATTTAATTAGACCTACCAAACGATTCTCTGCAGTGAATGGGTGCCGTCAGAATGAGAATCCAAACAGCTGATAAAAACTTTAATCCACAAGTAATCCACAAGAGACCAGTCCATCAATCAGCTGTGTGTTTCTAATAAACAAATTCACAAAGGGATTTTAACTGTTTAAAAGGTCACTTCTTGCCAAAATACCAGACCACACTGTGTAAAAATAAAAAATAAAAAAATCGTATATTTCATTCCTGAGTTTCAAGAGTTCACGCTTTCCTCATAAATAGAATAGCTGGTTTGGCATGCTGTCAGGGGAGCGAGCCCAGGAGAACAGCGAACCCCAAACCCTAATGGTGTGAACCCTAGTGAGGACAGGGTTCGAAGTTCGGCTCGGTCCCGTACTGGGCCCCTGGGGGATGTGAACTGAATAACGGTGGAGAAGGGGAGGAGGTGGGGATGCTTGACGCGAGATGAGGATGGAATAAAATCTGGGGTTTATATAGTGAAAGGGAAATAAGGTGATTTGAAGTTGGTAAGGGAGCTGATTAGCTGATGAGCCACCAGCTGTGTGGGATTAATTCGTATTGCGTTCCTCTTGAAATGCGTTATTTGCAAAACGTTTACTTCATTCTTGAATGAAAATGCGTTTACTTGAGTAGAAAAAAATAACTAAAGCGAAATCATGTTTTCTGAAAATGAATCGCAATCAAACTCGTTTTCTTTCATAAAACAAACTAACAAAAATCTGTCAGTAGGAAAGGGAAAAATTATTTTAATAATTTTTATTAATTATTACTGATTCATGAGTTTTTTTTTAAAAAGAGAAAGCAATCTTATGGATAAAGGACTTGGTATTTTAGCCGGAAGCAATGGTTTGAAGTTAGAAACACATTAACTGTAGAGTATCCTCTGGTGAGTATGTGATGTAATGCTGAACTTCTCCAAATATTTTCTGATGAAGAAATAAACTCATTTACATCTTGGATGGCCAGAGGGTGAGTACGTTTTGAACATATTTTATTTTTTGGGTGAACTACTCTTAAGTCACCGGTTCAGGGTTAGTCCACTGTGTTCATCCATCCAAATGGATAGTTTTGGAAACGTGTATTTTGTTTAATTTCACACCTTATATATTACCACTGCTTAAAATTGTGTGATGTGCAATGTTTGTTCAGTGGATTAAACACTTGATTTAGTGGAATCTGTAAATGTTTCTAATGCAGAGATGCCTGGGTTCAACTGAGGAGTCAGTGGAGAAGGAAGACTCAGATGATCTGAACACTGGGCCAGTCACTGCCATGCTTCTACACAGCCAACACAGTTGTTAAAGAGATTAAAGGGGCTGCATGCACGGACTCTGGGAATGATAGATTTAGCAGGATCAAGCTCATTATAAATGCAGAGAGCTGTTAGTATGTGTGTGCGCAGCTCTGCTAGCTCAAGTGTGAAATGTTCTGTGTGGCTCTGAGAGGCTGCAAGGCTCCCACTGATCCAGCTGTGCACATCACTGCCTGTCCACACTCAAAAAGAAACATATTGCTGCTTTATTTGCATATAATGATGGATGCACAGAGACTACCATCTAAATTAGATGTGTGTGTATTGGATAAATATATCCGCAGTTGCATTTTTTCCTCTCACCCATAGACAAGAGGTTCTCCTCCCCCCCACTACCAAGACTGAACTGTTTGTGTCCTTCATCTTTAGTCTTTTTAAACTGAGTTTTGAAACTCCTCTTAAATGCATTTAAATTAAATTCAACTGAGTCTTTCAAAGGGACATTGCTAAAGTCAGGGACAATGAAATGTTCCATCCAATATGCAGGATATCTCATTTTCCTATAAGGTTACCTGTCTACTCTGAGTCATAGATGCATATTTGTAATGAATCTTACTGTTATATACTGATTTTAGAGCTGTCAGTTTAAAACACTTTTTATACAGTTAATTACATGATATGCAGATTATTTAATTAAATATACCTGCATGTATTTGCTTGTCAATGTTGACATTATTGTGGCAGATGTGTAAACCTTTAAAGTGACTCTGAATTGTTTAATTTACTTTATCATATATAATCAAAAAAATTTAAATGGTCATGACATGGTATATAATTTTACTCTAAAATGCGGTCAAATTTTTGGTTTTTAATCATTTCTGATGCAATTCAGTAAAATGCCATTCTTACAAAATCCCTGCATGTCACATTACACATGATTATACTTTATTTTAAATATGTATTTTCTATTTTTTTATCAATGATTTATTAGGGGGTTGGGTAGCCAAATTTTATGGACAAGCCACTTACAATGAACTCATGTAAAAACTTTATTGTACCACTGCTATATAACTGTATTATCAATGTATTATATGATCAAATTAAATATATCTAATCTATCTGTCTAAAAAATATATTTATCTATCCATCCATAAATTTAGTTTTATTTCCTTATATTATTTAAGCCTAAACACTGCTGAACACCTAAGTGCACCGCATGTATTCTTTATATTTAGGCAGAACAGCAAGCTTAAATTGCTCTGAAACTCTCTTTATAGGTATAGGTCAGGAGGCATGAATAACAATAATTAAAGAAAAAAAAATCAACCAAGCTTTTGCAAAAAATAAAAATGTACAGTACATATTCTCTTTGTGGTAGCTTTTATGAATAACAGAAAGCAGCATTGTGACTCACAGAGGGATACAAAAATAAAAGAAAGCAGAGAGAGAAAAGCATTCCAGATTTCATCAATGTTCATTCAGTTCGCTTAACGCTGATGGAAAGTCTGTATTTTGCTGTCGTGTAACATCTGTCTTTGGTCTGATTAGGTCAGTCCAGGGTCAGCTGGTCACAGTACTCCTATTTTCCATGTTCATCATTACATGGCTTGCCATTCAGCCTGAGGGAGGCTTTTTGCTACACATCAAAAATAATAATAGCAATGTCTTCATAGCTCTGACATTCAGTTTGGATGTGGCACAGATGTGCTTTTCTAGAGTTGTCATTCTGTATATCTTCTTTTGTGTTTTTCTCAGTGTGACTGCCATACTGGTGAATGTATATAAATTGCTTATTTCATCATGTAATTGGTTAAATATTGGCTCTTTTTAAATATTAGCAGTAGATGAAGAAAAACATCATGCAAAAGTGTTATAACATTCTTTTCATCAAAAGTCCTGAAAAAATCATCACAATTTCCATAAGAATATTAAGCAGCACAGCTGTTCTCAACATTGATGTTTCTGGAGCACAAAATCAGCATAATAAAATGAAGGATCATGTGACGCTGAAGACTGGTGTAGCTGTGTGGAGAAGAATAAAATCTTTTTAAAATATATTCAAATAGATATTATTATAATGATGAAATGAGTCTTAAAACATAAAAAGACCTTTCTGACCCCAAACTTTAACTTGTATGTATTTTTCAGTAAAAACTTTGAAACCAACCTTGGTTGACCACTAATACACTGCTGACTGTAGATTAAGCGTTTTTTGTTAACTAGCAGCTCCAGTATACAGATTGCTTCCCTTGTCTTAGACTGTAATTACTACAGCACAAGTTTAAAGCAACATCCAAGAATAAAACACACAATTATACATTTCAATGCCTGTCAAACTGTATAATGATCATTTAACTGTATTCACATCCATTGTGACCTTAGCCCTTGTCAGCAGAAGATTTTCATTTCAATATGCTAAGTATTCAAAAGAGAATGGCTGAGCTGTGCAATTAAGACATTATTCTTCATTTCTATTGCTCTGATTTGCACTTGTTTTCAGTATGCAACTTTACAGTATTTGTGGATACTGAGTAACCATCATTCTGGAGGTGTTGATGGATGCATTTTTTCCTCTTTTTCAAAAACTGAGAATCTTTAAAACTGATTAAGCTAAAAAAAAATGTAATGCTCATAGGCAATGTATAATGTGGAATCAATATTTCCAAGTCTTTGCAGTCAGCTGATGGTAATTTTATTAGGACTTTGTCCAGCCTGTGATGAAATGGAGAACATACGTCTCTAACTTTCAGTTCGCTCTCAAAATGTAATGTCTTTACCATTCACAGCTAACAAAGAGCTCAAACTCATGATCAAGGCATATTAACCATGAAACCCTAGCTTTGGAAACCATGTGAAAATGGTGTATCATTTCAGCAGTTAGACACATCCATGCTGATGTGAATGGGAATTAGTTATCACAGGCCTCCAGGGTATAATCACAGCACATTGTTTCAGAGTGGCTTACCCAAAGCTTCTTTTTGTTTGTCAGGAGAATGACATCAGAGGACCGCGGAGGACAGCGTGAGGGAAGAGTCATCTGCTCTCAACTATGGCAATCAAAGCAGAACTTGCCACACAAGCAGAGATTATTTATGCAGCTTGTTTTGCTTTCAGAACAGATGATGCATGTTCTGACGCACATTATCAACATTATATACAAAATGTACCAAAACGTGTGGTTTAGGTTCTATATAAACTCTTAAAATAACGGTTATAAAAAAGGGGGGTTTCAAAGCAATGCCATAGAAGAACCCTTTTGGCTCCACAAAGACCTCGACAGGTGATCTGATCAATCATAGCCTGAATCTGCCATTTTTGTCCAATAACCAATCCAGACCAGAGAGTATAGGTTAACGCTGGTGTACTTGAACATGGTGTAAATTGATGTCTTTCCACAGCAAAAATAAAATACCTTCTGATGTTCATTCATGATTATTTCATAACAGAAAGAGATTATCGGTTTATGTGCCACTTAACTAGGATGTGTTCTGTCACAACACATTAAACAGCCCTAAACTGGCAGGTCTGTGCGAAGGAAAAATTACATAATTAAGGTAGCTTATCTTGTAACTAAAAGTTTATTTTCAGAGGGCAATGATACTTTTCACATGCTATCACAGCTGACTTCTGTTTTACTTATATTTACTCATATTACTTCTATTAATATAACTAATTGATGTTCGGTGTTAGGTTTCGTACAATCAGGCAGCACATCCTAATTTTGCTGAGTTAGGCGTGTCCCTGTGTTAACATATTTTGTTGACCCTGGAACAACATTTTATTTCAAAATTTTAGTTTTGACCATATCTCTACACCTAAACCTAACCCTACCCATGAGTATTGCCTAAAATCAGAGGAAATGATAGATGAGTGACACTGATGTACAAGCACCAAACACTGACAGCTCAACTTCACAAAAACTATAAACTGGTTCTTCAAATCTGATTGGCTAATCACAATGTTTTTCCAGGGTGTTGACCCAGGGACACGCCTTACATCAGGTTCTGCCAATCAGGCATAGGGCGAAATGGACTGTGACGTGTTGCGAGTCCAGTTTGTCTGATGCCTTTCAACCGATGTCGTTTGGTCCATTGACAAAGGCCTTTTTGTCTGAGGCATGACGTATTTACATTTTATGTCCATTCGCTAAATGTAAATATATTATTTTTATTTTATTTATTTCTTCTTTTAAATTTTTTCTACAATTTTAAATAGATATATACAATTTGGAGTGGACAAATGTTAAAACGTCGCTGTGATAAAGTATTACTTTTCTCAAAGCTTGCTATACAGAGACAATCATTACTGAAACTGATTTAACGCTGATATTTCTAAGTTCGTAGGCTACAAACTGCAATTTAATGGCAATTTTGGTTCTATGAGGAAAGATGTATGCCATTCCTTTTACATACCGTGACATCCCTGTAACTCACTAATATAGTATAGCCTTTCTGTGTTGCTGGGCCGAGGCGCGCCCCCGGTTGGCGGAATTGCGTACAGCCATGAGATTGAGTTGAGCGCGGCCACGTCTGCTCACGCTCCTGCTCTTTCGCTTCCTTCATTGGCAGGATAAGCAGCACACTGGAAGCTACTGTGATGGGCTGCTTTTGAAAAGACACAAATACACCTCAATCGTAAATAATACCGATTAAACTTAACAGATCCACAAGGACCTCCCGAATCTTGAATTTCACAGTGTTGACAGAATGACGAGAAAAGGTTTGTATTTTAACTGATCTACTTTTGTCAGTGTTTTGGATATAGTTTAGCTTGCTAACCACATAGCCAACTAGCCGACAAGAATTTGACTAGCTCAAACAAAAGACTTGATTCCTTTTGTCCCTAAAAGACTAGATTGTTTCATTGATATACTGGGCTTTCAGTTAATGATATGTAGCCAGTTAAGAATTAAACGATATAAGCTGAACACACAATTCTTTTCATAAGATTTTGTGTTTGCATTCTTGCTAACCAGTTTCTTTTGCCATATTGACCAAGCCCAGAACAATCTGATTTAAACACACGAACATAACTGAACAACAAAAACACCAATCTGTTATGTGTATAGTTAACATTTTAATTTGAAGGGCCTGGGCTGTATTGGTTGTCAATTCAATTTAGTAGCATTCATTTCGGATTTGAACTCACTGAACTTAAGTTATGTTGTAAATATCATAATGATGTTGATCCTAATGACAGTCTGGAGTTCAATCAGAAGTCATACAGCTATAAAAGTTTTGGCTATACGTCATTATAGCATATGTTTTGTATTTACAAATGTGATTTTAGTTATTGTCCGATTATGTCATAAAGTACTGATCCTATTTTAATTAGGAACTGTTGAATGCTTATGAGTGGATTGAAATGGCAAAAATGTGAAAGTTTATCACATGATAGATATGCATTTATATTCACAGGTTGGGATGAGGAGCCCTTGGATCATGCTGTAATGTCACAGTAAAACAAACTTGTTTCTTCAGTAATTACGTGATACTTGTGTACAGTGGCATCAAGAAATGAAATTCAAGATATTTACTAAAGCTTAGGTGAGTCAGAGGACCGTGTGCAGTTACCATTTGAACTCAGATTTTGTTCTCTAAAGTTTTGTTTTTAATCATTTGATTAAGAGTGAAATATAGTCAGCTGTATTTGTCTGTTGGTTTACTAAAATACAACTAATGTGCCCTTGACTATACCTCGTCAACAAGGGCAAGTTCAGACCTGCCTATCAGGCCTGTGCCAACAAGCCATTTAGTGACTACATTGGTCTTAACTGATTCTGATGTTTTTTGGCATCATCAAGCACAGCTATATTTAGTTTCTCATAAGCATTTTTATAGCTTTAAAACACATTTTTTTTCACACTGCAGACTGGGTTGTTGTGATATTGCACGTTTCCTGTGTCGTGAAGCTTATATTCTTTCATTTCCTTCCTCCACTTTGACACCTAAAAGCATTTTGATAGATTCTGTGCCCAGAGTTGGGGTTAGCAATGATTCTCATTTGACCACAAAATGGCTTGCTGATGGCAAAGTCAAAGATTTGATATTTTCGGGTCAGGAGGAGAGGCAGAAATTGCTGCCGTTTATTTTTCTTAAACGGTGCCTATGCTCTGTGTTTCCATAAAGGTTAAGTGGTGAAAGCTTTGGGACCGTCAGCGCTTCTTGTAGTGGGGAGTGAGCTGGCCATGTCAGGGGTCCCAACCCCTCCTCCCCCAGGGGAGATGTCCAGTGGACCTGTGGCGGAGAGCTGGTGCTATACCCAGGTGAGATGGACCGATAGCTCAGGAAGTTATGTACAGGCTAAAGTATTTTAGAAGCTATTTATATAGCAGATCGACCAAGTGTTTGTTTATATCATTGCAAAATTGAAACTGCATTATCACACAGCTTTGTATGGGTATATAAAGTTAGATATATGTTACATATATGACGAGATTATATATGGTGTAGCAAATTTTTCTATTGCAATGCAAAAATACCCACTTTTTATAAGATGATATGTACTATAAAGCTTTATTTCTTTATATAAGCCAAAGAGTAATATAAAAAATATTAAAAACATTACAATTTCTATAACGCTGACTTTAAAATCCGACCATTCTGTCATTCTTAGTATGGCTTTCTAAAATGGCACGGCTATAGCTTGGGCAAATGCATATGTTTTGATCTCTTGCTTGTTATGGTGCTGTGCACAGTTTGATCTAATGGAGGGTAATCAGTGCATTAAAGTAGATAGGGTGACACTTTATTGTGCAAGTGATAATGAAACTCAAGCAGTCATCATAATGTGGTCATGCTGGTTTATCAGATACGGTAAAATGATACTGAGACAAATTTCCGACTGGTAAGACTTAACCTCAGGCAAATGCAATGCAAAGTTGAAAAGGAGCTGTTTAGTTGCTTACAAATGAATCAGATATTCGTTAAAAAGTCACATTTTGACGTTGAAAGCTGTCTGCTCATTTGTACTTGTACTATATGGCTTGTTGTTGTCTAAGAATGACTGCTCGTCAGTATGTTTGTTGAGGGTTATCACTTTTCACTGATGGTAATCTTTGATGATCTTGTAGGTCAAGGTAGTGAAATTTTCCTACATGTGGACCATAAACAACTTCAGCTTCTGTCGAGAAGAGATGGGTGAAGTATTAAAGAGCTCTACCTTCTCCTCGGGGCCTAATGATAAGATGAAATGGTGAGGAGCCATTGCATGTGTTTGTGTGTGTTATAATGTTCTTGTGCCCATAAAACATCTCTCGCCGTCTTTGTCTGCCTTCAGGTGCCTACGGGTCAATCCGAAGGGACTTGATGATGAAAGTAAAGATTATCTATCACTATATTTGCTATTAGTTAGTTGTCCAAAAAGTGAAGTAAGAGCCAAGTTCAAGTTCTCTTTACTGAACGCTAAACGGGAGGAGACAAAAGCTATGGGTGAGGACTTTGCCTTAAATTAGAAAAACAAATGATTGGAGTCATGTTGTTTTTAGTCCTGCATAGATTTTTAATGTCAAGTTTCTTGAACTTAAATCGTTATTGGCTGATTGCTTTTGGTTTATAACTTACTTGCTGCTTACTTCTCTATCCAATGCAGAAAGCCAAAGAGCCTATCGGTTCGTCCAAGGCAAAGACTGGGGCTTCAAAAAATTTATTAGAAGAGATTTTCTGCTTGATGAAGCAAATGGGCTGCTACCAGATGATAAACTCACGTTATTTTGTGAGGCAAGTATGCATTCACGTTTCAAGTGCGCTATGAAATCAACAAAGAATTCCTACAAATTAACGAAATTCTCAAACTCATTTGCAGTACAAATCTTTTGGCGTTTACTTCCAGATCCAGATTTGCTTCTGTCTTTTAGTTACACTGACATGGTCATTGGGGTGATTTAGTATTGATTTTTTCCATAGAACATGGAAATGTGGAACATGCAAAATGTGTTTTTCTCTTCTGAAGTGGGTTGCAGATTGAATTTCCTGCACGTAGCATTCTCTGATCCGTTGGTATGAATATGCTAGTAGCCGTTTGACAGCTCGCCCTTCTCTTCAGAACATAGCAGGATAGAGACGTCACCTAGAGCGGCAAATGAAATGGGTTGTCAAATAAATTTACTGTAACACAATTATGAGTCTTGCTTGAAAAATAGCCGACATGCCTGTTGAGATCCGCTGCAGGGTTTAATATTTGCAGGGAAATTGGCAATATCACAAGGCAAAGTTGAAACTAAATGCAAATTGCAGATATGTTTTCCCTCATTAATTGGACAGTTTTTGTAGATGATTATTACCAGAAAATCTATTAAACAACTGCAGGATGCTTTCATCAGCTGAGTTTCTGATAGCTGCAGTTTTTTTTTTTTTTTGGCTATTTCATTAACCTCCATTTTGCTCAACACTCTTGAATATTTTATTAGCGGGCCAGATTGCTAGTACTCTAAATGAGTTTGTCAACAGTGTATACTGAGAACGTATAAATAGGAGCACTTAGTCAGTTAGTACTTACTTAATAAGACCTGCATTTTCACGGGCTGGTCTCAATTTCTGCTGCAGTCACATAATTAAAGCAGAATAATTATTTTAAGCAGCCTAGTGTTAGAGGTCATATTTTGTCATGGATGACATTGCTTTCTTTTGGTTGCAGTCAAATTCGCCATAACACACTTTTACGCAGTTCAGAGAACTAAATCAGTGCTGCATATAGGACTGCATCATAATAGGGGGGAAAAAGTGGCATCGCTTTATATAATACAAAAATCTCAATTCACAGTAAATGAACCAAGAACCTAAAAACACTGTACAATATCATTAATGCCATGCTTCACTCTGACAGTGGTAAAGCATACTGTATATTTATTTAATGAATCAAACCAAGCCATTTTGCAATATTGATTTGCAGCCCTAACTGCAAGGTAACATGCATAATGTATGCATTAAAAAAGCAAGCAGAACCGTATGATGACTTTTCAGTGAATTGCATTGGATAGGTTTAATGGGACTTGTGATTCTTGTTAATTAGGTAAGTGTTGTCCAGGACTCTGTGAACATCTCCGGACAGTCCAACATGAACATGTTGAAGGTTCCGGAGTGCCAGCTGTCCGACGACCTGGGTAACTTGTGGGAATGCTCACGTTTCACGGACTGCACTCTATATGTGGGAGGGCAGGAGTTCAAAGCCCACAAATCCATCCTGGCAGGTGAGTCTAATCCAGACCCCCAGCCCTGCTGACGACATCAGCTCCATGTCCTCTCATCCCAGCGATGCTAGCTCAGCACCCACCCTTCTGACGGGTTGTGTTTGTGTGTGGGGAGACAGTTTGTGTGACCTTGGCGGGAGTGTTTTTTTCTTTTGCTTTCTGAGGTCGTAATTCTTCAATATGACAGATCTAGATTCATCACTGAAAATCCAGCTAATGTCCTCAAAGGACGACAGGGTTCATGAATGTGACTTCTGGTTTTTGTTTCTTTTTTCCCTGTGTAGATTGACTTACAGGTCAGAAATAATCTAATGAAAACTGCACACTTGCGTTTTATTTTATTTTTTTTACTGTTACCACGTATAGAGAGACACTCATATAATGTGACTGACACATTTATTGCTTTTCTGACAGCAAGATCACCGGTCTTTAATGCCATGTTTGAACATGAAATGGAGGAAAGTAAAAAGGTATGCATTTGATACTTTTTATATTGCAATACTGGTTTAGATACGTTTGCCATCGTACAGCGTACAAGTTCATAAGCTGTTTTTGTTTTCTTGTAGAACCGAGTTGACATCAGTGATGTTGAACCGGAGGTTTTCAAAGAAATGATGGGCTTCATATACACAGGAAAAGCACTAAATTTAGAGAAAATGGCTGATAGTTTATTAGCCGCAGCAGATAAAGTAAGTCTAAAGTTTTATGAAATCTTTAAATTACCCTAAATGTGTTTCTATTAAGCATCCGTTGATGTGTTTTATGTTTTTTTTTTTTTTGTTTAAGAGAAATCCACTACCATTCAAAGGTTTAAGGAGTAATGAAAAAATACTTATTTTATTCAGCAAGGATGAATTAAATTCATTAAAAGTGACACAGTACATTTGTGGTGTTATCCACCTTTTTCCTGAAAGCTGAAGTAAGTCTATGGGTGAGGCTTCCGGTTCATTAGAAGCTATAGCAAATAACAACGTTCAGTAAATGGTAAATCTGTTTTCACTACAAACCAGAGTGTTTATAATTAAGATAATACATTAAAATAACATAAGGCACACCAATTTTCAATTTCAAGCAGAAAAACTAATATTTTTACATCAGGAAAAAGGTGGATAAACTCTGCTTTAAATCTATTTCCTTTCTAGTCAAGTCAAGTAGGCTTTTATTGTCATTTCAACCATATACAGTAGTACACGATGAAACGAAACAGCGTTCAAGGTGCTACATATGACAAAAGTTACAACACAAAAAAATTAACAGAAAAAACTGACTAGCTAGTTAGCTAAAAAGAGATATCAAGATTAACATTATAAAAATTAAACTAACATTATACATTTTAAAAAATATAACAGACTATCTATCTATTTTATCTAAAGTCCTATACAGAAAAAGACAACAAAGTGCACGTGCAAATGTGCAGACAAAAGTGACAACATAACCGCATAATATGTTACAGTGCTCTGCG
>JAUYWG010000042.1:7970180-8000814 GCA_034779775.1 Enteromius afrohamiltoni
GAGATATTTTTTCTAATATATATATATATATATATATATATATATATATATATATACTAAGTCAGATTATAAAACTAACCATCTTCAATCAACATACAATTACATTAATATTATAAAAATAATATTACAGTGTATTGTTACAATGTGCAATCAAATATTTGTATTTAGTAATTTTTCTTTTTTTTTCTATATGTAGTAAGTCTTTAAGTAAGTTCTTTAAAACTGTGATATCTTTTTTGATAAAGAAACATTCACGAGAACAGCGTTTATTCAAAATAGAAATCTGTTAACATTATAAATGTCAGCCTGCCAATGCATGAGAATTAATTTCTTTTAGAGAAAATTCTTACTGACCTCAACCCTTTTAAGTGTAGTGTATGTTATACATAGATATCGGCATAAATAATCTAACCACTCTATACCTCCAAAGATGGCTTATAAATGGGATAAATATCTGTAATTTGATAAAGTATTGTACAATGTATCAGTCACCCAGGGCGAAAGCTGGCCTATCGACAGCACCATAATATGACATCCACAAAGTAAGAGAAGAATCAGTCTAGACGTTCATCTGTAATGAGCATTATGGAGCAAGCTGTCTGCCAGTCCCTGGGGTGGACATATCTTTTACGGCTTGACATAAAGGTAATTGCCGTGGTGACCAGAACTAGCCCTCTAGAAAGTTATTAAGAAGTCAGGGACATCTCAGTGGCGGATCATGGATGAGGATGCTGTTAAAATGCATTTGCTTCGTCTGGCTGTAGCACACCTCTGATGGCTGAGATGTCTCTCCAGCCCCGGGGCATGAATCTGTTTGGATGTCAGACCTGCACCTTCTTGTCATTTTCCATCCATTTCTCTTTCTTTTTCTGTCTCCCTATTTCTCAGCCCCAGAGACTGTTTGTTCAGCATAATAGTGCAGCTGTGATTTGTACCTTATTTTGAGAATTTATTTCCTTTTATTTTATATTCTGCCTTTGCTTAAAGTGACAGTTCACCCAAAAGAAAAAAATCATGACATTATTTAAGACTGAAATACATTGCGTTTTTTCTTCTGCATAGATTTTTGCTAGGATTTGTACTCTGGATGAGTCAACAGTAGTTGCTTGTGGATATGGACAGTCATAGTTGATCAATTTCACAGAATATTTGATTTTAAGAACACAATCTTTTCAATGAGGCATGTTTCTGCACAAGTTGGTTAAGCCTAGGGACAATCTGGACGTTGGGTAGTGTGTAATCCTCATTTGCTTAGTATATTAAGCCCATTTATTCTCTAAACGTAGCAAGTGGATGATGCATAGCGTATTAAAATCTGTTATTTTAAAATACCTGTATTGCATTTCAGCTTTTCACCTGTATTATGTCATTTCATTCCAACTGTATGGTGCTATTTTGTTAAATGGATAATTTGTTTGAAGAACTATATATAGTACAACTCAATGTCACATGGCTGTTGAGTTCCAAAAAAAGCAAAAAACACCAGAAACCCAATGAACACCGTAGGAATTATGTGTGATATTAAATATTTTTGAAGTAATATATGAAAAACAGAAGTTGTCTGTAATTTAACAACAACAGTTACCTCGACCAGAACTCAAATCAAGGCCATGTCAAGAAAAGAACTGTTGCTATTTTAAATCTAAATTAAATCTAGTTTAGTCTGTTCATTGCACTAGTGTATGTTCCTTGCATCATTGAATGACTTCAGAAGTGGAATATAGTTCCTCATTAATTAATTTATTCGTTACTATGGATTCATTTGTTCATGCCAGTCATTTTTGGGGGAGCTTGAAAGGCATCACTATAAGAGCTGTGAAGATTTCTGCAAAAAAAATAACAGCTGTATGACTTATGGATCATTAAATGATGACAGAATATTAATTTGAAGGCGAATTAAGCTGTTATTGTTATAATATATAATTCCAATAATCTTTTTTCATTTCATTTCATCATTTCATCAAGAAAAAAACACCTTAGTACACCGTCGTCATATATACCACACCCAACATCCAGGCCAAATTGTCTATTACACTAAAAACATAAAAGGGCATTTGATTTAGACAAGTCACCCGTAATTCAAGCAAACTGCAGTTTCTTGTTGAACAGTACTGAACATGGCAACAGCTGCCTCTCCATTACACCTGTCCAGCCCACTGTTCCTCCCCAAAGTCTCTGTCATTTTACTCCTACCTTTGTCTCGCTTTCTATCTCTCTCTCTCTCTCTCTCTCTCTCTCTTCGTCTCCCCCACTGTTTCTACTGTGTGGTGTTACATAGCATTTCATTTGTAATGATTCACACAAAGAGCAGTTTCAAGAGAAGGCCCCAAAGGTCTGGAGGAAGCAGGTGGGGGCCTGTGTCTACACACAGCCGCAGAATAGATTGCTACCCTGATGGGTGAAACAGCCTCACACCCGAAACCCATCACTCTTAATCAAGAGCCGGGCTGCTAACAAATGGCAGGTGTTCAGTGGAGAGGATCAAAGAGAGAAATCCTCACCCTCAGCCGGGACTGATCGCTGTAGCACTGTACGCTGTGCTGCATGTCTAATGCCATATAATCCCCCCTGTCATTAGCACCTGACCCTTACAGCGCCAAACGCTCATGCATGGCTGCTTCAGTCACCGGACCCTTAAATCATCCGGTCAGAACTGTAGCCAATCAGAGGTACGGTCGCTTTCAATGACTTGCAATTAAAGTGATGTGAGGCCAGTGAAATGCATGCTTGAACATTCATATGGAACTCAGATTTTACAATTCGGAACATTTCAAAACTCATGATAAAGTAAAAAAAGAGAAGGATTAGAAGACCCACACATGACTTTCTCTGCTTAATTTCTGTGGTCATATTGCGATTTTGCATCATAAATGCAATCTTGGAATCTTTCCAACTTTTTCTTGATGGGTAAAAATGGGCAGCGCCGATTGTAAATTCTATGGGTAAAGCTTCGGGTCTAATTCGTGTCCAACTATTTTTAGCTGTACAAAACAGTTCGTTTTTCTTGATAGTGAAAATTGGTCTGTCTTATCATATTAACAGCTTAAAGAATCAGGGTTCCCGTGGTCTAGTATGCTGTATAAGTCCTAAGTAAAATTAAATTTTTTGTTTTTGGATATATATTTTTTTAGATAATACTATTTTATTGGCTGTGAATTTTGTATATAATAAATACTTGCATATATAAGCAAATTACAAACAACTGGAAAAGTGTTAATTGAATTTATACAAAATTCTGAAAAATTATTTTAGTAACATTTTGTTTGTCTATGGACATTCCTACATTCCTAGCTTCTATAAATGTACAAAAACTAATATACCAGAGAAAAAACTAACCTAAAAGTGCCTTCAAATACTTTTGCACTTATTATGTTTAGTGGTTCATTTCAGTCTTTTTTAATAGCTAACTTGATTAAACTGCTTTGAATGTAGTTTGCATTTGTAGGTCAAAATAAAATGCCCATACTACCTATAATAAAAGATCTCAGCACCTTTAATATAAAAGTCGTGGCCTAATGGATAGGGAGTTGGACTTGTAACCCAAAGGCCGTGGGTTTGAGTCCCAGGTCTGGCAGGGATTGTGGGTAGGGGGAATTCCCAGCACTCTCTCCACTTTCAATTCCACGACTGAGAGGGTGGCACCATGGGTGAGATCCTTGAGCAAGGCACCATTCCCCCAGCTGCTCCCTGGGTGCCACAGCAATGTCTGCCTACTGCTGTGTATGTGTGTGGTGTTCACTTGTCACTGCTGTGTGTGCATGTTGGATGGGTTAATTGCAGAGCCACTTCACTTTCACTGTCTTTATTTGGTCAATGTTATTAAATAAATAATAAATGTAAATTATTATAAAAGTACAACTAACAGGAAATTAAGTTGTTATTATTAACCATTTAACCAATTGTGTTTTGTCTTTGATGTCTGCTAACATCAGATATAGTATGAAGCATTTTGGGTCATGCAGCAGTTGTTAACAGAATGAAACAGTTGGAATAACAAATTAAACATGTTTTAAACATGTTTAATTAATTGCATGCATTAACACACTTTAAGTCAACAACCGTGGCATCAAGCTGCTATCAAGGGCCAATACAATGACAGGGTTAGACAAGGTGCTATTGTGTTATACTGTACATCATAATTTGTTAACAAGACCAGAACTGTTACAGTAGGTAAGAAGTGGTTCTTGTTCTTTTCCCTTTAATACCTGTCGTTTCTTTGTTCCACACTCTGCTGGTGTAACTATCATCCCATCAACACCTCTACAATCCCATTATACCCATCTGTCTGATCTTTGTTCCAACAAATGTGTTTGACATTTCCTCAGCAAGAATAACAACTATGATCACAAGTTTCACATGCAAAAACAGCACTGGAGAGTAAAATGTTGGCAACACTTTTTGGGATTGGGAGCACTTCAGATGTTCTTTGTTCACCTTCTTAATTTCCCTCTTTGCTTTGGATGGAAGATCATATAAATATAAATAGTGAGAATCATCACATTGCGTGTGAAGCATATGCAGCCAGCCCTTCCTATCTGTCAGCGCAACATTAGAACTGACAGGACAGATGTCTTTGTTCTTTGATTAGGAGGAATCCTAACTGTTTTTAGACATACCAGTCTCTTTTTTGTAGACACTGAAACAGCAGCAAAAAAAGTCTTTTTTGGTTTCTCAGAGAGATGATAGGTTCTTCATTGAAGAGCGCTGACATGACCACATCAGAGTGACAGAATAAGAGATGAAGGGATGAATTAAAAGAAATCTAGTCATAGCAGAATAACTGAAATGTTTTAATCTCATAACATGATCAACAAATACTAAATCTGCACACATTCTAATTCTTTCCTCTTTTTATTTCTTTGTTCTGGTTCAATTATTTGTTAGATTTTGTTTAAAAGTCTTTGTTATACTCTGTATTTATTAATTTCAGTTTCAGACACAGAAACATAAATAAAGTCACACAGTTTTGAAAATGAAAAGTGTGTTTCTGCATCTGAAATTGACATTAATACTGACAGTGTAAGAAAGAGTTTTTTTTTTATTGTGAAGTAAATAAATGAGCACAGGTTTTGGGTACATGACCATACTAATAAATAACACACAAACACATGCCAGCCTTTGATGTGCACACTGGGTCACGGAGATGCTTCACAACACATCTATCATGATAAAACCCCTGAAATATACAGGCCTGTCCTTCAGCTCTGGAACACATGAAGTCACAATTTCCAGCCCATAAGTGGAAACGCATTGATTTTATATCTCAGGTAATGGATGACAATGACATTACATCCATGGCAAAAAATAAAAGTCAGAACTTTGAAGTGACATTAACATAAACTGTCTGCTGCATGTGTGAGGCACATATTCAGGATTGAATTTGTAAATATTAAACCTTTCTGAGAAATTGTACTTCAAGTGACTAAGGACCCAAAATAACACATTTTTACATTTTTTTTAACAATTATTTAGATTCATGCAGTAATACATTAAAGCTGAATTATTAAAATATTTTTAAACATGGGGCCAAACATTGTACTGCATATTAATGTGTACAATCCTGAAGCAAATAATAAGAAATATTATTATTATTAGTATCTATCTGAAGCCCACATGTCTTGTCATATCTATTTATTACAGAGAAAAAAGGAGGTCACTTATAAAAAAAACAATAAAGCAAACCAACAATGATGGTAATGTAAATTGCACCTGCTTTTGGGTGTGACATTCTTTTCCTCTTTTTTTCCCCCATATGAAATTAGCAAACACAAGAAACCACACACCACCAAACATCACTGCTTATAGCGGTAAATGTCACAGACAACATTGTTTATGAGGGATTACTAAGGCAGGCATCTGGAAAGCAACAATGACCCCAATATAGAGACAGATACACATCAGTGGCATATAAGCCCGGCACTGATAGTGCCAATCTAGTGCGAAACGCTCATATTTACAAACGCACTGGCAGAAATCCTCATGTAATCTCTCTCGCAGGAATTTCTGGGTTACTGGACCTACATACACATTCCACGATTCCATGCCATCCTTTTCCCCCATATTTGGTGTCCTCAGCCCAATTCTGAGAGCCCGATGTACGTTCCCCCCTCACATGGCAAATCCAGCGAGGGCTTGATGTGAAGACTCGGGCTGCAGCAGGTTCTGAAGAATATAAACAGCGTTTTTATTGTCCGGAGGGACGGGTGTGTGAAAGAGACGAGGGCCTTATCACAGCCCAGCAGCTCTGTAATTCGCCTCCGTGATACAGCACCAGAGCGGAGAACCTTACACGGCTGGCACAATCCAAAGACGGATTAGTTTTTCTGACATAAGCTTCCTGAAAAACTAATCAATCAGGCCATGCGGCATTATCAGAGGCATAAGATTAAAGCGTGGCTCCTAATCCGAGCACTGTAAATTTTTAGTAAATTCTCCACCGCTAGTTTTCCTCCAGTAAATAAATAATGAAATCAAAGCTAATTGTGCACAAAGACAGCGGGAGAGCTGGACAACCTCACGATAGGGAATTCACTGCGAATCATTATTCCAGCTTTAAATTTGCTTTCCATAAACCATTTAAGTCTGCTTACTCAAATGTGCCCTCTGAGTTAAGATTTCGTCTGCGAGCAGAGTTTCTGATGAAATAATTGTGAGGACTTCAAAATTACAGACACTTGCGTGTCATTCTTACTGACCGACATCATGTGAGTGTTTCTCAGTCTTTCGTATAATGAACAAACATCTGTGTGCTGCTGGAGTAAGTTGGATATTACACACTACCTTCCTCAATCACCTTCTTGCAAACAACAAAGGGGTGCTCCGTAAAAAACCTAAGCAAAGATTGATGGCTGTTATGCTTCTCATGCATGAACAAGAGCAAAGCACTATGATGGGCAAAGAAGGAAGCGTTAAAGAGAGCGGCGCTCTGGCAGCAAAGGCCAACTGTGCTGAACTTCGGCCATGCAGAGAACAATCATTATACAAAGATGAGGAATAAAAAAGGAAATATGTCTAAACAATAGAGTCGTGGGGTTGTGCTCAAGTGGATTTAGTGCTGATCACATTGTTCTCCGTCCTGCTCTCAGAGGTTGACTGCAGCAGATGTCATGGAATGAATAGTTACTAGTGTGAAGGCTCTGACCCTCTTATCTCTCCCCAGGGAGCAGCACAGATGCTGGGCTACTTCTACAGTATTTGAATCACTGTGTGTGTGTCTGTTAGAGAGAGAGAGACTGAGAGAGAGACTGTAGGGACTCAAATCCATCGGGAGGCTGCCTTTGGAGCATTGTACAAAAGTGGATACTCATAGACAGAAGCCATTCCCACAGGTACTGTTTCTAAAGAGTGCAGTAGACTGGCAAATCTTAAAATGTGCAAGGTTGGGCTTTATAAATACATCTAACTAAAAAAATACACTTGTATGCAGCTCTGTGACACTAGTGGTTTGGAAATGTTTTGTATGGCTGTAAGAGTTTTATCCCAAAAAAATAAATAAATAAATTACTTTTTTTCCAAAAATGCATATGATGTGCACTCTAATTAAAATATATTTGTTAATAAGACATATGGAAAAAAATTAATAATACACATATTTGATTTATCTCCATAAATAGAAAATGTAATACTTAATACCCAGCTGCAATGGTTAATAAGCTACCAGCAATATTTGTTTTTTTATCTGCTATCCATCCACACTTGCATCATGTACATCTATAAAAAAATACTTCTTCCAATATTTGAGCTTTTTTTCTGAAAAAAAAAAACCCAAACAATTTAAGTGGTGTTGTCCTAAATTCAGCATATCTAAAGTCATGAAGTTAATGCAGTCAAAATGAAATCTGTGCTTCAAAATAGTTTCCATATATTGCACATTTAAAAAAACCCACCACATTTATAATAAATCATTTTAAAAACATTAAAAGTGTACTGTTATTTAATTTCAGTATTTGAAATTTACTGTGAAAGAATGTATGGAAAATAAAAGGTTAATAAATGTGTCTTTCTGCTGTCAACCATAAAAATACATTCAAAACACACTTGCATCACTGATTGATTCACCAGAATTGCACATAGTGTATACTGATATTTCATTTCAATTAAGTAGTTTCCCTAAAATAGACACGTGTTCTACACTAAATTTGCCTCACTGCTTTAAATTGCTTAAAGTTTAAACATAATGCAATGCAGTTTTCACAAATGTTAAAATATAAGGGATGGTACTCACCTTGTGCAAACAGAACAGCAGCAAAACAGCTGAAATAATCTGCATCTTGACTACAGAAATTGCCTTTTGACTCTTACTTGAGGTGAGAGAAGCAAATATCCAGTTCACAGGGTTTACAAGACGGTGCCATTGCTCTCAACTACCTGAATTAGAAAATGAAACGAAATGCAATGCGTTTATATGAAAATTATTGTCTGAAGAGTTGAATGGCATCAGACTCCATAAAGCAAAGTGTTTGCTTACCCTTGGCAAAAGGTGTTGATCATGTTGAAAAGTGACGGTAACCAGCGGGGTTTATGACGGCGCAGCTGGAGAAGGTCCCGAAGGCGTCAGTGAAGCTGATAAATGCGCTCGGGACAGAAAAGGCTGTTTTTGAACGAGGTTTTTATTGGAAAGTAGTGTCCGAGTGACTGTTCAATAGATCGACGGAACGCAGCGATGACTTACGGAACGCGCCGAGTCCGCTCAGTGAGAAGGTGTGAAGCCTCGCAACATTTTGCGTGATTGATGCGACTCTCCGCTCGCGCACTCCGCCGTATGCCTTCTTCTTTATGGCAGTCTGTTCTGATTAAAGTTTTACACCGCCCCAAAGTAGATTCGATCTTTTACCAAAAGCTCAATATCTTAGTTTGTCCGTCTGTAGTTTGATTTGTGAGTGTGTATGTGTCTGGTGATGTGAATCCCTCTTTGAAGTGCTCTTCAGATTTAGCGCCTGCGAGGGACTCTCAAGTGAGAGACGTCAACTGATTAACCCGTTGTAGACACGTGTCTGTTTTTTCTTGTCTTTATCTGAAGTGAGGGTTTTATGAACATAACGACATCATATCCTATCATATAAATTAGCCGCGTTCATGTTTTTAAAGTTGTCTAAATTCCAAAAAGATTGAGGTTAGGAACAAAGGTGTTCAGGTAAGCTAGATAAAACCGTTCATAACGTAATTAGCAAGTTTGTAGTCTTATTTAATAGGTTTGTTATTTAATGAATAGCTAGGCTGTACAGTTAATAGCATTAGAGAAAAGTAGACAGTGAAAGGATTTAGTCAGACTTTTACCCAAGGTGAATTATAGTGCAAAACAACCGTGAAAGCATTGCAGCTACACCCACACGGCAAGATTAAAGTGTTGACATTGCACAAAAATTGCAAATGTGTCCTCTGACTGTGTCTGGAGTTGCTATGCAGTTAAATTGTGAGCAGTGCAACTTCAATGAACGCAGTCCCGCCGATCTCGTGGATAAATGTGTCAATAGCGCCACCGCGTGTTCAAAATGACTCAAAATTATTGACACTGCTGTGTTAATAACGTATAATTTTCAATATCAACTATTCTTTGGATTAATTAAAATATTTACCAAAAGTAAACGGGTGTTGTAGTAGTATTTAAAGTATCGGTAACACTTGTAGCCTATTAAATAACATGAACACACAGTGCATTTATTACACTGTTTATTAATCTTTGATAATGTTAGTTATTGAAAATACATTTGTTCATTGTTTATTCATGTTAGTTCACAACACAGCACAAACACAACTTGTGATTTTAATAAAACATTAGTAAATGCTGAAATTAACATGAACTATTTGTAAAGATACATCATTGTAAATTGTGAAATGTTTCCACATTCATTTGTGCTTAGCTTAGCCTACTCAGCAGCCTATTCAGTAAATTAAACATGCCAAATTTTGTAAAACTACTGTTTAGTTACAATATTTTCTTGATATACTGGTTATCCAAGGAAAACAGATGACAACTGCTGTTAAAATCCTCATATCCTGTTACTTTCCATTTATGAAGCACACATTGTGTGCCTACTAACTATTTAAACAGTAAATAAATTAATAGATTCACTGACATAGCAGTGTATACCAGCAGGTGGCAACTGGATCAAACAAAAACTGAACTAAACAAATGAAATATTTCACAAATAAACATATCCAATACAACTTGAGCTCTGCATTTGTCTTATTTAGTAAGAAAGCCCCACTATAGTGTCTTTATGTAAATAAATGATGCACTAGGCAGCTTTGCGCACAGCAAAAGTTACCAGTAATCAAGAAATGGATGAAAAAAAAGTATAACCTTTTTCATGTTGACTGAAACAATTAACAATGCACATTTTCTATTCTGTTTCTTTTACCATACAGGTTTGGCAATATGCCAGATTTTGTCAGATTACAACATTGCAAAACACTGCAGGTTGGATCTGTAGTGCAAGCATGACCATGCACATTCAAGACGCGTAGTATGTAGGCAACAAGTGACTGATATGCTTTGAAAAACTTGTCAAGCAGGTCATAGTTAAATGAGTGTAGATTAAAATTGAGTGAGAGGCTTCAGGAGGCTTTGTCCTCTAGAGTTTAAGGGAATAGCCATATCAGACAACCGTTTACCTTCGGCTTACAAGGGGTATTTTCCATTAGTAATTATACAGTCTATCTAAGACTTTGGGCATAAAGTGATATACAGTATATAATGACCATATATTTAATATTTTGTTTAGTGTAACTAGTCAAACTAGCTCTAGAAGGTCTGCGCTCGCTGTAAACCTGGTTTATCTCACCATGTTTCATCACATAATGAAACTGTGTCAATAGATTTTATATATATATATATATATATATATATACACACACACACAAGGAAAAAAAGAATGTGAGGCACTAACAAGGAACATGAAAGGGGCAATGAATATATATTCTTATAGAAATATATATTACACACATAATAAAAATATATCAGTATATAGCTTAAACATGGTTTTAATATAATAATCAAATTTTCTGTCAGTTATATTTGTACAAATGTACAAACCCAACAACTACTGTTAAATGATGATTTATACAGTAGAAATAATATAATTATTAGTTTTGTTGTTGTTGTTTGTTTTGTTTGTAAAATATCACATAAAATGTAATTAAAATTGGTGCCTCACTATTAGGCCTAACTCAGAAATGAGTGCCAAAAACTGTGCCAAAGTTCATCTATACATACAAAGTAGCCACACCTTTTTGTGTTTTCCAGTTTCCCCCTCTCTAAATAAGCCTACAGTTGATAATTTTCTTAAGATTATTTAGGCTTATGTATTAATGTTATCTTTCGCAATCGTTTCTACAGACGTTTTTTGCAACTGGTTATTTCTCTGCAGCCTTTTTTCCCGCTCGGTTGTCCCCCTGTGTTTGTTTCTCTCACACGGCACTGTATATCACGGCTAAGTTATTTTTGCTCTTCATTCATGTGTGCACTACTATGAAGTTTCCTACTGTGTCCCGCTGTTACTTAAATGTGCGCGGTATATTTTTCAAAAACACAATCAACTTAATAATAGTAACAGCGATATTTATTAATTTTCTAATAATTTAATTTAATCTTTATTTTCAAATGAAGCAGCAACCCAACTGTATTTATGTTTTTACTCGTGTTTGGGTCTGAACTTGACGTACAATAGGAAAATGAATGAGAAGGTGGAGCCCTAGCGCATATTGCGTAATCACCATTGACCAATAGCAGTTCGAGGGTGTTTATCAGCCGGCGCAAAGTTTTGGTGTAGATGATTTGTTTTCAAGTAAATCGGGACTTACTGAGGGTTTGGTTTTCCACTGTCAAGTGGGAGGCTTATTGCACATTTGTGGCCCTGCCTTCCTTGTTGGCTGTAACAACATCCCTTGAAGGATATAAACCTCTTTTGCTTTGCAGAATTACTACTACCAACACTACTAGCTCATAGGCTTGTAGTTATTGCTGATTGTGAATGATATGTTTGTTAAAATGGCTGCTTCCATATTGCTCTTGTTTCTTTTCTGCTTGGGATTAGCAGAGGCTGGGAAGCTATTGGTGATTCCAGCATTTGGCAGCCACTGGACAGGCATGAAGCCTTTGGTGGAGGAGCTCGGCCGAAGAGGAAACCAGGTAGTGGTCGTCATGCCAGAGGAAGGTCTGAACATGTCTCCAGCACAACATACTACCACTCTGACATATCCAGTTCTCTACACCAAGGCCCAGCTACAGGAGAGTACGAAAGCAGGCTTAGAGAAGTTGTTGAGTCAAGATGTATCCACAGATCTGGCCAGGTTTCAGAATTTCATTAACACTATGGATATGCTTAAAATGATTGTATCCCGGAACGCAGAGGGTCTGCTCTCCAACAACGACTTAATGAAGAAGCTGCAAGAATACAACTTTGATGCAATTCTCACAGATCCATTTGAGACTGTCGGAGTCATTGCTGCTGAATATCTCTCAATTCCTGCCATTTATATGCAAACAAGCCATCCCTGTGGTGTTGATGCTCTTGCCAGCCAATGCCCAGCTCCATCTTCTTATGTTCCACAGCCATTAACTCAATTTACTGACCACATGAATCTCTGGCAAAGAACTGTGAACCTGTTAAGGACTCTGATTCAGCCCATGACTTGTGAACGTATGTTTGCTCGTGCTGATGAGATCGCCTCACATGTACTTCAGAGAAAAACATCAATGGTGGAGATTATGAGCCGTGCAGCTCTCTGGTTTATGCATTTTGACTTTGTTTTTGAATTACCTCGTCCATTGATGCCTAACATGGTCATGATTGGGGGACTGGACAGCAAGAAAGCAGAACCTTTGCCACAAGTAAGTCTTTTTTATTGTAACACAATGATACAGTGCATATTTACAAATTTATTGCCAAAAATGTTCTCAATTTGAAATATAATTTTAAATCTACACTGTGAAATTACTGTGATTTTAATGGTAAAAGACTGTAAAATTGCTACAGTGAAAACCTATTAATTGGTTAATGGTAAATTCCCATAAAAACTTGAATGACATTGCATGTTATTTTTATGGTAATATACCATTTTGTTGAAGTGAAAAAGAATGTATAAATTACAGTAAAAAACTTGTGACATTGTGCACCTTATGTATTACTGTTTTCCTTCCCAGCTTGTGAAAAAGCTGCTTCTTATAAGCTTTGGTTTTTCCATCACCTCCTGCTTTTGGTGGATATCAGTGTATTACAAAATGATTAACAGATTTTAGTTTTTTAATATGTTGGTACGCTAACATATATCGGTTAATGAAATATGGTTCTTTAATATACATTTACATTAAAACTATAAAACCGAAAATGTTGATACCATGATACTGATATACTGATATAAAGAAGCAAAGAAAAAGAAAATATATGAAAATATATTCATTTTGTTTACATGCATGTCAGTGTGACCATTAAGTGATATCAAACTGCAAACATTCAAATTTATGTACATGATATTTGCATGGCCATTCTATATTGTGAATATAGTCAAAGCTTAGTGGCATGCATAGGAGAAAGGAAAATGTAAAAGAGAATTAGGGAGAATCAATAAATTATAAATGGTTTATTGCCATTATGTGAATAATATGTAATCATGTAATAATGTTTTATACATATAATAATATAATGTTTTCTAAATTATGAGTACCTGAATTTTCTAATTACTTCATTCAGATTGCATGTAATCAGTTATTACCCAGCTCTGGTCATGGCGAACCTCATCCCGCTTGGGTGGTAAAAATGGTTTTCATGTAATCACATATATCATTTTGCGGAAAAACTGTATTTGAAAGGAAATGAAAATATGTTTTAATTAAAATTGTTTGATTGTAAATTGATGTATTAAAGTTCATACATTACTGTGTTTACAGTACATGCTCAACTTTTAATAAGAACAAGAAGCATTCATAAGAGATATTCAGCTTTGAAAATGTCGGAGTTGCCCAGTAGTTATGCCCAACTTTTTTCTTCAATTTTATTCATGCATTAAAAGTCACATTCCCCTTCAATGCCACTGTCCTGATGATTGGTGTGTGGTTGCCTTTGAATCTGTTCCGCTATAGTTCAGCTAAAGCGTTGCAAAATCAGTTAAACCATGTGCAATGCAACATGGTCCTGCAATATAGTGCCATCATGTGTTTAAAAAAATTAATGATTTAGATTCGCTATAATATTGCAACCTATTTAAATATTAATTGATCCTTTGAACGTTGTACATTCTTCCTAGACAAAAATTTACTTAAGTGAAAGTATTAAATGTTTTACATTGAACTATATTTGGTAATCAATGGACTTTTTCTCAGGTTTCTGCACAGTTTGCGTCCTCACTGCAGTGCAAACACAGCCATGCACGTTTTATGAGAGATAATAAGTAACCTGACTGGTCGATATACTTGCTTGTTTAATGTGCTTTGTTTGCTAAAGGTTACTAGATCAAAGTATTTCCTCTGTATTTTTTGTTTTTTACATATATATAACGTCTTGATTGTAAGGATGAGAAATAGGTGAGAAAAGTGATTAATTGTTGTGATTTAAAGTTTTAGGTTTCAAAAATAGTATAGCATGTATACTTACTATGCAAAGACCAAATTCAGTGTACAGTCAACATACAATTTCTAATAAATCTACATTTAAAAAAAAAATGCATACAGTTACACCAAAAACCTCAGAGCAAATTAATTCTAATAGCTGTCATTTTGCCACTTCTGGTGATGTTGCTGCTGTTTGTCATTGAATGCAAATGTGAAGAGAACCAACATGTTCTGGTCTTGCTGTGAATGATTCACCAGAGCATGTTTTTTCCCCAAAAAAGTTTGCCTTTATAATCTTCTTGACTAGAGAAAGTCTGCATCAATGCGGACACTGCATCTTTGCTTGGTATCACTCAGCTTTATTCATGAATGAGATCATGATACTTTTCGCACTCTGCCACTAAGGACATGCTTCGCGGCTAAAGAATGAAGATTTTTATCTTTTTTTAGGCCCAACCTTTTATTTTGTGATGAAACTCCCCTTTCAGGATAAAAGCCTCTGCCGGGGTGGAGACCTTTAAAACAACTTCTTACCAGTACTACCAGCATAACTGCTTGTTAGTATTGCTAATTAGAATGGCTGCTTTTGTATTTTTTTTGTGTCTTTTTTGCCTGGGATCAGCAGAGGCTGCAAAGCTATTAGTAGTTCCTTCTGATGGCAGCCACTGGACAGGCATGAAGCCTTTGGTGGAGGAACTCGGCCGGAGAGGAAACGAAGTGGTGGTCGTCATCCCAAAAGCAAGTTTGAGCATGGGTCCTTCACAGCATACTACCACTTTGACGTATTCAGTACCCTACACCAAGGCTCAGCTTCAGGAGCAAGTGAATGCAGGTGTTACTACTCTGATAAGTGTAGATTTATCTACAGATCTGGCCAGGCTTCAGAATTTCCTCAAAACTATGGATCTGCTTAATTTTCTTATAACCCGGAGTGTTGAAAGTTTGATCTCTGATAAGGACTTAATGAAGAAGCTGCAAGAGTACAATTTTGATGCGATTCTCACAGATCCATTTGAACCTACTGGACCTATTGTTGGTGAATATCTCTCTATCCCAGCCATTTATCTAAAATCTGGCCTTCCTTGTGATGCTGGTTTTCTTGCCAGTCAATGTCCAGGTCCAGCCTCTTATGTTCCACATGGTTTTACTCACTTTACTGACCGCATGAATTTTTGGCAAAGAAGTGTGAACCTGGTAAGGACTCTGATTCAGCCCATGGCTTGTGATCGCCTTTTTGCTCGTGCAGATGAGATGGCCTCACAAGCACTTCAGAGAAAAACATCAATGGTAGAGATCATGAGCCGTGCAGCTCTCTGGTTTATACATTCTGACTTTACCTTAGAATTTCCACGTCCGTTGATGCCTAACATGATCATAGTCGGAGGAATGGACAACAAGAAAGCAGAACCTTTGCCGCAGGTAAGTCTTCCCATATCTGCACTTTGCACTACTATAACTGATAACTTTCAGCTACCACTGATTTTGTCTGTGCAGTTGCCTGTAATAATTCCCAAAGTCAAGAGAGCTTGCCATTAGACACTTCAAAAAAGCCCTTTTTACTAATATAGATGAACATATACAAACCTTTAAATGCTGCTGGAATAAAAAGTTCTCAATAGGTATTAAATTTTAGATTGTTTGTGAAAACGGCACCAGTAAGGGATTAGGTAATTCATAGAAGATATTTGGAGGAGGGAGAATCTCTGAACAGAAAACAATAGAAACAGCAAGTTCTAAAACAGGTTTGTGGAATTTTAGCACATTACAAATTTCTTGCAGTTCTCCAATTTCTGTATTTGGGGGAGGTGCAGTGTGCCTCCTTGCCTTAGAATTCCTATAGAGGGTAGTCTAAGCACTGGAAACTGTATAACCTTGCCATTCATGCAATCACCATCACGGTTTGCAAGATTAATTGGTTTTACATGTTTTAAAAACGTCTTTTTAGCCCCCTTTTTAGCCCCCCCCCCTTTACTTTTACATGATTGGTTGACTCTCAGCCTTAGATAATTAAAGTCTCCACCTCTACCTGCAGTGGTCTCCACCTCCACTGAACATAAAGCACACTCATTGTGAAACATTGGAATACTTTAAGTTGCGCATTACCAGCTTGCTTTTGCCGACCTCTGCTGCAGCTCGCAAAAGCCAAAGTCAGAGATATTTTTTATTTATATATACCAATGATAAAATGACTGTCCTGTGGTTGCTTCTGGGTCTCTTCTTGGGTTCAGCTGAAGCTGGGAAACTGTTGGTTATACCATCAGATGGCAGTCACTGGTTAGGGATGAAGCCTATAGTGGAGGAGCTGGGAAGAAGAGGAAACCAGGTAGTGGTTGTCGTCCCCGAGGCGAGTATGAGTATGGGTCCTTCAGAGCATACCACCACTCTGACATATCCAGTGAACTACACCAAGGCTGAACTACTTGCGCTATTCGATGACAATTTAACTCAAATTCTGAGTATTGACCTCTCTTCTGATCTGTCCAAGTTCCTGATTTTCTTCTACCAAATGCACATTCTTCGAAACTTCATAATAAGGAATGCAAACGGTCTGTTCTATAAACAGGATTTGATGAAGAAGCTTCAAGACTACAACTTTGATGCGATTCTCACCGACCCGTTTGAGCCTGTTGGGGTTATTGTTAGTGAATATCTCTCCATTCCAGCTATTTATATGCAAATAAACCTTCCTTGTGGTGTCGACACTCTTGCAAGCCAATGCCCAAGTCCACCATCTTATGTTCCGCAACGTAATACCCACTTTACAGAGAAGATGAATTTGTGGCAGAGGTGCGTCAACCTGGTGAGAACTCTGCTGCAGCCCATGGCTTGTAAATACATGCATACTGAAGCAGATGAGATCGCCTCTCGTGTACTTCAGAAAAAAACATCGATTAAGGAGATCATGAGCCATGCAGCTCTCTGGTTTATGCGCTTTGACTTTGCCTTTGAATTTCCACGGCCATTGATGCCTAACATGGTCATGATTGGAGGAATGGCAACCAAGAAGCCAAAACCATTGTCACAAGTAAGCTCTAATTTGCATGCAAATCACACTCTAAAAGTTTTTGTAATTCATTTTTGTCCTTGTCAAATGCATGAGCTCAAACCTCAAACCAGCACCAAAACCCATACTATTTAGTTTGTTTTGTTTAAAATAATAGTATTTAATGGGCTGAAGTAGAAACTATTGGAGTCTTTACAGACAGAGCAAACCATTTTAGAAATACACATTCTTTTGAAACATCTCTACCTACAGTAATATTTCAAAAGTCTATATCTGGACACTGAGGCAAAGTACAGATTTGTTAAAGGTTGACGCCTCCTCCTCGTAATATGCTGTCTCTTAACTATTTCCTAACTTGAGCACATGTTATCATGATAGCTGATTAGAAGATCTAGCTGGAGTGGAAAATATTAAATTAAACACCATTTTTCTCTTAGAGATTTATATGTAGATCAATTTTTATATTTAATTATACATAAAAAATAACACATTCTCTGTGGGCTTATTAACAATTTAAGAATGAATATATTTAAGTTACACTTAAGGTGAAATATGTATTTCCATATATATGTAATCAAGTAAGAAAAGGTGCATAATACCTCAGGCTACAAGATTTCTCTGTGTGAAGATATGTATATATACACCTGCATGGTTAATAAGAGGTCCAAATGTACCTACAACAGTAGAAGATTATGTGAGAGTGCTCGAATCTAGAGTACGTATTTGGAAAGCTGCACATTTGTCTAGAGTGAATAAAGGTCAGAAAGCCCTTATGTGAAGATATTTGGGCATGTTTTATGTGAATTACTTACTTCTGGCATGCTATTGCTTGTTTAGAATACTCCTTTAAAATTAGAATGAAGTTCTAATTTAAAAAAATAATAATGTGAACATGTTATAAATTGGGCAGAAATTTTATGGGAAGTAATTGAGTATAAATACAAATAATCAGGTAACTATTAATAAATGAATAAGACCCACTGATTGCTTCAATGCTACATTTGACTGAGCGTATCCTACTTGCTGCAGACTTCACCATGCCTTTGAAACCAGCTCTGACTCCTGACTTATTTATTTAAGATGGACAATAGAACTGTGTTCTGCTATGTACTTCTTAATTCTGATTATTTCTCTAGGATGAATAGATACGCCAGTAGGTGGCGAAAAGTGACTCAAATCAGAATCTATTGTCACTCAGGAATGCCAAAGCTGCATGTAGACCTGAGATGCGCAACTGTTACTGGTAATATCGTGATTAAAATTTACATTGCTCACTATGAATTACTTCAACCAGGCATTTAAAAGTCGCAGTTGTGCTGTTGGTCTGAATATCAGCATGCTATGGCCACTCCTGTCTGAGTTCTAAAGCATATAAAAATAACTACATTCTAGTAAGTTTTGAAGCTGGGATGCTGGTTTAAGCTGGTCCTTTGCTGGTCTTAAGATGGTTGGACCAGATTTGGACCAGCTCATGACCAGCTTAAACCAGCATAAAAACCAAAACCTACTTAACCAGCATATGCTTTTTTTCAACAGTGTAGACAAGGACAACAACCTAAATTGGAGATTTTAGCTAAACTAATTAGAATTGCAGAATTTAAGGCCTTAAAGTATTCGTAGTAATCATTAGAAAAATGTGATGACATTGCATGACAAAGCCAGAATGATAAAGAGACACTTACTGCTAGCAAGGATCTCTGAGCAGCCTATTCATGACAACTTTTAAAAGTACATTTTAGGAGAATGTTCTAAAGCCGTTGGTAAATAATCACCTGCATCATGAAAGTTCTTTGACAGACTGTAGGTCTTTTCATTATAAACGGATGACTGAGTAGCAAACAGCCCATCATGTGTAAGAATATCTTTCAGCACTTTCTTTCACTGCTTTTGGCCACTAAGCCCCTCATGCCACAGACCTAAACTATGTGAAAGTTCAGGTATTTGTGTGACTGCTTTGTGTTCTTGTGTATAGGGAGGAGCTGGAAATAATCACTGATTTTGCATGAGATGTGAGCAATTGGTTATTGTTGTTTGCAGTTGCTGTAATCTTATGTGAGAGGTTATCCAGTAAATAGTAAATATTCCACAATATTTACTCAAAAATAAGAACAATCAAGTTTGAGTTCATGGTAAATTCAAAAGGTTTGGATCAATCTATGTGCAAGAAAAAATTAAGAGAAAATTATATCATGAAGATTATCTCTGCAGTCCCTCATGACTTTGTATAAAGGTAAAAAGTCTCTTGAAATATCAGATAAGCTGAGCTTTTTATGATAAGACAAAGTTAGTTTGTTTCTTGTGGTGCAACTCTTCAAAAGCATTATTAACCTTTTCCAGACATTTGGTCCTATTTACCTTTTGTATGTATAAAGCTATCTCTAATAAGTACTTTGAAAGTTGTTATATAGTATGTTCCTGAAATCATTAACCCAGAGTTGCATTTAACCCACTTGTGAGACTTCAATCTGCAGTGACATCATGACAGAGCATAAAAATCTGCTGTGCAGTACATACAGACCTATCAAACTCACTCCCCTTTTGTCTAGTTTTGAGGCTCCTCCTCTTTTGAAAACATTCCCAGCCCTTTTAATGTCTCAAATTTCTGCTGTCTGCTGTACTAGTGTTAGAAGGATGGTGAGAGCACTGACTGTTACCGCTCTGGGGTTTCTAGTTTTGCTATGCATGTTCTCCTCGGAGCCCGTGCAGGCTGGGAAGGTGCTTGTGTTGCCGGTGGATGGCAGCCACTGGTTGAGCATGAAGATCCTGGTGGAAGAGCTTTCTCAAAGGGGTCATGAGATGGTGGTCCTAGTCCCTGAAACCAGTGTTCTGATTGGGAAGTCTGGTAATTATACCACTAAGTCTTTTCGTGTGCCCTACACCCTTGCTGAACTGAATGCTAACATAGACCACATAAGGAACCTTGCACTTGAGAGGCGTCCACAACTGACAGATATCTTTGCAAATGTGGGGACCCTGATACAGTTCACGGACATGCAGGTGAAAGCCTGTGAAGGGCTGCTGTATGACGAGTCCCTGATGAAGAGTCTTAGAGAAACAGGATTTGATGTTTTGCTCACTGATCCTTTCCTGCCCTGTGGCACCATCATTGCCGATTCCTTCTCGATTCCTGCTGTTTACTTCCTGCGTGGAATTCCTTGTCGCCTTGATGAGGAAGCCGCTCAATGTCCCTCACCGCCATCTTTTGTCCCACGCTTCTTCACTGGTAACACCGATAAGATGACATTCCTTCAGAGAATAGGAAACACACTTATGGCAGTTTTGGAAAAGCAACTTTGCCACAAACTTTATGCCAGTTCTGATGAACTGGCTAGTAGATATCTGCAGAAGGACACTACATACAAAGAGTTATTAGGTAGTGGTGCAGTATGGCTTCTAAGATATGACTTTACATTTGAGTATCCCAAACCCCAAATGCCGAATATGGTCCAAATAGGGGGCATCAACTGTGCTAAGAAGGGTCCACTGACAAAGGTAAGATGTTAATGAACATAGTCATTCGCAGCAGTTCTATCAAAATACAAACCTTTCACATTGCCACAAATGTGTAATGCACTTACTGTGACTTTACAGTTAATACAAAATTATAACACAATAAAAACACAGCTTTTCATAGAATTCCTATATCAGCATGACTGCATTTTCATGAATTCAGATCAGAAATACTGTTTATATTCTGTGTAAATTTATCAGTGTAAAGGGTTTTTCAACACTTTAGACCCAGTTTGACTATTTACACCCTTAAGCAAAATATTATTCACTGCATCTTCTACTTTACCTGCTATGTAATTGTGACAGGTTAGAGTTGTAGATTAAGTCTAAGTCAACATGCTCTTTTGACGTCATCAATTTATGTGCAGTAACACTAGAACACAATGTGTGTTTACTGTCCTTGTTACATCACACTATCTTCATTTAACTGTTCCAGGACAACAAATATCACATTTAGAATAATAAAAAATAATTGGAACAAGATTAGGATCAAAATCATTAGTGCAAATATGTTGTAAACTGGGTGTAAACTTTCTTTTGTGAAATAAATATCAATAGTCCACAATCAATTATTAGTGGTTGAGATGCATAGATTGCTTAAGTGCTTTATTTGGATGTGGGCACATCCTTCTATCTAATTATCGCCACACCTTTGAACCTTGTCCCGACTCATTTTAAGATGGTACTTTAACCTGTGTGGTTACACTGCATGACTGTTTTTCTTCCTTGATCTCCTTCAACTGCACCACTGATGAAATGACTAGTTTGTGGTTGCTCTTGGGTCTATTGCTTTTTAGTTCAGCTGAAGCTGGGAAACTGTTGGTTATACCATCAGATGGCAGTCACTGGTTAGGGATGAAGCCTATAGTGGAGGAGCTGGGGAGGAGAGGAAACCAGGTGGTGGTTGTCGTCCCAGAGGCGAGTCTTAGTATGGGTCCTTCAGAGCATACCACCACTCTGACATATCCAGTGAACTACACCAAGGCTGAATTAGAAGCAAACATAGCAAACACATTCAATACCATTCTGAGCATTGACATCTCTACAGACCTGGCCAAGTTTCAGGCATTCATCATCTCACTGGAGGTTCTGCCGATGTTTATTTTAAGGAATGCAGAGAGTTTGCTTTTCAACAAGGACTTGATGAAGAGACTGCAAGACTACAACTTTGATGCAATTCTCACGGATCCATTCGAGCCTGGTGGAGCTATAGCTGGTGAATTTCTCTCCATTCCAGCTATTTATATGCTAATAAACCATCCTTGCGGTGTTGATACTCTTTCCAGTCAATGTCCAGCTCCACCTTCTTATGTTCCACAAGCTTTTACTCACTTTACTGATCGCATGAATTTTTGGCAAAGAACTGTGAACCTGGTAAGGACACTGATTCAGCCCATGGCCTGTGAATGCATGTTTGCTCGTGCAGATGCGATCGCCTCAGATTTACTTAAGAGAAAAGCATCGATGGTGGAGATCATGAGCCGTGCAGCTCTCTGGTTTTTGCGTTTTGACTTTGCTGTGGAATTCCCACGTCCAGTGATGCCAAACATGGTCATGATTGGAGCAACAGCTAGCCAGAAACCCAAACCACTTTCACAAGTGAGTCTTTTTGTTAAGTTTATAATAGGCTTACCATACTAGTAAGTATTGTGTTTGTGGATGTAATATGTTTTTTTTTTTTAAACTTATTAATTTCTGTAGTTATCCTGAAATAAAAAATAATTAGCGACGTATACATTTCTAGCAAGACAGGATGAGCAAAGTTCAATTAATCAATGTTAATTGAGTAATACTGTGTATTGGTAGTTCATGACACATGAGTGTAAGGTGTTAATGAAATAGAATTGAGTTTGGTCCTTTTATCATATATTACAGACAGTTCACATATGCTTGTATGCTCTTGAAAATATTAACCCAGAGCTACATTTAACCTACTGGTTAGATTTTAACTGCATTGCAGTGTTATCATGACAGAGCGTAAAAGTCCATTCGTTGTGCTGTGCATATATCCTGGCAGTGACCAATGAACACTCCTTTCCCTTTTATCTAGTTTTGAGGCTCCTCCTCTTTTGAAAACATTCCCAGCCCTTTTAATGTCTCATATTTCTGCTGTCTGCTGTACTAGTGTTAGAAGGATGGTGAGAGCACTGACTGTTACCGCTCTGGGGTTTCTAGTTTTGCTATGCATGTTCTCCTCGGAGCCCGTGCAGGCTGGGAAGGTGCTTGTGTTGCCGGTGGATGGCAGCCACTGGTTGAGCATGAAGATCCTGGTGGAAGAGCTTTCTCAAAGGGGTCATGAGATGGTGGTCCTGGTCCCTGAAACCAGTGTTTTGATTGGGAAGTCTGGTAATTATACCACTAAGTCTTTTCGTGTGCCCTACACACATGCTGATCTGAAGGCCAACTTGGACAACATAGAGAAGACTGTGTTTGAGAAGCCTCCGAAATTGACTGATATTGTTGCAAACTTGGGGAACCTGATTGAGTTCTTGAATATGCACGTTACAGCTTGTGAATGGCTGTTGAATGACGAGTCCCTGTTGAAGAGTCTTAGAGAAACAGGTTTTGATGTTTTGCTCACTGATCCTTTCCTGCCCTGTGGCACCATTATTGCCGATTCCTTCTCAATTCCCGCTGTTTACTTCCTGCGCTTGATTCCCTGTCTGCTTGATGTTGAAGCCACCCATTGTCCCTCACCTCCATCTTTTGTCCCACGCTTCTTCACTAGTTACACCGATAAGATGACTTTCCCTCAAAGAATTGCAAACACAATTATGGCAGTTTTTGATGTTTTTCTATGCCGCAAACTGTTTGCTAGCACTGATGAACTGGCCAGTAGATATCTGCAGAAGGACACTACGTACAAAGAGCTATTAAGTCACGGTGCAGTCTGGCTTTTAAGATATGACTTTACCTTTGAGTATCCCAAACCCCAAATGCCGAATATGGTCCAAATAGGGGGCATCAACTGTGCTAAGAAGGGTCCACTGACAAAGGTAAGATATTAATGAACAGTTATTCTCAGACTGGTTGACTGAAATTGACAGCATTTATTTATTCTAATCCATCTGTGTAAAACTTGTAACCACCTGATGCTTACCACCTGATGCACACCTGATGTCATGAATTTATGAGCAGTAATATTGGAACCTGTGATATATTATACTTTGAAACTGCGTCACATGCTTTTCATTAAACGGTTACAGCTTCGCAGAGCTTGTCTGTAATGACATTGTTGAAGACACAGTTCATGATCTATGTTTAAATATCTAATTGCAATTGACTATGTTCATAAGCTGTATTTCTGAAGATGTGTATAATTCCATTAAATATGACTCTCAGAGTGTCAGTTTATATCTTGTGCATGGTTTTCTAAACCAGTATGAATTTAATTACAGGAAAAAAAAAACGTTTTTTAATGCCTTTGACTTTGACCACTGTTATCTTTAAGAGGAAATGAGGTACCTCATTTGTGTTTACAATATGAAACACTAGGGGAAAGAAGATGTGTTTTGTATGTGTAAGAGCCATATCGATTGTGGTAATTCTGTGTTTGACCACTGGGTGGAGAGTATATGACGGTATATAATAAGCCGAAGAGTAAAGAGAGAACGGGTGTGTAAGGGAAGCACAACATTTTTTGACCGCATTGTACTGCTTACTGGGGAACTGGGAATGTATCTTTGGCGTGTTTAAATGGAGGCCTCCAATGGCATTTTATGTGCATGTGCAGCAGAACTGTGAGTAGAAGAGCCAAAGTGAACTGATGAATAAATATGATAAAGCAGTATTTGGAGGACTAACGTGTGTTTGTTAAATTGGAGGACTTTGCGCGTCAGAAACACCCCTTTACACCTCAAGTGACACAAAAGTTTATGTCAATACAGTATGATTGTGGACTGTTGAGTAAGCAAACAGAGTAAATTCTTATTTTACCAAGAGGTAAATCTGTTTATATGTTAATAAATAAAACACTTGAAGAGTGTTAGGTCAAAGAAAACATGACAAATTGTTGTAGTATGCTGTTTTAAAAATGCAGAGGAAAAAAAAAAAGTCCATGTGGATATCTACAGTATGTGCGTGAGCAAAACCAAAAAACAAAAATAAAGGAAGGAAGGAAGGAAGGGGGAGTTTACAGTGAAAGCTTGCTCCATTGTGTCCTTAGAACATGAAACCGCTGTCCATTGCTGACATCTGTTCTCTGTGCAGGAGCTGGAGGAGTTTGTGAACGGTTCTGGAGAGCATGGGTTTGTGGTCTTCACTCTGGGCTCCATGGTGTCACAGTTACCCGAGGCCAAAGCCAGAGAGTTCTTTGAGGCTTTCAGGCAGATACCTCAGAGGGTAAATAAAGATGCACATACAAATAAATAAAAGACAATGTGAATTACATGGCTTCATATTATTAACCATGATTTTTTTTCAATGGTAGGTGCTATGGAGATACACTGGGCCAGTCCCTGAAAATGCTCCAAAGAATGTCAAACTGATGAAGTGGCTGCCACAAAATGATCTCTTGGGTACGTTTATATTCTCCTTTGACCCTCCAATCCTCCTGTAAAACATGTTATTGATAATAATTAGCTTTTTTGCATTGCTGACAAAAGTCTTGCTATATTATAACAGACATCACCATGTCAACTGCTAACACTATTGCACTCGATGTGTTTTCCTTTACATTGTAGGCCATCCTAAGGTTAAGGCTTTTATTACACATGGTGGATCACATGGAATCTATGAAGGAATTTGTAATGGGGTGCCAATGGTGATGCTTCCTCTGTTTGGTGACCAAGGGGATAACGTTCAGCGCTTAGTGTCTCGAGGAGTTGCAGAAACCCTGAGCATCTTTGATGTGAGCGCAGAAAAACTGCTGGTTGCATTGAGAAAGGTCATCAATGACAAAAGGTAAACATAAGCATGTTAAGCCTGTGCATGAAATCAGTTTATGCACTGATGCAATTGTTTATTTCAACATTTAATACTTGAACTCAGATTGGAATATTAGACTACATTTAGAGTATTGCACTGAACGTTTTACAAAGAAAACACTATTTTTGCAGTTTCACGCTACATATTTTGGTCATTCTAATTCAGTTTTTATTTATTTCTATGCAATTAGTTTTTAAAATAAAATTGTTTTCATTGTGTTGATTATTTTCTTTCTATGCAACAAAATATAAGCATTTCGTCCTCTATCTTTGATTTAACAGCTACAAGGAGAAGATGACAGAGCTTTCAGCTATTCACAGAGATCGTCCCATTGAGCCTCTGGACCTGGCTGTGTTCTGGACTGAGTTTGTTATGAGACATAAAGGGGCAGCGCATCTCAGACCTGCAGCCCACGAGCTGAACTGGATTCAATATCATTCTCTGGACGTCATTGGCTTTCTCCTTCTCATTCTAGTGACTGTTATTTTTGTGACTGTCAAAAGCTGGATGTTCTGTTTCAGGAAGTGCTTCAAGAGAACTCAGAAAAAGAAGAAGGAGTAGATATGTTAATAGATATATTATCATTTTGCAATGTCCATTTTTGTGGGGTGATTATTTAGAGACTTGTTTAATCTGTGTTTTTAAGTTTTAAGTTTAACCTGATCAGTGACTTGAATAAAGCCCCCCACCACCTATACACCTTTTTGTTATTTTTAGTTACAGTTATTTCCAATCAGAATTATACTGATTCTAGGATACTAATTCTTGAAGACAACTTTGATCAAGAATCTAACTGTTAAGTTTGTAAAAAGCATTGATAGAAAAAAACAAGGCTTTCAGTTTCAATCTACGCAGCAGTCTAGGCGAGACTTTGCTGATTTAAAAAAGGACCACATCAAACGTAACGCCAAATATTTTGGCTTTCTGTTAATCAAATAAATTGTAAATCTGAAAATTTAGATTTTATATTTAATTTAGAATTTTTTTTGCCATCAGGAATAAATTAAAATATAGCGTTTTTATTAATGTTTATCAAATAAATGCAGCCTTGGTGTTTAAAAAGGCTTATGAAATGTTGTGAATGCTACTGAGCTACTGATGACATGAGTGATCATTTAATTCATAAACAAGGTATGCATAAATACATAAGCAGCCTATTTATGTAATGAAAAAGTGGGTTATATTTAAAGGCATGGTTCACACAAAAATTAAAACCGTGTCATGAATTACTCATTCTCATGCTGTTCCAAACCTGCTAGACCTTTATCTTTGGAACACAATTGAAGGTATTCTGATGAAATCAGAGAGCTCTCTGACCCTGCATAGACAGCACCACAACTGAAATGTCCACCAAGGACACTGGTAAAACAGTCCATATGACATCAGTGGTTCAACCATAATTTTTACGAAGCAACAGGAATACTTTTTGTTGACAAAAACTAAAATAAAGTCTCCTTTCCTCTGCTCATGAACAAGACAAAGCGCATGCGTGTTCAGTGTAAGCAGCACCAAGTAAATGTTTTATTTAGCCTACATGCAGAAGAAAGCAGGCACTTGCATGAGGAGGATAATAATTGTTGAATCAGGTCATTACTTTAGTTTTTGCGCACACAAAAAGTATTCTAGTAGCTTTGTAAAATTACAGTTAATCCACTGATGCCACATTGACTATTATAACGATGTCCTTACTACCTTTCTGGACCTAGGTACATTTCAGTCGTGTTGCTGTCTGCAGGATCAAAAAAATCTCAGATTTAGAATTAGTGTTCAGAAGATGAACAAAGATCTAACAGGTTTGGAACAATGAGGATGAGTTTGACAGAATTTTCATTTTTTGGGTGACCTATCCCTTTAAGTCTATGGCTGGTATACACATTTCAAAAGTGTACAAGATGTTTAGGAATGTGCAATGCACCTTCAGTGATAAGAGAGCATGAACTAATTTGTCTTGGGTTGCAGCTGGTTTGTAAACAAACTTCCACTTCTGAAGTAAGTTGACCAGATATCTGAAATGGAAACCAGGGGTATATTTTTGCAATTACTTGTAATTAACTATGAATTTAAAAAAAATAGGGATTGTTTTTGTATTTTCATTTTTGTGGGGTTTTATATTATTATGATTAATAAAAACTACAATGAAAAATATTATAATTAAATAATAAAACTAAAAAAGTAGCCAAACGTTTGCAAATAGACACTATAACGCTATTCTAATTTTTCTAACCAGATATTCTAATTGAATTGTTCTAACAAAGTTATGCGTTTTAAAGACATCTTTTAAAACACTCATTGCTTAAAAGAAGCTCAGCAGTTGCAGTGCTATTGACTGATGAAATTTGCTCACGGTCTTTAGATATGTAACAATGTTTTAAACAGTAATTACTGATTACCAGTACTTCCACGTTTTCACAATTACCATGCAGCATAGTTTCTTTACATGTCACAAATGGCTTGTACCGACTAATAAATGAGTTTCTTCACAAGTCAACAGGACTTTAATTTTGAAAAAATCCCGTGAGGGGCGGGGTGCAGTCACTGCTACGAAAAAATGGAACAGTTCAGATCCTGACACCTTTTTTTTTTTAGTTGTAGAGATTTAATGCGCTTGAGTTTCGTGGTTTATATTTGTATATATCATTTTTTTAGCTGCTAAAATGCTTGAAAATGACAGTAGTGATGGGCCTGAAGCAGAAGAGTATGTGGGACTTGCGGATTTTGTGGCTGAAGGAGATGAGCAGGTAAACGCTTCTGTGCACTTGATGATCACTTTTCAAAATAAAAACAGATTTC
Organism: Enteromius afrohamiltoni; assembly: GCA_034779775.1. NCBI lineage: Eukaryota > Metazoa > Chordata > Actinopteri > Cypriniformes > Cyprinidae > Enteromius > Enteromius afrohamiltoni. Next base: position 7,998,959 of record JAUYWG010000042.1, read on the forward strand.
ACTGATCTATTTAGCCCTGGATTTTCACTCTTCTAAAGCCATTCAACAGCTTTAGGCAGAACCATTAAAAACACAATCAACGTTACGTGTGTCTTTAATATACGCGAATGAACAAACAAGCAGAAATGCCAGAAAATTGTGTTCTTTAACCTACAGCTTAGTTTCTCAGTTGGTGATATATTGAAGGTCCATGACAGGAGTTCAGACGCGTGGTGGTGGGCTGAACTGCAGGGTCACTTTGGTTATGTCCCATCCAGCTATTTGCATCAGAGAGCTGAGGATGAGGAAGAGGCTTGGCAAGATGAAGAATATTTTGGCAATTATGGGGCATTAGTAAGTACTGAAGTGTTAAGCTAGTCAGTTTAAAACCTAACAACCATTAAAAAATGTTTCAATTATGATTAAAGGATTCTTCAGTCAGAAGCAAAAGTATGGTTAACATGTATGGTTCCTGCTGTCAGAGGCTTCATCTGGAGATGCTGTCAGATAAACCCCGCACAGAAACATACAGGCAGGTGATCCTGAGCAATAGCGCCGCCCTGAGAGGGAAGGTGGTCATGGACTTGGGCTGCGGGACAGGGGTTATCAGCCTCTTCTGCGCCCGTCTAGCACAACCTGCTGCGGTGAGATGAACTAAATATTGGTTTTATCATCGTGGGTGCAAATTTATACTACTATCCTCATTATCATTAAAAAAGATTCACGTTAAATAATTTCCACCTCAATAAAATATATGCACATTTAATAAAAAAAAAAAAATGTTTTATTCGGATAGTAGCAGTGCCCACAATTTGTGTTCCTGTAGGTATATGCTGTGGAGGCCAGCTCAATGGCAGAACACACTGAGGAACTGGTGAAGCAAAATGGCTGTGAAGGAGTCGTGACAGTGTTTCAGGACAGAGTTGAGAATCTCACTCTGCCTGGGAAAGTGGATGTTCTGTTGTCAGAGTGGATGGGTAACTGCCTTCTGGTATGAGCACGAATGTTATGGCATATTTCAGTACAGTTTTCAGACAAAAATCAACTGCATTCCACAGTTAGTTTGTTGAGTGAATAAATAATGTCAAATTTCTCTGGGGAATTATTTACAGTGGGTACGAAAAAGTATTCAGACCCCCTTATATATATATATATATATTTTTTTTTTTACTCTTATGTTGCAGCTATTTGCTAAAATCATTTGAGTTCATTATTGTTCTTCAGTGTACACAGAATTGTTGACATTTTTGCAGATTTATTAAAAAAGAAAAACTGAAATATCACATGGTCCTAAGTATTCAGACCCTTTGCTCAGTATTTAGTAGAAGCACCCTTTTGATCGAATACAGCCATGAGTCTTTTTGCGAAAGATGCAACAAGTATTTCATACCTGGATTTGGGAATCCTCTGCTATTCCTCCTTGCAGATCCTCTCCAGTTCTGTCAGGTTGATGGTAAACGTTGGTGGACAACCATTTTTAGGTCTCTCCAGAGATGCTCAATTGGGTTTAAGTCAGGGCTCTTGCTGGGCGATTCAAGAACAGTCACAGAGTTGTTGTTATTTTAGCTGTGTGCTTAGGGTCATTGGTTTGTTGGAAGACAAACCTTCCTCCCAGTCTGAGGTCCTGAGCACTCTGCCATAAAGCCCCGACTGGTGCAGGGCTGCAGTGATGGTGGACTTTCTACAACTCTCTCCCATCTCCTGACTGCATCTCTGGAGATCAGACACAGTGATCTTTGGGTTCTTCTTTACCTCTCTCACCAAAGCTTTTCTCCTCTGATAGATCAGTTTGGCCGGACAGCCAGCTCTAGGAAGGGTTCTGGTCATCCCAAACATCTTCCATTTAAGGATTATGGAGGCCACTGTGCTCTTAGGAA
>JAUYWG010000042.1:8000914-8058994 GCA_034779775.1 Enteromius afrohamiltoni
TAGGCATGTGCCGGTATCACATTTTCATGCTGCGATTAATTGATTGAGCTTTTATCACGGTATACGGTATTATCACGATATTGTAATTTTACAAGAGAAACAGGTAAAAAAACACAAAAAACTTCCTCCTTCCGCCATGCTTCTTCTTCGTGTGAGGATTAGAGTGCGGTGGCAGCGGCGCTTCTACATGTGGGGATTGTTTACATCAGAGTGCGCATCAGTTCTGCGCAGCATATACGCAGTGTTTCTTCAAGCGGTTGATGGAAAATAAGTTAATGCGCGTTCTAAAAATATAAATTCGGATCTATTATTTTTCACGGTATTTTGAAGTGCCCGCGATAACAATATCGTGCATATTCATTACCGCGATTTATCGCATTACCGAATACCGGGACAAGCCTAGTGCACATTAATAAAGAAAAGAAAAATAACTTTAAACTTTAAAATGATTTTAGTAAATGGCTGCAATATAACAAAGAGTGAACAATGTAAGGGGTCTAAATACTTTCCGTACCCACTGTATGTTAACTGTAATATGACTTTGCATTTCAATATTTAGATTTTCTATGAATTGCCCTTTTTGTATCATGTTTAGTACAGTTCTTGTACAGCGCTTTGGATTCAGTGTCTGTTGTTTTTAAATGTGCTTTATAAACAGTCCAAACAAAACTCTGTATGTTTCTCAGTTTGAGTATATGGTGGAGTCAGTGTTGCTGGCACGTGATCGCTGGCTGAAGGAGGGTGGAATGATGTGGCCGTCCTCTGCCTGTCTGACCATCGTTCCTTGCCAGGCCTTCTCTGACTACAGGCAAAAAATGGAGTTCTGGGAGAAACCGTATGGCCTAGACTTCAGCTACCTACAGTGAGGCCTTTCATATTAGTAAACAGCTCTTTATGACCTAAATTTAGTGGGTATTTAAGGAACTTACCATTGTATTATGGTAAGTCAAATGACTACTGAAAACCCATCTCTTTCAACACTATTTGACATCATAAAAAAAATCCTTTACCCTACTCTTTCTTTCCCTTTCTAGCCTGTACTTACTTGAACAATGCCTGTTATATGGTATTATGAGCACTTTCTAGGTTGTTTTGCGTCTTTAGGACTAATTGCTTGATGTTTTCTCCACCTGTAAGTCGCTTTGAGTCTGCTAAATGAATAAATGTAAATGTATTATGTGGAAAAAATATCAGTAAATTGGGTGTGTTATTTAAAATAAAAAAGATAAACTTGTTAGACTTTGTGGTTGTCAAATGTTAGGGGAACATTATTTATGAATGTCTACGCCGGCGTTTCCTTCATATGTTCTTCAAAAATCAACTAGGGACCATTTGGTCAACAGTCATTCAGAGCTTCAACAATTACAACAATACAGTACATGACTGATAACTCTGCTAAAATTGACTAATTTAAGTTTTGTAGGTCACTAGCGCAGGAGGAGTTCCTTTCCAAGCCGAAATTTAGCCATCATCTCTTACCTGAGGATTGTTTGTCCACACCAGCTGATGTTATTACTCTTGATATGGTCACGATGCAGGTCTCAGACTTAGAGGTAGGCCCACATGTTAAAATTTGGGTTAGATGAAATAAGCATTAGAAAGCACACGTTAACTACATTTCTTTTCTTGACTTCTGTTCAGAGACTCAAAGGAGAGTTTAGTTTCAGTGTTGGGAAGTCAGGCATGTTTCATGGCTTCACTGTTTGGTTCAGTGCACATTTCCAGAGTTTAGAAGAAGATGGACCATCAGTGGAGTTGAACACGGGGCCATATTCAGAGTATGATGCTTACATAGAAAATAACTAAATGAGCTAAATGAATCTGAATTTTTACTTTTTAATTTATTTAATTTTTTTCCAGGATCACTCACTGGAAACAGACTCTCTTCATGTTAGATGCACCAGTTACTGTTGAGGAAGGGGATATTATTGGGGGGTCTATACGCCTGCAGAGAAATCCAGTATGGAGACGTCACTTGTCAATCACGTTTTCATGGAACATAAATAGCACAGAAGGCACTAAGGTGAGTTTCTACACGAGTTCTTCATTTCTTGATCTCCTCAAAATCAGTCACATTACTTGTTTTTCATTTGGTATGCTTTATCAGTAGATTTGTACCTTATTAGCATTAGAACATCTTAGATGTAATACCAACATGAATATGTGAAGCACTCTTTATTCACATTCTGAATACTTTTGCAGGTCCAGACAAAGTGTTTTCCAATGTGGAGGTGACCCAAGACCTATCCATGAACCTTGTTTCTTATACGATCATGAGTGCACAATACATCAAACTATAAATCTTCATATTATTTTCAGATTTCTTTTAGCTAGATCAAAAACTGGATAAAGTATAATTCACTAATAAATATTTGCTCTTAAAGGTTTTTGTTTTTTTCAAAATTTTAGTTTCATTAAAAGACAAAAATCGGAATAACAATGTATAACAATGAAGTAGGCAAAGCTCTTCGGCTTTCTCTGTAGGAAGACTGAAAGATCATATTTATACCTTGTTCTTTTTTTGTCAAATCATATTGTTAATAACTGTCTGATTGTACACTTGTTATTCCACTTCCTTTATTACTGGTGTCTTCCATCCATTTTTGTAGTTTCTGTCATGGGACAGTCCCGTTTATTCAGTAAAATTGCATATTTAAATTCTGACTGTAATGAAATCTACTCTCAATGTGTTCAGTGGATTGTATTATAGTTTAAGAAGTTGAGCTGGCATAACATTTAAAAAAATTGGAGTACACAAAAACTAGTTTTGAAAATTATGTGATCTAGTACTTTTATACCAGTGGCTTGTAGTAGTTTTTTTTCCCCCTCACAGTATTTCTCCTGTTTTCTGCATCAGTGGTGTTGAGAATGGCAGCATGGTTTCATCTGCCTTTATACATGACATTAAATATTTGAACTCCTCAACTAGGTCCATTCTGCGTTTAGAGTTGACAGTGCCATCAATTAACTTCAGACCCTTTTTCTCCAAGTGAACAGAAACAATTTTCAGCATGCTGGTAAACATGATATTAAATATTCAATTCTGATTTATTAGCAATGTTGAAAACCTGATATTTTTTCAGGATTCTTTGATCATTAAAGTTAAATAAGAGCAACAATTATAAACTATAACTTGTAACAATTTGCACTACTGTTCACAAGCTTGGGATCCTTCATTTTTATTTTTTGAAAGATTTTTTTTATTCAGCAAGGATTTGTTAAATTCATAGAAACTGTTAGTGAAGTGGATATTGTTAGAAAACATCTCTATTTTGAATTATTTTATTTATATAAGTATCACAGGATCCAAGAAAAAAATGTTTCCAACATTGATAAATGATGTTTTGCATATTAATATTAGTTTTACAGAATAAAATGCATATCACACACCGAAGATGACCCTCAGATCTGCCAGAGACAGTTTAGTGAATGAGGATCCAGTTCCAGACAAGACTTTCTGAGCCAGTTCCTTTTTCTTCTCCTGTAGTGAAGAAATCTTGTCTTCCACTGTCCCGTCACACACAAACCTGTGGGGAGAGGACACCATGCAATTACTGCTGCTAATGCTTTTTAGCTTGTCTTATTCATGAAGCTGTCTATTCCAGTCATTAAGAACCACTTACTTGAATTGTGTAACTATCTGTCTTTAACTTCATACAATCAAATCCTCACCTGTGAATTGTAACATCTCGGGATTGTCCCACCCTGTAGATCCGATCACAGGCCTGGTCCTCTAGTGCTGGATTCCTGTGAACCAATGCAGAGTTCTTATACACATCCATTTAGTCTCTGAAGCGATCCACTTGCAATTCAGTTTACAGTGTAAACCAAAACAGTTATTTGCATTTTATAAAATAGTCTTCAGACTGATGGTGTGCCCAGCATTCAAGCATTTAAACAAGAGACTGGGATTCCTCATTTAAAGATCTTCTGTGTAACACTGCAATTTTTATCAATACGTATTCATTAAAACTTCTTAAAGTGCCCCTATTGTGCTTTTTCAAATATGATCTTTCATGCAGTGTGTCATGTAGCTGAATGTAAACAAAAACTATCTGCAAAAGTTATTGTCTATCAAAAAAAAAAAGTTGGCTCGTTTAGGCAAATGTGAGTCGTCAGCAATTCAAATCTTTTTCTGTTACGGATCCACGTGACATCCAGTAACATACTTTCCTAATGTCCACCCACGTTCTACGGCGCAAACAACTTGCCCGCCCACAAACAGCTCAATTTCTATGTGAATTGCTGTATCCCGTGAGAGTAAATTTGTTTTATATACCCTTTCCGAAAGATGAATCTACAAAGAACGAGTGATTAACATTAATTTTTTCAACAACACCTCAGCAGTACAGTGTTGTGTTGACGTCATTTTAGTGATGACTGCTTTTCCAATCTTGGAGTATAATGCGGGATTCACCAAACACTTGGCCTTAAAAGATGGATCAGTGCAGAGTTCACGTGGACCTGCTTGCTCCTCTGAACTTCTATCTGTAAGTAAGATTAATGATTGTATTTTCTAGCGACCGTATTTGTGTACGTGATGTTGTGTAACAACCCTGCACACGTCTTGGTAACCTAACTTGCATTTCTGTAGTTCTGTTCAGCTGTGGGCCTAATGTAGTCTGAACATTGTGATTGATGCAGCTTGACTGTCTGTCGGTCTTATTAGTTTAAATAATGATAAACAAATGTTTAACGCAGTGTTATGCATTATACAATGCTGAAGTTCACAACGTAGAGGTGTGCCCGATTCACTTAGAAAAGCACTTTCCACGATAGTCCATGCTAACTACAGTAGTTGACGTATTCTCTCTGAAGGCACCTCTAGTAATGTCAGAAAGTATAGTTTTGATACAAGCTCTGTGGACCACTGTAGCGGTAAGACCAATCATATAGGACTGCGCCATCTGACCAATCACAGCAGTGAGGGCTCACGGGAGGGAGGGGTTTAGAGAAACTGAGTCTTCGAACTGCTTCACACAAGTCGTTAATGAATCATTTAGAAATGGGGTAAAATTAAATCTATTTTTGGAGAAAACTGAAGTATTTTTGGACCTTGCATACATGTAAACCTGTTTTAATAGACTCGTAAAACAATCTTAGCATCCTTTAAAATGGCATAATAGGGGCACTTGAAGAACCAGTGAAGTGGCTCACCAGTGCATGTCAATGAGAAACAGATGATTCCCTCCAATCAGATTGATTCCCACACCTCCAGCACACAGAGACACCAGCATCACCTGCAATATCAGCCAACAATAAACATCTCAACAAATCATACAGTAAATGAAAAGTCAGACCCGCTGTGATATAAATGTGAAGGAATATGCCATGTACCTGTGGTCCTTTAGGGTTAGTGTTGAACTCCTCAACTAGGTCCATTCTGCGTTTAGGGTTGACAGTGCCATCAATTACTGCAAACTTCAGACCCATCTTCTCCAAGTGAACAGCAACAATTTTCAGCATGCTGGTCCACTGAGACACAATCACACTGCAAAGCAGGGTTCAAAATGAACAAAAATGCAAATTTATAAACTGGTTTTGGGAATCTCAATATAGTGCATGGTTGATGTCAGACTGTTTAGTCTTCCAGCAACTTTTACCTCAGCAAGAAATTAATATTTACACTTTTATATTTATGAGGGAACCAAGAGGTACTTTTTCAAAACTCCATGTTTAGAATAAAGACCCAGATGGAGATCAGAAGATATTTAAAGGTTTTATCATTGATCAAAACCAGCTGACATACCTTTTCTGATCTTTCTTCCTTATTTCTCTCAACTCTGTCAGAATAGCAGAAATCTGAAATAAATAAATAACATCACAAAAAGGCATAGTGACAAATGACACGCATGCCCAAATCCCACCTTCTGAACGAGTCAGTCTACCGCGTTTAAAATTGTGCAGTTTAAGGAATATACTTTTATAATGACTATAACAAATCATTTAAAACTGCTTTTTTATATTGAATTCAAATCGCTCATATTTCTTTCCCAGATTTTTGCATGGCACTTTAAAACAAAACGGTCACTCCTTACTGAGGTCCAGTTACTGAGATAGTTTGCTCAAACCATCATAGGGTGTAGAAAAAAAAGTGGATATTGGAAATAAAATGCACACAGCAGAGTGCAGGAGAACATGTTCACCTTAGTGCTTTCACGAGTGTCCTTGAAGAGCTTAGAGGAGAAGCGGCTGCCGTTGAGGGACACAGTATCTTTAGGGTCAGAGTCTGAGGGCTCAGACAGAGACAGAGCACACAGTTGCTCTTCTAGAGACAGAGCTACACCATCTCCCTGCAGCTCCGACTGATCCAGAGTCTGGGGGAAAAAAAACAAACAAAAAACCACATCATACACACTGTGAAAGTGTGTCATAAAAGTGTGTGATAAAAAGAGAGGAAATGTCACCTTCTTGAGCAGAGACAGGTGGCAGCAGCACTGCCTGAGACGCAGCAGCAGTGACAGGATGTGAATGGTGCTGGAGGCCTGAGGTTGCTGAGAGGAGGACAGTGGCTCCTGCTGAGACATTCCGAACTCTCGGGCAACTGAGACACAAACAAGCTCTTAATCACCTTTCTTTCCCCCGTATTGGTAAATGAACATTCCCACACAAGTTAACTTTACCGTTTTAACTTTGCTAACTCTGTCTAGCACAGTGGTTCTCAACTTCAGTACAAGGAACCCACTGCTCTGCGCATTTAGTATGCTTCTCTTATCTAACACTCTATGTTCAGCTTGTGAATCTCACTCATCAGAATGGGGAAAAAATATATGGTTTAACTGATTTTGTACATGAAACGTTTGTTGGATTGATCTGAATAGTACAGAAACTGCTGATTATCTGGGCTTTTCACACACAATGACCTGTAAAGGGTTTAATGAATATGTGAAGTATATGTGAAGACCCTTTGGGGCTTGCCATAAAAGGTGTATGTACACTGGAAGCACACGTCAGCTTTAGTGAGAAAATGATTTACATTCAATAAACACAGACTACTGTAATGAACCTGAGAAAAATATAATTTTTTAGTGAGAAAGGAATTTAAACAAACACTTTTAGAAGATACAACTGAAACTTAAGAACTGAAAACGTGAGACTAGTTTAATTTAGAAAAACAGATTGCCTTTAAATGCTTATTAATGCAAGTATGGGCTGATGTTAAAGAAACTGCTTACCTTTCTCAAAAGGATTACTACTTTCCCCCTTTTTAGTGTTTCCTTCTTCATGTCTCTTAAGATAGTTCTGCAGTGTGGACCTGAGAAGAAAAAAGATGAGACCATCACACCATGCATGCAAAACATCAAGAAATGGAAATGAATACACAAACAGATGGATGTTCAGTGAGATGATATACTTGGATTGCGCAAAAACAACATCATATACAGCCTGTTCATCTTCAGACAGCTTTAACCTGTGAATCTCACATTTCCGATCAGGCAGAGATACCTGAAACACAAGCACAGATGTTTCAGGATTCCTCAGATTACCAATACAATGTGTGTCATTTGTGATTTCATATTAATTTACAGACCTGGAAGTTACAGTTGCCCTTCAATTTTTCCAGCTTTTCAATCCTTGAGGTTTTTAAATCATGTCAAATCTATGAGTAATGTACAAAGTTTGTGTGTATACCAGTGGTTTTCCAGTAGAGTCCAGCTGATCTTTGGTCCTGCGAAGCAGCAGAGCTCTGGTGAGGATATTCAATCTCTCTCCTCCTCTCTTTGAGCCATTATCCACCTGAGCCTTCCACAGCTTATACTCGTCAAATGGGGAGCATCTCAGAAACCTGCAGTGCATGTGCAAAAAGAAAAAGGCATGTTTTTTTTTTTCTAAGACGCATAAAAACAAAATGAATTTAAATGCCAAAAATGTGCTGCCTCATGCTCATACATTTGTGATGCCTGCTTGAGATTGTGGGATATTTTTATTGGTAGATTTGTGGTGTAATGTGTCTTGAATAGCTAGAAATTGTTCAGTGTGAAAGACGTATGTGGCAAGCCGATCATACTTGAGGAGTGAATACATATCCAGCAGGTTGTTCTGAATGGGGGTTCCAGTAACAGCCCAGCGGGATCGGGCCCGCAGCTTACACACTGCCATGGATGTCTGCACTTTTGGGTTCTTAATGTTGTGAGCTTCATCGAGAATCACCCGTGTCCAGGCAACACGTAACAGAGGCATGTCTGTGGCCTAAAACGAGAAGAAAAAACAACTTCTCAGTGGTACAACAAAACAAGTCCAGGCCCTCAAACATCTTGGCTAATTAAATGAATCATTCAGATGTTGAGGTCACTATTCATACCACATGATCAGAGTCCTTAGAGGGTTTCTCAGCATCCTCCTTCTGCACTGGGATCTCTTTAGACACCAGACTGTATGTAGTGATCACAACATCATGCTCAGCGAGGCTGGTGGAGGCACAGATTGGAATGATGACAGGTTAAGCAAAATGACAAGTAAAAGAAAAAGTGAGAGACACAAAAAGACAAAAAACTATGTGAACGATTTCAACAATTATGTACAGTACAGTAATAGTATTTGGATACTTCGTAACATTTGTTGCCAATGCATTAATAAAGAATATCAGTGCTAGTGTGCGGCCTACACGCTTGAACTCCTCTGTCGGTTGGGGCCATGGTACAAATACACACTAAGGCGGCTACTCTTCACACGCTTTTCAATCTCTTTCTTCCAGTGATGCACCAGAGAAGCAGGACAGATGATCAGTGTCCCCTGAGAAGGCACTATGGTTGAATCTGAGGATTGTAATCATGACACAAAATCTTGAACACAACAGCCCAGAGAACAGAAAGGCAGAAAGCTCTAATCAGATAAAACATGAACATACACATATGAAAGATCTAAGCTTGTGACCTATTAATTAGTGATGGATACCGTTTTTAGAGATCCATTCCTCCAGTTTTTCATCCTTCTTTTTCTGAGTCAGAATGAGGGAGATCATGGTGAGAGTCTTTCCCAGCCCCATGTCATCAGCTTTATTGAAAAAGAAATAAAAATGTCCAAACACAATTAGTGAACCCTTTTCATAGACTGACATGTTTCCACAGTTACTAACAATGTAATCCGGTAAGGTTTTAGATTAGGGCTGGGTAATTTAAAGTGTCCTTATTACATTAATTAATTAAAGCTGACAATTATTTTATCACACATTGAGGCAGTTTTATTATTATTATTTTGAAAGGCCATTGCTCAGTGGTTTTGAATACACATACAGTCAAACCATGGCTCACAGCAGGAGTGGGATGTTGGTCCCTACTATAGGATGTCATAAATGCTCAATATTTGTGTAATTTTTTTCTGTGACAGAAAACTAAGGGTAGCTATATTGTGCCTATATATTAGGTGCTGCCATATTTTGTATGTTTTATCAAAATGATTATAGAATTTAATATTCATTATAATAAGTGTAAACTAATTAAAACAAAACATATATAATAAACTTACATATATTAAATGTATATGCATATTTAATATCTAAAATATCAAATTCAATTAAAACCTTAATCAAAATTAAGAACATTACCCAAAATTCCCCCACATGGTTTCTGTGTCTCTCTCCACAGCAGCCAGGCCAAAGCTCTCCTCTGATGAGGCAACAACTCCACCTAGTGGGATAAAATCATAGTGCCACAGCCAGTCACTTTATTGACATCTTTTAAACAATCCAGCTAAAATAGTATAATTTAACTATTCAACAAATTATTCCAGAAAAATGAAATTAATTTAATGATTTTTAAAAAAAAAAGCTTATATTGAAGTGGTATATTATATTATATATTGAACTAGTTTGCATTTACACTTACATATATATTTACACATTTATTTTACAGTCCAAGATCTATGGTTATCACTGTGACAATTACCACATTTTCAAATACCGTCCTACATTCAAATATTTTGCAATTCTGATCAAGAGGTTTTTACTTTTACCCTTTTACAGGACAGCTGTATAATTTAATTTATGTAAATTTGACTATGATAGCATTATAATATATTATAAACTTTAAAGCCTGAACTGGCTTACTTTGATTCCCTTAGGATCCGGTGCCTCAGTGTCTTCTGTAGGGCAGGACTCCAGCGAGTCGTGCAGATGGTCGATGGCCTCGGTGGTAGCATTACGGACTGCCAGTAGTCTGTTCTCATTCATCCTGCCACCATAGAAAGCCTGACTCTGAGGATTCACTGTAAAGACAACCGGCCAAATCAGCACATCAATACACTTACTAATGAAATGGGCACAGAAAGCACCAATTTATAGGAAAGAATGAAATTAAACATTATACCTCCAAACATCTGGGAGTATCCTTGGCTCAGGTTCAGACCCAGTGAGTTAGTAGAGGATTCCTTCATCATGGGTGCTGGAGCTGTGGACAGGAGGACGGTGCCTCCAGGACGACTGAATGGATTTAAATGGCTGTGTGCTGCTTTATGTTCGGCCTCTGATTTGTCTGGATCCTGGGATTCTATATTTAAACAGTGAGATGATTCATTTGATTTTTCTTCACTTATCTCCTCAGTATGAGGTCATTAAGTTGAAATATTATTCATCTATTTTAGGAAGCATTATTGTTTTAGGGAGCATATTACAGCCTGAACAAACATTGACTTGTCTAAGATCAAATTATCCGATGATAAAAAAAAAACTTTTTTTTTTACCAAACTTTTTCATGGTAGTGCTTCCCCAGAAAACAACAATATAAGTTAAGTTTTCATTTGTTAAATAAAGACATGACATACTCATAATAAAAGAGGTACATTCAAGTAATGTATACTAAATAACTATCTCACCAGAGAGAGAAACTGTGGTCAGGCTCAGAGACTCCAGAGCCTCTTCCAGCTCCTTCACCTGACTCTTCAAACGCTCCCCTTTATCTGGCAGAGCTGACACATTCACCACTGAAAGAGTGGCCTTGGAAAGATCAAATAAAGAGGGACAAAAAGTGAGTCTTAAATCTTAAGCATAACCAGGTGAATCATATTTGTAATGCATCATAACCATAACATCAACTGTAAGTTACAAGAAAACAGTAAGGGATGAGAAACCTTCTTCTGCTTGAGCTGGGCTGTGAGTTGGCTGTGGAGGGCCCGGGGGTCCTCAGACTGACCCTGGACCTTAGAAGCAGGCTGGAAACCAGGATAAGAGGTGAGTGTTTTCTGAACAGGTGCAGCTGGAGTCAGGGCGCTCTGCTGGGTGGGAGGCTGTACCGACACTAGCTGAACATCATCCTCCTCATCACTCCACTCACCGAACCGTGCTATGCCTTTCGGGTCCTTATCCTGACACTGGTTCGGGACGGTCTTCTGAACATTGAGTGCTGTGGGTTTTTCAGAAACTGCCACATCCTGTGATGTGGCGCATGAAGGGGAGCTGCTCTTGCTCTGCAGGCTTTGAGTTTTATCTGTAACCAATTTTAAATTAGCAGCGCTCTGCTTTTTTAAGTGGCCGTCCTTAGTTTCATTCTCTTCTGAAACTTTCTTATCACATCCAGATGAACCCTTTGAAGAGCTCAGTGGAGAGCCGCCTGTTTTTGTAGGCTTCTCCTCCTGCTGGTGTCTGAAGCTCGTCTCTGATTTACTCGGTCCTGGTATATTTTCCTTCTCAGAGTTCGGACTCTCAGGACATGCCTCATCCTCTTCTGTGTTCCTCAGCCTTTCATCATCAGACACTCTCTTCTTTATCTTCATCCCAGCAGGAAGTTTCTTGTTCCTCCAAGACTCTGAGTCTTTCTCCTCTCTGTCCAATCCACTTTGACCATCTGACCCATTGTTGCTATTCCTTTCTATCTCTGTCTTCTTGGAACGCTCTTCTTTCTTTTCGTCACTACTATGATCTTTACCGTTCACGTGTTTATTATCACCATTGATCTCCCCTCTAGCCTTTTCAGTATCTGGATCCCTCTTGCGTTCTGAAGATTTGTCCTGTTTGGTCTTGACTTTGAAAGGGTTTCTGACAGGAGTGAGGCTTGAGGATTGAAGATCTTTCTCTGACAAATCAGTCCTTTCCTCAGAGTCTTTCTGCAAGAAGGTAGTAGTGAATTGTAAATTGATCATATAAAAACAAAAAGTGTCTCAAAAAAGTCTCAAAAATGCTAACTTTTTAAAAAAAATATTCATATAATTTTAGATAATACATGCGTACCTCTTTCCATGGAACACAACCACACCACTTTTGTCCATCAGATTTTCCAAGCATACAGCGATAAAACAACCTGATTATCAAACAAATAAAGTATTAATGGAAGTATGGTTTAAAATCTTTTCCACTTACTTTTCATTGTTTCATCTAATAGTTATAGTATCAATTATAAGGACTATGCCTAGAATTCAAAATTCAATCCTCAATTTTTTACTACAAGAACCTAAATTATGCCAAATGAATATATTGCGTCATTTAAACCCAAAAATATGATGTATGTTTTTAACACAGACTGTTTGATTGTACCAAATGAACTTTAGGGGATTTCCACAATATGACAGAAGTACAACAAAAGGAAGTCATCTCGGCTTAGCTGTACAATAAAGTTTTATTTTGACATCTGGAACTTTGATTTTCACAATTCAGTTACTTCATTCAGAAGACCGTTGCTTGCTCCACAATGCTTAAATGTATTAATATAATGATTAATAGTTCTTCATTGCCCATTCTGGTCTCTACTGGACCCGTGCTTCCCGACATGAATGGGATATGAATGAAAAATATGAATTTTCATTCAAACAGTAGATATACAGTGTAACCCTTACTTGTATTTGTCCCGTTTCTCATTGTATATTAGTGTTTGAAGTTCAACCATGAAGTCCTCATGCTGAAGGCAGTGAGATGGTGGGATCCTGAAAAGCATACATGAACTCAGAGCTAGCAACACACTGGCTCGTGCACATTGTGGCTACAAATACAGTACAAAATCAAATGAGTATATCAGTTATTGGTTATATTATTATAATGCATATAACTTATAAAGGTGTGTGCACTCACTCTGTAGACAGTTTAAAGTTGCAGGGTGTTGCATCACGCGCTGTGCAAATATAAAAACTTTTGCCCTTATTCGGTCCTTCCTTTACACCAGTCTTCAGTAAGCATGTACTGCCTGAATAACACAAGTTGAATTAGCCCTTTGTCTTTTTAAACAAAAATAAACTTAATCTTTACTTTCACATTCATGCAAGTCGTCAGCTAAGATACCTACAGCTGGAGCTAACGTTGTAACTGTTATTGCTTGAACACAAACTTCTTACATAGTAAAACGCCTCAATGGCGATCCTTTACACTGTAACAAACGAGAACGCGATGCTTACCGTGTATTTCGCACAGAATCCTTTCCATTTTATGACAGCGCCGTGTTATATTTAAATCACCGGCTTCACTTTCATTTTTTTAAAACAAATACCCGCCGCTGTCGCAGTTTTGATGACGTAATTTACACCGTAGCCAATAAATGCCTTGCTGAGATCACTGTACTGACATTTGTACATCATTAACAATACATTTTGTAAATATGGTATTCATGAGAAAGCTTTTCTTTCAACAGTAGGTTTTTTACAGTTACGTTGCCCTAAACTGACCAACATATCAATTACTAATGTTCTTCAGCTAGCTATCCCAGCAGGTGGAGCCATGGGCACATGAATGGTTTTGTTCTGAGTATGATTCGTAGGATTTTGATTATGAGATACTGACCAGGACTCTTCAAATGATCTTCATCCATATGTCTTTAGAAAATCTTTTCACACAGAGCTCCTTTTATTAAAGGCTGAGTTCCCCTCCTACATCATTATCCATTTTGTAACTCTTTCTTTCTTTCAATACGTACCTTATGAGAAAGCACATGCCGACAATACAAATTAAGCATCTGCCCAGCTTACACTTCTTCTAACCAGTCAGGTAGCTATCGTCTCTGCCTGCTCTGTGCAGAAAGATTTGTCAAATTATGTGAAATGCCATCTGGAGCAGTACTATTTCTTAGCCTCATGAAAAGAACACACGATGACAACTGCTACTTATCTCAAGGATGACTAAAGTGAATTGAAAACCCAACAGTAATGCAGTTATTAACTGCTAAAACCACACACAGAGATACATGCGCAGAGTGACACTTAGAATATGACTTTTAAGTGTTATTATATGATATGTTTTGACATTATTAGTGCTTTTATATGAGGAGTAGCTACCTATATCATTGATGGCTACTAAATATAGGCCTGCTAGCATGAGACCGTACTCAAGGGCAACAGAAACACATAAACAGAACTGTGTAGCTAAAATTTTGATGATGACACAGTGACGAAATTGTTGTATTTAGGCAGACAGTATGTTAGCGCTTCGCTTTGGGAGTCAGATGCTCCCAGAAAGACCAGGAAAATGACAAGTACAAAAACACAGTTTAGCTTACAGCTACTGTACTGCGGGAACACGCCAGCACAACAACAACAACCGACTCTTTAAATCCAAACACGTCCCCTGAAGTTTGAGCTGGTCACAGAATGTTTGTCAGAACTTAGCCAAGTGTATGTTAGTCGATGAATTATTGATTATGTGGGATTGCAGCTACTGTAGCCCTACCCATAATGCCACGGGTTCTCAATGAGAGTGAAACAAATTCAAGTTTCCATGTCTAACCGTGACAGCAAGCACCCCCTCCCCCCCACTGCCACTGCCACATATGCATCACCTGCGGGTGCTCAGAGTGAGGTAACACGTTTATTAAGAATGTGATCCGCTCATGAGCGGAGACAAAACCTTCAGTGAGGGATAATCCTGTTAGGGAGAGTGGCAAGTGCTCTCAGCTTCTCTGTGCTTAGCTTCTCACTCATTGCTTCCCTGAGGTACTACAGCCCTGGAGGAGCACAGGCTGCAGTGAATTGATGGCTTTGACTCTGGGAAGCGTATGAGAGACAGGACAAAAAGAGAGTGTGTAAATGAGAATATTAAAGCATTACATTCCCTTAAAACAGCAGCTGCCCAAGCTCCAGGTTGAAGTCCTTTCTGTATACGATGTGTTATTTACATGTTATAATACAATTTCACACTTTTTACTGAATTTTACACGTTGACCCACTTTGCAGTACTTTTCCCCATTTACATAACTGATACTCACACACTTTACCATTTTTGCTTCGCTGCCAAAATTAAAAATACATCAAATAAGCTACATATCATGTGCATGTTTGAATGGGATATTTATGGCATGTTTGTACCTTCTTAAATAAAGATTAAACATATATTTATGTTTCTATTGAATGCTAAGTAAACCTGTGTTAGAAGTATGCTAAGGTTGAACCACTACTGGCTTCCAATTGAGATGAGAAAACATGTTTTTACGAAGACAAACAAAAATGAAACTCCAAAGATGCAATGCTGTTGACAGCTCAGCTTCATCATTTTTTGTTTTTATTGACAGAACCAGGAAATTAGAATATGCTCCAAAAATATAAAATAAACAGATGATTGTGTATTCAGACAGCTGAGGCGCAAACTGTAGTAGCTTAAGTATTTGCCTCAGCAAATAGTGACTACTGGTAATTCCTTTAGCCTCATGGAACTAGTTTGGTATGTATTATTAAGACATTTAATGTAAGTACTGACTTCAGAAATATTTATAGTAGTATTATAGAATTCATTAAGACTCTTTGCAAAAGCGATCAGTAGATTTATTATAAGCACATTGTCTTATTCACATTCATTCAAAATTACCCACTCCCAGAAGAGCAAGTGGAGCTCAGCTAATTAGTTTGCTGTTGTGACAACATTTAATGTAGAAACGTAACAGTGTAAAATGAACCACAAACAACATTACAGAAGAACTGATGAACGTGCACTGATTGAACATCGCTCACCATGCATCTGCTTAGCAAGCCCAAAACCTTTTCTTCATTTTGTGTGAGTGTGTGAAAGACAGAAGGAATATGAGCGTGAAATGGTGCAGCCATAACAGCCTTGCGTTAAAGCTAAACTGATGAGTCTTTTGATGTGTCATGGATTGATCAGTGTCTGAAAATACTAGCATTTTTGGCCATGTACCACAAAATGGAAATCCTGTCATCAGTATTTTAAACGTTAAAACTGGAAGTTTGTTGGTAACCGAACAGTTGTCAGTAGACATTGACCTCTATTATGTAAAAAAATGCTGTTGATGTTAATGGCTATAGCCTTATAAACCAGCTAACCACCTACTGTAGGCTGCCTTAAGTAATTTTTTCAGCAGAGAGAGGCAAATTAAACTATAACACATGAACGAGTTTTCTGTTTTTGGTCTCTAATACATGTAATACTTTTCTTCAGCCGCTTGCTTTGGCCTCCTCTGGTGAAAATCACAGGGTTAGCAGTGTACCTGTAAAGCGTATAGCTGAAGTAGCATTTGCCTAATGAAAGCAATTCTGCTAAAGAAAGGCATTTCTTTCTTGAGAACACTGCTAATTAGGATCCATGAGAATGTGAATCAATTCAAATCTAGCTTTTTTAAAAAGTGAAAAAAAAAAAAAAATTCAACTGTGAACTCTCAGAAGGGTTTGTATGGATGTGCTTCATATCCTCATGCACATGAAGCTCAGGTTAGTGGAGACCACTGTGATGCACATAAATCAATAAAATGTTAACAAATCTAAATGACCTTGCTTTTCCTCTTATTAAACCCTTCATTTACATAACACTTAACACAACAGTAGCTAACTGGAGACTGGATTTAATGGGGAGGTTAATAATGAAACCCTTCAGCACAATCTAAAACACGTCAAGCAGCAAAACGAGGGTAGGAACATTCCCTCTGTAAACAATAACAACTAAACTAAACACTTGCTCTGGGGCGAATGACTAAGACAGCAATACTCACCTGAAATGCTTTAGATTTCACATTGCCTGGAACTAGAGCTCATTAAAGCGGTGCTGGGCCCCCATAGAAAACCACACATTTTAAATCTCATCTATTATAGATGGCTGTAGATTGTGGCGAGAGTTGAGTGTTCAACAACCGAGCAATATCAGAGAACATAAAGGCAGCGGTAGCTTGAGGTTTTCTGTGATGTTTAGCAGCAACTATAGTATAGTTGATAACGTGCAAGAAATGTTTAGATCCAGCTCTGAATTTTAATTATCACCACACATTATATAATGTGAATTAACACAAGAGTTTAATTTCATTTTTAACATTTGAGGTCAGTAGGATTATTAAAGATTTGTTTAGTTGATACAGTAGAAAAAAAGTAGAAAAAAAGAAACTGCTCTAGAAACATTTTTATCTATGTTAAAAATTGTTGTGCTTGTCCAAAAAAAAACCCTCTGCATTTATTTGATTAATTTTTTTAAAACAATAGAGTCTTTACTGTAAGTTTTGATCTATTTAATGCATCCATGACATATAAAAACTAATACTTTAAGTAAAAATATCACAAGTTTAATTTGTTTTTGTGATAATGGCAGACAGAGTATGTATTATTTGTACATAAGCTGTTTGTGAAATGTTTATTTTTTCAGAATATAAACTTTTAGATTGACGTCAATGGAAAAATGTATAAATGTTGCTCATAATGTTGTCAATACATGATTTAATTGCTTTCATAAAACACAAAGGCAACAGTATAATTATAGACTGAAGAACTTCACAGGTGTCTATTGGGCTGAGCTATTTTTTTTCCCACATTTATACAGTCTTTATAGGAAAAACACACCTCTCCTGCTCAGCTATAAGATATTAACGAAACTAATACAGGGTGGGCCATTCATATGGATACACCTTAATAGATAAATAATAAAATGGCCACCACGATCACCACCCAACCTGAAAAGTGTTTCCCCTCACATATGCTAAAGTGCCACAAACAGGAAGTTAATATCACCAACCATTCCCATTTTATTAAGGTGTATCCATATAAATGGCCCACCCTGTACTTTGTTTTGCAAATAACTTCTTGTTGTTCGTTGTTTTCAAATGGCATCTGTCTGCATTCTTTTATCCATCTTCCTGATTTCTGATGCAGTCTGTCAGAAACATGACCCCGGCTCTGGATGTTATTGAAGAGTGCATCCCAAAGCCCAGAACCGTGTGTCACTGCAATCCTACAGAGGCATGGTGCCTGTTCTCATCTCCGACACTTTTTTGTTATATTACAAATGACACAAAGGTACACACCTGTGGCACAGGTTTGCTTTCATCAGAAAGTAATTCCCGTTCCATTCAGGGCTTTCATAGGTCCTGTGACACAAAGCACAGGCAGTGGTGTCAGCAAATTGATTCGACACTGTTCAGACAGGTAATGTAATGAAGGGTAGCGGGGAGACTGTATTTACAAATTCTCAGAGCAGTTTCTCCTGCAGACCTAGAAATGGGAAACAAAATCCGACATACATCATGGAGTGAGAGAAGTATTAATATTCATGAGGTGAATGGAGTTTTAGCCAGCGAGTCAGGATGAGTTATGATAGGTGTGATGTGATTTGGTCCAGGCCCTTGGTGGTCACGCCATGCTCGGTTAGCAGACAGGACAGAAAGAGTGGACAGGACCATCTATCCTGTATGACAACCTCTTGCTTCTCACATCAGGCCATCACAAACACACAACAGACACGTTATTTATCATTCATACACAAGACTGCTTCAGAAATTGAGCAAAATATGTTTTAAAAACACTCACACCAAACGATGCAAATTAAAATAATGAGCCACAGAGCTCACATGACCACATGCGTGATTTAGCTTAAAGACCCTGTGAAATTAAAATGAGATGTGTGTGGCTTTCGCTCCATGTGTATTTGCTTTGATGTCATCTAAATGCAATTCACATTTAGCAGCTATGTTCTTCAGTACGTACAAAACAATCTTATGTAATGGCTATGTTCGTTAATTCGCAATGCCAAGCTCATAATGATTTTTAATTCGAGCCATCAGGTCTTTTATAGTAGTTATTTGAATCAACTTTATTACTGTTTCTACAAAAATATGAAAGTGCCCCTATTATGCATTTTTGAAAATTACCTTTCATACAGTATAAGTTTATCAATCAATCACTTTTATTTATATAGCGCTTTTAACAGTACAGACTGTAGCAAAGCGCTGAACATTATCAAATGCGAGAACAGAGTATTGGTAATGTATAATGAAGAGAATTAAACTATTTATTTATCAAATGTAGAGACGGTCTCTGTAATAAAAAATGACGATAATGACTATAAATTAGGTGCCAATTAGGAACCGAACCGAATCCATGAGAGAATGGAGAAAAAAACCCCTGGGAGGAACCAGGCTTACTTGGGGCCGGTTCTCCTCTGGCCGGACACCCAGCACCTAATTTCCAGTTAAATTTTAAACACATGTCAGATTTTGTAAAGAAGTGTATGTATAGTGTGAGTGTTTGTGTGCATCTGGTTCCGGTGATCTGTTCACGGAGCTCATCTAGGTGTTCTGGTCTCAGATGAAGATCATCTCTTCGTGCTGATACACCATCTGATCTAGATATGGACTGAGGAACAGAATAAAAGACTAATATTAGCGTAGATGCCATTCTTTTTACGATGTAACGAGTACGTTGTGTGTTAAGGGGAGTGTTCCCGTTTCCGGCAAATCTAATTAATGCAGCCTAACAATCCTTTACCAGATTTAATTAATAAATGTGTATTGGTGTGTTAAGTGTCAGATTTAAACTGACAGAGTGTGCCTGCCTCCCGAACAGTATTAGGAAAATTGTGCAGTGTTGACAGAACCAGTCTAATTTTCTCATACTTCCTGGTCCTAGCTGCTGCATTTTGAAATAGCTGTAGTCTATTTATCAAGCGTGCAGAACAACCACCCAATAAAGCATTACAATAGTCTAGCCTCATAAACGCATGAATTAACATTTCTGCATTTGAGGTTGAGAGCATAGGTTGCAATTTAGATATGTTCTTGAGATGGAAAAACACATTTTTACAGATACTAGAAACATGGCTTTCAAATGAAAGATTGCTATCAAACAGCACACCTAGGTTCCTAACTGTTTATGTAAGTTTTAAATCTGAATGTGCACCCTGTATAAAATTATTGTCTCTCAAAAGAAAAAGTTGACTCTGAATCATTGAAAGTTGTTTGATTTTTTTTTTAAATACCAAGCCATTTAATGTTGAGGTCAATATATTAGCATATTGCCCGTCCACTTGTTGCGTGCGCAGACCTGATAAAACTTGATTTTAGTGTTGGTCTGAATGAAAATGCAAGTTCAGTCTTTGCCACTATGTGCTGCATTGTGAAATTTTAAAAGAGCACAAACACTGCTTTAAATGAAATCGACGATAACCCAAAAGCTTTTGAAAAATTAATTGTTAAATTAATTGTTTGGGAATCGCTGAACAAATAAATTCATATACAAATATTTAAGTCTTTTTGACCTTGCATGCATGTCAGCCTGTTTGCTTCATTAGGGGTGACTGGCTGTTTAAAATCTATTTTTCTAAATAACCTTTGACATTTAATCAATTAGTATGTTTTTTTTCAGACTGTCAAATCAAATGGTTCTATCAGAAGCCTATGTGAAATGTTGCATGCAAAGAGTAAAACGAGCAAAGTGAAGAAATTCTTCATTGTGTTTGAGCCAAATATCTGCACTCCTTGTATCCCAAATTTGGGGGCTGTAACTAACTGCTATAATTTGCAATTACAGAACATCCTAAACATTAGGTAAACAAAGCACAAAAGGGTGTCTCAATCCAGTCATCCTAATTTAGACAGACAGATGCTCAGACTGGCCACTGTCCACCATTAAATCTGGTTTGTGAGCAGCTGGAAGGGACAGCATCCCTGTGAGTCCTCTGCCTGCTCTGGAGGTTAACAAGCTCTGGCCTGCTATAATAACACACCAGCCCACAGCCACCCAACTCATCCAGTCCACAATCCAAAGCATTTGACTTCACCAGACCAGATAAGACACCGCAAGATATGTCAGATCCCATTCTCACCTTCTTAAGAGACAGTACTTTTCACTCTCTGCAAAGCCCTGGAGTTCAAGGATGGAAAGATTCACAACTCTTGTTATTCACTAAGGTGAAAGGAACAGAAACCTTATTCTTTAGCTAAAAGTAACTAATAATTGTGATTTTAAACCTTTGAAGCTTATCTTAATGGGCTACTTCAACCAAAAAGTCAAAATCAATTCACATTACAAACCTGTAAGACTTCAATTCTTCTGTGAAACACAAAAGATCATGTATTGAAAAATGTTTTTTTTGTTGAAACAAAGAGAGTAAATGGGGTTCAATGTGGATTTAACAATCACAGATTTGAAAATGATGAGCAAATATTTAAACTATCCCTTTAAATGCTACAACTCTTAACATTTGCACACTGGTCCAATACAATTGATACATTATATAAACACAATCTGTGGTGCACTGAATGTTTTATTGCAATTAACTGACAATAGCAAAGTGCCTTTTCATAATAGCAATTGCTACAATTTAATAAAATAAGTATAGATATAAAAAACACAACAAAAAATAAACAGAGTACAACAAAACACATAAGCATAAAAAAACTATGGCGACTTCTTTTTTTAAATATTCAGTGCACTATTTTGGTTATTAAAAAAAAAAAAAAAAGAACATAAAAATCACCACTTGAAAAAGCAGCACTGGCTGAACTGAACACACATTAACACAATATTTTTTGTCATTTGTTTTGTTTTTCTGCAGCTATACTGCCAGTACACAGCCATGACATGCAGCCCTCGAAATGCATTTACAACATTGTGAGAACATTATGATTCAGCTGGGCATGTTGAACTACAAAAACACTATTTAGAGTTCTGAATAAGTCTGTACAGATTGAACGACAGCAGAACCGCAATATCACACCCAATGTCACATTACACATCTCCTGCTTGAGGAAGGCCAAGCTATTGATCAAACAGAAGTTTGCATTACATTTGAGAGTTGCTGTGTTAAAATGACTGAACAGGTGCTTTAAATCAGCGAGGCCTTCTTCAAGGTAGAGATGGTGAGGGTGCCATTGATCTGACATGATGTCACAACACACAACTTTCAGACATTAATAATAATGTCCCCCTTACTCATCGTCATGCACTGTACAGTTCAACTAAATTTAGTAGATAAAGAGCGCTAGATCACTGTCATCTGTATGAAGATTCTCAGACTGGTTCAGAATTACTTTCCATAATCCTCTAGGCCACTACACGCAAGTAGCCAAGTTATAGTTACCTAAATGTACGCTGCTATTTCTGCCACATTCTGTCTATTCAGATTTATGAGCTTCACGTATTCTATCTAGGATTTTTAGGATTCAATAAATAAGACGCTCACAAGCTTTCAATGGATCTAAATTTCATTTACAGAAAAGCCGCAAAGTTGACTGTCGAGATCATATGAGGGCGGCAGCGATCCAGTTGATACTCTGTGGGAAAAGTCGCCGTGTTGAAAGATCTTCTGTCTGTAAGTGAGACACATCCAGTTTGGTGTCAGTCCCAAAGGTTGCTGTTACTACACAATGTGTTATGTTTCATAGTCCGTGTTGGGAAAAAAAAACAACATAAAATTCAGTCACGCTACAGCTAAGCTCTAAATGCTTTCAGTATAGAGGTTGAATCTTGAATGAAACCGAACTAGTGTGGACTGCAGAGCAAATGTGAGGATCCTAGCATCTTCAATGGTAAAACATGGCAGTGTTTTCGAAGTGTTCATGGAGACCGACGCTATATTAATCCTCAGAGATATAAATCACACTAGTAGGTCTTCACAGGTTACAGGTTATGACACTGCGCAATAAATTTTCACAATTTTTTCAGCAGTAACACAAAGATCGGGCACCATATTTCAAACACAAACCAATAAAGAGAAGAACAACAACACTTGATGTGACTTAGAATATAGATAAAACAATGTCAAATCCCTTCATAACTTATATATCTGCTTTCCTTCTGGATCATTACAGGGCATGTATGATGAAAAAAAGATCTTGGCACTGAGAATGTCCCGTGAGTCTATAGTGTCCTGCCTGCCGTCTCCCTCAAGACAACTTTTTATACAAGAAATTCAAAAACTTCGGAGAGAAAAGCCCTTCATGCCCCCTTTTGTTTCCATTCAACTTTGCATTATGAAAATACGAGGACACTAAGGTCAACGCTCACCAAATGTGTGGACAGTTTTGCACACACTCATATACACATACTGGTGTTTTTAGAGATAAATGGATCTTCTTAACATTGGAAAGGTCAAGGAGACCTACAAATAAAATGGGGCATTTGGGGGCATGTAGAAACATCTGAGCACCATGAGGAAACAAGTCAGTGTAGGAAGCTCACTGTCTTTTCCAACATCACGTTACACAGATCTAATCCAATTTAGTGTCTTAGAATTTGTGGCTTTTGAAGTTGTCTTGGTCTTTGGCAGTGAGGATGAGCTGGGGTTCATGTATATCCTTGAATCTGTGGGCAATCAGGGCTCTCCATAGTCTATATCCATTTAAACAAAGGCAGTTCTCAGGTCAGTTCTGTGGCACGTGCACACAAACAAAATCAATATACATCCATTGTCAGAAAATATTGTCATTCTCTTCCTTCATCCATACACCATTGTCCCTAGAAACGTTCATAGTCCAGCAATGACCTTCCAGTCTTCTGAAGCGAAAATATGCACAGACAAAATAACAAATAATATGTAATGATTTCCACCAGACTTCATAGACGGGAGTAAAAAAGCAAAAAGAATCTGCTGTTTCCGATCACAAAGAGGAAAGGAATTGGTGTCAGTCGGGTAAAATACATCAAGGCTCACGGATACTGCCACCTCAAAGAAAAGGTTCTCGCACAAGAGCATGAATGAAAAGTAAAATCATACTTAAAGAAAAAAAAGATCAGGAAAAAGAAAGCAAAGCGAATGTCTAGGCATCGGTGCCAGCAGCCACCGTAGTCATGGCAACTTCAACTTAGTCAGTCATATGGACGGATTGACAGGCCAGGCTAGAAGCCTAGATTACTTTCTGGTGGCCTCATCACGGACGAGGAGGAGAAGAAAAACAGAGAGCGAGTCAGAGAGAGAGTGTAGCAAGTCTCTGAGCGAGACAGGGTCACGTTTGTGTCACTGTTACTCCACAGAACCGGGGTGAAGGCTGAGGGCTGGGGGGTCCAGACAGGTTGGGGAATAGCTGAGATGAGGCTCTTTGATCCACAAGAGCGGCGCTCCGTTCTTGCCCTCCTGGTTCTTGCTGGAGCTGCGGGTCTTGTAGCGCACCAGCAGGACCGCGATGAGGAGGATGCCAAAAATAGGGAAGGGGTAGAAGAACACGAAGTAGAACAGAGAGTCGTTGGAACAAACCACTGACTGTAGGGTAGAGACTGGAGGGGGACAGAATGAGTTACAACAATTTAATATGGAAGTAAAATATGTATAGGAACAACAACAAAAAAGCTGTGTGAACACTATGTGGTAACCAATGTTGGAAAGGCTACTTTGTATATAAAGTTACCTTTTTCAACATGTAATACGTACTTTAAATCTTTCAATTACTTTAATAACGTAATGTAAGTGATTTATTACTTAATCATTTTCAAACCAGGTAGAGATAACCACCATTTTTGGTTAGGCTTCTGCCTTATAAACTCACCCTGCTCCATAACGTTAACAATGGTGACTCCAGAGTTGTTGGTGGCCAGACGGTACCAGGCATTGCGTGGGTTCAGCAGCCACTCCTCCACATGGCAGTAGTAATTGCCGGCATCTCTGGACCGAGCTTTCTGGATGGTCAGACTGTACAGTTCAGAAGTGGTGCGTTCAAACTGCAGGCGAGAGTTTGGACCGGGCTCCTCCGTAGGGCTGCAGTTACCATTACCAAACACTGCATCATGACCGATGGAAAAGACGCACTCTTGCTCATCCTCCTCCTCTTGTCCTAAACGGTACACATACCAGGATACAGAGAAGCGGGAATCCTTTGAAGACTGAGACAGAATGCTGCAGCCCAGCCGGATTGATCCATCTTCAGGTACTGTGATATTAGATTCTGCCTCCTCCACCTGTAACTTCACCACTGCAGTAAAAGCAATAATAAAAATCATTAAGTGCATGACAACATTTTTTAATCTTCTTCAAAGACTGGGGTAGCAGCTGTCGCAAACTCCCTGTTACATTTGTACAGAGCCACATATTCTGGTTTAATTAAAGGAATTATTCAACCAAAAAGTATGACTTTCTTTTGTTAAACACAAAGACGCGTTTGAAAGTTCTATTCGTTAAAACATCCTGAAAAATCCCACAAATATATAAAGAAATGTTTTGATAAGATAAAAGAAATTCGGCATTAGGGTGAGCAAATAGCAACAGAACTACACCTAACAAGTACAAAATTTTACATATTTACACATTTACATATTCCAACACACCCTAAAATTAACTCTATTCTCAAATAATCAGATTTCTACAGGGCATCAAGCATCCATGGATGGGGAACTTACAGTTCAATATGTCACTCTCAAATGAAGGTGAGGATCATCACATTTTGTGTGAGAAGTCACAAGCTCCTTCAGCAGGGTCTTGAGCTGAGATCAGCTAAAAATAAGACTGCATTTTCCGGCACACTTTAAGGGGCTCCTCCTATCTTCTGCTCATGTAAAAGCAGTGCAATTTAACTTTGAAGATGGCAGATTATGAGGTGCTGAACCTTTCATCAACTATCTATTTGTAAATACATTTATATGGACGCTATTTCAAGCAATCGTGCAGCGGGGAGGTGATCTGACACTCACACTTGCATCCCCAGGGAAATATGTCTGGAATTTAAGTGCATATTTAGATATATTATTGAGATATACACTGTGTATATACACAGATGAGAGGAAAAAATAGAAAGAGGTATAAAATACGGTTGGACTAAAGCAGCGTTGAGAAGATTAAATACTGTATGCTAGGGGAAATGCATTCATGCTGAAGAATAGAAAATGCATCATGCATAAACCACATGCAAAATAAGGGCTTCCGTGATGATCAGCATGTACATGTGAACGCTAGATTTGCATTATTCATTTATAATAATAATTTATTACTTTCTGAAGTTATCCTACCACTAAAAACCAGCATAAAAGTGCCCCAACTCACTTTTCTTGACCTTGATTTGTTTGAGAGGAGCAGATGTCTTGGCCACCTGTGCACCTAAAGCTACTTGCTCAAATGACCCGAGGACAAACTACACAACAAAACATGTCTGTGTAACAGTGGTACGTCGATGACCCATGTCTAGTGAAGTAATATTGAAGAGTGTGGGATCTGTGGTGGTGGGATCTGTCCTTCCGGCTCCTCAAAGCTTTGAATTTATGCTGTCAAAGAATCCAGATGGCATCCGACTAATGTAAAACTCACAGACATAGCCACCTGAACCACACTAGACCTGCCTACAGAAGCTAGGTCATAATGTTGAGGGAAAAAGAGGGGAGAGACAGATGAATAGCTAAGGTGTTTTGCAGCAGGGGTCTTCACGGGCGGCTGTGCGGGGTGAATAGTGGAGTAGCAGCTGTGTGGCACTCAGATGGGCATCAGGAGTAAAGCCTCTGGGCTCCGGCAGTCATGACTGTGTCGGTTATAAGGGTCTGACTCCCACTTGGAGCCTGCACTGTGAGTGCTAAGGTCTGTGGCCCATTTGGGGGGGGGGGTCCCTGAGGGGCTGAAACGCTGCAGGCTTGCGTTTGAGGTGTTACACATACAAAGTCCCTGTCTCTCTTTATGGTTTCCTCTCATAAATGCACACATGCTGATAAATGATTCAGTTTGGGCAGGCATGAGCTCAGGATGGCTGCGCTCCACGGTGGTCTCAGGGGGAGAATGTTTTCATGCTGCTCTTTCCGATCCTCTCATGCCAGATGGCCTGGTAAGCCCATGGGACTGCTACACACACCTACAACTGAATCTCAAAGGCTTCGGAGTCTGCTATAGGAATAAAGGCCAACTCGGCTAGTTGGGTGCCATTGTAAATACTATCCAGCACTTTCCATGAACAAGATACAAAGAAGAGATTTCTTCAGAACAACCTTTAGAAAATGTGGATCGTTAATCTCAGGAGGGCCTGAGATTTTTTTTCTTTTGTTTATTTTATTTGAGGATTTTCTGACAGCCTGTTACCAAAATAAATATACAGCCCCAGAAAAAATAATTAAAGAGAGCACCGCAAAATGATCAGTTTCTCAGATTTAACTATTTCTTGGTATGTGTTTGAGTACAATTAATATTTTGGTTTTATTCTATGAACTACTGACAATATTTCTTTCAAATCCCAAGTAAACACATTGTAATTTAGAGCATTTAATTGCATAAAATGACAACTGGTCAAAAAAAAAAGCAGTGTTCTAGAGTGGTCTATTAATTTGTAGCACCAGAGATATAGTTTAAAAACACTAATTTGTGTATTTACTCTTTTGTGTGTCATTCTCTAGCAAAAAACATTCAACTAAAAACTAAAAGGGGAAAATACAAAACACCAAATGTGTAACACGTATCATTGAGAAGTTTAGAAGGTATTTTGATGTTTTTTGAAAAATGTATTTTATGCTTACTAAAGCAGCAATTATCTAAGGGAATATAAATGTCTTTATAAAATATATATATCTAAATTACATTTAAATGAGAAAACTTGGAAGTTGTACAAGTGTTTTCCACTTTAATACATTTTAAATGCAATTTGCTTTAGTGACTGCAAAGCTGATTTTTCAGTCATTACAATCTTCAGTTCACCATGATCATTCAGATATTCATTCCATCATTCAATCATTCTAATATTTCTTGTAGCATTATCTCTTATTGTTATCAATGTTGAAAACAGTTGTCAGTTGTACTTTTGTGGTAGCCATGATATATTCTTGCAAGATTCTTTGATAAGTTGATAACTAAAAACTTTTTTTTATAAATGTATTTGTCAGATTTGATCAATTTAATACTGTGCATCCTTGCTTAATAAAAGTATTAATTTCTTTTAAAAAATGCAGTAAAATATGTGGGACATTTAAATACAAAAATAAATATTCTTACCTGGCTGTCTCACCACCACTTGTGTGAAGCCAGAGGAGTCTTGTGCCAGGCGGTACCAGAGTGCATCAGGGTCCAAGAGCCACTCCTCCACAAGACAGTAGTATGTTCCAGAGTCGCTGGTCTCGGCACGATGCAGAGTGAGGCCATACAGCCGAGGAGAGAGCCTCTCTGACTGCACACGGCTGCGGAGACGTTCCTCCTCTGCGTACGCTCCATACTCGAATGCTCCAGAGTGTTCGATCTTCAGCAGCAGCTCATCTGGCTCTCCTGCCTCTGCCTTACGTGCGTACCAAAGCACAGCATGTTGAGAGTCTGGGCTGGTTTGAGAGGTGATGGAGCAGTTGACACGCACCCGACTGTCCTCCAGAAACTGCAGACTCTGGTTGGCCTTGTGCACCTTCAGTTTACTCACTAATGGAGGAGAAAGCAAAAAAAGGCAAACGTTAGAACAATGAATACCAAGATTTACAGATTGTTTAGACCAAATACATCTTACATACTTTAAATATAATATATTAATAAAATAATAGGCCACTTAATGAGTACACTTTTATGTTTCTTGAAACACTTAAGTACACATATAAAAAAAAGTGCGCCATTCCACTGTCTTTTTAATGTGAATAGGCCTTTAATCAGAATGGACATTTGTTGTTGCAAAGGGAGTGCTGGAATCACTTGTTTCTGGATCTGGAAGAAATAAGACATCAGAAACATTCTTGAGGGAGCAGGGCTGTGGGATCCTTGGCATACATATTGGATTACTACAGGTGCGTCAGGTGTGACCGCCATCGGCAATGGCTGCTATTTCACACCATGAGTGGATTTATGAGTACCAGAAGAGCTCAGGAAGACACAACATTTTCACACCTGCAAATAAGAGGTCTCACATACTTACAAATGTAGATCATTAGATTTGTGCAACACAGAAGCATTCAAAAGTAAAAAGAGCAGATGTCCTACATGTGCGGCCCTGTTATTTGGCATGAGAATGTGCAAATGGTCCAGGCACACTTTCAAACACATTAAACATATGCCACTGCATTACTCCTCCCAGTTTTCCTCAACACACACACATCCAGTGCCTTTTATAAAGAAAATACAAAATTGGAGGGACTTCATATGATTCTTTCTTTCACATCTTTTATTACCTCAAATGAATGAGCATCTGTGAAACTTCACATTCTGTTTTTCCTGCTTTAATGGCTCTTCGCTAAAAATCCAATTTTCCACTGACACTTTGGCTCCAGTAATCCGCATCACGCATTTCTGCACTTCTAGCAAAGTCCCCTGATTCATCCCTAAGCCTGGACCTTCTCCGTAAATAACAGTGGCATGAACACTCTTACGCTTCTAACCAGCAGGCCAGAAACCCAATCCCTGCAGCAAAGCTCCTCAACTCAATTGTATAATGTCAAATCTCACCGATTTAACACAGTTTCTCTAAGGTTTTTGTTTTTTTAAAGATTTATAAAAAAATTAAACCACAGAGGAATTGTTCCCCGATTTAGGCTTTTTACTTATCAAATATACCGGCTTTATTCCATATTCCTAAAATCCACACCACAGTAAACCTCTCCAAAAAATGCAGAGAAAAGCATGGCAAATAATTAATAATCACAATTCCATTTGATGTGCCATCTGTGTGTTTGCAGTAATACCGGCATCTGCTGACATACTGTTGTAATTGTACAGGCTATCAGGCCAAGAGCTTGTAAAATTAAAATGTCACACTGCAAAATGAGCTTTGTTCACTCCTGCAGGGCTGTCAGAGTTAATATCTCCCCACAGTTCAGCTTTAAAACAGAAGACGCCAAGAAAACTAACAGGAATGAGTGTCTGTCTGCCTTCAGTTGTTGACACTAGTTGCACTAGATCAGTTGCTTGTTGACATAAAGCCAGCTAACTAACTGCTAATTTAGCTCTTAAATAAAAAAACGAGTTACTTAATAACATAAGAAAGATTACTATGAGATTTGAAATCATTTTTTAATTATATGTTATAAATGTTAGAAAAATCTGGAAAGCAAGACTGCTCCGCACTAATCTAGAGTAATGGCTGCTGATAATGTTGCTGACTTACAGGAAACATATAAAGACAACATTTAGAATCTGCAGTGGGGCCCAATTTAAATAGACAAAAATGTACATAAACTTTGGCAGTTTTTTAAACTGCTAGCAGGCGGTTATCCTGTAAATGCAAAATGGCATCTTGTGTGCCCTCAGACATAAAACATTACTGGTTGGGTGCACACTAAAGATGCTCTCAAAGTGCTGGCAGTCATTCCATAGGGAATCTCTACAGAACCCTTCAGAGCTAGCAGCTAATCGCAGGAGAATGACTCTTCAATCCTCTAAAGCAGAACCACCAATGGATGGGATTTCCACACAACAGATTTCTTAGTTTTCTTTCTAATTTCTCCGGTTTTGACAGGAAACAAAGGTTGAAAAAGAGATGTCAGGGATTAAAGACCCCGTGAAATCAAAATTAGAGTTATGTGGCTTTTAGTTCATGTAGTTTAGCTTTGAAGCAATTTATGTTCTAGTGTACACACCAATGCTGAAAATTCACTTTTAGCAGATATATGCGGTTAGCATTTACAATACCATTCATCTGTACAGCTTATTTCCCGTCATTTTTCACGATGTCTTTTTTAACCTTAATATGATGGTAGACCACACTCAAGCTTCCTCTTTCCATGAGAAAATAAGTGAGCACAGAAAAGCAAACTACACTTAACACCAGTTGCTTAATACTTGACCTGCGACATGAATCTTTGACAAATTTTCTTTACTGAGTTTGTTAGTCGCTGATCACATCACCGACCACAGGTGCATGCAGCATTACATGATTCTCCGAAAATCATGTTTACAAACACGGTGCCATTTTCACTGTTGTTTGACTCTAGCACTGCTGCACAATTAAATACAATCATAGAATATTGCTCAGATTTACATAAGGTTATTCACAGAGGCTTTGAAATCAGAAAAATGTTATGCATGGCAGCTCACTGTTGAGACACAGTTTAGCCTCCTGGGCAACAGAAAAGCAATACAGCAAATGTGATTGGAAACATTTGCCTTCTGTTTCAAGCTCACTTCTGGTCAATGCTTTTCTTTCAGCGTGATGCATAAGTGGACTTGGAGTGGAGGATTGATGCTCCGCTCTCTCTCTTTTCCACCATTCAATTTTCTAATAAAGAAAATAAGCAGAGCAGGAAGCCTTTGACAAGATGGAAATGAGGTCCATTGGTCTTTGTACAGGAGCAGCTATCCTTCCATTAGCTCCCAAGAGTTGCAGCTGATAATACTTTTGCATGGGTTTTCTATTATTCACTGGTTTTTAGGGTTACCCTTACTAGGTCTGAATCCTTCGGAGGGTGTCTTCTATGTGCCCTTATGAAGGAAGGCAGCCAATTAAATTCTGACTGAATCCTCTCCGACTCGGACTCCACCAGGCACGATTAAACGATTTAATTAAACAAGATATTTGTTCTTGACAAAACTGCAAGCCATTTCATTTTTGTTGTATAATCGAATTAGAAAAAAATCAATAAATGTATGAAAAGCGAGAGAGAGAAAATAAAGATGGGAGAGTAAGAGAGGCTGAAAAATGAAGCAAATCAAGCAGCACATTTTAAACAGCTCAGAGCTTGATTAGAGGCAGTTTGTGACGGCTCTCAGACGGAGGGAGAGGAGGTGTGGAGGGGGAGGTTGGCAGCCGAAAAAGCAAACAGAGAAAATGTTTAGAGTGCATTTGTGATTTTCTAAGAAGACAGCGAGCCGCGTTCCCTCCTCCTGCGTGTGTCCAATTTGTTAGCCCCAGTTAATTACCAACACGCTGCGCTGCCGAGATAAAGATGCTTTTATTTGGTTTATTTATTGATGACACAATCTCCAAAGATAATGCAGCCTTCCCATCAAGAAACACAAAACCTTTATTTATTACATTAAGAAAACATTTATTCCAGCAACATCCCCAACGCACTGGAGATTTTAAAGTAGCCATATGATGAGGAATTAAAAATAAATAAATAAAGGTTTATTGTGCTATCAAAACATACTATAACTCCTAACAAGCAAAATGTCCTCGCCAGTCCAAAAAGAGCATTTATGGAAACTAAAGCGTGAACAATATGTTCCAAGTGAGATCTTGGGTAAAAGTCAGAATGTACAGCTTGTAGGAGCAGTCACGCAGCATGAATGCCACACAGCCAGAACTCAGAGGCATTAAATGTGGCCCACTCAGTCACAGTGAGTTAGAAATGAAAAAGGAGGAGTTAATGAGAAAAAATGAAAAAATAACATATAATTTTAGCAAATATTATGCTGTTCCTGACTGGGTGTAGCACCTTCCACTCTGCACTTCCGTTTTAAATGCATTTTTTAACATCATCCCGATGATTGTCAATGAATGTCAAATGCAATTTGTAGCAGTAGCAGACACTTTATCAGGTTTTGTCAGATCAGTGTTTTACCCTTGTCTGTGTCTTTTGGCATCTTTCAGAGCTTGTTTTGACTGGTTGGACATGCCGAATCAGCACTTGTGGGGTTGAGAATTTCTGGCACGTGACATACTGTAATCTGATGATTGTCCGCCTTGGTTAGCTCACCCAAAAATTTAATTAGTATGCGTTTTTAATCCATCGTAGGTGCATATAACTTTCTTCTTCCAGACGAATCTAATCAAGAGTTATATAAAAAATTGTCCTGGCACTTCTAAGCTCTATCATTTACCTTTAACGGTTCAAAACACATTAAATAAAGTGTACGTAGCGTCTGTAGGAAATCCATGTGTTTTTGTAAGAAAAATCTCCATAGTTCAAACGTATAAACACTTGTTGGTCACAAATTGGAAGCACAAAACAATGATTTGTTTTGAAAAATTTCCATATAAGCCAAGAAGAGACTGGTTTTCCTTTGCTAAAGTAAGAAAACTTTGTTTCCTTTGCTCCTATATTTTCCAGAGACACATGCATTACGCATACGTCTTATGACATCTGCCGAGACTCCTTCTGGTTACCACAGTCAGCAGAAGTTAGCAAAAATGTTAATTACATTTGAAATATGGATATTTATCTTACAAAAACACATGGATTCGCTACAGGAACACCCGCCCACTGCAATGATAGGGGTTAAAATTTCCAGGACAATTTTTTATATAACTGCCTGAAAGAAGAAAGTCATATACACCTAGGATGGCTTGAGGGTGAGTAAAACATGCTCATTTTAATTTTTTAGATGAACTAACCCTTTAATATGATATGCTTTAACAGGAAACAAGACTAAAACTAACATTTATGTGACCTGCCACGTGAATGGGATCTATGCCACTAAGTATTTCTTATTCCATTATTAAAACAGCAATCTTTCAAGAGTTCTGTTGATGACACAAAAACACAAGCAGTCATTAGGGAAGAACAGTTAATCGGTAGCTGCTAATTTCAACCCCCACTGACAGATGAAGAGTCCTTATCGCTGTCAATCACTTACAACATAATAATATCCCAGTTCATGCATATTTATGAGTTCCACAAGCATGTCTATTTGCCCGAGCACGAGTGGAGACTGAGAAATGGTTGAGGTGTACCTGTAAACATGAAAGACTTTTTGGAGCGCTCTCTTTTTATTTAAAAGGGGGAGAGGAGATCCATTTACTGCCTTGCAGATGTAAGTGGCTTTAAGTGGAGCAATGACAAGTGGAGGTGGATAATCATCAGAGATGGAAAGAGCAGACAGAGGAGTGCCTGAAAGGGATAGAAGAACTGAGAGAAGGGGAAAAAAGGGAATCAGAGAGTGAGCAAAGGGTGCAGTAATATTAAGAGGTAATTGTTAAATCGCAAAACAGCAGAAGTGCTGCTCACTTAGAACAGTTAAACGAACAAAGCATTGCCAAAATGAGAGGAAAAGTGAAATTGTGGACTGTGAAGAGGAGTAAGTGACCTCACATCAAAAAATGTGTTTCTTTTTTACGCAGCACTAACCCAAGCACATTGAAGGCTGGCTTAGAGCTCCAAACTTGACTGCTCTTCCATGAGCTCTTCTAACTGTTAATCCAAGCAGCAGAGCCAGAAATGTGTCATATTAATGTTCTGAAATGTGCTTAATCCCAGTGAAACAGATTGCATGTGTTTTTTGAGGGGCGGGAAGCTGCGTTCCCTCAGGAGAGCAGTTTAAGCAGATCCGCCTTGCACAGCGAAGAATGGGGCTTGAGCACTGCTGCCCTCCGTCTGCTACAAAAAACATAATAGGAGCCTAATATCTATGCTAATGAGGCCGATACATCTCTGATTCCTTTGTGTTGCAGAAGGATTTCCAGCAGTCTTCCACAATGCAATTAGAGCAATATTGTAATTATGTGGATCTGTGCTCGGGCAGGGAGTCCACAGATGAGCCCTGTGTGTCCTGTGCCTCCTCCCCGCTTTAATTTTCCAACTTCCGTTGAGACGTGTCCCCCCTCCCTTAACGTACGACATATGTTCAGGTTCTGGTTTGTGATGCAGCAAAAACAGCTTTGTGTGGATATCAGGGAACTCTGGGACTGCAGTGTGCTATCAGAAAGCATACAGTAAGAAGACTGGGGTCTGCTGGAGTGGGCATTGGTGGCATGTGTTTATATGCACAGAGAGAGACGCATTCAACTAAATTCAATGTTTTCTTTTGGCCGGAACGAGGCTGAACAGCATCTGTTTAATGCTCTTGTCATTTTACCCACAGGCCTTTCTGTCGTTTTGCACTCAGAGCCTCATATGTATGATAATCAGCAAAAACAACTCGTGCAAAAAGTAAAAAAGGAATAAAACATTACAGGAACTTAAGAGTGAAAGCGTCAAGTAGTACTAGCTTGAGAGCTAAAAAAGGACTTTTTTTAATTAGTGACATCCTGAGAGACTTTGATTAAAACAGCTATGAATATGTGTTTATGGATACAGGAAAGGGAGAGTTATGTAACATTTAAACCAATCAGACAGACAATTTTTCTTTAGATTAAGTAACAATCACAGACCCCTCACCCAATACACAATATGTCTGTGAAGGTGCAATGGTAACCAGAACACCTCTGGCAGATTAGATCAACTTTATGACCTAAAGGAGAAAACTCCCAGACAATATGTCTATGAATTTCCTATAATGCACATCCCCAGGTCATTGTGTATGCTTATGACATATCACATTAATAAATATTAATATCATCTCACATTTGGCATGTTTGGATTTGATCAACTCGTCTTCACATGATCTAATTTAGAGTATATATTATATGTTTATAACTTCGCAACTTTTAGTGTTCTAAGTTCCTTTCTACTTTATATATCAACCTCCAATCTAGTAATGCAATTGCAACTGCAACCCATAAGTTTGTGCCAGGCCCTCCAGCCTTGACTTTCCATTGAACCAAAGGTTCTCAGATCTCACCCGACCTCTCCTTCAGCTCTATTCCACCTTTCAGCCTGGGAAGAAACTCCCAATCATTATCTAGAGTCAGGACATCTTTGTAATTCATCAGTCTTCAAACCAAGAAGAAAATGAAACCATCAAGACCTCGAGACTGCATTGGACCCTCACCAACGAGGCAATGCAAGTATTGAACAAAAACTAAACGAAACCGAGGGTTTAGTATTAGTTATAGACGCCACTGATGGTTTACATATGGTTAACTGACTCTTCATAGCTTCATTCTCTGCTTTTCTTCATGGCTTACCATCAAGCTATCTTTGCACTTTCCTTACGTGTGACAGCATTTATGCTTCTGTGTTCAGTTATGCGTGTTAGCATTTAGTTAATAAAACTTTTGTGCACAAATTACATGACTTTCTGGTTCTGCCTTGCAAATGAATTTCCCTTTATGATTTTGACTCTTGCTACATGCTTTAAATGCATTTATGCAACTGAATTTTAAAAGATTTAGGGATTTTGTTGCTAAGCTAACAATGTATACTCCAATAAAGATTTAAAAAGACACAACAATTTAGCTGGATATTTGAGTGAATTGTATTTAGTTCATTTTGTTAAAGTTTAAAAAAAATCTATCTGTGTAGGCAGTTCACAAGGTTTTAGAACAGAGCCAGAGTGCAAGTGGGTGTGAGTTTGTGTGAATCAGGTGGGAGACAGTGTCCTATATTTTGACCTTGAGCATCACTTCAGAAGTAATTAATTACCAAACCCGTATGAAATGGTTTTGGATATGAATGCTTTAGAACAAATGTGTTTCATCAATCTTCTATTGTGTCAGTGAATGTCTTGGAGTAAGGTCTATTGCCTGGGCACTGGGATGGAAAATAAGGGAGCACAAAATGTAAAGAGCTTGTGGGCTCTGTTAGGAATATAAGGTGCTCTACATAAAGGCTCCTGGGATACGGTCTGGAGAATACTGTTGATCAGTGCTTCTCAGATTTGTCAGGCCAAGTATCACTTTTAATTAAACCAAAAAACCAAGTACAGATACAGTAGTACTACCGACTAACTGAAATAGCTCTAAAAGCAAGATTAACGACTAAGAATTTTAATGTCATAAATTGATGAATATCAATGCCCACATACATAAGATCAACTGTGGTGCTGTAAGACCTCCATCAGCCTCTTGACTATAACTCTGTTGCTTGCAAGAAAACTAAAGGAATAGCATTTAAAATGTTTTGCTATTATTGAAAACAAACAACATTTTTACAGTCATTTTAAATGTTAATAATATTTCAGAACGCTACTATTTTTCAGAAATAGCATTCAGAAAAGCAGACATGATCAGTGTAATGCATTACAATATAGAATTACTCGCTAAAAAATAACTAATTGTGTCAAGTTACTTTTGCATTACTTTAAATCTGGGCAGGGCTTTTTTTGTTTGTTTGTCTTT
This sequence comes from Enteromius afrohamiltoni, assembly GCA_034779775.1. NCBI lineage: Eukaryota > Metazoa > Chordata > Actinopteri > Cypriniformes > Cyprinidae > Enteromius > Enteromius afrohamiltoni. Next base: position 8,037,766 of record JAUYWG010000042.1, read on the forward strand.
TCCATATGAAAAGTTATATTTTTGGCAAATGTAAAAGCCCTTTCAAAGCAAAAAGTAAAATCAATAAGCCTCAGGCTGAAGAAAAAGTAAATTAAAAGTACATTAGAATGTGAAGAAATACAATAAAGTTCACCACTCTTTTGCAGATAAAATATATGAAACACAAACATCAGTTAATCTAAAGTAAAGTGTGCTTATTATGGTTGAATTGGATCATCGAAAGTCAGCAGCAAAGATAATAATTAATAAAACTGAATTAAACACAAAGGATATTTGTGTTATTTAACATTTAATTTATTGCAGGTTTGCATCATATTCTGAGTTTCCATTTTTCTGTTTTTTTTTTTCATTTTGAGGAATATTGATTTCATGTGTGAATTAACTCATATAATCATCTTCACATTAAGTCTAGAAATACAGTAACATCACGTTTACACAGCACACACAACTCCTCTGTACTTTCCTCCTGATTTCTCTCAACATGGGGGCAGGAGGCTTGTCAGTCAATAAATGGGTAAAAAGTGATTTGTTTCTTGTAAGTTAAAAAGTAATGCACTTTACTAGTTACTTGATTAAAGTAATCTTACGTAGTTGCATTGCACAGGTCATGGTTAACATAGGAGAAACATGAGGAAAAAAAAACTCACCTTTCTCTCTCTCTCACACACGCACACACACACCCACAGGTGTTAACATGGCCACTTTGCAGTTCAATTCAAACAAACTGCTACTAAATAAATGCATTTGATCTTAAAACCTCCTCCATCTGCCTAGAGGCGCTTGTTGTTTCAGAGTCAGAAGCTGGCCACTTTAAAAGCTGCTTCCTCTCATGAAATTGAGCATCTAGATGCTACTTGGAGGCCAAACAAAATCATATCTAGCCTTTTGATGATGGCTTCATTTTCTCGCTGCTCTCCTTTTAGCACTTGGAATAAAATTGCGGTACACAAGACTCTGATTAACACGGCTACACTACATCCCACACTGCAGAAGACTACGCAGGCGATGAAACTTCATTCCAGAGAGGTCTTCCGTTGTAGGTCACATCATGCAGCAGTGAAATCGGGCACAAAGAGTGCAGCCTGTGAATATAGAAACTTGCAAATGTGGGTCATAAGTGGTGGTACTCCTCTCAGAGCAGGAGATTTCTGGGAGATACGAAACACGTGCTGCTCACATCTGGACAGTGGAGCTAGTTTGGCTGAGTGGGGTAGAGCGGGATGGACAAGGAGGTTCAAAGCAAACCGAAGCAGAACATTAACCTACAGGGTCTCAAGAAAGGAGAACGGAGACTGTGTGTGGAAAAGAGAGAGGCTGATAAATTCTCGGTGCCCTGGAGGGAGATTGTGATGCGTGCTGGAAGACTGTGCTCCTAATGAAGACGGACAGCAGAGATCCATCCATGGGACATAGAGACAGGGCTTCTCCATGACAATTCAGATGCCGTCAATTACAGGCATAGTGAGAGCCATCAGCGGCCAGGATGACTTGTGCCCACTGGGTACGACAGGTGTGGGACAGCATTGATCCGTCACTGCCAGGACCCATTTATGTAAAAGACACTTAGCACTTTAACAAGGGCCTCTGGGACAGCACTGTATTAATGAGAAAGTGTTTCAACAGAACCGGGTACAAGTGCGAATGAGAGAAAGAGAGAGAGATGGGAAGGAAGCTAATATTGATTGTTTGTTAATTATAACCCTTTGATTTGCATTCAAGTTAATAACATGCATCTCGACATCAAACAATAAGATAATGCAAGAAAGCACTGTGGAATACTTGCTAGAGCAGCCGAGATAAGAGGAAGCTGTTTAAAATCTGATGACTGAGCCATAAAACACAGTCTTCTCTTTCTGTTTCACATGCATAATCCTGAAGGTAAGGATGTGTCTGGAGGAGGAAGCTTTGAGCTGACTACTGCCTCAGGTCTGGTGACACATATTCCTTTAAGACTGGCTGGCTGGATCCAGTCCTGGCTGATTATTGGGGGAAGCAAGTAACACAGTAGGAAAAAGGCTTTAAGAAAGTAAAGCTCAGCAGATGAAGCTTCGATAACTACAAATGCCTTAGGCAAATAGCATGTTTGTCAGTTTGTTAGAGATTGTTGGGTTAACTAATTAGCTGTGTGCATATACACTAACGTTTAAAATTGTGGGGTCGGTAAGATATTTTATGGTTTTTAAAATAACAACAAGTAAAAACCAACATCATTTTTTACCAAATATAAAACATTTCTAAAATGTAAATCTATGTTATGTATATTTAATAGATCCTTGGTTAATAAAAGTATTAATTTCTTTCAAAGAAAGAATAAAAATGTACTGATCCCAAACTTTTGAACAGTAGAGTAACAGTAAACTACTGTAACAGTAGTTTTGAACATTATTATCCATTTTAAATAAATGCTTCTCTTTTTAATATTTTAACGATCCAAGAATCCTAAAAAAAGAACTATTAAGCAGCTGAACTGTTTCCAACACTGATAATAAAACATCAGCATATTGGAAGGATTTCTGAAAGTGACAATGAAGACTGGAGTAATGATGGAGGAATAAATTACATTTTAAAATATATTCACAAAGAAAACAGTTATACAGTTATCCTTCAGTACTTTCTTATCTAATGTTAATATAAATGAAAGTACTGGAAAATAACATTTAATTTCCACATTTCCTATTATTAGAAAGGTTGAAAACAGTTGTGATGTTTAATATTATTGTAAAAACTGATATACTTTTTCAGGATTCTTGATGAATATAAAGTTCAAATGACCTTTAAGCTTAAATTTTGCTAACGCAATAAACAGACTTAAATCCAGTTGAATTTTACATAACTTATTTAAAAAGTTATGTAAAAAGCATAAAAAGCATTTATCTAAAATAAATTCTAAACATTGAAAATACTATCATTTTTTATTTTAATTTCAATTTCAATCAGTCGCAAATGTTTCCTTCCAAAACAAAAGGACTTTCTGAATGGATACATTTAATATTCTAAATATATGGAAATCACAAACACAAACTCATACACACACACACACACTTTGAGGTCAATATGTATTTGTTCACCCTGTGGGTTTGCAAGTTCTCTTACTTAGAAATCATGGAGGGGTCTACAATTTTCAGCATAGGTGCATTTCCACTGTGAGAGACAGAATCTAAAAAGAAAAATCCGGAAATCACATTGTATGATTTTTTAACAATTTATTTGGGAATTACTGTGTTAAATAGGTATTTGATCACTTGAGTCAAAAAATGTTAAAGGTACCGTATGTAAGAAATGTATTGTAATAATCATAAAATGTCTCTGTTATGTTACATATTACAGACATTAAGAAAACATGCTAATTAAAAGTACTCCTATCGCTAACAGTAGTAGTACAGCCTGGATATTCTTGTTGAAAAACTGATGACACCCTCAACTGATGTTTATGTTGTGCTGTTTTGATTTGGTCTGAAGCGCCACCCTCTATCCATCTCCCAATCACAAAGTCAGTAGTGTTTTTGGCATCCAGGTTGCCTGCTTGGCAGAAAATACAGAGCATTGTCATGTGCCTGTTGGTGTCGTCAATCATGGCAACCTGAGTTTGCGTCAAGTCTGAGAAGGAGGGGCCTGGTGAAAAAACCCTCTCCAGTATTTTGATTTTGGACTGCAATACCTAGTTCAACCACTCTGTGTCAATCCTACATACATTACCTTTAATATTTGGTACAGAAGCCTTTGTTAACAATTACAGAGGTCAAACGGTTCCTGTAGTTCTTCACCAGGTTTGCACACACTGCAGGAGGGATTTTGGCCCACTCCTCCTCTCTAGATCTGTCAGGTATCAGGGCTGTTGCTGAGCAACACAGAGTTTCAGCTCCCTCCAAAGATTTTCAATTGGATTTATGTCTGGAGACTGACTAGGCCTCTCCAGAACCTTGATATGCTTCTTACGGACCCACTGCTTGGTTTTCCTGGCTGTGTGCTTTGGGTCATTGTCATGCTGGAAGTCCAAGCCATGACCCATCTGTAATGCTCTGACTGAGGGAAGGAGGTTTTTGCCCAATATTTCACAAATACATGTCCTTGTTCCTCCTCTCCTTAATACAGCACAGTCGTCCTGTCCCCTGTGCAGAAAAACACCCCGAGAGCATGATGCTTTCAGCCTCACGCTTCACTGTAGGTATGGTATTATTGGGATGATACTCATCATTCTTCTTCCAACACGGCGAATGGAGTTAAAACCAAAAAGTTCTACTTTGGTCTCATCTGACCACAGGACTTTCTCCCATAACTCCTCTGGATCATCCGATGGTCCCTGGCAAACTTCAGACAGTCCTGGACATGGGCTGACTTAAGCAGGGGAACCTTCCGTGCGATGCAAGATTTTAAACCATGACGTCTTAGTGTACTACTGAAGGTAGCCTTGGAAACGATGGGCCCAACTCTCTTTACGGAATTGATCAGCTCCTCCTGTGTAGTCCTGGGCTGATTCTTCACCAACATTTTGCTCATGTTGCTACTTAGACTTTGGCTGATTGTGGGGTGCACAGGTTTCTTTATGACAGCGAACGACCTCAAACAGGTGCTACTAATTTAGAATCATGAGCAGAGTGTAGCTGGACTATTTGAAAGCAAAATAGCATGTCTTTGAGGATCAGAAATCTGGCTGAATAGGCAAGTGATCATATATTTATTTGACACAGTAATTGCCCAAATAAAGCCCTCCATGATTTCCAAGTAAGAGAACTTGCAAAATCACAGGGTGATCAAATACTTATTGACCTCGCTGTATGCACACACACTCAGGAATTTCTAGTAAATTTTAGAAACAATTAAAAATAAAAAAAATGTGATGAGTAACACACTGAATAAAACAAGATTTTAGTAGTAGTAGTAAAACTGAAATAGTATTTTTTATTATATAAATATACACTAATATATATATATATATATATATATATATAAAAAAATCTTTCACACACATGCTTACAGTTTACTTCTATAAAAATAGTTGTTTATGCTAACAATATGATATGCTGTTTTAACACAAATATTATTTTGCAGTGTTAAATTAGAAAAATAAGCATATTTGAGCTCACTGCAATGCATTGTGGGGTTCTCTAGTAAGGACACCCACACTGCTTCCACACACACCTTCCAATTTGGCCAGAGGAAGAGGTCTTTGAAGGCACAATAATAATGCTGAAACAGCATGAAATGCTGTCTTGGTAGTAAACTCACTAGGTTTGGTTTAGAACAACGCCTATATATATCTGCATGTACGCTCACACAGCTCTGACTGTGGCAATCTGTTTTCTATGGTCATGTGTAGGCTCAAGAACTTTCAGTTCAGTATTCTATGTAGGGCAACACTAAATCCAGTTTCTCTTTCATTTCTCATCCTGTTTGCGCTGAGAAACTAATGAAAAAATGTTCATATTCCACATCTGACTGCTTCATTAATCTGGAGTGGGAATGGTCCCATTAGGACACATCCACTGGTATTACCACACAGATTAGATTGTATGACAACATTAGAAGTTTAGGCAGCTTCCCTTGAGAACGGCACAAATGAACATGTGTTATGTTATTGCATTTCACATGCGCTGTAAAATCACAAACGCAATCACGGGAGGGAAAACAACCCCTAAAATTCCCATTTAAATGCCGAATTTAGTTTTAAAATGTAAAAGGATTTATAAAGTTGAGAAAACTGTCTATAAACCGTAGAAAATCAAATTGCAGCCCCTAGTGTGATGCTGTTTGTGTGTGCCTTCATCATCAGTGCTCTGGATTTCTGATGAAATCACAGCTAGAGGAGTTTTCCTCTATTACACTTGAAGACACAGACATTCTCATTTACGCCATACGGCTTCGGATCAACCTGCAGGCATGGTTTCATTTAGTGGAACAGAGGGACAGCTTAATGAACGCAGAGCAACGCCTTAAACAACCTACTCTCAGAAACTTCATACGTCCAACTTGACATAAGTGCTGGCTTCCTCCTGAGAAACTGAATCGCATAAACCGCCTTCACAACCCACGTCTTATGTATATGGATCTACGACAGGAATCCATCAGGACGAAGGGTGGAATGAGCGACTGTCCAGTGTAGGAGTTTATGTGGATGTGCATAAATATTTAAAATGTGTGCGTGTGTGTTGTAGTTTTATCAATCTAGATAAAATATAAGTTTCTCAGGGGAGAAAAAAGTGCTTCTTGCCAATTCTACAGACAGATGGACCTCAGTTTAACATCTTTGAAGATACCATGATAACATCCCAGCTCAGAGAAGAACCAGCTATCAATAGCGGCTATCACACCAGAGCTGTGAGTGTGACTGACAGCAGCGCCAAACACCGTTCCTCGGGCCATAGCAGTAAACACACACACACAAGCTATAACACAGCCAACTCCTGCCTCCAAAAACACCCCGCAGGCTACATAAACACACATCCACAAACACAAATTCGCCTGCATGTTGAGATTTTCCTTGTCTCTGGAAGAAAAACAACATAATACCGTCCTACATGCATTATTTAAATATTACTTCAAATTGAAGACTGGGTTTCCACTAAAATGAAATAAATCAGCATGATAAGCAATTATAGGATAACACATACTTAGGTCCTTTAATTTACTCACTGTTTAATGCGTGAAGGCAGCAAGAAAAGCACTATCACTGGTAACTATGAATCACTGGTGTCAGTGTGCTTGGAGAATGTGTGCTATGATTATCATTCAGAGCCTGTTATATTAATCATCCATCTCTTCCATACGTCAGCAAATAGTCCCACTAGTTCTCTGTCTGACACCACAAATGAATCATGCGGAACACAAGCAACCTGAAATTAAGGATTAGGCCATATGTTCAGGAATTGAGGGGTAAAATATATAGCTACTGGCTGCTGAAACATACATATAGGTCAAGCTTTAATCTGAGTATTGAGGAAAATTTCATTATTACTTTACAGATTAAGACAATATTGTAGAAATTTGTATTTTGACAATGGATGTCAGATTTTTGGTAACCTTTTTTATTTAAACTTGTAACTTTTAAAACATACATCTACTGAATATTTTGGTTAAACGACAGACTTCTCTCAAAGTGAACCTCTTCAGTAATTTAATTAGATTCAGTCTGGTCTTTTTCTTAAACTCAGCTACAAGGTCGAATTTAGATCTACCTCCATTTAATTAAAAACTGATGAACTGATTCTTCATTTGTCTATAATCCGTTCCACTCAGATGGACATCACAAATTGAAAAAAAAAAAAAAATCTTACATTAATTTTCCTTAAAGACCTTAAGCAAAATAGCTCATTGGACGAAGTCTCCATTGGAATAGACTGCACTAGCTTTTCATGAGAGTTTCACTGATGAAGGCACTTCTTTTTCCTTTTAATGTGGAAGAAATGTGCATCATGACAACTCTTAATTCTTAACTCTTAATGTATGAGCTGTGTATGAATGAATGAGTTTTAAAGGTACAGATTTCATACCTCCTCCTCAGGATCATTGTAGACGTAGAGAATCTCGCCGGAGTTCTAACCTGGAAGTTTCGGACACAAATTCCCATCATGCCTACGACCTGAGACTGATCACGCACCTGAACTCTATTAGCCACACCCATCCATTCATTAGCCTATAGTCCCTATAGTCACACGGTTCACAGAAGTATTTGGTTTGCCTAGCAGTCAACTCTGAGCATTTATATTGTTTTCCTATTGTTTGTCTCGTTACGACCTCTGTTTGTTACTCATCTTGTGATTGTTCGCTGCCTAACCTGACCTGTGCCCGTTTTCTCAACTACTCTTGTACCTTGCCCTGTTCATGCCTGTTTGCTCATTCTGACCCCGCCTGTACGACTACTCTAATAAACTGCTGCAAATGGATCCCAACCAGCCTGGTTCTCCATCACAAGATTTAATCATGTGAAACGTACTGAGTAAAAGTCTGGAAGAAAGAGTAAATAAGGAAGTGGTTGAGGGAGAAGATTATGTGACGTGTTCAAGTTTCTTTTCATCATGAGACGTGAGATCAAGTGATGTAAGTTAGGTAACCCCCCTTGGTCTGTTTCTATGATGTTATGAGGAACTCCATATGTCGGTGCTGATGTAAGCATGCATTAAATATGAATAAAAAGACTTTAAAGCATAGACAGGACCAGTCCTATGAGACAAGAAGAGCATCACGGATTTAAACTGCAAGAATCAAGACCTTCCGTGAGCACACAAAGCAAACTTCTGTTACAAACCATGAGGAATGCGCAGTGTTTGTTTTCACTGTGTGAACGAAGCCATCCTTGCAAAACTTATTCATTTATTGCATTTGCACTGAGCCTCTCTGTTCCTCACATTCTCACAGTGAGAAGGAGCTTTGCCTTATACATATTAAACAGGCACTTCTGGAGACATGATTTAATGTCTCTCAATAATGCATTCAGTCAGATGCATGATGTTTTCACACATCATTACCTCCACTCCAGTCTCCACTTCTTTCAGAGAGTTTTCTCCACGCAACCTGTTTCTCCAAATGTCAGCTTGCAACATTTAGCCAGAAGTATTTAACATTTAGAAAACTAGCACAGATATGAGATATAGCAGAGAAAAATTTGCGTCCTACATTGTTTATGAAGCATATGGGTAGCTGCCATGAAATACTTAAGGGAAGTTCTGTGGCTTGACAAGCTATACATCATCTATTTTAAACTCATATTTTAATATCACCATAATTAATACATGGAATATTCATACTTTTAAAAGACTGCTGAACTACTTAAAATTAAATTGTGATGGCAAAACTATAAAAAAAATGTGAAATACAAAATTTCCCTTATCCTTTCATTTAAATGTTAACCCAGTGATGCTATTTTGAAGTAAATGACAAAATGTTAAAAACACTGTAACTTTCTGTGTGTTAAACACAGTGTGTTTTTTTTTAGAAGTTTTGGATTTAACTTAAGTAAAAAGTTTAGAATTTTATTTATGATGCTAAGGTTATAGGTTATAGTTATTTAAGACGCTAAGGTAAATTTACTCATTCTCATGCTGATCAAAACCTGTATGGATTTCTTTTATCAAAAAAGAAGATATTTAAACAGAATATTTTGTTGTCCACACAATAATACACCACTGGACCCTATTGAATTAGACCGTATGGACAAAACAACACATCCTCTTTTATGTTCCACAGAAGAAAGCAAGTCATACAGGTTCGGAAAACATGAGGGTGAATCAATGATGAAAGACTTTATTTTTGAGTTATTTGAACTATTCCTTTAAAAAGACAGCTGAGAAGTAGAAACAGAAGTTGCTGAATAATGAATACTCAAAAAAAAACTAAAAACATCTGGGTCTTTACGTAGAAACGTTTGCTAAAAAACACAGTGGCTTCAAAATTTGTTGTACAACAAAAGGATAAAGTAAAGTTATCCGACTTTATTTTACTCATCAACAGAAAACAGCTTTTCCAAAAACCCATTAGAAGCCCCCAAGAGAACACATGACTCAAAACTGCTAATTCTCTTCAGAGTTTTGGACTATAAACAGAGCAGCTGCAAGTGAGATTACAGAAGAGGCCTCTTTTTCACTCTTCATTACTTTCTAAAACTTCACAGCCAATCAAGCGCCCGATGCGTCTTAGCTGCGAGAGACTGTGAGGAGCTGTATTCAGAGACAGAAGATTACAGAGACACTCCGGGACTCCATCAGTGCCGTACTCAAATGTCAATAGTGAAGTAAACATCAACAGCAGGGTCGTGTTTGTTTATGTTTATAAAATGTTTGTTGGATACAACTCTATGATGTCAAACCGTCAAATATCCACCAGGGCCACGTTAAGCAATCACACCTTTTTAACTCGGAAACACAGGGGATACATCGGCGAAACTGCCTCCGCATCGCTGTTCTACACGAGGTTGGAGGGTTTCGAAAATTTTGAAAATACACTTTTTAAATTCAAATGGATTTTAGGCAAAATCTCTGTGGAAAGTCACGGGCCATTGCTCAAACATCTCTGTGTTTTTGCTCTCTAACGGCCTTCCATTCAGTGCATAATAAACACGGTGAAGCACACACCGGGGAAACTAAACGAGTGCTCAGGATGATAAGTTGATTCCCAAATGCATGTTGAAGGGTCGTCTGGGTGCCGGCTTTCCCCTTGAGAGAGTAAGGTCATGGAGCCAGTGGAGCTCCTGCCTCTCTCTGCATCTTAAACATACGTGCGTGATGCTTGTGAAAACTAAACCGTTAACACACAACAAGCTGTGAGAAGATGGAGATGCCTGTGGGAGGGGTTAAAATAATATAAGGGTATGAAAATTATTATTATTATTATTATTTTAAAACACCATATATGTTAGTCTTTAACACAAAATGGCTCTTAAAAATAAAAAATCACTTTTAGTTTGGTATTTTAAAATATTATATTATTATATTTATATATATATATATATATATATATATAATATTATATTAGCACTTGTTTTTAGTACTTTTTAGATTAAGTTGTATTAATTTTTTCCTTGTTGCTGAGCACTTACAGGTAAATCAACTTAAGATGAATGCAGTAGAATGATTCTGTTCCAAATTAAATTATTAATATAATTATTGTAACACAATCATTCTACTAAATAGAAAGAAAAAAGAAAAAAAGTCATTGAATTTTCAAATTTGTGTAGTATGGAAGTTCTTTCTCAATGACTTGCACAAAGGATAACTGTCTACACAGTCTTCTGTATTCTGTTTCATTCTTTCTGGTTTGATACTTCCTGTATGACCTTTGTTGGAACAAAACCTTAAGGCAATACAACTTTGATTTCTCAGCACCTGGAAGAATTTCTTGTCTTGCAGACATCAATGTGTTAGACAGCCCAGCCGGACGTCCAACATGGCAAAGGAGCTCACAGGAACCTGGGCTCTCACCTTTAAATCCACAACACTTTACTCTAAAGACGCTCAGGGAAAACAATAAAGGGTGCCAACAAAACTACTTTAACTTTGCGAGAGCAAAGAGGTAAATTAAATTATACAAAAAATATGAACTTAAATTATTCAGCCCAATATTAAAAACTCTGTCATTTACTCACCCTCATGTTGTATCAAACCTGTATGACTCACTGTCTACCCAATTACTTTGAATAGAAACTGAGGTTTTCAAGATTTAAACAGGACACATTGTTCTTTTGAGTAAGATGTATTTTAGTAGATTGTTCGGTCTGAATGATTTGTTGATGATTCAGAATGATCTAGTTTTCCACTGGCACAATGATAACTGTGCTCAATGATGAGGAATATTCTCAGTAAATAACCATGTATAGTTTTTGTCAATCAAAGGGAATCAGGAAACATTTATGACACTATTATGTTAATTTTATGTCTTTAAAAAGCTTGAAAGCCTCTGTCTCTATAGGTCCTAACTGCATGGAAAATAACCAGCATAATTCTCCTTTTCCATTCCATGGAAGAAACAAAGTCACACAAGCTTGTTGTCTGATAGACTTAAGTGATGCATGAGCTGCAATAAAGCTTTCCATTTTCAGGAAGAAAAAGTATAATAAGGAATAAATTGGCGATAATGCTGGTAATAGTGTTAATGCTAATAGAACTCAAAATGGTAACGTTAGCAGAATCGATTTAAAAAAATGTTTTGATGGACTCAATATATCTCAAGCACGTGATATTTTAAATTGCATTGTGTAATTTGAGCCATCTTACATTCAAAAAGGCATCGCAAACACAAAAGCACAATCCTGTTTAGATCTGCTTTGTAACAAGGGAACCTCAGGCTGGAATGAGCTAGAGACTACAAGCATGTCTCCGGCGGGCTGCACTGATTTGCGTGCAGCCAGAGGGCATGGAGCAGGCCTGCGGGGGAAAGCAGAGCATGTTTCCCCCCCAGGGTTGTCTCACAGCCATTAACTCCTGCCAAGTTCTTGCATTGATTCTTACTAAGGGGCTCTGCTCCACACCGGGTCAGACAACAGTGAAACAGAGAGAGATGGAAGGCAACGGCATGAGCTCTCATGCATCCAAACATTGAAATCAATTTTATGGCATGTAGGCTTAAGGTTACAAATAATGTCAACATAATATACATGTACACATACACTCACACTTACATGCACAAAACAAACACTGAAGGTGAAGAATAAACAGATCTGTGGTTTTCAATGAGCTCTATAGAGATGGTCTGGCTCAGAAACAATATAGTTTCTGGAATGAGGTGCACTACAGATCTACTTCAAGAGAAACCCTGACTTGAATGTAGAAAAAGCTGACTGATAGCTTGTTGGTTTCGAAATGTAAAATTATAATATATTATTACAATCTATAAACAAACAATAAAGCTTTTAATGAATTGTTTTGATAAATATGGTTACTGCATGCTAGTGGAAAGTTATTACTTTGGCTAATAAAAGAGGTAAATACTATACACATACATACATACATACAGTATATACACATATCCTAATGTTCGACTGTTTGTGGTCAGCATGATTTTTCGGACAAAATTAATACGTTTATTAGGCCAAGATGCATAGAATTGATCAGAAGTGACACTAAAGACTTTACAGTGTTACAAAAGATTTCTTCTTTTTTAATGCTATTGTTTTAAACATTGATAATAATAACAAGAAATGTAAAATCAGCATATTAGAATCATTTATGTGTTACTAATGGGATGCTGAATTCAGCTTTTCCATCACAGAATGAAATTACATCTTGCATAAATAAATATATACTGCCCTCCAAAAGTTTGGAGACACTCCTGGCAAAGTGGGGTTTTTGATGATATCGACCTTGATGTCCGTAAGAAGTGTCCAACCAGTGTGAATCATCTTTGGGCAATCCTTCAGGACGCTTGAAGTAATATATCAAGTTAGTGTTTGAATAAATTGAAAGCTCAGATTATGCAGAACTTTAGCTGCGGTGGATATTCTGAAATTCAAAAATCAAGTATTTTCTATGTATAAACTGTTTATGTAATCAAATACGTTTTTGTAGTTTTTGTTTTCCCTTATCAGTGCAAACTAAAAAGAATTCATGCCAATATTGCCAAAAAAATCTCTTTTCTAGGGCATCTCCAGAAGTTTGGAGGGCAGTGTATGTATAAATAAATATTTATTTATGCACAGTTAATTTAAATTGTAATAACATAATTGAACAATATTATTATAACTGTCTAATCAAATAAATGTTGCCTTGGTGATAATAAAATATGTTTGTCGGCTTAAAAAAACAAAAATACCCTACCCATCCAAAAAGTAGCAATTAGACTGATTTTACTGAGAAACACTGCTTTTCTCTGAGGAAACACTGAGGAAAAACAGCTTATCTTAGTGAATATTATGAATAGTATGTTCATTATGGACACCAGCACATGTCCAATAAAAGATTTTGTTTACATTACGAGGACCAAATATCTCCACAAGGACAGTGAAACCTTTAATGACTATATTGCGGGTCTCAGACCGTCAGCGACCCCCAGAAATACCTAAATAACTTACTAAATAATGTTTTAATAAGAATCTTAATAAATGTGTGAGGGTTTAGAGTTAGAAGTGAGCTAAATTATCATTCTAAAACAACAGAAGTGAATAGAAAGTCCCACCATGATAGAAAAACAAAAGTGTGTGAGGTCAGTGAGGGGGTCTTCCTGTTGGGAATGACATTGTTCAGTCCAGGGATTAAAGTCCAGAGGGACTAGATTTAATGAGCTCCAATTTTTCCTCTAATGACCCTCACTCTACCTCTCCCCCCTCCATCATTTCCCTCTTCATATTCTTCTGTTCTAATCGCTTTGGAGGATATTAACAACCTCTTCCTCGCACACTCCTGGCCATTAGGAGGGCCTGCCTCAGCTGCACACACACGCCAATCATCTCAATTACTCTTATGAGCTCAGAGGCCAATATCCCGTGAAACAGACACATGCACACATGACAGAAGAATGGGAGAGAGAAAGATCTAGTGAGGGTGATGGTGTAAGCTGTGAAACTAGGCCACACTACAACATGGTGTATTATTAGTGAAATCTTTATTTCTGTGATGACAAGAAAGTGCGAGATGTCTTAACTATGCAAATTTTCTAGAGTGTTAAGTGACTCCAGCATTCCGCCATGAGCAAACATTACAAACCCAAACTTTAACCGGTGTCAGTGAAACTTATCTGCAATTTAGTGCCATCAGAACAGTCATAGTTGGTTTTTGCCCTCAGTCAAGCAGTCAGGTAGCCTACATGTACCTTTCCTGCGACGGAAGCCGTTTTTAGACTCACCAGGCTGCAGTACACTGATGCCCAGCGGGTTGGAGGTGCGGTTGGCCACTGTGCTCCAGGTGCCATCGTAATTCCTCCGATAAAGCAGAGCAACACACTGGTATGTCCCGGCCTCCTTGTGTCCGGCTCGGGTGATGCTGAGGCGGAAGTTGGTGTTCGTGGGCGTGCGATCCACCGTGGTACGGGTACCCAGGCCCAGCAGCTGGTCGCCCCACTGCAGGGTGCCATCCCGTGTGAACGTCACCAAATCTCGGAACTCTCCATCACCCTCTGCAGGCTGGAAGCGCCATGTGACTGCAGCAGGAACGTTGGGATTGTGCCGTGGCTTCACGATGCACTGCAGGTCAAACGAGTCGCCGAAGGTCACGCTGGGCGTACGGGAGGAGGCCGACACAAAGAAGAAAGATTCTGAAGAAAAAACAGTTGTATAGCAGTTAAAAATACTTGATATGTCACAAAACATTAATACAAAATACCGTTAATGTATTGACAAAACTAATCAGAATTTACTACATCTATTTTTGATATTGTTTATTAGTTTTTGAGTCTTGTTTTTAACAAGCATAATGAAATTCTAAACTTAAAAAAGTAAAAAGTCACAGTTAAAAAAATTTAACATTTATATTGCTAATTGTTTTTAATGTTATTAGGCAGAAATACAAAATATAAAAAAATACAATTACATAAAAAAAAAACTGAGATGAGATTATAAATGATGAACAATGTCATCCTTTGTTTTGGATTCATCAAGATTAACTGACAGAGCTGTAATAACTAAAATAATAATAATTATTATTAGCAGCAGCATACAGTACATTTATGTAGCATTATCAAACCATTTTACTGAACTGAGTAGGACATAAATAACATAAATGTAAAAAATAATATAAATGAATGAATAAATGAATTACATAAAATGACTATATGCCCCCCCCCACCTTTCTCTTTCTCTCTCTCTCTCTCTCTCTCTCTCTATCTATCTATATATATATATATATATATATACATACACATATAACTATTAAAGATAAACATGCGTTTATGCTTGCACTTGTATGCCACTGAAGCACAATTGCAATAATGTTAAAGTGCTTATTCTCTCCTGTGCAACCGTTTTCTATTTTTGCTTGACAGTAAAAGCAAAGTTCTGGTTAACAGCTAGCACTGCCCCCTCGGCTCAAGCCTGTCACACAAGTAAACATGATGAGGGAACTGCGGGTGACTTAATTGTGAATTCACAGCTGATACTGATGAGCATGTGAATCTGCTAATGGGCATATAGACAACAAGCCCATTCCCTGGCGAGCTGCTACTGGCACCCTTCAGCAGCAATTTACATCTGCATTGCTCATACTATACAAGATCTTGGGAAATATAAACTCATTACAGGGGGAGAGCCCCGGCTGTTTGGTTTTTCCATTTGAAAATGGAAGCAAATTTCTGCAAGACATTTCTAAAACTCAAATAATTTTCCCAGTGGAAGGGGTAAAGCGTCATTTGGCTACTTCTGAGTTTTTGTGCTTGATGTGGATGACAGCGGCTGGAGGCCATACGGAGCCGGAGACAACGAGATCCATTTTCCAGCCTACCTGCCAGTGCCCTAATGATGCCACGCTGCTGGGCTGTAACAGAGGGCAGGTTAACGCAACACCCACCGGGCACAGGCTTTGCCCAGATCTCAGTAGAAGTACCACAGGGCCTGGCAGAGTTGAGAAAGTGAATCTCATTTGGAGAGCCTCTTTGTCCTTCAATTATGCAAACTATCTATTAAAGGAACTGGGCAGTAAAGTTGGATGTCTACATTATCAAACTACTCTGTCTGCATGCTAATGAGCCTCTAAGACTTCCCTTGAGAAATCCCAGAGTTCAGGTGTTCACTAGGCTGAGAGAGGCTAGAAGGGGTTGTTCTGTTAGGGAGGAAAGCGAGTAGTTAATCTACTCTGTGTTATTTTGATAAAATTTGGACAAGGTGACCTGTGGCATGCCAACTCAATCCTGTGGGCAGCAACGTCGGAAAGCAGCCAAGAGCAGATTACACACACATCCCGTGTTTATTGAGCACATGCAAACTAATCCTGCAAGCAAAAAACACAGGAAATCCACTCAGCTGGATGCTGCTTTTATCATTTAATGAGCTCACTTTTACTCAGATATTGAGAAAAAATACAAATGCCTCAAAAATGGATTATCTGTGGATCTATATCAGTGTTTCCTGCAAAGCTCTTCAGCCGCTAAAGCTATAGTTCTACAAAAAAAAAAAAAACGTTGTGAGCTTGAAGTCGGAATTGAATGTGATCACATAAAAACATGTGAATGTGAATCATAAAATAATGCCAGGGAAACACATCTTCCTTGCTTTTAGTTTGATTCAATTTATGAGACTCACAAACCCAAGAGTTAACATTTGAATCAGTCTGAGGAATCCTTGACCAAATGAACCAATGGAGAAATCAATAATACTATTACTCACTGACTAAACAGTAAGTCTTTACTTTCAGTCACTAGGGATGGGTGATAACACTTATTTTCCTTCTTATCTCATACCAAATGTCATTAATGCTGTTATCAGTCCCAACACTGATAAAATGGCCAATAATTATGGGTTTTTTCAAACATAATTTCACACATTACAAAAACTTATTAGCTTATGATAAAGGTCATATTTAGCTTGGTTGTTATTTAATGGACTGAAATACTGTCATTCCAGATGTAGCTTCTTTTCTCTGTCATTACCTCAAGCGAGAGGTAACATTTGCAAACATTTCACTGTTTTCCCTTTAAAGATTATGACACGCGATATTAACATCCTTTCAACCACATTACAAAATTTAAAAGGGACGTTCATGCCTAAATTAAATGTATTAACTCTCATTTTCTTTCTAAACCTGTATTATCTTCTGCAAAACATAATAGAAGATATTTCAAGGAATGTCCGATACATTTTTATTTCTTTAATGGAAGTCAGATATAACCAAACAGTTTGGTTTCAAAATATCTCCTTTAATGTTTCACGGAAGAAAGTATGTCACAAATTTGAAGCAATACGAAGATGTTCTGATCTTTTTAAAACATTAAAATGTATTACTAAAATAGTACAAACGTAATGAAAGGTTAAACGGAAATACGGCGGAAAAAATTGACAAGAGGGAAATACAGGACAGGCCTGAGCTTGTGTGACTTACAGATCTCCAAAGAATGATAGGACGTTTACAAGGAACGATAAGAGAGGAATAAAGAGAGGAAAGCAGAAAGAGAACATTTGCATATCTTTTATGTTTTGATGGATTCTGGTGCTTTACTCTCTTTCTATCTATCTTGTGTTTGACTGCAGACAGCAGGGAGCCATGATCAATGCCAACTTCTCCAGAGAGCATGGCTGAAGGACACACGCTGAGCGTGGTTCTTTATGGACACACCATCGCCAGGGCATTCACGTAGACACTTTCTCTCACATTACACCATTTCTCCCATTGTAACTTTGTGTGACCCACTGTATGGCTTTCAATATGTAATCAATGATCAGAGGGACTATCGTGGCCTCTGAAAAAGTGGGTGGAGGAGCAGCGTGAGCTGACGTCTGAGAGGAGCGAGTCCAGGCAGAGCCAGACAGCCACAGCTGTAGTGTGTTTGATTATTCCAGACACACAGACATGCTCAGAAAAACATGTGGTGTACACCCACCCTCACGCTCAGTGGGAATAGAGATTTCAAATCTCACAGACTGACACGAGGGGAGAGCTTCAGTCAGCCTCTGGCTGCCTTTTCATGTCAAGAACCAGCCCGATACAACTTCTTTGGTTCCTTCTCTTTGCTATCACAACTGTTTTTCCAATATACATATCTTCATCTAATTTTTTTATATTCACAAGTATTACTATTTTTTTAAGATTTTTTTTTTTTTAAACTGCATAAAAAACAAATGAAACATTTTTTAAAGTCTTTATGATTAGACTGCAATTATTCGAAAAAAATACAGCAAAGAGTAATATTATGCAGAAAAAAACTATTTAAAATAACATTTTCTATTTCAGTATACTTTAAATGTAATTCATTACTGTGATGGCAACGCTGAATTGATCTAATCATTAATCCAGTCTTCTGTGCCACGTGATCCTTGAGAAATCTTTCAATGATTTTTTTCTTTGTGGATTTTCTTTAAATTTTTGATGAACAGATAGAGAACAGCATTTACTTAATAGAAATTTAATTGAAATTGGTAACACTTATTATTAAGGTATCGTATAGGTATTCATAATGTACAGTGTAATGTATTATATCTGTATATAAATAACTGTAACCAAAGTTACAATGCATAATAATTATTGTATGCATAATGCATTATTTTTTTTTATTGAAAAGGTGTAACAATGATGTAGTACTGTATTTAAACTCTTATTACAATTATTAATAAAGTCACACAGTACAATGTATTATAAGGTGAATTACAATGCATAATGCTTTAAAACAACTTCTATAATACCCATAAACATTTAAGTAAAGTGTTACCTACAAATCATTTATAATATTATGTCTTTACTGTCACTTTTGATAAATTTAATGTATCCTTGCTGGAAAAAAAAAAAATAAAACTGAAGTTGCAGTTACATGTGAAGGTTCTATAAAGACTGTAATGGTCTTAATACAGCGTAATACTGTCATATTCAACAGGAACTTGAAGCCTGGCAAGTCAATAAAATGAGAAGTGTAGTGTGTTCAGCCTGAACTTCTGAAAACAGCAGTAGATAAGGCTGTATATGCTATAAACAATGATCAATACAAGTAGTCCAAAATCCTAAACACAGCTATACAGGTACTCAAAGATGAGTTATTCCTCTCCCATCTAGCTCTCTCTATTTCTATTCATTTTTTTCTTTACAAATATTTCCCCCAATCATCTCCTATAGCATGCTCACTAGCAGATGCATCATTAAACCTACAATGTATATTTATCTGCCATCCAATTAACATGCTGGGAGCTCTAACTGCTTTCTTAGCCATCAAAAAAAGTAAATTGTGGCAGAATGTGTGTCTGGCCTCACCTCTGGGTGTCATGTGTAACCCAGCCAAACGATTCCACCGCTACAGGGTGGCCTGCAGCCAGTCAGCACCCACACCACTGCCAGACACTAATGAGCATGTTAAGACTCTCTCAGCAGAATAACACCACAGACTGGGCCCTGCTTCACACTCTGCCCTGGTCCTTCATCCATACAGTCATCCAGAGTCAAAGCTGGAAAACTCAACAGCTATTTTTTGCTCTGCACCTCCAACACACCTGTCACAGGGCAAGAGGACACAAACAGCATCTATGCCCACACGGACACATTAGAGTGACTATAACATGATCACGTGCATATTCCACTCGAGGAAAGTGACTCCTGCAACACACCTGGAGAGGTCTGTACTTACAGTAGAAGCCAAAACAGCAGACATCAAGAGCGTCATACTGATACTCTTTGAGCTTCAAATCAAAAGCACAGCTGATGAAACGCTTCAACGAAGCTCATCCTGACAGCAGAGGAAGTAAAAATGATCAATGTCATCGCAGACGAAGAGCATGGATATAAATAATTAAAAGGAATAAATAAAAAAAAGCCCTGTCTTTGTCATCTCATCAAAGCTTCAACAGGATGCATGGAACCTTAATTATGGATGAGATTCTCAACCTTGCTGTATTTGGGTTTCCAAAATCTTTGGCAAACAATGTTTCTAATCATTTGTGATTACAAATTATTTAAGATTTCATGTTGACATCAAGTCAAACTATTCAAGCCATTTCATGTTGACATCGACATGAAACATTAGCATATGGCCCGCCCACTTGCTGGTCTTTTCTCCTTACTCTGAATAAAAATGTGAAAAAATTAATTGATCATATTAATTTAAAAAAATATAGACTTTATCAAACTTAATTTATACAAACAATTTTAAATAAAAATTAGTCAATAAAAATTAACATTTAATTAACAAAAAATTAACAGCAGCTGGTTAGAATAGAAATGACTAAACAAGGCTGTGCAAACAGGAGCATACGTTTGAGGACAACTCTACGAATAAAATCTACAAATGACTGACTTAGAGTTGTCTCTAGAAACTAAGTTGGAAATGTAAAAAGTATTTTAAGTACCAAAAAAGTTACACACTTCACCAACAAAACCACAAACATATTGTATGTTATCAAGAACTGATCCAGTATCTTGTCTAAAAACCACTCATTGTCACGCAACACATGCTATGTCACACGATGTGTTTATTTAGAGCATCTGCCAGCTTGCTATCCACTCATGTTTTTCCTTACTGCAATGTGAGTGTGTGCGTGTTCTCATTACATACACAGTTAAAGAGCAGACTGGGAAGTCACGGCTATTGATTGTGATGGAATGCTGACAGCGCTAGTGTTCCACTGCTTTTCTTGTGCAGGATGCAATATAAGCAGGAGCGTGAGCGGGTTATATCGTCTTCATATGGAGGGGATCCAGCTTTACAGTGCACATGCCACTTCAATAGTCTACTCTACTTGAGTGGGTACAAATTCCTGCCACTATGTGACCTCAAGTGTGAGTTTGTATCTATGAACGTGTTGTGAAGCAAAAAAAGGTATGATGTCATAAAAATGATGGGATGTTGTCAGTAAAAATGCTCTACATGAGTACAAATAAACTATATATGCAAATTAACTTTTTATGAAGGGGAAATATTTGTCCCCTGGCGCTGAACTTCAAGCGCATTTTTTACATTTATGAGGGAATATATTATAAATACAAACATGTACACGCATTTATATAGTGTTCAAAGTGTGAAGTCAGTACAAAAAAAAAAAAAAAAAAAAAATTCTGCTACTGCAGAAAAATATATTAAAAATAATATTGTAAAATATCAGTGTTCAGTACTTTTGAAAACAACTGCTTTATATTTTCATGTATTCCAAAATGTAAAATATTCCTGTGATTGCCAAGCTGAATTC
>JAUYWG010000042.1:8059094-8075614 GCA_034779775.1 Enteromius afrohamiltoni
TACTTTTGAAAACAACTGCTTTATATTTTCATGTATTCCAAAATGTAAAATATTCCTGTGATTGCCAAGCTGAATTCGCATGAATTAATGTCGCATAATTCTTTAGAAACCATTTTTAATGGTGCTCAAGCAACAATTTTATTATTATTATTATCACTATCATCATCATCATCGCGCTGTAAATGGTTTTGAAATCTTCTTTAACACTGTTAATGTATTTTTAATTAAATAAAATTATGCGGAAAAAGGACTTGGTGACACCAAACTTTAAACCTACCTGAATGTATAATTTAAATAAAAAAATAAAAATATTTAATATTAAGATTAATTCAAAAGCAGCTATAAATAATCATATGAGAATCAAATAGCATATGTGGTCTTACCAACTGATTTTACAGTGACGGTCTTGGTTGCAGATTCGTTTCCAATCTGCTGCCAATTCCAGTCAGGTGCAGTACCGCTCTGGGACCACTCGGTGGCGCTGCATCTGTATTGGCCTTCATCTGTGGGGAAGGCATTATACAGGAACAAGGTAAATGTGTCGGGTCGAACCCGCTCCACCCGGATCTCTCCAAAGCTGCTGCGCTCCCTAAAGGTGGGCCCAGGAGTGACAGTGCCTTCACGATCCACTGAAGCCACGTTCACAGCGGGACCCGCCCCCTCCTTATCCATCCACAGCCACGACACTGACAGCGGACCCACAGTGCTGCTAACAACGCAGGTCAACTTGACGGTCTCTCCCTCCATTATCTCTGAAGTGTTACTGGATAATGACACAGTGATGTTACTTCCTATGAGAGACAGACAAACAACAAAGGAAATGAGACATCAAACTTTGGAAACATGACACTAGTGCTATCATATTGATTAGAGTACATTTACATTATGTATGAGTAAATTACAAGCTGTACAGGAAACAACTCAAATTCTCAACCGTCTTTGAAATACAATCCCGTAAAGGCAAGTACACTGGAATGCTATTTTCCCTGTATGCATTAGGTGCATAAAAAGCTTATCATTCTGTTTTAGCAACAGAAATCAAATTAGCAACGCAATCATATCATCGGTTTCGTTTTTTAGCTGGGTGGCCAAGTTAATGCACAATTTCTGAGCAATATATTGAGGTATATCGCTGCCTTTGCCAACATGGCAATAGCTCTTTTTGTTTAACTTAAAGGTCAGACTTCCATACCTACAGTAACCATTTTTAGCATTTCAATCTCTCCTATTCATTGCTCTATAAATGGTCTGTTTTCTTTTACTGTATTGTCTCTGGTTGTGAGTCAGTTGCAAAAGTCACTGGAGACGGATGCTGATAAGGCTTGAGGCAAGAACACATAGTTCCGGTCTTCACCAGGCTCTTCAAGTATTGAAGGAACTGTACTGGACAGTGTTTGGTGGATTGGCACTGTAGTTAGCAATATAAGAGAGCAGGGACTGCCCACGTTTGTGGGCAATATTTTTCTCCACATGCATTTAAAAACATTCTTCATTAAAGAGTTTTGAACCAAAGTTTGAAGTTGTGAACCAAGCACCCAACTCGAATCACAATGTTACCACATTTGATTCAAAGCTACAGTGTCAATAAACGGTAACAAAAAGTAAAATAAAACCAAAATTTTGTATAAATACACTATTGTATTGTATGTAATCTGTGATTGTTTATGCCCAGTTGAAGGCGTATGCACATATTGTCAGACTCTCTAAAATGTCAGAAGCCACAGGAGAAGAATGTTAGACTAAATTATGTTATTTTTGTTTTCTATGTGCAAATATAGTGTTCTAGTAATTCTCCAACTTCGCAAAACTGAAGTTGACCACTGTTGTCACATGGACTGTTTTACCGTTGTTTATACTACGTTTCTGGATCTGGGATCATTTCAGTTGTATTGCTGTCTATGGAGGGTCAGATGACTCTGATAACATATCTTAATTTGTGTTCCGAAGATAAACAAAGGTCTTACAGGTTTGGAAAGACATGTCGGTGAGTAATTAATGACAATAAAAAGTGAATAATTTCATTTTTGGGTGAACTAACCCAAAGTTGAAAGTTGCTTTTACAGAACATTGAATCAAACAAAATTTGAGCTCACGGTAGGTCTGTAGGTTTGTACAATATCACTAAAATCAATATTTAAAAAAGTTATCTTTTCTTCCATATCTTTCTGTTGCACTCTACAGAAGACTAGCAGGACTTCTGGAATAGTTTTCTCATCAAGAGGTCTAGAGCCTGAGAGATCTCATAAGCACGAGTGTAGATCAAAGCCTTCAAGTTCTCGACAGGGATTTCTCCCCACCACGTCCCTATAAAAGCAGCATGTGATAAAATAGAAATGGGACTTTAAAGAGACAAAGTTCGCACCCTTCCCATGGGTCACAGAAGGCTCTCTTCAGAAAGGGGCTCTAGCAGAACGTCTCGAGAAGAAAACCACCATGACCAACCAGGCAACGAACACAAGAGGCTTTGATTTCATACATAACAAAACCGAAGCATCTGGGGATGAAACCTCTTCAATTTCTAATGTGCCCATATTCTCTGAGGAGATGAAATAAGAAGTTTACACAATGTTCAGCTGGGGTATGGCTTTAGCTCCACCCAGTCCAATCTCTCAGTGTCTCTTTATGCATGCTTTAGTCGTATATAATGCCTGAAAGATCTATAGATAGTCAATGAAGCCTCGAGCTGAAGAGAGAGAGTGAGCAAGTAGGGGAAGAAGGGGCTAAAGTCTGTGTTGTCTCCAATCCATACAGCAACTATGAATCTACTGCTATATTAACCCTGCAAATATTGCACAGGGTCTCCTGTGAGGGCAAAGACGAAAAGACCAAAGCATGGTGTAATGAGGTGCCTCATTCACAAACCTTTCCAAGAGTACTTTCCCTATTTTTAGACATTTCTATCACGTTGTTCCAAACATGCTTTTTTTTTTCTCTATGCAACACAAAAAAAAGCTATTTCGCTGAATGTCTGCAGAACATTTTTGCCTATAGAAAGAAGGTCACAATCACATCAGACCTCACTGAGCTTCATTATACAGAGAATTTTTTGAATGAATATTCCAAATATATGTGTTACAAAGAAACTCATACAGGTTTGGAATGATGTTAAGGTGAATAATTTATAGTAAAATTCATATTTTTGGGTGAACTCTCTCTTTAGAAGAGAGAAACTGGCACAAAAAGTGGTGGCTAGTTGATATATGCTGAAGTGCCCATTACATTTTCATTTACAAGTTCATATTTTAATTTTTGGGGTCTGCTAGAAAACAAGATTTAAAGTTCATAAAAATTCCTCATCCTCAGCCTGAAGCACCCGTTGTAGCTCCTGTGACTTTAAAGCATGACCCAGGTCTGCTCTGATTGTTCACCTGGTCTGCAGTGATTGGTCAACCATTTAGAGCATGTGTCAGAAATGCCCCATTACCATATTCAGGTTTCAGCTCCCAAGGTTTCATGTGCAGCAGTAAACAGGATTAAATCTATGGTAACAATGACTTGGGGTTTAGAAGTTTTTGCCTACGCAGCAAAAAAGCTTGTATCCTTCCCTTATGTTTTTTGAGATTGGGCCAAAGCAGCCAGTAGGTAGGCATTACGTAAATATGCAACATGCTGATGCAGCTAAACCATTTAAAAAACTGCAAAAACATGATGTGTTCATGCAACTGATACTTTCCAGACATCCTTCAAGAATCTATAAAAGCTGATGCTCCTGAGGAGATAGAAAGAAAGATCTCCTCCAACTTACAGTGACTGTTGATTGAAGAGGCTGGATTTGGGTGGCCAAAGTCTGAGCAGATCAGATGTATTTTTTACTAACCTTTGATTAACCTCCTCCCCCCATCTGGCTTTCATCAACTCATTGAGCTCAATTGTGGTTTCTCAGCCTGGGCACAATCACATCCACCTTGGGGACCTACCAAGGCTACGCTGAAGGCAACGGCTTTCCCAATTTCATTTCATGCTATTAGACTTGGCTTTTCAAGTAACTCTCACTTGAAATGCAATGCTATTTCAAGGGCTTTTCAAGTCTCCACAAAACCAAGTTAAGAAAAAATGCTGTGCATTAAACAATTTTAGACAGGACACAGTACTGTATTGCCCACTCACATGCACACTACCAAGTTACCAAGCAGCTACTCAATCACTTTTTTTACAATACAGATTGTATCAAAGTGCTGCACATTATCAAGTAGGAGAACAGAGTGATGGTAGTGTATAATGATGAGAATGAAACTACTTATTTATCAAATGCATAGACGGTCTCTGTAGTCAAGACGACGATAATCACTAGAAATCAGGTGTCCCCAACTAAGCAAGCCAGAGGCGACAGCTACTCTGAAACTCTAGCTTAGTATTTAAAACACAAGTTAAAGGGGTCATATTATGTGATTTCAAGTTTTCCTATCTCTTTGGAGTGTTACAAGCTGTTAGTGATACGATTTCTAAATAGATACAATCTCTAAAGCTGCAAAGTCAAAAGTGTCAAACCCAAAGAGATATTCTCAACTATGCCTTCTTAACATGCCCCCACATGTCTATGTCACTGCATGGGTTTATTTTCATAACACCACCCAAATGTTTACACAAAGAAAGAAGCAGATCTATTATTCTCGCTGTAGTGTTGTTGCCTGCGCCATGTTCTGGAGATGCTACTTTGTTTGGGCTTCTGAAAAATGCCACAACTAGAAATCAGTGCTGAAGTATATATAACAACACTGTTACAAACCAGTTCAATCTAAAAATTAGAGTGTGTGCAGCAAATTTCATGGAGGACTGATTCCTGAACCTGGAGAGTAGCCTATGCTGGCTGTGCACAAAGGCTGTATATATAGAAGTGGGGCAATTCCAACTTTGCAACGACAGTCTAGCGCTTCTTACTCGTAAGCAAGGTTTATTGTTTACATAATCTGCTACTTACTATTAAAACACAAATTTTGAGCACTATAGAGCAGTGCTTGTTGCTTGTTGTTTCTCCGATCACAAATGCAGACATGGTGTTATGTCATTATGATCAATAATTATGTTCCCACTGGATGCAACAAAGGCCTAGTTTGAAAAGGCTTTTATTGTTTTTGTATCATTGCACTGGGACACAACATCACATTATGATAAGGGGTGTAACATTTCTGCCTTGTGGTACACTTGAGGTACTCAGCCAATTACAATGGACAGGGTATCTGGCCAATTAAAGTACACATCGTGCACACTTTTTTTAAGAATAATTATTTTAGCATAATTCTACCAATTTCAGAAAGACAGGGCTTAGAGGAGCAACAATAATATACAGTATGTGGAAAATAAGATCTTAGGTAAATCCCATGCCAAAAATTTTTTCTTGTCTTGTCAGGCTTTTACAATGAGCTAATTTTTGATACTTGTCAATATTTTGTTGTTCATGTAAACACCCTCAATTTGACTAAAATTGATACTCGTTGATGGTAAAGTTCTAATATCTAGAAAGCAGCATTCACATGACTGCTTCTTCTTCTGTTTAGTCATTACTTCTAACAATGGGAGAGAGAGTGCACATGGCACAAGAACTGAAAAGCATCTGAGAAACTAAGGGCCGATACTCAGTGCATACTATGTGCTTTAGAAAACTTAAAAAATAAGAACTTCAATAGCCGTTTGCCTCCACAATATTACAAAATCATTTTCTAAATTCTACTTTTTTAAACCATTGACATATAAGCTAAAATAGCCCAGAATAATCCACTTTAAGTAACAAGCATCAAAATTGAGGATGAAAGGTTAATCTTTTCATTTAATAAGAGCACTGTTGAGAGGTATCAGCTGACAACTCTAGGGGCCAGTCAGCAACAGAGGGCTGATAGAGAACAATGATACTCACTTAGAGGGGTTATGGTGATCTGAACATTACGGGACCGCTTGCTGCGGTCGATGAAATCTCCAGTGAGGGTCTTTTCCCGTTCGGTCACTCTGCAGATGTATTTCCCAGAGTCTTCCGGTAGCAGACGCTGCAGCTTGAGCAGGTGGACAGAAGGGCTCTCTTTGCGCACGGTCAGGAGGCCAGCGGTTTCTCGCTCCACGTAGTTGGGTCCCAGTACGGGCACGGCGCTGGGCCCAATCACGGCTATGGGTGAGCTGCTGAAGACCCACGACACCGAGAAGAAGCGCTCTGGAACATTTTGAGCGTCAATGGTGCAGCGGAGCTCCAGCGGCTCACCAGCCGTGTAGGCCCGGCGCTCAGTGGTCACCTGAATACTAAAGTCCCGATCTGAGGGTAAAAAAAGAGAGAGAAAGAGAGAAAAGATAATTTAGCCTTGACAAAACGGTCCACATTGGACTAAATTCAAACCGACACTCACATCAAAAGCGACCGATTCTTCATTTATAGAACTCATTTCCATATGATACGCAGTTTGTGTGCCTCATCAGAAAAGCACTTTCTTCACTTCATTTGGCTTCTTCAGAGGTGATTGCCCCTGGGCTCTAATTACTACAACACACTTCCTGAGAAACGCTCTAACTGCGTAAGTACATGGCACTGACACAGAGAAAGGGAAATGTACAGGGGGGGATGATGATGATGTGTGTTTTTACATGCAGCCATTATTTGTGTCTCACGCTGTGCGCTGCTCTCCAAAATAACAGCACAGTAAACAGGCCTGTGCTAAAAGAGGAATTCACAGATCACAGGGAGACAAAGGCCAGTGGCTGGTTTTCTTTTCCTCCTGTGGTACTCAAGCAGCGTGATGCTCCATTAGGACATTACTGCCCGCCTGAACGGAGCCGGTCAGAGTATTAGGACTAAATCTGCACAGTTCAGACAGATTAATTAGCAGTGGGGATGAAGGGCTGCACGTGGAAATGAATGGGGAAAGACGATGGAATACATTAGGTGAATACATATACCTCAAAAATAGAAATCTGTCTGAAAAAAAAAAATTTACTGCTGTCTGTCTGATTTTTCATGCCCATATCTGTACTTCATAATTAGCATCAATGGCTAATCGACATTACATATAAATAAACATCCTTTACCAGTCTTAGTACATTTTGGTTTAAAATGACAGTAAATGAATGGGCATAAATTAGTGTTTGGTGAAATATTAATTTTAAATTAAGGATGAAGTAATACTTGCAAGAATTTTAATGTAAAGTGTATTCAAATGTAAATTATCTAATAAAATAAAATATTATTTTTGAATCTCTCTCTCTGATTCAAAAACGTGTTTGTCATGACTCAAAAATGCAACCATTTTAAAAGTTTTGGGTGAGTATAATAATCAAAAGAACTGGAAAGGCATGTTTTCAACATTGACAATAACAAGAAATATGTCTTGTGCAGCAAGAATGATTTCTGAGGTATCATGTGATAATGAAGATGGGAGTAATGGCTGCTAAAAATTCAGCCTTGCCATCTCAAGCATTAATTACATTTTCAAATATATATTTAAGTGAAAATATATATACTGTATATAATAAAATATTCCTGTTGTTTTAGTGTATTTTTTATAATCAAATTTAATCAATCGCTTTTATTTATATAGCGCAAAGCACTGAACAACTGAAAATATTTTTGTTATGTTGCAAATATTTCACACACATGAGAAGCATGCACAGCAGTCATCAGCCATCATCTAGGGCATTCACTGATCAAGGACTCACTGTACTATGTAATCAAAGCCAAAAAATTTAAGGCAGATGGCAGTGCAAAAACAAATGAGAACAAAAACAGAAAAGATAAATGTTTCCGGTTTAAAAATGAAGCGTCAATTATTCAGCAACAATGATCCCACAGTTTGCGGTGATGTTCTAGTGTGAGAAAGTATGCTGCCTATGCGTCTTCATTTTTCCTTCATGTGTCCTGGAAGAAATGATTGACAGACAGGAGTACAAAAGTGCTTTGTACAAAAGATGCAAGAAGTCACTATGTTCACTGAACCCTAGACCTCAGGGGCTGACATCTTATTAGAATCTAATTATGAAGATGCTCTTCCTCCTTTTACAGCTTTGTCATTTAGTCAAGTACAATACAATATGGCGACTGTGGACAAATCTGGCATTCATACGGAAAGGGATACTTTCAAAGTCGCATGAATAAAGATTTTAGAATGGGAAGGAAATGTCAGGATTGAGGGTTCACAGCATGAATGACGGCATTTGATTTGAATTTAGTATGCACAAAAGATTTGTATGACAGCTAACCAGAGAGAGAAAGAGAGAAAGAGACAATTGTGTTGAGTGGGAGCGGTAATAACTGTGGTAGCTGGAAGGGGGCTGCGTGAACAAGCTGCTGTGTGGGATTCGCTGCCAAAAGCTTCGTCACAAAATGAGTCCATCGATTTGCTGTAGTATGTGCTTCAATGAGCCATTTGATGTCCTATTAATGCTTACTGCACAACTTCTGTTTTTCCCCACAGTTCACCAGAGCAATAAACTCATTAACAGACAGATGAGAGAAAACACACAAACGTTTACACGTGTTATGAGCATGACATATGGTGTGCACTGAGCTAATGTCAACATAAATATGCAAAACAGAATAATTGCACATGATCGAGTGCGTAATCGTGGGCATCTCCTCAGCAGCTTTGAGCTCCCCTGCTGGAAAATCCAGTTTAAAGTGTTTTTTTTTGAAAAACAGCTACTGATTTCTAGTTGGACCAAGTTGGTAATTGGCTGGTTGAGGGTCATAAACTGGCATGGCCAGTTGGTTACTGGTTTATTGCTGGTGCAAGATGCTGTAAAAGATAATAAAACTACTATGACTAGCTTAAGCCAGACTTCAATTCAGTCAAGTACAAATGAAAATACATAAACTGTAATCCCTCAAAACAGCCACCCAATCACTCCTGCATAGACATGTGCACTTTCAATTGAGCCTAACAGGCCACTGGCTAGTACACAGAGAACATTGTGATCGTGTTGTCTAGCTGGAAGGAGACTTGGACACAGCCAGCTAGAAAAGGGGATTACAGACAAATCTGCCTTCTATCGTCTCAGTGTTGCTCTTGAAATGCTCTCTGGAATTTCTAATGTGAATCTCAGTCAGGTGAAGCCTGGTTTGCATACTGAAGGATCAGGCCGTAATGACTTCACCTTGACTCCCTTTAAAGTCCATTAAACATTTATGTTTATGAACAACCTACTAATAAAGTTTCCATTTTTTAATAATCCCTTTCCGTATAGAATTTGCCAGCATCTTTGACCTTGAGAGTCTTATTAGTTATTTTAGAATAATTACTATTATGATTTTTATTCACTTGGTCTTAATAGCATTTTTATTTTAGAATAGTTTAAATACTATTATAATATTCATTAATGTGTTATTTTTTTATTTAGTTAACAAAACTATTTTAATAGTTGTAGCTTACAATAACAATACTGCTTGACAAACTGCTGTAACAAACTGAAAGTCATGTCTTTAGTAAGTGTAGTAAGACTTGAACACTGACTGAAAGATGCTTATAGAAAAATAAATAAATAAAAAACAGATGACTAACTGGCTTTCAAAGGCCATTTACTGTAAATAGCCCCACATACTGAGACATTCAAAATGGCACTTACTGATCAACATTATAAATGAGTTTATTGTAAGCAACTAAATCACTGAAATGTTTCAACTCCACTCTAAGCTTCTCTTAACATCTAGTGGACTTTTTCCACTTATGTCCACTTACAATTGAAGATACATGCACCAAAACACAGGCTATTTAGTGTAATGTGACCATTTTTTCACTCCCTCTGACGCTGCAGGAGTTTTGCTACTGTTCCTGAAACATGTCCTGATCAGTTAGTGGCCACCAAAACAGTAACTAAAATTATGCTCAGCAGAAGAAATATGTTTCAGTTTTCATTTTGGGTGATTTAAAAGCATTAAACGTAACTGAACCGTTTCTTTTTGAAATGTTGACACTTACTCTTCTACTTACAGTTGAGGTTTCAGAGGCTATGTGGTATTATATGGTCATATATCAAGAATCACTGGTCATTGAGCTGAAAGGAAACAGATGAGTCTTCAATCAGTCTCTATGAGGAGCTTGTCTAGTCTGCATTCATCTCACCCTGATCCTACGCCACTAAAGACCACAAATCAACACACTATTAGGCTCTGTCCCCATCTGCAGCCTGACTCTGAGGAGGTGCCCTTGGGAGACGGTCATCCAACATCCACACCCTAAAATCACAACCTGTCCTCTACTCGTCCAATCCACCTACCCCCTGGGACTCTTAACCAATAACAAGGCTGAATTAACATGCCACTTGCAGCTCCCGTCCTGCAGCGCATTTGATGAGGAGGTGCGCTGTCACCTCCCATTCCCATCAAACCGCTGGGCCGATGTGCTTTGAGATTGAGTTACAGCCCTGTGTGTTCAGTCAGTCAGAGAGAGACAGCACTCGCGTCTGCTGTACATGCTGTCTTATGCTCAGGATGGAGTGACGGCACTGTAATAAATTGGAAAGTAATGGACTAAAGCCGGAGATGAGGGAGGCATTTTTCTGCCCCAGCCTCTGTCCCGTGAAATATGGCTACTCTGGAGAATGGGAAAGAGAAAAAGTTCAGATCTATGGAGCAGTGTTAAAAAATAGTTCACCCAACATGACTGCAGAGTGCGACAGAGTAAAATAGAAGTCAAAATTTGGCTTTTTATGTTAGCTCTCAAACCAAATGTGGGTAACATCAGATTTGACAGTAGCCACTTTTTCATTATAAATCTGCACAAAACTTTGGTGGTGTCTGATAAATGTTGATAAAAAAGTACTGCGAAATGATGGCATTTCCATCAACCAACATTATGTAGCTAAAACCTAACCTTTTGCCTCTCGCGATAAGTCATAGCATTGAATTTTGGCGAGATTTGACAATTTTTTTGCCAGATTTGACGGATTTTACATATATTTATACAAAGGAAGCGTATGCATATATCTTTACAGAAGCAGCATGGAGAGATAATTAAGAAACTTGCGCGGCGCGGCTGGAATAAACACAAGCATCAAACGAGTGGCCGCAAACAGCTTTAGTGTCGTGTCAGAGCTGAACGACACCACAGACGTGTACAGTTTAAACTGTCTAAGCATTAATGGCAGGGAAAGCCCCTTAAACTCTTGCACAAACACGTATTAAGGTTCTAATACATTGAAGAATGATCATATTACTTTTTACATAGGCTAATGGACACAATGCGAAAGAAGAAAAACTTTTCCATTACAGTTTTACAAAATACACCTTTTGCCTGAAAAACCACTTCATATCAGCGTAAAAAAAATGTTTGTGATATATGGGAGTTTTCGCGAAATTGACGCATTTCCATTAAGCGTATTTTCAATTCACAAGTGTAATTTGCGCAATTTAAAGGGTGATGGAAATGCAGCTAGTGACATTAGCCATCCTTTGCTCTCATTGCTAAAAGTCTTACACAATTAACTTAGACAACAACTTAAAGGAATAATTTACCCGGTAACTAAAGTTCTGTAATCCTTTACTTACATAGTATGGTTTCTTTCTTCTGAGGAACACAAAAAGAAACTAATTTTGAAGAATGACTAATTGTCTATATAATAAAAGTGAACGAAGTCCAGATATACGAAAACGCTTATCATCATATATATCCACAGACAACATAAAATTTGTATTAATTCTGCATAGTAATTGATTTGAGAGTGAATTGGGGTATAAATTTCAATCTGTTCATCATATAAAATGTGACTTCATTTGTCTTAAGCTACCTTTTTAATATCTCTAACAAGCATCAGACCAGAGGACTAAAAGTAACCCAGGAGCTTTTGTGGCTAAACTCTATGGGACCACCTGACTCGATGTATTGTATGAGTAAGCACAAACTGACTGTTAACAATATTTTTTGCATTACATTGTAAATCATTAAAGTATTTTTTTGAAGTAATGAATAATTATAACCAAAATACTAATTTTATAGTTCATTAGAACTAGAATTAGCCCTTTCTTTCTTTTAAACATACAATTCTAGCGGTCTTTTAGTTTGTGTATATATATATATATATATATATATTTATACATATGTTATTCAATCATTTTGCCATGGTAATTAAGCAGGACAATAGCTGCTTTGAGACAAAAAATTAGAACATCTGCCACTAGGGGTAGAAATGTAGCAATGCCTTTTTTAAATTCAGTCAAGTGAAATGGATTAAGTTTTTGGACTAAATGGAATTTCATTGTATGAACAAAAATGGCTAAAATATTGCCCAAAATATCTACTTTTGTGTTCCGCAGAAGGAAGAACATCATTGTGAGCTTGGAATGACATGAGGTTGAGTAAATGATGACAGAATTGACATTTCTTTCCCTTGAAAAGTGCTGGTCATCAAGCAGATGTCAGCCATGATTACTCAACTGATGTGTTGGAGTTAGATGAGTCAACACGACTGGCTTGTTGCTACCTGATGCTGAGAGACCACTGAGACTTCACTCTATGATAACCTTCATGACACTGACTGTCTCAACGAATGAAGTGGACTTGTGAGAGTCAATGCATGGTCTGTAGTCCATGACAGGGAGTTTGATGTTAAGAGGATCAGCAGCCACCGCCATTAATGTGTTTAATTTTAGGTAGTGATCAGCTCACAGGACATATTTAAGGATTTCTGCAGGGAAGCAGAGTCATGCATGCTCTCTTTTAGAGAGCAAGGTGACCATGAGCATGACATGGTTGAGTCATTTGTCTAACAGGGATGAACTACACGCATGCAAGGAATTCTAAGGAGCAAAGTGTCTGAAATCATTTTCATCTTAGTCAGAACAGATATTTAATTTCAACAGAAATAAAATTTTAAGTGATAGAAGTGGAGTTTGTGCAGAGAATATTAAATGGATAAATCACCCAAAAATGAAAACTCTCTTTGACTTTACTGTGCAATATTTTGAAGGATGCTGAACCAAGCCATTTTAGTGACCGCTGAATTTCATTATGGGCACACAAACACTGTGGCATTTTTCACAACATTATATTTCAGTATAGGTAGAAAGTCATACAGGTTTGGAACGAATTGTACGTAGGTAAATGATAAGAGATTTTTCCACTATGCAGTGAGATTATAATGTTCACAATCTACTTTACATATTTTTTATCCAATGGAAATTTTTCGGGAAAATATGTTTTTAAGCAGCTGAACGGATAACTCTCAGGTACACAACAGTGCCACTCACACAAGAATCACGCATGGAAAACATCTGGGTGTAAACTGTTCATAAAACCATTCCTATGTTAATTTTGTTATGTTCATTTACATAAGATTGAATATATGCAGCAGCATATGCAAATATTTCCAAAGTCCTCAAATGTCTTCTTTTGGCTACAATGTTACTAAATTTTGTGTTTCTCCACCACTTTTTCTTTATTCAACACCTCTTCTCTTCACTGTGCTTAATTAAATCAATCTCAGTGAATAATTAGCCACTAGAATTTAAAAAAGCAATTAACCTCCAACCAATTCTCACTCACCTGTGGGCTGAACTTTTACAGACGACTTCTCTGACTCTTTCCGGGTCATAGCGTACCAGGAGCGATCTGCGTCCTGGATCCATTCCGAGGCCTCGCAGTAGAACTCTCCCTGGTCTGAGGGCTGCAGCTTGTAGATGGTGAGACGGTAGGAAGTGGCACTGGTCTTGTCCAGACGCAGGTCTCCTGAAGACAGACGCTGACGGTACTGTCCCCCTGGCCGTAGAACAAAGTCCCGTGACAGGGTAACCAGGTCACGAGGCCCAGAATTGGGGTCATCGGAGGGTCTAAGGTACCAGCCCACAGAGACATGAGTGTGCTGGGATGTCTGGCGGGTGACCTCACAGCTCAGCTGTAGCGTGTCCCCCTCCACCTTCGAGAGAGTCTGAGCATTGGCAGTCACCGTCAGAGTATCAGGGATCACTGTGGAGGAAAACGAGGCACGAGGTTAGTTTGAGAGTAGAGTTCATGAACAGCAAAATACACCCTTAAAGGCATTCAGGCCTTGTCCCATTAACATTTAAACAGGATTCTCTCCTGCAGGGTGACTCAATCACAACCCTTTTATTAACTTATAGCCTCAAGAAAAAACAAGCCTCTTTTTGTCCTCAACAACCCCTCACTCTGCTGCTCCCTCTGTCAGCCTTATCCAATTCCTTATCCAATAAAATATGGCAGAATTTTTCGAAAAGCAGAGTATGACTACAGAACAAACTGAAAGATGCATATGCTTTCTTGGGGCTCTGCACAAGTAACTCAATGCAAATGTATCCTGCTACTAGCGAAGCATCAGTATTAAAATTTTGTCTGAAACCAATATCTCATGTTATGACTGCTAACCAATTAATGACTAGTATTAAAAATGTATAATAATAAAAAATAAATAAAAATAAATGATTTTAAAGAAATTTTATTATTTTAGAGTTAATTATTACAACAGTAAAATGTATAATATAGTATGCAAAATAGATGATCAAGATCTCATTTAACAATCTTATTAAATTATTGGTATTTTAATAGATTAATGGCATCAGATGTAATTAAATGCATAAATAGGCAATATTATAATTAAGTATCTATATTGTGTTATTTTAGTATTACTTATATAATAGCATTCTTAAATATTTTTATTTAGCTTTTGTGTTTAAAATTTTTGTTTTAGTGTTCATTCGTTTTGGATTTAAATTTTAGTAATTATGAGTTTGTTGTTATTTGCTTTTGTCATTTTTACCAGACTGAGCTGCTGCTGCTTCTTTTTAATACAGATTTTTAGTTTTAGTTCAACTTTAGTCTGTTTAGTACTGTCTCAACTTCAATTTTATTTTTAATGAACAAAAAGGATTTTAATAGATTGTTTTACAATACAAAAATTCCTATAAGCCACACAAAATCAATTTTGTTCAACATTGTGTTCCAAAATGTGTAAGACTGCAAAGAGAGCATACGCAACAAGAGAAGCTATAGGTGAAATTTTAACAGCAGAAAACTTACAGCAAATCTGGTTTAAGGCATATCTATTTAAATGTAAATGTAACAGTGTCTACAGTTCTAGAGTTTGACAC
This sequence comes from Enteromius afrohamiltoni, assembly GCA_034779775.1. Classification (NCBI taxonomy): domain Eukaryota; kingdom Metazoa; phylum Chordata; class Actinopteri; order Cypriniformes; family Cyprinidae; genus Enteromius; species Enteromius afrohamiltoni. The sequence goes on from JAUYWG010000042.1 coordinate 8,074,102, forward strand.
ATTAAGTATGCATTTCTTTACATGTCTAAAGCATGTTTTCATTCATGGCCACAAACAGTATTCGCATGAAGCTAAGGAAGCATGAAAGGAGAATCTAAAACATACAAACATATTTCTTTTTTCATGGACAGCTTGCTTTGCAAACGTACGGCCCAAACTCACATTCACACATTCCAGCTGGGCATTCCAGCACATCTTTGACACTCATTCTTTAGCGCTGAGCCACCACAACATGATATTCTGCATCCCATTAACACTAGACATCTCCGTACAGTGCTAGCATTGATTAGCACCAGTCAGATCTTCAGCCTGGGAATGGCGTCTCACAGGCTGTGGAAAAAACCCCAGCTCTGACATCACTGTGTGAGAAATTGATTTTTGTGACAAACCAAAATCCTGGAAATAAACCTGTTTGACATCTTGAAAACTGCAGCCACAATATTTATCTGAATGAGGCACTGACAGTTGACAGTGTCTCCAATGCTTCAAGTTTCCTTTTCCAGGACACTTCAAAAAAAAAAAAATCACTACAAATCCTAAATATAGCAGGTCTTTAGCAAAATAAAGGAAAATGTATAGTTATTTAAACATGACTATTTGTAGATTCCGATCAAACCTTTTGCTCAACTGTGGCAGAGATGAACATTTATTTAAATGACTTTCCAAAAATAAGTGTGGCCATAAAAGGTAATTGGTTTAACACAAAACTATGTGTTTATGGATGAATCTTACATTACTGGCTCAGCTCCAGGCTGATGAATGGAGTGGCATGGAAATGCAATCCTGCTGGCAGTGCATGATGAGGTGCATCTGGTGCTTTCTGCACCTTCTCACCCCTTCCATGAGTCCAGCATTGCATGTGTCCAGCACTGAAGCAGGTCCAATGTAAATGCATCCAGCCAGTGCTTGGAGTAGCATGAAATGAAATGTTCCTGGTGCACTGTGCACTTTGTCACCTTGGTAAAATGGTTTTCCAAGTGCTTGATGCACGTAACTGGCTTATGATTGCTTGGCATCAATCGGGTTAAAGAATGAAGATCAAATTATTATACGTTAAAGTGACATTAACTGTCGACTAGAGTGCATTCTTGTAGCTTAAAAGCTAGAACACCGATGGTGTTAGCAATGACAAAGTTATGGGTTTAATATGCAGAGAATGCATTTTGATACAGTTTGTAAGTTGTATTATAATAACTTTTTACTACTAACCATTTGATGTTATAGCCCATAACTGATAAATGGCTGAAATTATAATTTATTTTTTGTTTTGTTTTTTTTACATAAACAAATTACCCATTACTAAATGCTTTAGTACAAGTAAATATATGTATCATAATGTGCATAAAAGTGGCATTTTAATTACTGATTTTATTCCATTGCTGGGTGTTAACACTTTTACTGCATCCAATTTCATGGATATATTTATATTATATAGCGCTGTCAAATGATTAATCGTGATTAATCGCATCCAAAATAAAAGTTTTTCTTTACATAATATATGTGTTGATGCTGT
>JAUYWG010000042.1:8075915-8100079 GCA_034779775.1 Enteromius afrohamiltoni
ACAAATATACTATGTAAAGAAAAACTTTTATTTTGGATGCGATTAATCGCGATTAATCATTTGACAGCACTAATATTATATATACAGTACTGAATGAAAACCAAATTGGTATAGACAGACAAAAAAGTGCTTGTCAAAAGCATGAAAGCAAACCCTCACATGATCTCCAAAGCGATTATACATTCAGCTACAGTACCAATAACAGAACAGTACACTCAGCTCCATTTAACGCATACTTTTCTTCAAAATCAGCAAAGAAAATGCTAAATAAAACTAAGCTTTGAACTGCAGAATGTGCAACTTGGTTCATCTGAGCCACTTAATGACATAATCTTAAACAGAGGCCTTCAAACTCACTCTAAAAATGAGCCTTTACAGAGAGCTGCACAAAAGCCTTTATGAATCAATCAGCCTGTCTCTCTCCATCTCTGTGCAAAAGGCCCTGAATAAATGAAAATCTACTGAACTGAGTGAGCGGACTCACACATACACTCCTTCGACATTTCTGCACTGTGAAAATGAATCCTCTTAGTTTTTCCTGCGCAGACCATCTGCGGAACGAGAGCTCTATTATTCAACTTCTTGTCTGCTCACACATTATCACTCCTGAGCTAGAACGCACGAGCCACACAAAAGGTACGCGACGCTAATGAAACAACAGCGAGCGAGGTGGGGTGGGGACACGGCTTATATAAAACTAATGAAATGGGAGAAAGACTGCGTGAGGGAGAGATGAGTGACGGAGGAGGAACAGCAGACGGCAGCCATGCAAATGAAACGAGGGGTAAGAAATGAAAGAACCAGAGGAAAGACGGCACTGTTTAACAGCAGGTTACTTCAGCATCGCTTTGAAGAAGCACAGATGTTAGACACAAAGACAGAAAGTGAGAATAAAGAAGCAAAATAGTGAAACAAGACTGAAAGGGAGGGCTGAGAGACTTAGGTGGCGGCCCTCCGCTGGGTTTTTTAATAAGAAAGCCCACGGTGTCTCTCACACCCTGAAGAACAACACCCTCACCGATCACAACCGAGGTGGGGAAACACGAAGATAAAAATAGAAGGACATTTCCATTTGGGCATCTGATTATTCTTCCAGTCTTTTTTTGTGCGCATCTCGAAGAGTAGATGATGGTGTAGGAGTGTGAAAGAGAGCAACCGCTAACACTGATTCCTTTGTGGAGGAGTGCAAGTGTGTGTTGGTATGTAGGCGAGGACCTGAGGGACAATCTTCACTATGGTAGAGTCATGTACACCCCCGCACTCGTCGCTGACTCCATAGAACCATCATGCATTATGATGTAAGTAATGGGAAAACTCAATAAGGATTCTTCATCTTAGCATAAACGCATGCTAAACAAACAATAAACTCAGAGTCTCTGGAGGAAACACGATCAATACTGAAATATCAGATATCATTCTACAGAAACGAGCTCGTTACCATAACAACTACTCAACAAGCTCCCATGGAAACCGCTAGCTGTTTCCATGCCAACATTAAATCCTCAACTTGTAAAGGCATAAAGATATTGATGGCATCAAACTATTGGCTCTCCAAGTTAAGTCACCAAATCAGGCCTGAAGCGCAAAGCTAGCGCTAATCTAAAGCTATTAGCACTCAATTCACAAGCACACCAGGGCTGATGGACAAATCTCAGCCGGTGATGGTTGTTTAACACTGAATAATTTGTTTGAGCTCAAAATTTGAGACTTATAAATATTGAACTCAATTTTCATATCCTTCTGGAACAATAAGTCAATTGATCTGAGGTATAGGTGATATGACCAAACAAGAAAAAATAAATAAATAAATTAAAAAAAAATCACAATACATACTTTTATAGATAATTCCGCCAGGTGTATATTTTATAAATGTGCTTTGGATTAGCTTGATGGAAGAAAGCCAAAAGATAAAATTATTCATAATAAATAAATTACGGATCAGGCATCAGTGCTGCCTCACATTACACAATGTGAGTTAAAAATAAAAGACTTGAAACACTTTTACATTATAAATGCTACTGGAAGAGCCATGTTCAAAGCCGTAAAACAGCCAATACAGTATATGCACATTCTATATCCATGTGCAAAACTGTGCCATTGCTTGGCAACCGTAACACAATGTTGCTTTGTTAAGCCTGTAAGACTACTGCTCAAAAGTTGAAAACATTTATATATTTCACGAGTTCAAACTTGCTGTTAATTAATTGAAGACGAGGTGAGTTTGGCATGCTGCCCGAAGAGAAGACTCGGGGTTCGGTGGGCTCCCGAGCCCTAGGGTTATCAACCCTGATGGGCTCGGAAAGTGTGGAGCTTACTGCCCGGTCCGAACTTTTTAAAAATAAATTAATATTCTGAATTATTAATTAAATTGCAAATTAAAACGATTTATATTTCAAATAAATGCTGTTCTTGAACTTTCTATTCATCAAAATAGTGCTATGGTGATTTCCACAATATTCTAGGATCACTGAAGACTTAAGCAATGAATGCTGTTAATTTTTAAGAATTAATTTTCTTTAAAAAATGAAAATATGTGTTGCACCAGATAAATGCTTTGTGGCTGTGTCCAAGTCAAAAAACAATATTTGAGACATTTCTATGTTACGTCATATATTGTGATAGCACTGATGTCAGGCATCTCAGATTCTGTGACCTCTGTATTTGGATGGGTTTAGGACCAAACATGCAAGTGTGATGTCAGGGGCACAAACTCAGAAATGAGATGCAGCCTTCAGGGCGAGATGAAGATTCTAGATCCGGCTTGCACTTGGTTTGAGATCTTTGTTCAGAACCACTCTGTTCTCATCCCGCTGTCATTTATTCACTTAAAAGCTCAGACAAACAAAATTCACTTTTACTGTGCAGCTGAACCTTGTTAAATTTTATGTGAATTCCCTGACCTGAGCAGATGGCATGACTCAGGTGCCCCAAAGACTCCTCCTTAATCCTTCTGCCCACTTAGCAACTTAAAACAGCTAAAGAAGTGCTGGGGGAATTCTACCAATCCTCACTCGTGTTACCCTCATCAAAGAACCACAACAAGGGTGATAAATTAATTAACAGCTTCTGACACTCTCTCACACTATAGCCCATTTTGCCAGCAAATCAAATTAAATCTCACCAAAATACGAGCAGACCCACATGCAGATGTATGAACAACAGGGTTTGTCAGTTCACTTCAGTGTAAATTGGAGCTCACTGGTCACTGTTTGAAAGAATATGAGTGGAAAAAGTCAGTGGGCAATTAGTTCTCAGTTACTTTTTTTATCAAGTAAAAACGTGTGTCTGTTCATAAAGCCCAGGGAGCCTATAATTCTCTGTGACACCTGGCTTTCCTAGGTGTGAATGAGCTGGCAGCGCTGGTGATCGTGCTCTAGGAGAATGGCTAACCGTAACACCCATAGTGCTTACTAGCTTGCATTCTTTTATCGGCAACTGCAATTCAATTTGCAGTGCAGATGAGCGAAGACAAATGCTAAAGAGTGAGTGCTTATCCCTCCTGGTGCTCCAGCAAATGAACTACTCTCTGCTAACCTTGTCTCCATTACAATATCAAACACACCGCTCTGCCAAGTGAAGCCTGAAAATTAATATAATCCAGCAGTTAATGCAAATGCAAAAGTTAAGGATTTATTTAACAATTAGAGGAGTGGAAGAAGGTTAAGTGGGGAACACCTTGCTCCTCTCAATAATGCAGCAATGTCCTCAAAACATGAGATGAAGGAAAATGACACAGTATAGCAAAGAGAAGCTGCTCGAATGCAGTCTATAACGGACATAAGGAAAGTCCTGTAGGGGGAATTCGACCAGGCAGGTTGGTGTGTTGTGAATGCAGAGACACCGTAAAATCCGGCTCTGTTCCAAACCCTACAGTGCTGTATACAACCTACATACTGTATATACTGCATATATATCAACTAGTTTACCAATACCAGTTCAGTTTTTGAGTATTTTTTTCACTTCCAGTTCAATTGTGCCAAAGTGAGTGGTTTTTTTTAACAGTGATGCCTTTAATAAGCTAAGTTTTATCGTACAACATAAAAAACATCAGTTATAAAAATAGTTTTAAGATTTAACATGTTTCAGGTTGTTGCAAACACGTGGCTAAATGGAACTACAATGGTTCTCTGGGACATCTGACATCATGTTATACAAGAAAAGTCATCTTATTCACTATTCCACCTTTACAGTGTCATTGTTTATACCTTTGGCCAGATTCGGACAGTAATTGTTTCTCATACAGACATGTGTTAAAATAAATGTACATATCATGTACATACTACAGACACAGGAACGCAATACTCACTTGGCCTGAATTCTCAAAAAGAGTTTAAACACTGACCTTTGAATCTATTTTTTCTTGTAAACTCAAAAGATGTGGATTCAGACAGCAATTAAAATCACCACACGAACTTGGGTTTGCCCCCCAAAAAAAGTTTTGGCCGAGCATTTTTACGGTGGTGGTGAGAGATAAACATTCTGGTTTCGGACGACAATCAAATCACAGTCTACTCTCTGTAATTGGTGAAAATTACTTGCATCCCCCTGAGAAACAATTAGCCTACCGTCTGAATGGGGCTTATCCCAAACATTCCAACCTGTCAATTATTACACTAAAAATTCTTATCAAAATCTTAGTGGTGGTGACTTTAATGACAATTAAAGTCATTGAACCTAACTATAGCTTTTTTTCATGGTAGAAGTCTATTTTTTTTAAGAACAGAAAACCAGTTAGTCTGATTTTGATGGAGTTTTTTTCCCCAGCAGGGTATGATGTCTCAGAAGCTATGCAGGCAGCACACTATGTTTTGCAGCTTGTGTCAACAAAACGCCTCTCCGCCCTCCAGATTTTCACCTGCCCTGAATCATTCAATCCCATTATCTACCAAATTTCCTTCTATTTTTTTCCTTCATTCTGCCCTCTCTCGAAGGGTGAGCAGTTCTCCCTCTGGCCAGCGTTTTAAGTGCAATCACACAGCTGCTGAGAGCAAAATAATTGACAAAGCGTGACTGAAAAAGAGAGACACAGAGAGGTGAGCAGATTTAAAGAGGTCGTCAGAACAACAACTGTATACCCCACACTCAGTGGGAGAGCTGCAATCCACTGTCACATCAAAAGCACAGTGGAAAGAGAGGAAGAAAACGTACATCTATTCACTCTCAGTCTCTCGTTCTCTCTGACAGACGCAAAGACACCAAATCTGTCTGTCAACCAAATGCACCACCAGACTTTTATTTATATAGTCTATTTCAATTCAACCTTGTCTTCTCATCCCTTCCGCTCTGCCCCACAACTCTTTGTTCTATTTTGAACACAAAGTCACATAGGCCTCTTTGAGTTTAGTGGACAGTTGAATTCAAATGTTTCTGGATGGGGAGCAGAGGAACTTCACGGAAGGAGAAAAAACACTATGTGTTGGTACACATTGATACGTGCTTCCAATTATACAATCAGCACGTGCACACAGCTACATGTAAAGAGTACTGGATTGGAGAACGAAGGAGATAAAGGTCAAGGAGTTGTGATGAATGTAATGCAAGGAGTCATTTTTGCTCCTTTTCTTCTACTGCACTGATGATGCGGTTCATTATTCTAGTTTAAGCTGTAAAAAGCACTGATTAAAGGACCTCTTGAGTGGAGAGAGAAAGAGACATAATTGGCTTTTACCAAGGCCATCTTTGTTCAAGGGTGCTCAGTTGTAGATACAGGTTGCTTTAGGGCCAATCATCTGAGCTGTGTGGGTCATGTGACTGATCACAAACTCCAGGTGCGTGATGTCACGACAAACCATTCTTTACATTATTAATCATTTTAAACCTTTTTATCAAGAAAGGAAAGCCTAAAGTAAAAAATATGATATGATGAATGAAACTTGCTTTATTTCAATATAATTTTGTGGCCATATACACAATAATAGAATTCATTATTATATTAATTAAAAACGATAAGAGAATAAGATAATCAATCATATAAAACTAGTTAAGCAATAATTTAAGTCAAAATACGATTAAAATAAGCAAAACACAAACTCTTTTGTTAATTTTCTTTTTTCTTATGTTTATACGTTGCGTTTTGTTTGTTTAATATTTCCATATAATACAATACATCCATTCATTTTCCAAACATGTCCTACGCAGGGTTAAAGGGATGCCAGGATACCCTGAATATAATATAATATAATAATTAGAATATAATTGATAAAAAATATTTTAAATCAAAAACGGGGTAAATGAAAAATTATCTACCAGCAGAGGCTAACTGACCATGCTAAACAGAAAAACCTTGACCTCTTGATCTCCAAAACAGAGAACAGCTTCAGGATGAATCGGATAATGATCAAACTAGCACACAATCAATAGAGAACACACACACACAAAAGAGAAGACTGAGACCGGGATCACATAGCACCACACAATCTTCAAATAAAAGCCATGGAGAATCGGTCTTGAGAGGTAACAGAGACTCACATGAATCAGGTTCAAGAGCTCTTGATTCATAACAGCCATTGAGAGGAAAAAAAAAAACTCCAAACCACTGGAGTCATTAGTCACTATCCAGTGATCTATGCGCAATCACACAAGGCTTTCCGGAAGCCTGCTCTGACTATACAGTGCTGGGAGCATTTGGAAGCGCTTCCATGCTGTCATTAAACCCACCCTGCCCAGGGGAAGACATCAGTATGCCAGACTCAAATGAGATCTGCTCTCAAAACCAGCCGCCGTTTTTTTTCCCTCCCTTTCTTTTTTTGAAGGTTGAAAACACCGTCTTAAAGAGCTAAACATTCAGCAGCATTCCCTAGAGAGGAAAGCAGATTCACGTTTTCAACTCGGACATTAAGGCAGCTTTCTGTTGGGGTTCTGCAGAGAGCAGTGTGACAGCCGGCCCTCTGTGGAAACAGACAAAAGGATTGATACGCACCCGCTCAAGTACCGTGGCAGAAACACAAGCCCACTCGAGCCCACACTTACTGCTTATTCAGGAGTTCAAACACTCAATCATGAACATTTCAAGAATACCTAATGAATCACCAGAGCTGTGAGGAAGGAAGAATAACTCGCTTTACATTTTTAGACACCACCAAGCTCGAACCGCTGTCTCCCTCTCATAGAAATATAAATACACTTCACTCTGTTTAGACAGCAAAGAGGTAAATGTCATTTACATTGGCTTGCTGAAGAAATAAAGCTCTAGGTCAAGTGTAAGCAACAGCAGGGTGAGTTGCTCTCTTCAGTCTTACTGTTTGCACTGACTAAATTAAGCCCTACTGTCTCCAAAGATAAATGATCAATGCACACACAGAAACAATACTCGACCAGCAGAAGTTCAGCAAGAAGTATATGTGGGAGTTTGTGTTAAAAGGGGTATTTATTGATTCATAACTATATCTAGAGAGGCTGGCTGATTGCCAAAATAAGACCAATGTATAAATAATAAAAACTTTGTAAAAGCAGAGGAGACACAAAATTGCAAAAGTAAAATAAATATTTATTTTAGAAAAAAAACAGCATTATTATTATTATTTAAAAATATATAAAATGTTATGAGGCTACACAAATCTGCTGAATTTGAATAATTAATATTAGACAAAACTTAAAAAAAAAAGCAACATTATTATATTATAATATTAATAATACATTTTTAACACACAGAAAGATAGATAAGACATAAGACCAGACACAACTTATTAGACAAAATAATAATAATAATAATAATATTATTATTATTATTATAGACATTTTCTTTCTTGTGAATTATTATTATTATAATTTCACAGTAAATAATAAATAATAATAAGTAATAATAATAAGCAATAAGAAAAAAATTCAAAACGACAAATTTCTTTTTTATTTTTGTATTTATTACTTGCTTACTTATTCCTTATTTAGTTATACATCATTAAACCACTCTGTGCCAATAATCTTCACAACTGAACTGTGGGAATATTCAGTAACCTCGTTTAGCTTTTAAAAACTGGACTGCTAACCGTCTCCTGCTGCTCTGTTAAAGTCGCTCTATAATGAACCTTTCCAACACCAGTATCGTGTGTTTTATATTAAACCAATGATCAGGGACCAAAGTGGAAAAAAGTGACAAGGAAAGATGGGGAGAATGGAGCATCAAAAGGCCTAAAGCGACAAACAGAAGGGAAACAGATGGATGGAGACAACACAAAAGAAGAGTCAAAATCCAAACTCAGTGTTTGCATGGGCAGAGCTTTTATGTTAGGTTTGTTTACAACCACTGTTTGTGGTGTCTTTGATCCTGACTCCTTGCACTCAGAGATGACAACAGTAACCACCAGTACACTGCGCTTGTGTATACTATTGACGAGGACGAGAGAGCAAGTGACACATCGACCGACACAACAATAGGGGACAGACATGAAAAGAACAAACACCAAAGAACGAGCAGTGTTATAATTTGCCTCAGTGTACATATTTCACTCATGTCTGAAACAGAAGAATTAAGACTTTCTCTGCTGTTTTGGAGTATATGTGGGAACTCTTTGGGGGTTTCACTCCACTCCAAATCTAATTAGAGACCATCAGAGCCACAGCCATTGTAAAGGCTGCTAAGATAATTAGCTCCTCTAATTGCATTCTGAAATATTGAATATAGGGATATGAGAATAAACGCAGCTAGTTTCTCCTCCAGGAACACGCAGTGTCTCTTCTGGTCTATGATTCGCTCTCATTTTCACTCTCTGATAAAGGTCAAACAATATGAACTCAATGAGAGTGCAGTAATTGGTTTGGTGAGTGGAAACACAGAGTAAATAAGGCTAAAGCACCTCAGTGACTGCCTCTTTTTTGTACATGCCCCCAAGAAACAAAACAGCTTTTTCATAAATGTGTGTTGGGGTGAGCCAAGTACACATGTATACAAGATGCGCGAAAAAAGGCAATCATAACATACACACACACACACACGCACACAACTGATTCAGGAAGAAAAGTAATATGTTTGATGGCTGTTAGAGATGGTTCGAGGGCCATTCTAGGTAAATATTACTGAGGTTAATTGAAATGTGTTATTACCGCTGCCGGAATGAATTCTCAGAGTGCAATGTGCATGAAAATAGTGAAAAGCAATCTAAAATTATCATATTAGTGTGACAAACGCTTAGTAGCATGTGCAACTGAGCTGCTATTGCACCATACTTTTTAAAAGAACAATTTTGTAGTTTTTCCAAGTCATTTTTTTTCAATTAATATGATTTAATTAACATAAAAAAAGTGTAAAAATAAATAAACAAATAAATAAGCAACACTTAAAGAGATATTCTTTATAAAAATTGTGACTTTTGTGATAAACGTTTATGAAAAGAAAGAAGGCCGAACTATTATTCTTGCTGTAGTGTTGCTGCAGGCGCCATGTTCAGGAGACGCTGTGTGTCATTGTGAAAGTGAAACTACTTCCTTTGTGTTTCCAAATGAAAAGGAGACAACTAGAAAACAGTGGTTAAGTTGTATTTACAAGCCAAATATTATTGTGTGTTCAGCACATTTACGGAGGACTGATTCCTAAAAACCAACAGAGCATGCTGCTATATAAAGTGGAGCAATTCTAACTCTGCAAGGACAGTCTGGTGCTTCTGACTCACAACCTTAAAGTTACGTTCTCTTATTTAAAGAACCTGCTACTTATTTAAATGCAAGCTTTGAGCATTGAATGATAATGTTAGTGCTTGTTGTTTGTCGTTACTCCAATCACAAATGCAGACATGGTGTTATGTTTAGCCACGATGCAACACAACGTGTAAAAAGACAGTACTAAGTCATGACAATAAGTAATTATATCCCAACTGGATGCAACAATTGCCTCTTTTGTAATGGATTTTATTGTTTTGGTGTCATAAAGCTGGGACACAACATTATGTTATGGTAAAGTGCGTCATTTCCGCCAAACGCTTGTGGTATTTGGTCAGTCGCAACGCACTGGATAGCTGGCCAAGCAGAACACACCTCACTAGAATGATGAGTTGATGAGTTACAAATCGCCCCGTTTCAGAAGGCGGTGCTTAGAGGAGAAACAATAATGTACAGTATGTGGAAAATACTGTTTTTTGCATCGCATGAACACACTGAATTGCACCAAATACATAAAATAATGTTCTTTTTAGTACATCATATGACCCCTTTAATAGTGAGAACTGGTCCATATGTTAAAGTGTTACAGCACATTTCAGCAGGTATTGCTCATCTTACTTCCACCAAAAGTGTTTATGGTGTTTATGGTTTAAAGTCACTGTAAATGCCATGATGAGCAATAATTAAATATTACATCAACTTTCTCAGCACCTTACGGCCTTAATCTAACATTATCACCAAATATCTGTTTGCCTCTGATATTTTTATGTATTTTTTTGAGCAAATAAGTTTAGAAATGCCCTAGCAACCACTCAGAACAACCCAACCTGTTAAAAAGCAATAACTCACAACACTGTAGTATCTCGTTAGTGTGTTTTGCATGGGCCAATTTCTTGCCTAGAAGAAGTCAAAATCTGGTAATTACTATTATCTGGTCCTTTCTAATTACCATGAAGCATTATGAAGAAATCGCCATACACTGCCAAAGGAAGGAACACACACACCACTGCCCTCACACACATCCACACTAATGCTTCTGCAAACACAATCTCAAATGACAGAAATAGAAAGGCTATAGACATTGAAAGGATGTTGAATCAAAGATGGTGGGTGGATATGGGAGGAAAGAGAAAGGACGAAGAGAGAAGAACGATGGAGGAGGAGAAGGGAAAGAATAGATGGTGTGTGCATGTGTGTGGAAGGCGTGGAGGTCATGGGAGGCATGGAAGAGGAAGTGCAAATCATAAAGGAAAAGCGCTTCAGCATACAGTATACAGTCATCAGCTATTCATCTGTGTTCGACTACAATCTGCATCTCAAACAGTGTTTTTTATCATATTAAAAAATAACCCATGAAAAAAGATATTTCTCCTTTCACCACAAACCTTTCAAACCCCAAAACTGAAGTGTTTAGAATAAATAACAATAAAAAAATAAACAGAGACATAATACACCAGCTTACATTCATTTAAAATGAATTTATGCGTTTCCAATTGGTCTAAAAGTGTCATAAAAATGCATAAATCACTTTAGACCAAATTAAAAATAGGGCTCCATTACCATTCAAAAGTTTGGGGTCAGTAAGACAAATTTGTACGAGGTACGAGTATTAGCGAGGAAATATTAAATTGAGTAAAAAAGATAGAGGTAAAAATAGCTGGACGTGGATGAGACTTTGACATTGTAATAGCGATTATTAATTATGATCATCACACTTTACTATGAATGATATTTACTGTATACCATTGCTTGAAGCAACCGCATACCATTTTTTAGAACACAACTTAAGCACGCAAAATAATAAGCGGATTTGAAATGATTAATTGCCACTTTGAACTATTATTTAATTGTGTCATTCATAATTGTAATTGCGATTAAAAATTCAACTAATTGTGTAGCCCTAATGAGACCAGAAGCTAGACCCATAGAATAAACAAATGACCATGCCCATTTTTACAAAAAGAAAAAGGTGAATTTTAGAATTTTGCTAACTAAAATAAAACCCTTTTTCCACAAAAAGCAAGCACCAGTACTATGTTGCAGTTGGCAAATCCAGAAGCTGTAAAATGTGATCAAGAGGTCTAAAAACAAACTGACAACAGCACTTGACTCCCTAGTCTCAGCCTTAGGCGACACACCCACAGTCCGCTCAATGACCGTCTGATGCACACGGCACACAAAAAATACCATTTCCTCATCTGATTGGCTGGCATTATACACAACTTCCAGGAGTTAAGGCACACAGGCTTTTTATAAATCCACCTGGAAACAAGGATGCCTTTTACGAGGTACAACAACCAAAAAACAACGTATATATACTTTTCAAACAAAGCAATCTAAGATTAGTAGTTTTACATTTCAGGTATGTGGTAACATTCTGTCTAAACAGACATTTCTTGACCAGAATGTGCGTACCAGACCTTTGCCATCTGTCCACGTAAGACTATCGACTACCCACAGCTGGGGTTCAGGTTCAGTCAGACTACTGCTCAATAGGGCACCACTGTTTACTCAATTCTAAAAGTTCACACAGCTTATCATAGGCAGACTGAAAGCTGATTCAATCACAAATCAAACACTGAAAGCAAACACTAAACTCTTCTTTTGCATGTCCACACTGATTCATGTCTTCTTACGGGCCTCCACCCAGTCTTGACAAAAGCAGACAAGTGTGTAAACTCACAGTAGCAATCTCAGTTAATCTCTCACGACTACGCAAAATAAAGAGGATAGGGAACGCACCACTTTTATCATGTCACTCAATGACTCGCCGAGAGCTGTGTCTGAGCGCGAGTGTTTGTGTAAAAGTTTCTAAGGAACTTGTTGCCGTATTTAATCCGTTTTCTACTGGAGGGACTGTGGGAATACTTTCACAAGGAGGTAAAAAACTCTTGAGAAGTTCCACATTTCTGCACCTTTAGTCAGGGGTTTATCAAAAGTGATAGATAAGCAGGAAGTGTCTCTCGGTGGACAGGTACCAGATGTTTTTAACTTCCTTTCTCAGTCACTCTTGTTTTTTTTTTGAGCTCTGCTCTGTCGGTTTTCCATAGGATATCTAAAGCACTGTATTTTTTACTCATCCTTCGCGGCTTCCTGGTGAGAAAAGATCCAAAAATGTTACTGTGATATTCGTTTGTGTCAATTCATCATACTGCGATGTCAAGAAAAAACCCAGAAAGCTACTAAACAGAGCGCTACATAAAGAAAAGATGAGAAAAATAGCTAGATAATGAAAAAATGAGTGTCGAAGTGAAAAGACAAAGACAGAATGCTCTCATGTTGTTTAGAGTGGTGAGTTGGCTCGGCTTTTAGCCCACAGAGTTGGTATGAGAGCAGTCGGCACAGCGGGGGATCCATCCATAATATAACACTTCGCAGCTGGACTTATGAGTAGGTTGGGCTTGCACACAATCTGCACTGACAGAACCGTGCAGAAACTTGCAGATTACAGCACATTCTGAACGCATGTCATTAAGTTCTACATGTTTCTTGTCCCTTGCATATAAATTCAAAAAAGCAATTTCTGCAACACTAGCTGAACCAAACAAAACTATGACATATTACATCCACATCATTTTTAACATATGTATAGCCGCAGATAAAACAAGTCTCACTTTTACTACAACAAGCTTACTTCCCCATTGAAAAATAAAGTGGTTACTGCATAGGTCTACCAAACAATCCCATAATTGTTGTTTTATGTTTTAAAATGTGATGCGATAAACATTTTAATTTGATTTAACGGCTGTTAATGCATTCGTTTTGAACTGTTGCACACCATTGATGCAAATACTTTAAACTGAGAGGTATTCTAAACTCTTTTATATCGCACTGCAAAGAAAACTAGCCAACCAATAAGATGTGCACTTGCAGTCACATGCCCACATGGCTGCAGTTATATAAACTTATGACTTTGAGGCGCTCGCAAACACAAAGGTTTGCAAATTACCAGATACTACCCTATAGAAGATGAAAACAGTATGTGAAATATCCAAATGAACAGTAGCCATGTGACAATGACATCATGGTACGGTAGTGTGTCGTCACTAACCTGATTTTGCCAAGTGCAACACGTCCCTGGGACAATACTGTGATTAACCAATCAGATTTGAATAAACAGTTTTTGTGAAGTTTAGGCTATCAGTGTATACCAGTGTTTGTTCATCAGTGTCAGTCATCTATTACTTCCTCTGATTTTAGGCATTACTCATGGGTAAGGGTAGGTTTAGGTGTAGAGATATGGTCTAGACTATATTTTTGTGTAAAAATGTTGTTCTAGGGTCAAAAGTAGTGAGAGTACTTCGAGGGCATGAGATTTTAGATGTATTTGCGTCATTCTAAAATGTCCCGTTCACGTTACTTTAAATTGTGCAAAAACCTTATGGATGTCTTAAGAAAAGGCCTTTCATTTTTTTCCCCTTCACCAATATTTGTTCTGTTGAAGCTAAGAATAATAGTCACGGTAATCCCAGTTTATACATCTACTGTGAAGATAATATGAACAGAAATAGAAATAGCTACTATTGAGCTTGAAGCTTGTCAGCTAAAAATTCTTGTAACTATAAACATGATGTATGTATATATATACTGTATATGTGAGGATACGTTGTTTCGAGTACAGTTTTTATCCATATAATTGTACTATAATACATCTTTGTGCATAATCCTTGTGGGCTTCACTAATCGGACCCGTTTCTGAACGAATCAGTCACAGTTTTAAAGAGGCCTGAGGTAATTCCCTCCATCAGATAAAGCATATCTACACTGAAAATGGAAAATTTGACACAGGTTCCATAGCACATCAATTTGGTGAGGTCTTAATTGCGCTGGCACTTGATGCTGCAGTGGGGATCGATAGTCGTGTAGTTAACGGCAGACAGGCTTCTCCGGCTCCATCTATAATTCATAGCAGCCTTTATAATGAGAGACTATTAGCCATCCCTCTAAAGAGAGCATCCCCAGTGCTGTCAGAGCTGCTGTCAATCCTCATTCACATCTACAGGCCTATTGGCCCCTCTACTTTAATATTTCTCTTTAAACATGAACTACTACAAGGAGCTCTCTTAAACAATGCATGCCGTCTTCAGAGAGCAAAATGAAATCGAGAATGTACGACGCAACGCTGTAGCATCTTCACAATGTGTGTGTGGGTGTGCATGAGCGTCTCCACAGTGAAAACCAACAGCTCCTTAAATCTCACTTTGCTGTTCACACTTCATTAGATCCAGTCCTGTAAAAAGGTCAGTGTGGTTCTGTAGCATCTGCGCCGTTCACACCGTAGCAATTCTCCCCCGTGCGCATACATCTACATGCAAAGACCCAGAAACACTCTCTCTAAAATTACACCGTGTCCAATTGTCACTAATCTCAACAGCATGGGGTCTGCCAGGCTTTCTGAGGGAGAGAAAGCGATAGCAGAAACATCCTTGCTAATACCTCTTTGTGAAAGAGGAAGTTGTGAACATAGTGTGGATAAAAACTGCCCACAGACTCGTAAATCTCTGCTATGTTTTGAAGAAGAAAAAACAGTAGTGCTTGTCTGAGCAACAGTCGTCAGCATGATTGTAAAGTGTTATGAATGGTATTCAGTGTAGTCTTTTATGTTGCTAGGTTCTAGCTTGTTGCTAGGGGTTTTTTTAGATGGTGTCCGTGTTTCGATTGAGGCCACTACCACGACTTTAAATCCAGGTATCTAGGGAACAAAGTATGATATATCTATATTTAAATTCTAGCTGACACCAATAAGGTCATTATAATTCATTTGGTTTATAAATTAGTTTATGTCTAATAATTCTGTACCACCTTGTATGATTAAATTAACTATAATAATAAATAAACTTTAAATGCTGCAATTAACGCAACATTGATGTACAATATAAAAAATAAAAAAAAGATCTCAATTCAGAAATGCATTAAGATTTGCTATAGACTTAACATTTAAGTAATCCGTTTTTTTAAAGATAAGTGTTTGATGGTGGCAATCTAAATCTTTAAAAACAGGCAGAGATAAGAACACACAATTAAATAACAGTAATTAGAAAATCTGTAATATTCCCTTACTCTCCAACATAAAACATTAATTGGAAAAAAACATGGATTTGTTTTAATTGTTAAAATGAGTAATAATAATGGACTATAACACACTATATAAACAGAAACTGATAGGGTACATTCCTTCAGCCTGTGTAGCAAACATAGGGTCTCAACTGAAAAAAAAAAAAAGACATTTGCCATATAGCTTCAACTTGACAAACAGAGACATGACACAGGTTAAAAGGCTTTCCACTGCCAAGAGACTCATAATGACAGAGAGCGCGACAAGACTGTGCCCTGCTGTCACCAGAAGGCCCAATTGTGAGGCACTTAGAGTGCTGCGCTCTGTGGGGCCGAGACGTGGAGACGGTCCTTTAAGCCTCCACCTGTAACCCCCATCAGGGAGTAATCGGTCCTATGCCTGCGACTCTTTCAGCTGTCTATTCACTGAAGTCCAGGATCAGGAAGAGGAACACCTGCATACTTGGCACAATCGGCCACATCTCAGCATCAGAACAGAGCATGTTTTTTTTTATGTTAGTTGGCTTGTTTATTTGGGGGCACCTAATTTCTAGTGATTATCGTCGTTTTGATTACAGAGACTGTCTCTGCATTTGATAAATAGCTTAATTTTGTCATTATACATCACCGTCACTCTGTTCTCCTATTTTATACTGTTCAGTGCTTTGCTACAATCTGTATCGTTAAAAGCGCTATATAAATAAAATTGATTGATTGAATGATTGATGTGCTTGTTTGTAGGGATGTGCTGTTTTGTAGGAATTTAACCCCAAATTTTGTTATTACATATCGATATGAATACAAAGTACACCACCACCAACAACCCCAACAGCAATATGTATTATATAATGTATTATTAAACTATCAGGTTTAACATGTTATACATATTTAGTATATTATTATTTACATCTTTTAAAAAAACACTAATAAAAAGCAGTATTAGAGGCCATCTTAAGCTAAACCTAAAAAGTATAGTTTTATACTATGTATTATAAAGCTACTGTTTGATGACTAGCTAATTTTAATTTTAAGTGTTTTATTTTACAGTGCATCGATAGATATAATCATATCATATTGACTTTTGCGAAAAAAATGTTTATATTTTTTTTTTGGGGTTCACCTGAAATTGCAAGATTGGCAGGAAATCTGTCTCCCTCGTTCTCCTGGGCACCGTTACCCTTTCGCTGTGCATCTACCTCATTCTACTCTCTTCTTGTCACAATATCAGTCTCCGAACTGAATTTCCTTCCATTCTTCAGTTTTCTGTTCTTTTTCCATCTTTGTTCCTCAACATCCAATTATCCCATTTCTTCGCTATTCTTTCTCTGTCTCTCTCGGCTGTACGGCACACAGAAGAAAACTCTTTCCAGTAGTGAAAGTAACTGGATGCACTCTTACTCGCACTCCATCTGGCCATGTCAGCACTTCCCTTAAATCAGTCTAACTAATCAATAACCACAACAAACTCTGACTCTCCAGTTCTGTATAAATGTGCGCCAGCCGGATACAGGCTACACAACTGTGAAGAATCTGACCTTCCCCACTGAGAAAGAAACCTTGGTCAGGGTAGAGTTATGGCTATAGTGGAGCACGAAGGCTAAGAAAATGCCTCTCTTGAGTAGCTATAAAGCAGTGGTTGGGAAGCTAAACACATCAGACCAAGATCTCTCCATCACGGAGCTGCGCTGACACCCTGACATCAGTGACGTGCACGTACACAAAAGCAACTCTCACATCACTAACTCAAATACAATATTTTATAAATCGACACTAGGAGTTGGATAACCTCCATTCACACGAATTCATCAAGGAGTCACTCAGAGGCTCCAAAAGTGTGTCTCGCTCCAGAGAGGAGTCTGTTACAGCAATTTATAGCTATATTTCGGTTATGTCTCACTTTCACTGTGGTCATTCATCAGGAATGACATACATCTCCCTCCTGGGGACGTTTCTGTGAAACAAAAAGGAAGATATTTTGACAAATGTATTAGTGGATTTGGCACCAATGTTGTTTGGTTACTGAACAATATTCCAAATATCTTTTGTATTACGCAGATGAAATTAAGCCATGTTTGGAACAAAAAGAGTAAAAGTAAACTATTCGCTCTCACTGGAGTAGTACTTTTTGAAAAGGTATACTTTTGGACCTAATTTACCCCTAAAGGGTGCATATTAGTAGCTTATAAGAACATTTTGGTACCTTAAGTGTATGTATTAGTACCCAAAAGTTATGTATTAGTACCTATTTAAATGGTACCTGCCCGCTGACAGCGTTTTTTATCTTTTTTTGTGCACAATGTTTTTGTTTTTGTGTACAATGTCATCATCTTTGCAACATTCTAATAACAAACTATGTTATTGAATCATTTGTACGGTTTCTGAAACATGTCTGCTTTGTTTGTGTTCACAACAGTTATCGACCATGTTCTTGGAACCCCCGTATTGCATGTCTCCATAATCAGACACATCAGATTCAGGTCATGAGCTCATTAACAGAGGCTCCAAGACCATTTCAGAGGAAAGCTAAAACGCGCAGCTTTGGGGGAGCTGGTGTAGACCATTACAATTCACTTTTTATGCAATATACGGTTTAAAATCCTAGTATTATGTGGCCATATCAGGGTTTTCTTTTGTTAGCAGGTCCACATTGGTTGTTATTCAACACATTCATTCAGACAGATACATTAATAATAATATCTGTTATTAATCCGTTTTAAACAATTTACAATTAGAACTTAAATCAGCTTGGATCAGACTTAATGTGACTTTTCCATCTCAAAAATATACATAGATGGATTTAAAAACACCAGCACTGATGATAGTTATGCACACACGCAAACACACACAATCTGTAGAACCTCTCCATAAAACACATCCCTTGAGTGTTCATCTGTGCACATCTCAGCAGGGATAGTGCAAGGCTGAGCTGTCAGAGAAAGAGTGATGGCCATTTTGCATTGAAGAAGAACAGCGTCTGCAAAGTCACGGCACTCTCATTTCCATTACCATTTATCTACACATCCATAAGATCAATGTGAAGATTTACATCCTTCCTTCTCGTTTTCATCCATCCCATCTACACACAGGCTGCTGCTTCCAGAATTACATTCTGCAGTTGCTCAACTTCCCAGTGTAGGTTTTACATGTATGTTGGTACACGTATCTACAATTTGGCATGGTACTGCTACATCTAAATGCATGCACCCCTGTGGATATACGTGCTCATTATACCTGTGTGCAGATGGAGACAAGCGGCAGGCACCAAGCTGAGACGGGCCTGCATGTCCCCAGAGACGGGGCTGCCCTGCAGGGGTCCAGACAGCCCTCGCATCAAAAGCTGCAGCATGCAGCCATCTGTCTCCAGCCGCTGCACAACTGCAAATGGCTGTGTCCCGTCTTGGAGACGCCATGCGTTTTAATGCTGATCTGTGCATTGAGGCTTTACAGGAAGAAAGACAAATACATTACATAGTGCCCCACAGATGACAGATGCACTACTGATGCTCAAGACAGTTTGTGTTAAACCTTAACAACATTTGCCGTCCAAACATGTTGGACTAAACTCACTCGCATAATGTGAGGGGGCAGATTAACGAAGCAAAAGCCTTTAGCAGAAAGAAATGGGAATAAATATTGATCTTTTTTTCCACTAGGTAATCTACCCATTACAGCATAAAATGAACAAAACCAGGCACTCACAGGGAAATGTTGTCATCATTCGTATTATTGTTATTGACTATTATATCAATCTAAATTTGAAAGGAGAAAATGTGAAAAAAAAACATTGAGAAGAAACATCTAACATAAATCACAATTGCAGGCCATGTAACTGAAAAAATGTACTTAAGGAAAATGTTATTAAAATTAAAACGTAGACATGTAGCATTAAGGTGAACGCGCAGACATACTGTACAGTCAGTAAAAATATAACAGTCATTATACACACACACATCGCACTGAAGTTAAATTTACCACAGATGTATAACGAAAGCTAAAGGTAAAACAATAAAACGCATCACGCAATGTGAAGCGTCTTCACATTATGGCTTGAGCATCAACTTGACACTCAATTGAACCATTGCGAAATAAACGTACAAGATATACATTTGTCAAGCATTTGACATCTATTACCACCCTAGTCACAAAAATGATACTTAGAGTGACGCGATGAGTCAGTCACACATGCTGCAAACAAAAACCCACACATTCTCGCAGATGAGATGCATCTGTGGGCCGAATCAAAGACAACGGAAGACATAAAATCACTTTGATTTCACCACTCAGACTAATCAGCTGATGAAATCTGCAGTGAAGCTGATGGAGAAAACATGACCTCAGAACAACTCTGATACCATCTTTTATGCAAAAAGCATCCTTTGAAGAGAGACGAACGATATACTCCCCTTAAACTATCAGCATGCAGCGGGAGGACAGTGAATACTACAAAGCGGAGCAATGGCATGTAGAGACTATATTATTAAACAAAAACACTATAATGTATTTTTTCCCCATAGCATCTTAATGGATCTATTAACAATTCCAGCACTCCTGGGAAATGCAATTTCATTGTAAAACACTGCAAAATACATATAACAGATTTAGATGCTTACTAATTGAGTTAAATGGTCATTCTTTAATCACTAAAAATAACTGGCTGAATCAGTCATTTAGGAATTGCTTGATGGTTTTTATTCTCTAATTCTTTTATTCAATAGAATTAGGTGATCAAATTAATTTTAAGAACCATACTACAGTTGTACAGTTCTAATTTACTAAAAAGAACAGACTCATAAGATGCATTTGTTTGGGAATCAGACAACACTGGTAATAATTTATGATTTCGATTCACTATTCACAAATGAATCAGCTAACAAGATTCCTTCATTTGGGAATTGTACTACACTGGTAAAGATTTATGGTTTTGATTCAATAAAAATAATCTGGTCACAACATTCATTTGCTTGAGAACTGAACCACATTAAAGCTTTGTGGTTTTAATTCACTAAAAAGAACATGGTCATGATATCCATTCATTAGTAGCAAGTTAAGCTAACGTGTGCTGAGAGGTAAAAGACGTCTGGAAAGTGAGTTAGCCAAAGTTTTTACCCAGAATCCTTTTCCCTGCTGATATCATGCTAATTATACTGTAACTGTTTTCATACTCAAATCTGCTGCATTTTGCAAGTAAATGTCCATGCTAATGTGCCTATGGGGGAACACAGGCTAACATGTTAACAAAGACGTGAGGACAATTTTATATGTGTGGGTGTTGGTATTTGTGGTTTATGGGGACACAAATTTCTTTAATGACATGGGTATGATAGAGGTATTACAATTTGAAGGTGGTTTATGAGGACACCAATGTCTAATAATCCAAAAGGCTTAAAAAAAACCATAATAAATGGTGTTTTTTTTTTTTTTTTTTTTATCTACAAATGCACAAAATATACCACATAACAGTATAAAAACCATTACACCTATGGAGAGTCCCTATAAACCACAAATACCAAGATGTGCATTTTCTCTTTTCTGAATGGTTAAGTGACAAATGCAGTCACAAAATAATGGACATCCCCGGAATATCAGATCACAAGTGGTCACAGGAGACGTAATTGAGACATTAATACCAAGTCTAAATCTGTCTCACCTGACCACTTGTGATCACATCACCCGAAACTGATGATAATGGCGGGCTAGTAGTAAAAAAAGACCCATCACACACATCAACCACCAACCACACCCTGATATGCCCATCCTTGACCCCAGGGGGCACAGCTCCTCTTTTTTCAATACTATAATGGACTACAACAAAAGAAAGAAGAGAAAATCCCCAATTAGAAATGCCATCAATCCTAGCCTTGGGCACACAGCCTGTATTTGCGTACATACGTGTTTGTGTGTCTATATGAGTGCAGAGAGCAACCTGACACAGCAGTGCGGTCAGCTCTGTCTGCTGTCTTTGTTGCCGCTACACAAAGAGGGAAAAGATCTGAGAGGGCGTACGGGGCTTTCCCCCAGCTTTAGCTTGTGAACAACTGTGTGTCTTCAGTTACTGCAAATACTTTCATTGAAAAATGATGCTTGTAGACCAGAGACAGAACAACTGGTCCACTTCAGTGGAAAAAATGCTGATGCCAGACAGACAACTGGAGCCGTAACATGGTTAACCAGAGTGCTGAGTCAGTGAGGGAAGTCTGGGCTTTTAAATAACAGGCAGGCAGATCCCGACACACTGAAGAGTGCTGGCAGATGTTTGGACTTCATTAGTGCTTTTCCACCTCCTCCAAACAAACAAACATCATAAAAAAAAATCTATTATATACTGTATATGAAGTGAGCAATGACAGAGTCATATTTCCATGTAAACTCTAGAGTCAACTATAAAGAGTGTGGGGGAAAAAAGAAAAAAGGAGAGAAAGAGGGATGATAGAGAAAGCAGGTTACATTATGTTGTTTTGGGTGGCAGCTGAAAAAGCACTGACCTGGACAGAGCGGGATGAAATTAAAATATGTAGGTGAGAGTGGGGTAAGATGTGCCAGTTTTTACTTAAAGTTGACAAACAAAATGAGACAGAAGTAAAAAAAATATGATATCTCAGACAAGTGAAAATGTTATAAACGAAGGGAAATCTGTACCTTCACTTTTCTACAAATCCTTGGACTAACAGAAATAAATGGATGTGAATGAGAGCATACTGTAGATAACATACTGAAAACATTCAATAGATGAGGAGATTAGAAAACATCTACAAAAACAAATCAAACCACTAAACGCTAATTGTTCATAATGTAGAGACATTGCTCCAACCCGAATTCCCCAAAACATCTTTAGCTAATTATGGTCTCATGTTCCATTGTTACCGGCGTAGTTCACCGTAGTTCCGTAATCCGTAGTTCAAATATTCTCAAACAGCATCACACACTTATTTGGCTGGTACTGCAGCTCCCGGTGTGAATCCTGTACGTATTAATCTCTGATTCTCGACTCGGTCTTGGAATATATGAGCCAAATAAGTTTAATTTTACCTTGTATTGTCATCTGAAAAAGTAAGTAACAAGTCTGCAACGCTTAGTTCTGACTGAGGAAAAAAACATTACAATAAATTGCATTATTATTTATCGAAACAATCGCAAATCCTGCAAATTATTGTTATTGTTCTACTTTATTTTCAAATTATTCATGTTAACAAATTTAGCATTACGTGATGTTTTTTTTTTTTTTTTTATTTAATCCTTTCTGGATTACAATCTGCCATCAAAATGATAAATGTAATTATTCTAGCTGCTGTGGGAAAAGGCTAAATGATCTGCCTCCTGCAGGATGCTCCCATGCAATGCAGCTAAGCCTAGTAGCGGGAAAGTTTTTATGTTTACAGATGTAATGATGTAATGATGTAGTGCCATGCTTGTATTTTCTGCGAAAACCTACCTTTCCACTTAAATTATAAAACATTATTATAAGCAAACCGTTGTAAATAGGGCTAAATTAAGGCGATTATGAACGCTGGCTAGTTATGTACTTTCTCAAATACTGATTTTAGATCATTTTTAACCAAAAGTTATGGACTGCAGCTTTATATATATATATATATATATATATATATATATGGCTGTCAAAAATAACGCATAATTATTTTTTATCGTTAATTACATCAATTTATGTAACGCATTTCAAGCATGCGCAGTGTGACATTGCATCAGTGACGCATGGGAATTGAAGTCTTTTGCACTGACTATAATAAAAACTGAGGAGCGTCATTTTGTGGAGGCTTGTAAAGAACTGTCCCTGTCTGTTCCACGTAACCTTAAGTGGGACATCAAGAGCAAAACGACAACCACTGGGATGTAAGCGGCATGTATGCAGGAGCAGCGCGTGTTGATTGTGCTAACAAATGCCTCTAGTTTCATTCATTTAACAGACCTTTGAAGTTTGGGCAAAAACTCGTTTTAGTGATTTGTTTTTGTGTATTTTATTTTTCATATGGTGAATGTGAAAAACGAAACACAATCAATTACACGATTTTATGGTAAAATGTGTTACTTTTCATGTTAACCGTACCAATTTATATCAAGAACAACGCACTTTATTCAGCGTAAGAGGTGCAGGAAAAATAGACTCGGCGCCGAAACTATTACGGCACTGTCGTGCCGCACCGCGCTGTGTGAAAGCGCGCATCTGTTAACATGGGCACCGCAAAAAATAAGCGCTGCTGCTGAAATCAGACCGAGCATCCTTTGAAAGGGTTTCAGAGTGCGCTTGGGGCCGGGCTTGAAGGAGGCTGCGCTCACTCGTATGTTCGCGGCCCGCTCTGGTGAGAGCGTTGCGTTTATTCGCTTTGAGACACTGTGACCAGAAAAATCTGTTGGCTGGGAGACAGATCGCTCTTTGCGAAATTTACCAGGTGATGCAAATGGATGAATATATCCCTGTGTTACTCTGCTTCTATCCGCGATCTGGCTAGAATGAGCCAGTCGTCCAGATAAATCAGCATGCGGATTTCCATCATTCTCAGAGGGGA
>JAUYWG010000042.1:8100519-8127319 GCA_034779775.1 Enteromius afrohamiltoni
GACGAGGGACACGCCCCATCACACCACCATGGACCCACCTGCTGTCATTGGAGCAGAGACATCACGCCATGGGGTGTAGTCGACGGCATTGGCCCGCTGTTCGCAGGGCCTTGCCCATTGGTTAAAAATAGTCCACAATACAGCGGCCAATGACCGTGCAGTTTTAGATAATAAAACTGCGTTTTAGAATAGGCTTCAGTTCGGGGGAAAAAGGAGTTTTCCCCATGCGTCTTAGCAGACACAGTACGAGTGAAATGTTGAAAGGGAACAAGCTTTGATGTCATGTGATGATGGCTAAAATATTACTCTGCTAAAATGTGTCAAGTATAAATTAAGCTAGTAATAATCTTCTTTTACACAGAAAAACACATCACAAGGAGTTTAATATATTTTCCAGCTTGAGGAACAAACCGTACCGGGACGATGAGTTCTCCACTTAACAAAACCCTTGATGGAAGCACTGTTTATGAGTTTCACCATAAATAACGATTCCAAATACCCTCAAAATGTGAATAAAACATGGAGAGGTCTGTCAAGAGCGTCTTGCTGCATGTCTAGACCCTGTTCGCTCTTAGAGCTGGGATTAGTGCTGCATTACCAGCTCTTTATCATTGGGATAATCAGCCCATCATTAAGGGGGAAATCTAATGGGATGTTAGGGGTACAAGAGCCCTGTAATCCGATTACAGCAATGAGCTCATTAGCCATACCTCTATTCCCCAAAACATCAAGCAAAGTTCTTCAATTTGATTTCCAGAAGAAGGAAACAATAAGAGGGACCGCAGCAAATCAATAGGCAAGCAGTAATCTGTAAATCTCATCAAACAAATCAAGAATTTTCAGTGCTGTAATTGAACGCACTGGAGAAAAATAGCACAAAAATAATTACTGATAATACATCTGTGACATCTAGTCACCGTCTCATTACCATAATGTGTTTTCGTCGTGGCTTCCAAGGCCCTTTCAGAAATGAATCAGACAATTGATGGTCCTACTTGAAGAAAGGCACTAACACAGCAAAGAAAGAAGCAGATAAGGAACTGGCAAGAACAAGGAGGAAAGAGGATAGCACGCACGACACCAGCAGGAAGGGAAGCAAGATGGAGAGGTGGAAGGATGAGAGGACACAAAGGATTGATGTAGAACAATGGAACAATGGATCCAAGAGGAAGAAAAATAGAGAATTAAACAGAAAGAGAAGTACAGTAAACAGTAGAGGACAGAAGTGAGTACATCTCTCTTTGCTCTTTCTATATATTTCTTGATAAACCTCAACCCCCTCCGGGAATCGGTCTCACTTCTTGTGCTCTAACTCAGCTGTCCTGCTAGGGTTTATCAGTGAGTCTGGCTGACCGGCCCGCCATACAATTGCTTGTATCAGCAGAAACGTATAAGGTATAGAAACACAGGAGAGTGATTACTACTACTCTCCACAAAACACACACTGAGCACAGTAACCGTATCCAGAGAACCAATCAGATTGCAGCACTGGAGCTTCTAGCGTGAGAAAAGAAATGGCCAGTTATTCTTTGATGCACTACTCATGTAATGTTATACTTTAATCTGGTCTGTTTAAATATAAAAAAAGGAAAGTTCTGTCATCATTTACTTATTTCAAACCAAACCTACAAGGCTTCTGTTCACCTCAGAAATTAAGACATTTTTATACTTTCTCAGCAGGTTTGTCCACTCCTGAAATACTATGCAACTTAAATGTAAAAATCATTAAGTTTACAAAGAATGGAGCTGTTTAATTAGAGATCTCAGTATTAATACATTTAATTCAAAGTTTAACTTGCATATAAACACTGATCAATGTAAATGCTGCTTAATGCATGAGAACCAAACTTTACTCTTTAAACGACTCAGAAGTCTAATTTCTGATTAAACTTTCCCTAACAGAAGGAGAGTCATTTATTTGCAGTAATTTAGACAAAGGTCAAGTGCAAAATCTCTGTTGCCAAATCATGGTCATTTTTTTTCCACAGGTTTCCTAAGTATTGCCCTAATCTGCCACTGGCCAGACACTGATTGAGCCAAAAGTTGTGTTTCTATGCAAATTGCTAATTTAATTCATGGTAAATATTGGAATATTAAACAAACAATCAAAATTGTTATATTGAAAACAAACAATGTAAATTTTACAGGGTTTGCAACACTTGACTTATAAAACCAAATCAGACCATTGTAATAAACAATTAGGCTATTCCATGTTAATAAATGTAAACTTCACAAATATAAAACCAAACTGCACCATCATTAGAAACAATTGCATAGTGCTTGTGAAAAAAGTATTATATATATATATATATATATAAATATATTATAGAAGGTTATTCCACGTTAATAAATGCAATAGATGCAATAGCAGGCTTTTGTTCCAGTTTACAATCCTTCTGCAGTCAAATAATGAGGGGGAAAATCATGATTAATGAATAAAATGAATTCATTCATGATTAGCTGATTCAATGCATGGTGACATGGATTTTAAAAAAAAAAGAAGAAAAAAAAAAAGAAAAAAAAAGGTATGAGGACAGAGATTTTGCCCCATGTGCTCCGGGGGTTTTGGCACCCACTTCCTCCCCTATCAGCATGCCCCCCTCTCAGTCCTTCTGTCACTCGCTCTCCATCCTCTTTAGCTACTCTTTTTCCATCCCATCTCTCAGTTGCACCCTCAACAGCTCCAGCCCCTGCTCACGTCTCTCCTAACTTTTCCATTTGTCTTTTCAAAAGCGCCGCCCACCACAGATGGGCAACCCCAGTGACCAATTAAACAACTCCTCAGGATGGTCACAGTTACAGGCTTTACCATCTGATCAGTCTGTTGAGGTGTGTTAAATTTGTCCGTGCATGAGTGTATGAAATGTTACATTGCGAGAAAGTGTGAAAATAAACGAGTTCATGATTCATTACATGTGCCATGGTGTGTGACTAACAGTTAGTTGTGCCAGTGTGTCACAGCATTACGTGTGGGTGAGGAATTGCTGTCGTAAACCACGTGCGGGGAGAACCAAGGCTTCGCTGAAGGATTAAGGCTACAAAGGCTGCACAGCACTAATGCGGCGGCTGGTTGTAAACCACAATGGAATGGTGCGATATCCTTCATGACGAGCCAATAAAAAAATCCCTCTGATTAAACAACCACAAATACCATAGAGACTGAGCCAGTCTGGACATTAGAAGTACAAAAGAGTCATCAGGAGAGGTCAAATCCATTTATTTGCTAGACTGAGCAACCACCATGGACTCGGTGAGAAATCAGCCGTAAGAAGAGCCAAGCTAATATCATAACTGGCCACGAAGGGTGAACAGAAACAGAAGGGAGCCATCCAAACAGGGCATGCCTTCAGCTGGACCGTGGGGGCAAAATAAGCAAGAAGCAGCTTTGTTACGAATAGTTCACCCAAAATGTGTCAACTAACACAAAATAGATTAAAGCAAGATATCCAAACTATCCCTTTCTCAACCTACAGTCATTGGAAATTTGCACTTGAGCAACATTTTATGACATTTTCAAAGTGAAATTTGCAACGAAAGCACAATAAACCAAACCCCAAAACAGGGCAAACCTGGCAACATTGAATATGTAGATTATTGTACATATCTCTGCAGTTTAGAAATGAAATGTCCAGTGAATGGTGTTTAAAAAATTTATGCACAATTGGTTAGATTTAGGGTAGATGGTATTTTATTTTAAAATTAGCAATCCGAGATAAAACACATTTGCTGAAGTAACCACGACATTTTAGCTTGCTTCAAGTCTTTGAGCTATTTTATTGTGATTCATGTTCTATGCGACTTATTCTTGATTGCTCCACTTCACAAGTGAAATGCCGTGAACATCAACATGTTTACTACTTCAGAAATGTATTTCTTGGAATTTGTTGCTTGACAAGAAAGAAAGTGAAATCAAATTACATAAACGTGAGCAAACAGTGACAGAACTTTCATTTTTGGGTGACCTACTCCTTTAATGCCCAGGCAGACTGCAGGATCATGGGTGGTGCTGAGGGCAGCAGCGGAGGATCTCAATGGCAGGGTCTGCGAGTGTGAGGATGCCCAGGGGTCTGGCCCAAACACAAGAAATGAGGAGGGAGTGTAGAGGCACACATCCAGGTGGGCAGCAGATGCAACAAAAAAGCACCCGTTCCATCTCAACACAGAGAAGGGGGGGGATGTAACGATGGGGTGAATGAGTTTTCCCTACAGAGTAGCAGGCTGGGCGGAGGCGGTTGTGAACGGGCACAGGTGGCAGCATATGCGCTCTGTCCTGGTCTATTGAATATGCCTGACATAAGCTTGAGGAGATTAACATACACAACCTCCATTATGTCACTACAGCAGAAGGGACCAGGAAAGAGAGATGCATAATGTACATTAATTAAGGCCTTCTGACAGTGACCAGACTCAACAAAAACTGTCCTGTAATGCTCTTTAAAACATTAATGGTTTATGCACAGAAATATAGATCATGCATTTAAAAACAATGGTTTTAGAATTGATTTAACAGAGAAATAAGTAAATATTAAATGTTTTTGGATAATGGGTCAAGGTTTGATCTTGTGCTGTCTTAACCATACCATCTGGTTTCGAAGATCATCTTTCTACATCATTCAAGCTATTTATAAATTGCTCATTTTCACATACTGTACATTACGATAGATGCTGAACTGAAGAGCTCAAAAAATTAGGATATGGACTGATATTTGTTCCTGTCTGCTGTCTGGCCACTGAGGTTCATGCTGAAAAGCTGAAATTGGAAAGCAGTGCTGGCAGGAGTATAGTCTTGAGCGTGACATTGCTTTAATGAGTTGGATTTTAAAGACAACAGATTGTCAACTTTGCCCTGTGCTGGCTCTGCAACACGACCTGTAATACATAAAAGTATTAAAAAAAATTAAATACTTAATCCGGAGTGGCTGAATAAGCTTTATGGGTAGACGTTCCGTTAATTAATTCATCTAATTCCCTCTCTCGTTTTAATTAGATTCTTTCCAGCTGAATGTAAATTGTGCCTTTTCCAAATTCGGGTCTCGGGTTGAGTGGGTTAAAATGTGCATCAGATAAAAATGTCTGGTCAGGTTTTAAGGATATGAATATAGCGGGTTTGGATTTGGACATGGTTGATTTGGATTTCAAATGCACACTCACCCAGCTCTTTACCTCAAGAAAATGAGACAGGCTGGAGATTTTCAGTAAGTGCGCGTAAATGCTTGGTGTGATGCTAGAAGAGAGGACGCATCTGCACTGAGTAAATGATGCACTTATCTTCAGGGCTTTGAAGAACTGGCTGGCTGTGCTGCAGATAAAGAAAGGTTTAAGAGTGTGTTGTCCCGGTTACACAGTTAAATGAGCTACAGGCTGCTAAGAGCGAGAATCAGTAATACCATATTACATCAACATCTGGGTCAAAATACAGCACAACTTGATATTTTACCATTTAGTGCACAGTCATTTAAAATTGCGATATATTGCATTTACTTGTCTCGCTTTCATCTGCTTTGGGCATTGGTGCAATTACACAGTTCGAAATTTGGTCAAATATAAATAATTGAGTGTCTGTTGATGCAACAGAAAATAACAATTTCCCTGAATATACTGTGAATGATGATAAATCTCCCAAAATGAAAAAAAGGAAATCTGAATGATAAATTACAGTAAATATAAGATATTAAACAATTTATTTTTAAATACAAAACAAACAATATTAAAAAATATACAAACTTATATACCAATATAGACTTGTTCTTATATTGATAAACTAGATTTAATTGTCATTCTGTTTTTTTAGTGACTGATCTTCTAAAGCAACTCATGCTGGAGTAACAGAAAAGGGAAACAGAAGCCACTGTGGCCCTTTAATTCAAATGTAAACTAATTATGTCAGACATTTTAAGTAAATCTAAATTTTCAATTCCAAATAATGAGAAAAGTGATTAACATTTTAATGAGCTGGGTGAAATGGTAATATCTTTTACTTACTCAAGAGAAAGTTGATTATTGATTCAGGGCTGCAGCGCCGTTATAAACGCACCAGTGCACCTCCACAGTCTCCTTTTTATGGCTTATGCAAGTGTGTATTTGCATGGGTGTGCATATGCACACACACACACTCAACGCAAAGGTGAGCGTGCAATTGTGTACAAGACAATAGGCGGGAGATCGCTTGCAACAATGGGATGTGAATTTATAGAGGCATTAACATTTTCAATGTCGCAAATAACCTGCCGAACAAAACGTCTGTGATGGCAAGGTCACCCCCACGGAAGACGCTACGCTTATTCAAAGGACGTGATCATAGCATGACAGGCTTTAATGGGCTGCTGAAGACTATGGGAGTCAGAAATGCCCGAAATGATTCATCTGATTTATAGGTATCTTATTAATGCGTTCTTCAGCTTCATTTATTGCTTCATAACTCTGAGCTGACCTGAAGGAGCAGCAGTCAGAAAGGTGAACCGTCTGGGAATAATTATAAGCCTTGGTGAGCATCATAAAAGCATGTGCGGTGATGAGCAGATGAAAAAAGATGTACTGATGGGCTGTATGCAAATAAGTTCACAGTCAGAAGAGAAGGGCACCTTGAACGTCTTGCTAACGTGCGCACGCAGGAAGAAAACAGAAATATCTTCATTTGTGTTCAACCAGGGGCGTTCAATCCTTCACACGGAGATCTACTTTCCTGCAGAGTTAAATTCAAACCCTTGATTAGCTGGTTGAGTTGTCTTTGATTAGACTTGGAAGTATACTCTGCGGGAAACGCAGATCACGCACAAGATCCTGTCAATAGGATGTCTGAAGGTGGTGTACGGCGAAGCAGCAGCCACTGAATTCATTTACAAATTATATTTGTATTCTTTTTTTTATATTCCAGAGGATTTGTTGCATTCATTAGAATGCTGAGGAGAGAATGCCTGGGGTTTAGTGGTTTAAGCAAATCAAATCTAAAGCAATGCAGTGGAGGAATGCTTTGGCCCAATTTCCCAATGTAAAGAAGAACCTGGTTGACACCGTTGAAATATATAAACCCATTAAGCCACTCTCATTAGCCGAGAGCTTGTTATTGTTCATGTTCCCAGGCCCACGTTGGTTCAAAGTCCCATTAATTCCATCACATGATGGCAAATGGCTGGAACGCAGGCCTTTCTCCCCAGTGCACCCATTATTTGAAGAACCGCTCCATGGTGCCAGATTGATCACCCAAACCCAATCGTCATAAAGAAGTAGGTAGAAGAAGGTCGACTAACTGTATTCTCACTCTTCCTCCATCAAGCCGTTAAACTTTCTTCTCTCCTTATGCATTTTTTCCTAATAGGTCTCTCAGCCACTTACCGTTCAGTCCACTTCAATCTACTGATAGCCTTCTGGCAGCTCCTGGCTGGTAACGGTGGAGATTGTTCAGAGCAAATTACAGCTCTAATATCTTTCAATTACTGCTAAAGCCAATCTGGCCGTGCCGGAAGAGGCATCTCAGTACACTTTATACCATTATGTCATTACTCCAGGAGCCCCCTCGATGCCCTATGGGACTGTCAGACAAATGGAAAGAAAGAAATCTGTCCTACGGCACAAACACTGCAATTCACTGCAATATGTGTCCAATAAAAGCATGTGTTAAAGACTGCTCACACATATGCTCAACCGTCAGTATTGTCAGCACTTTCAGGTTTTAAATCAAAACAATTGATTTCTGGTATTTGTCTTTTAGAGAAATCACATATAAAATGCCTTTACTACCTGACAGATATCACTTTAATAGGTGTCCTAAGAAATCACACATTTCTCTGTGACAGCCTAAGCCTCTAAGAAGGTGGGAAAAATTTGAGGGAGCCGTTTGTGCCTTTAAAAAAATGAAAAAAAAACAAAAAGTTTGCCTGTCAATCTGTGCATGTTCTTTGTGCATGATTTAAGAAGAAAGGCATGTAGTTGTGGATAAGGACCATCTACATCAAAAGTGTGGTGAAAGTTAGAAAAACTTCTGAATCTCTTCCAGCCCATTTAAACCAAACATTAATACAAAAAATGCATTTACCAAATGGTTATTTACTCTCCCGTATGTCATTCCAATCCCATATGCCATTACCTTTCTACCAAAATTATTTTTAAACATAGATTTTATTTTCAGACAGTGACAGTTTATAGTGGCCAATGGATGTCAAGTTCTAAATAAACAAATCATTATAAAAAGCAGTCATTACATCACACATGCTATTGTTAAGTTCTTTGAAGTTGATACAATAGCTTTGTGTGAGGAATGATTAGTCATTACTAAAGAATAACAGTCACTACCACTGCAGAAGTCAAATTACATATACTTTCTTCCATCAAATATATTTAATATGTGGTTTGACATCATCACAATGGTTACGGTGGACAACCAAGCTACCGTATGACTTTAGAAAAGTCACTTCGAATATGAAATTATGTATGTTGAATTGTGTTTGACAGCAAAATAACCGCATACGAGTTTGAAATGCATGAGTAAACAGTACCAGATTATGTATATATATGGGTAAACTAATTCTTTACACAAAACTACATCCAGATGCTTCTGACGAAATTCAAGAAAACAAACACGGTCAGCAAAACGAACCACAAAATAATTTACTGTGGAATATGAAATCAGCAGGTTGCACAAGACAGCTGACACTGACCAGCACTCTGACAGTCAGATAACAGGCGAAAAATAACAACACTCTTTAACTGAGTCCCGGCTCGTCTGTCTCATCTCCTCTCAGCAGCCTCCCTCTTAGCTTCTCCTCTGTTGTCATCTGGACAGTCTCTTTCTTGCCCCCTCTTCCTTTGGTCTCCACAACTTCTACTCCATTTTTCTCATTTTTATACTCTCTCTTGTCTGGCTGGTTTAAGAAGGTTTTTTTGACTCCCAGAGAGCCTTTAATATGAAGACTGAGTCTTTTCTAAGACAGGAGGTGCAGCTCTTGTTCTCTGACTTCAGCCTGGCCATATAAACTAAACCTACAGGCATAGAAATATCACTGCAAACCAGAAGTGGCACACACGTAGTGAAAAATAAAGGAATAGAGACAGCGTAAGAAAAATGTTCTCACTGTGACATTCCTCACCCCTCTCCTCACACAAGAAAAGACCAAACGTCTACCTAACTATGGCAGGCAAGACGATTTAGCACTTCGCAACCACTCAAATCAATTTCCCTCATAGAGGTGAATGTACTGAAGTCACAGAATAATGGGAAAGGACATTTTAGCAGGCTGAAAAGAGTTTTAAAGATAAAATATAAAAGGAGAAACAGATTGCTTTCTTCTACGTTGATTCTTTAAAAGAGATGAGAGGAACAGCTATCTCCAGTTTTAGCTCTCCCGCTGATCTCAGCAGAACCACGTTTAAAACACGCTTCCATTACGCTACATTGCCCACGCTACAGGACTCCAAGTGAACTCTTCACCCCTTTCCCTTAGCACAGTCATTCCAATTCTGTGTCCTCCTCATAAGGAGGAATACAGCTGACTCTGTAATATGATTTCATACTCAAACCACAGCATGTTTGAACGCTTCATTCTTATTGGCGAACCAACATTCCAAGGCTTTTTGACAACTGTATTTTGAATCAAATAAATTCATACTGTAAGATACTTTGACTGCTGAAAGTTTCTAATTACCTGAACCCTGTAGATCCCTACAACAAAATGAAAAAGAGAACAAGATACTGAAACAAAATCTAAATTTTGATTAACAGGGAAAATGCAGCAATTACAGCAACTGGGAAATATATATTGGTCAAACATCTGGTCCTACATATAATCAAAGGCGGCTGTGAAAATTAATCTGCATTTTTAATCCTTTTGACCTTTTATTTACACAAAGATCTAGTCTTTCATTGTATAATAATTTTAAATGCAGGGAACTATCATTATAAAATAAATGTTTTTTAAATACACGTCGGACACAACTATTGGCACCCCTAGGAATTCTTAGGAGTAAAGTATATTTTGAGCACTCCAGGGTGATTATGAACATGAAATTATCCAGCCATGGTTTCCTATTTCACAGAAGTATAAATAAATAAATAAATAGGAGGGAAAACAAAACACAAATTCCCCAAGTCATCCACCACAATTACAAAAAAACAAAGATTATACTTCTGATGTGCAGCAAAAGATAATTGAGCTTCACAAATAAGTGAAGTGGCTTTAGGAAAAGAGCTAGACAACTGGAAATTCCCATTTCCCTCCATGCTGGAGGTCCTGGACATCTCGTTTAGACACATGCCATCATGGATTCTATCGAATACCAACAGACTCTCTTAGAAAACTTATAATGGGCCTTGTTTGAATCTTCTAATTGTACAATAATCCAAACACAAACCCTTAAAAACAACACAACAATGGGTCACTGGGCACAAAACCAAGCTTCTGCTGTGACCATCCCAGTCCTGTAGAAAAGGAGTGAACTGAAGTGAAGCACCAGCATCATCTCAAGGGTCTGAAGTGATTCTGGATGAAGGAATGCTCTCTGATCCCTTAGTCAGGTGTTCTCTAACCTCATCAGGCATTATAGGAGAAAATGTAAAGCTGTTAAACTGGAAAATGGAGGTGTTAAAAGCATTGGATAAAAGGGTGCCTTTAACTGTGGCCAATGTGTATTAAAGAAAAACATTTATTTCATAATGATATTTCATCCATTTTAAATTCCTCTAGTCCTCTAGCTTGCACTCAGAAAAATACACCATACTTTTTAAAATGCTTATTTGAGGTAACTTTCCTTTCTTATTAAAATTAGAATTGGGCTCGAAAAAACAATGTAACAACTATGCTTCTAGACAATATTATTCATTTTGAGAATAATGCCGAATGCTGCTGGAGTAAACATGTACTGTATCTCACTGTATTGAACATTATTCACATGATAGCCTAAATTCTCATAAAAAATAATTTCCTCCCCAGCAGGTCCATAACTCAATTCCCAACATTTAAAAAAAAATTAATCTCATATTTTCTGAAAATACAGAACATCTCAGGAAGCCGGAAGCATTTTCCTTGCCCTCCTTGTTATATAAAGCATGATATTTGTAGATCTGTAGCATTAAAAAGTTGTGACGATATTGGCATCTAAAATACCACACTTCAGCTTTACACCACAGCAGGTTAAGACATTTGAACTTCATTAAACCGAAGAGCTTCTCAAGCCAATGTGATGGCTTTACTCAAAGGTTTAGGCTGCTGTCCAGACAGCACTGCTCCTCACACTCTAATGAGGTATCGAGCCAAACACCAGCCTGCAACCTCTGACTCACACTAGCACACTTCTTAAAGCAGGAGCTCGGCTCCTAAATTACTAACGCCCCTCTGGACTCCCCTTCCTGTCAAAAGTACACTGGCTGACAGCTTTGAAGAGGGCTAGCATCGTAGCTCTTTATGACTCAGGCGCTGTTTTGCTCAAACGAGTACTTGCAGCACATGCTGGCATTCAGAGGCACTGATAGCCTGGTTCAGGGTTTAATATCCCTTTCTGTGTAATATGGAGTAGTGAGCATGTGATTATTGGGGGTGGAGGACTCCCTGCTACACATGCTATAAAGTGCAGGCTGTCGTTTTTCTGTGTTTCTTGCGAGGGCTGGTGCGTAGGTTGGAAAGCTCAGCTCCAGATCTTCTCCCACTCTGCTGAATCAATGCTGGGAGAGGCTGGGAAAGTGATGTTTTAAAACCTCCTCTAATATGTATTACACATGCCGACAACACATTTTGCAACCAGCATTTGGGAATGTTTCATGTAACATTATATAATTAGTCCCAGTAAAACAAATGAAGTTGGTGGATGGTGGGACCTGTTTGAAGATAATCATGCATTTTAAAAATTCAGTTTGTTAACACAATGGGCCATATTTATTTTAACCTGTTTGCCCATTAAGAGTAAAGAAAAAAGAAACTGTGAAATAAAATTAGCAGGACATGTAAATGTTAAAAATGGGAACAATGTAAGCAGGCACTAAAAAAATGATTCACAGTTATTTACAATTGTAAATAGTAGGAGATATAAAATTATGAGCAATAAAGCAGCAATTGTTACATATGCTTGTGAGATATGCAAGTAAACAAATATCGTCACATTGCTCAGTATTTAATTATTAATTTAGTTTCATTAAATTTTAAATCTGAGGTGGAAAAAGGCTTAGTAAGAAACAACTTTAAAAGAAAAATAAATAAATAAAGTCAAACAAAAATATTTGTGGATGAAAAGATTTTGTAATGTTTTTGAAAACATTTGTGATGCTGACCAAGGCTGTAGTTATTTAATCAGAAATACGATTAAAACTTGTTTTCAAATGTTACAATTTAAATAACAATCAAGCTATAACAGTTTAAATAGGAAAAAATAGTAATATATGAATAAGTAATTTATTCCTGTGATGGCAAAGCTGAATTTTCAGCTGATTCTAACATGCCACAAATGAAACAGTAAAAAAGTAATGCTGCTTAATATTTTTTATGAAAAGATTAATCCTATTTATCGGAACAGAAATTTCAAACAGAATGTGAAAAAAAACCCAAAAAAGTTTAGAGCATTATAACAAATATAAAGAGTAGCATTCACATCCTGTCTAATGTTTAAAACAGGCAAACAAACTCTAGGACACAGAGGCAGTAACTCGTTGAGAAAAGCTCCACACATCATTCTCAAGGTCACCAAAACACAGATTACAGTGAAAGCACCAGTGTTTACAATGAATGGCAATGAGGGCTCAAAACATTGCCATATATGGACAAACAGATAACGACAGACAAGAAGAAAGATCACCTTGTTCTTGTGGTTTGTCACTCTAACTTTTCCAGGCACTACAGATTCATCTCTACAGTACCTTTCATCACTACAGGCAGAAACCTGCAGGGTAAAGTGAGTGTGTTTTATAGATGTATCATGTTGCAGCCTGTCCAGGTGTGCTAAGACCATGATTCTTGTTTATAGTTGTAGTGAAGTATACAGCTTCTCCCTTTTCACAAAGCTGACACACCTCAGATGATACGTTACTGATTCCAGCTCACATCCTGGTTTTAGCCTTACTCGCTGCTTTCTATATTCACTCAGGCTTTCTCCCTTTACTCCCCTTACTCACATTTCAGGTTGTTTAAGGTGATCTGGTGCCAGGGGCCTGAATTACGTCAGGTTAGAGAGAATAAGACCTTGTTTGTCCCTGAAACTGCTTACGTAGCGGTTTTAAACAGCAACAGCACGTGAAAGAGCATTACAACTGACCCTTCACATGACCTTAAAATGTTATGAGCAATTCTTAGAAACTCTCCCACATAATCAGACAGGATTTTTTTATGCACATCTAAGAGCTTGGATAGCTATTTTAAAGACATCCAAAAAACTTTTATAGTAGTCGACCCTGTGGATTAAAATGTATGATCCCTCGTTGCCAAATGAACATGCACAATGTCAGTAAGCAAACCTACTTTTGCTCCAAGGTAAAATACAGTTAAGAATTTAATGCTACTTCATTTAAGTATTAATTCAGGACTACACTAAAAATTGCTAACAATGCTTTTAAATGAGATTTAAGTGAGTCGCATTTACCTTCAGCCTGGCAGTCTTAGTATTTAATTTATGTAACAGTTTTGCATGTCAGACTTCATTTAAACCCATGTACAAATAAAATACATTCAGCTGTACTACACTTAAGAACATCTTAATATGAAACATATTACTTAAAAAAGAAAAAAAACTAAGAAATACGCCAGAAATATCTATCAAATGTGTAACCAAAGGTTGAAGACATTCAGTTGGCTCTATCTCCACTTCATCACTAGTGCTCTACATCATCTTTTTCTCTATATCATCTAAGTGTTTGAAATGTTTTTCAATTAAACTTCAGACACTGGTATAAATCCAAACTTTGCTTAAACACACTTCAGGACTGCGTTCATCTTGGAGGACAGCTGATGCGGGCTTTAGAGGAGAGCGGATAAGGAGGCATATGTTGGCATGCACATCCGGTGGAAACTTCAGAGGAATGTATAACACCCTATATGCATATCAGCTGAGCTCTCTCAGATACAGTCCAGCTGTCTGCAGCTACAGCCCGAGTGTTTAAAACCTACTGGGTTAAACAGCTGAATATCTTCACAGACGTTAGCACAAATTGCAGAATTAACAAACATTTTACATATACATTATATTTAATAATTTATAATAATTATATAATATATATTTTTAATGAGTTTTGCAACAAAGTCATAGAAATGCATCAACACTCACTCAAGCTCAATAATGGCTGCTTATAGCCGAATTGAACTTGTTTTATAATTGATGAACTTGCTCAGTTATTAAACTAAACCAACACTGAACTGACTTCAGCTGGATAATAATAACACTACAGTCTTTTTAGAGCTACTTTACAGCAGAATTCAGAATTGCCTCATTTATGATGAAGTTTGCATCACTGATTCTGTTTTTTCCCCCTGGTATACTGCTATGAAGCTGCTTTGAAACTATCAGTTTTGTATGAAATGCTACATAAATAGAGAATAATCGCTTCACCCATATCTTAAAAATGCCAAAGCCATTTGTAATCTTAAAAATGTTTTACACTGCATCACGGTGTGTTTCGCTAATTTGACATTAAGATTTGTGATTATAATATATTATGCATGTGCACAGCTCCATGTAGTCCAAGACAAATTTCCCTTTAGGGACAAACATAGCATATTTCAATTCAATTATAATTGGTTTAAGTGAAAACAACAAATTTCAAATAAGAACTAAGAAATAAGAAGTAATAGAGATGCTTACTCACCATTCTGTTCTTGCCAACTCTGCACAGTGATTTAATTAAATAATGAATATTCATTCATGTCCTCCCAATTATGTTAACATAGAGTATGTGCACACAACCAGCCTTAAGTGTACTCTAAAAGTTCATAAGAGCGAGCTGTGGTTCTTTCACACTTTTAATTGGTTTATACTCATTTCTTTTCATCTTAAAAAAATACATATCCTTGCTTCAAAAAAACATGCATGACATTTCTCAATTGCATAACATCTTGACGGTTTAAAACTACTATGTTTGCACATGTGCAGACAGAGTATCAGACAGGAGTGCTTAGATATTGGATGTGCACTAGACTAAATAAACGAGAGAGGTCCACAAAAAAAGCAATTTTGTAACCAAATCTGGTCTGTGCCAGATAAAAATTTGAGTGAAGTTTAGTTTAGTGAAGTGTCGGAGGAAAAGGATTTCAGCCTGAAGGTTTTTGAGTATATGACCCTGTTACAGCTAACCTAAAAATAAAAGTCAATATTTTTTATATATATATATAATTATAAATCTAGAGAATCCAGAGAATTGTTCTGTGTTGGTTTCATCGACACTAAGAAGAAAATCTGTAACTAGCTTGCAAAAGTATGTTTTTAACATAATTGAGAATATTTAATAGACAATTTGATTGACAGCATTAGTCCCAACACACCTGTACACTTTTCTTTGGGCTAATGCAAGGATTGCAAAAAAATTTCAGAATTTTTGAGTCTATGACAAACGGTTTACAAGCCATTTTTTTTGACGCTGTAGCGGCCCTGTTAGTCCGATTGGGCTCAAACCCCTTAAAAATCCTAACAATTACAATAGGGTTTCAGTGCTACGTGCTCTAACCCCTAATTATACCCAAAACAAAAACAAGGCAGTGCCAAACACTCAGTAGTTACTGTATCGCTCATGTTTGAAGTTGCATCACTAGGGACAGGGTTGGAAAAAAAGCACCAGAGAAGAGAAGAAACCATTTGGAATGTACAACTACAAAACTCTAAATCTTCTTCAGAAGCAAACTGTTAAATAAATCATTGCAGCTGAGTGAAGCAGATTAAAAGAGGATGTTTCGCCCGTTTGCTTGAACCATTTTTCTTTGGCAGGAATGAGCAGAGCTTCCTTTTTGCCCAATGACGTCAGAAACAGCAAGCCGCCAAGGGAACGCATAGAAATGTCCGTTTATTCAGGAGAACTGAACTCTATGGTCTTATTTCATCATTAGAGACGGCTTTTAAAGAACAGAACACAAACGCAGAAGAGTTAAAAAGACTGCACATTTCACAGAGATACAAGTGACAACACTAGAAGGGTGAATCTCAAAGAAACATGGTTTGGTAGCATTTCGTCCCAAAGACAAAAAGCAAACTGTATTTTGTATAAAGACAACTTATTGTCAACCTATTTGACAACCTATTTTTAATAACATTCAAATATGTATTTTTGACTGTTACACACATTTTTATACATTTATGAACTGGCTGTGAAAACTGTATAATAATTTTGTTATTTTGATTTTGGGGTAAAAGACGATCTCCACATGTTCTTCACAGGAATACTGATATTTATCCAGAACTGCCTGCGGCTATGTATATCAGCTGAGTTAAACGGTGATTACAGAATGAATTAAGAAAAAAAATATCATAACTGTGAAAGAGAGGTAGAGAGAGAGAGCTGGATGATTTTCGATGACAGTGTGCATGCAACTACCCGGCAGCGAGGAATTGAAAAGCATGCAGGGGTTGTCCTGTAATATGAGTAAGGCCGCGGGGAAATGGGTTAAGAGGTTAGAGACACACAGAGGCTCTGGTTAGTATATGTGCTTCCTCCCTTCACCTCATGTACACTGCCTAAAAATACAGCCCACAATGAGCACAGCCATTACTCCTGTCAGCAGCTGAGAGCAGCCCAGTCATGGCCTACATTCTGCTTGCACATTCCTAACCCACTTATGAAGCACACTGATCACTCATTAATCTATATGAAAACACACATACTAATTATTACATGGGGCAAGGATGTATATATAGCATAACATTTGCCCTGACCAGCTTCCACAACTTCAATCATTAATATGCCTCAGCTGTTAGCTTAGCTTAAACACGCACACACAAACAGCTTCAGAACAGTCTGTGGAATCCTGCAGATACCTACTAACACTTGAGCATGGTTGACATTTTTGATCCGCCAAGTTATTCCTGTCAATGACTGGAAAATCCCTGAAGGTCAGACATATGCTGGGTCTTTTTAGTGGCTTTGTTCCAAATGCTAGGGAGCTGCTAACAGTGTTTTTAGGCACTCTTAAGCTAAGGCAGTGGGTAGCAAAATTATGCTCTGTTAGATGTCTTGTTTCGGCCAATTTTGGAATCCCAGGCACTCTACAGAAAAAAAGTACACAGTACACAAATATTGGTTGAAATAGTTCAATATTGCAAGGCAAGTATGTTGGAACTTACAGCACAG
The DNA here is from genome assembly GCA_034779775.1 of Enteromius afrohamiltoni. Lineage (NCBI taxonomy): Eukaryota > Metazoa > Chordata > Actinopteri > Cypriniformes > Cyprinidae > Enteromius > Enteromius afrohamiltoni. Next base: position 8,117,762 of record JAUYWG010000042.1, read on the forward strand.
ACTAGCAAAAATAAGTGTTTTATACACTTAAACAATTCCCTTTTCATTTGGTGAAAATACTGGTGCACTAGTATACACAGATATTTTTTTTAATTGGACTTTTTCAATTTTTCCCCCAAACTAGTTAGCCAGTTTTCATTAGCCATCACCATGCAACAACATGGTGATGGCTTAAACAATGCTAAAACAAATACTAACCCCTTACCATAACCTACACCTTGATCTTAACCTCATTATAAGCACATCCTTTAAACATGAGCATTTAACACTGATATATGTTGCTATATATATATATATATTATATATATATAAACATGTGCTAATGTAAAGCTCATTTGTGTCATTTGTGATTAAACTGGTCTGTCTTTTCAGACAGGGAGCTTAACTTGTGAACAGCAGCTCTCTATATTTTGGAATATACCTGTTGTTATCTGTGTTTGCCAGAGCTATTGAATTTAGTCGTGTTTTATGTCTGACCTTAGCTTGTCTTTCAAGCATAAGCCTTGCCCGATAGAGACATAAAGGGTTGAAGGAGGTTTTAGAGCAGATCCCAGTGCACTGTGGGAAATTCAGAATGTGCGAAAAGAACAGATGCAAAGGTCACAGCACACTGACACACACACAAACACGGTTTGCGTTTCTAAAATGCGCAGTTCTGTTTCACCTTGTTCTAAGAGAAGGGTTTAAATTTAGATCAACCCTGCATTTCATTAGGAATATGAAACCCTGCAGCATTAGCGGTAGTAACTCACATGGAACAGTATAAATGTATTTTATTACTAGCATTAGCATCTCAAAGACAGTAACTGAACTCAATTCAGGGTACAAGGTACTTTTTATAAACCAGTCATCTGGGGCCGGATTCATGAAATATTCTTAAGACCGAAAATCTTCTTAACTGCTATTTAACATTAGTTTGCATTCCCAAAAAAGCTCTTCCCGAAGACCTTTTCCAGCCCTTGAACCATTAATATCACATGACTATACTGTACTTTGACTTTTTGTTTGCCACATTGTAACTGGGGACAATGGCTACCTCAAGTTATTTTTGAGGTATTTTTTCCATGTGATGATGGAAATAGGATGCTAGTTAAAAAGTAGTGCTTCCAAGAGGCCTGTTAGCATGTACAGACAGCAGAAAGAAAGATGGTGTGTTTAAAGAGGGACAGGGATCTCACAATGGGGCATTGAGCAACATGCCTGTCCTTAAACAGGTGGCTCTCAGTGTGATGCTCCCCAGCCCACACCGTACACGACTCATGACTCACCGATCCCATATTAAAACTATTCCTGCTGGTCCACATGTCCATTTGTTCAGCCTCTCAAGGCATGCGGTGCATGTGAGCCTATGCAGCAACGCCTGGCATTGACAACTCAGCCCACACGGTTAGTCACAATCAACAGTCGAACTGTTAACAATGAGCTTTTTCTAATAAGATACGGTCACTGATAAGCTAATGTGACTGCCAGGCATCAGCTGTATGTGTCTGTGAGCAGAGCTGGAAGGATAAAGTTTAATTACAATTGCAATTAAGAGGACTATTGATACTGATATCATGGTGGCAGGTGGCAAGGCAGCATTACAAGCCTGTGCCCTATTTAATAATAGGGTGGGCTGGCACACAGATGGACCGGCATTCTGTCAGGTAGATTCTCTGTTACTCCACCAGAACAGTGACTGATTTGTGCAGCATAAATCCACTCAGGCATTAAAAGTCCACCAATTAGCGTAGATCCATTAACATGAGCAATGACGAGTTGGAGAGGATTCTGGCTGACAGCTCCAAAAAAAGCTGCATTTTAAAATGTCATTTAAAAAAAAAAAAATCTCAAAAGTGACTATCCAAGCAAATCCAAAACTGAATTGCTAGAAACTGCTTGGAAAAAAACAGATTAAACGTTTTTAGTCACAGTTAGTAATTGGGATGCACAAAAATTACAATTTTGGCTGATACAGAAAACCTGATAATCGTTTTCATGTTCAAAACTAAAATTAGGCTAAATGCTAGAAGTGAAATTAAATATCACAGCATTACAAAGTACAGTATAAAAATGTCTATTCATTTTGAGTTTTTCTAAAGATCTAACAGGAGTTTTTAAATGTTAAAAAAAGTAAGATGATGGTAAATGTTAAAAAAGTTATAAAAAATGGTTAAATGGAAATGGTTATAAATAATTCATCCAATATTATATACATTAGGCCTATATTGCCAAAAGTATTGGAACACCCCCTTCTAATGAACATGTCTGACTACTAGAGTACAAATATTAATGACTTGTACGTAAGGGTACAGACATTATAGACACTTGTCTTTTACTGAATCAATCATTTCTTTTTGAAACTTGCCTACTGTATATATAGAATAATGTTAATATATTCCAATTTATTGTGGATTCTTATTATTAGCATATGATGGCTGACATTTCAAGTGCAGATTCAGACAGGACTTGGTTTTCTCTGGTTGATTTAATTCTCTTTTTAAAATTATCTTTCTAATCTATTATTGATTTAATTCTCTTTTTAAATTGGATGGGCTGTCGCTAGCTCTTGAACCACCAACCATTTTACACAGAAAGCGAGTGAAAAGGTCTAAATCCAAGGACAATGCTGTAAGTATAATTTTCTTCAAGTGCTGACTGACAGCTTTAGATATGGATTTAATGAAAGGTCAAAAAAATGAGAAGTTGCGTGGAGGAAAAAAATATAGTAATAATAATACCCACAAATCACAGACATCGCTATTCGGATAGAATTTGATTTCTCACAGGACCCTCGAGTTATCTGAAAAACTGTAGGTAATTTTCTCTGTAATTTGCACCAAGGTTGTGAAAGGAAATCAAAGATGTGTTTAAATCAGACGAGAATCAAATCACAAATTACATCTGTGAAACACACATTTGCCCAACCTCCTGCGAGAAAACCTGTCCAGTCTGAATAAGGCTCATGAATGCAAAAACACAGTGCTGTAGGAAGCATACTACTGTATATTACAAATCAGGGTTAAGTGAGAGTTCGGAGGGGGCTCACCAGTTAGGTTGGTACGGGCGCTGTAGGAGCCCAGGTAGCGGCTGTCGGTGTTGGGAGTGTAGCACTCGTACATGCCCTGGTCTGTGGCCTGCAGCTTGGTGATGTGCAGCAATACAGAGTCTCCGATTATCCTCTCTATGTAGATCTCCTTGCTGTTGACACGCTGGGAGTACAAGGCGTAGGCGTAGTTGTGCTGGGATGTGCTCACGATACGGATCTCTCGATCTGGAGCAGTGTAAAAGTACATGGACCATTCAAAGTCTTGCTCGACCCCTTCCTTGTAGCCGGTCACATTACACCAGATGGTGATGTGAGAGCCTTCTGTTCGGATCAAGGGCCCTGGCTGAACTGTGACCTGCCGCTGGGCTGAGCATGAGACCACTGTAAGAAAAACAGAACGGGTCGAAAATGTGAGTATATTCAATATAAACATCTCAATAATTACATTTTTGACTTAAAATGGTGTTTTCTTTTTAATCAGGTGAATCATCATAACCAGTCCAACGGTATATCTCAATAATCTAGTCAAAATCTTGATCAGAAGTCTACTGTTTTCTTAAGAAAATTTTCATGCTTTTGAGTGCTTGATGTTTGTGTGTTTGTACGCATGTGGAGTTTGCTGCATGTGAAGAACCATCGGCTCTTCAAGAAATCAAGTGGCCTTCAGCCAAGAGGCCCATCGTACAGTAAACACAGCCACTCAATAAGATCACCTTTCAAGAAACACACACAGCGTGTCTGCTGCGATCAAAAAACTTACACTGGATATACTACAATTATCACACTGATGAAGGTCAAGGAGCCATCAAATTATAATGAGTTCATCTAAATACACTAAGCTCAGGTCTTTCATATAAAAATAAGGCCACTTAGTGAGAGATGTGCCTTAACAGGCCTAAGACTTAAATGAAGTGTATGTTTGGATTGGGAAATGATGTGGAAAATAATGCTGTCAAATTGGACAGATTTTGAAATGGAACAGGAAAAAGCAGATGAAGAAATTAATCGACTGATGACTGAAGCTAAAGATGGTCTCATTTGTGAATTATAAAATCTTAACAGAATGGTAGCAAAATGTGAATAGCAGATGTGGAACATTTTCATAGAAATGGTAATCTGCCACTTTCACACATGAAACCCATTAAATTGCACTAAAATTGGCAATTATTTATCTTTGTGTGTGTATAAAGTTCTTACTTTCCTATAAAATTATAATATGCTACGTTTATTTTGTTGAATATTTGGAGAATGCATCTGGAAAACTGGCTTAATGATGTATACATGCATATACATATGCATTTCAAATAAAAATCTTAGAATGTAAGAACAGTAATAACTCTAATACAACATTTATTTTACATTTTCTATTAATTAGCATAGGCACTTACTATACATACAGTAAAGTAGTCAACAAATAAACAAACTCTGACATTTTAAACAATCACATTTTTATATAATTTTCACAGAAAAATTTATTTGTTGAAACATATATTTAAACTATTTTGTAAAATTCAAATATTTAAGATGAATTTTAAGGTGAACCCTGAATTTAACTGGATTTTTATTACAGTGTAAAAGTATTGTATTTACTATTTGATTCTCTCAAGCCACCACAGGACACACAAGTGGCATCGTTTCTTGCTTTCAAAAGTTTTACAGCATCTGCATCTCTGAGACGGCCACAGAACCTCCTCTGTGAGAATAATGAGAGCTCTGCACAGAATGAAAGATATTAACCGATAAACTAACATCGTCCTAGCCTGTCTGTGTTTGACAAAAACGTAGGAAAAAGGAAGACGTTTGGAGAACATTCCTCGGATGTCACTGTCCAATCTGTATCAAAAAAAAGACGCAGCCCATCTGCTAGCGTGTCCCGTCTGGTGTGGATCTGTGACAATGAGTGAGCGTGTATGTGGGTGAACGTTCCCCACGCCTCAGAAGAAACGTCAGTGATTTAATTACTTCTAAATATGCACACGCATCTGCATCTCTGGGCCATCCCGTGGTGAACTGAAAGTGGCGTTTATTACTTACTTTATCTATTTCCTTGCCTCTCGTAACCTCTGTACGCCCACACACGCCTGTGCTTTCCTCACGCCAGCTGCCCACACACACAGACACTCCAAAAAACACCACTGAAACTGCATCCTAGTGCTATGTCAGAAAACAGCTCTATAGAACGGCAGCAGACAGCTGGGTTATCTTGATAGTGCTGCACTATGGCACAAGCCTGCACATGGGAATTTACACTCCCCAAGGTGAACTGATATTTGTCATGCCCTGCATTTCTCTCTCTCTCCATGACATCCGGCACTGTCGGAGACTCGTGTTTACTCCCTGCCAACCTGGCACCCCATAAACACTTTCATGTGCAGTAAATTGTTCTCTATTCAGTCAGAGTTATAGCTCAACATTAGAGACAAACTAGTCTCACAGAGCAAGACGTGAGGTATATTTTAAGTCAATAATTGATTATATAAAGATGGGTAGTCTGATGACCACCCAGATGAAATTTAAAGTAATTGAAGATTATCTACAAATGGGGATGATAAAAAAATGGTCTCTCTCGACTCCTTATGAAGTGATTTTTGTAAATTATCTGTAATTCTACCACCATTATGGCATTCATAAAATTATAAAATACATTTTTCACAGACATAACAGCAAAATAAATGTATTTTAAAATAAAGTACACAATGCTTATAAATGCATAACTGCCTCAAATTACAAAGGATTCTTCACCAGGAAAATAAAACATTATTGATTTCTACTACCATTCAAAACAATTACTTTAAAATTTGATCATTTTTCATCATATTAATTAATTAATTTATAAAATAAAACTAAAGGCAAATTAATCAAATATTGAGCCTTGGTCAGAATAAATCTTACAGAATTGTATATCGTTTGAATAGAAGTGTATATTAACCAGGCACATTTGTTTCCAAAAAAGCCTTTATAAGCTGTATAGCAACCAATCAATGACAACATTATGCTTTTTGCATGTAGTAACCGACATCAGGCAGTCAGTTACCATATGCATTCTGCACCTTTAAGTCTAATGCTAGCACCAAACTAATGCTGAGTTCTGATTGCACGATTTTCAAAGTAATCGCAAAGTAATCATAGATCTTTTCACTGACTATCTGGGGTAGCATTCAGTCACTGCTGTGTTCACACTGCGTGATAGATCGGTGACAGGGGCTTTCACACTGTATGACTTTACACTAGGAAGAATCGCCAACAACTTTGTCTCACTGCCAAACCCACGCGAGAAGTGACGCAGAAACAAGGCGAGGTCACGTGAGACTGGGATTATTATGAAAAATAATATCAAGCAAAAGAAGCTTGTCATACAAATTGCATGTTCGCTCATTTGAAACTAAAAGAGGATTATGGAGGAGGATATTCTATACCTTTTATACCTTCGTAACTCTCCCCCCCCACTTCCCACTGCCCTGGATGCTGCGCTCTCATTGGCTCTAGGTAATCGCCGATGTTATTTTCAGTCAGAACACATTTCACACGGCATGATTTTGGTGATTCACTCAGATCGGGTCTTTGATAGTTCACACTGTGTGACTGTCACTCGCATGCACAAGCACCGATTTGCCTATGATTTCGGCCGTATGTCTGCAATTTCTCAAAACCTGTTGGCGAGTCAAAATCGGGGCTAAAATCATGCAGTCTGAACTCGGCATAACTCTCTTCCAAGTCTCTGTCCTGTTTACATTTCCACAGACCCTTATTTGCACGTCATATCTGTTTCACTATCACTTTTGGTATTCTCATTTCAACCATCGTCCTTATTGAAAATGTGACCCCTGATGTGTCTCCTAAAATTTCGCATCACTGTGCCTCAGAGCCACTGTTCAAGAGTCTGAGACTCAAATTCTGGCTGGGAGAAATTCCTCTGAAAACCAGACTTCACCTGTCAGCTCAGTCCACTGCAAGAGTACTGACTGTTACACAGCTCACCATGCACTCTAAGTTTGAGTTAGTTCATCTGTTAGACTGATTTGCAAGCCTCGCATTCTTAAAAAAAGACTAGACACAGAGTCATAATGTCCACTGGCAAACAATGGCGTCTCATCGCCACTATAGTATGAGGTTATGAAATATGATCAAACCAGGTTTCGATTCTTAAGTGCACCACGGCCTGGAGTGACAGGCCAGCGTTTAAGCCCTGTCACTCAACGGATGAAAGCGACAGCCTGCTAGACCATGAACCATCAGTCTGATTTCAGCAGGATGAAGATTTCATATGACACATTAAATCCAGAGACATTTCAGAGATATTTAACTGAAACATTCATGTCAGGCTCATTCCTCTTTTTGAGCTCGGCTGATGAAAGCAGCGTTTCCATGTGGGTCACAGAAGACTTCCCCAGAATAACCAGCTCTGGCCTGCCATCAGCTCTGCAGCATTAAATATGAATCACATACTGTATAAAACACCATGCGTTTCTAACAACACGTGCTCTCTCTCTCTCTCTCTCTCTCTCTTGAGGAGGATAGCATAAGAGTTTTGTCAGTTTAAAATAAATTTTAATACTAGTTTACAGTACTTCATTAAAGTACACCACAGGAGTTTTTTGTCCTCTGTGTGCTAAGCACAAGAGAGATTTTATGAAAGTTTTATTTCACCAAGCTTCTAAATCATGGTCTTAAGCAATTTTATACCGTTGACAACAATAAACCTATTGTAAATAATAACTATTTTAACTCTTATCCAGCATTACCAATCTGAATGTATGCTAATTAGAAGTAAACTAACCATAAGGATCCATTTATTATTGTATTATTTTTAGTGAAAGGATATGTACCTTAACAAGTATTTTAGTAATCTAAATCATAAGTTTTTTTTTAAGTTTTACTTTTAAAGTATCATATCCTTAAAAACTTGGGCAACCATTATACCATTGGGTAACTGCAGGTAACTGTTTGGTTATCAACAATCTTCAAAGTTCCTTGTGTGTTTAGTATAAGACAGAAATTCATGTTTGGAACAACTTCAGACTGAGCAAATGATTACTTAATTTTCATGTTTGGGTAAGCTATCCCTTTAAACCAATATAAAAATGTGAAAATATTCAGTTATTAGACTGAAACTCAAAGAATTGTCAATACTCATGCTGTTGTTGTGGGAAACCTGCATGACTTTCATGAAAAGTTCCTTGGACAGTTTGATAGAAAAGTTTACAACCATAATTATTACTAAACAAATCGCTATAAAGAGACTCCCACGGGAACAAATGAACAGAACAAAACTGCTTTAAAGCTATGACAACAATTAAAACGGAAGACAATGCGAGTAGATAATAGACAAAGAATAAGAGGGCAAACTAGATCAGAAGTGGTCAAAGCTGCAAAGATCAAAAGAAAACCTGTCTAAAGGTAGAATACAAGAATGAGTGAGGAAGACAATGCAGGAAGGGATGACAGTCTAGCCTTTGGTCAGCACAAAAATCTCTGATAAATACTGGTCCATGAGAGACAACCACTTTCCCAAGCCTGCTGTTTGTCTTGCTTTAATTGCCTCTCACACATCGAGTCCAAAAGCACTTTAATGGAGCTGCTGTGTATACAGACACAAGCCATGATGCTGTGTCTCACGGCCCAAGAGAGTAACGCAATACCCCTCAAAAGACATACTCAAATACACACAGCTCTGGTGTTTAACAGGACAACACACATCGAGCAAATTGGTCTAGACCATTACCACCATCACCACACCTCACAAACTCCAAACCCAGTGGAGCAATTACCAAAATCTCTTCTGCTCATTTGATGCAGGCCAGAGCGCAAGCACTTCCACACAAGGAGAGCAAAAAAGGGGGCTTGGTGGGAAACAGCCAATTAGAGGAGGCAAATGACCAGAAGATGGGATAATATTGAGAAGGAATACAAGTTCACAGCATTTGGCAACCTAAAATCCAATTTCTTTTGTCTACGTGTGAAATAGATCTCATTTTTCAGAGCAGTGTGAACACCAAAATATCCAATCTTTTCAATCCGATTTGGGCAGCTTTGATATGTGGTCCTTGATCCGATAATGTATCCAATTCATGGCCATGTGACCCAAGTGTGAACCATCAGATTGGAATTGAATGGTTTTTTTAATGCCAATTTCTTATAATGTACAAATAGCATGTGACTTATGGATTTTGTAAACGTGCAAATGGGGTTGCTTTCATGCTTGAGTCTGCAGTAAATGTAAAGTGAACTATAATAAACCAATAAAAACAGATCAGAAAAAAAAACAAAAAAAAAAAAAAGTAAATTCAAGTTTTAAAAGGAGCAAAGCAAATGAAAACAGTCAATATCTATCTCATGTCATTTTAAGCTTGTATGTGTCACTTTTTTTCCCCCCTATTTCCCGTTGTTTGACACTTCTACATACAGTAATACTTTAAGGTTCAGGCTCTCTGTCTGCTATCTAAGAGCTGAGCTGTAATAAGCCAGATTTAAGAAACCTGTCCCGACTGGAGATAAGAAGGAACTTGGGACTAATGAGGTTTCACAGAAGA
>JAUYWG010000042.1:8131334-8141781 GCA_034779775.1 Enteromius afrohamiltoni
ACTGTGTGTGTGGCACGCACACATTTATGTGTGTGTGTGTGTGTAGCGGAACTGCAATACGGAAAGCGCAACTTAATGTAGAGGCAGAAATGACATGCAGTCGTGTAAATTATATAAATAACATAAGGCTATTTTACACTTCTGGTCAAACACAATGGCTAGTGCTGCAGTCTTATTGGCTCACTGACGATGATGAGATTATCTTTAAACATTTGTTATCTATGTTCTACAATAAAATACTGGCTCATCTGTTTTGAAATTTATTTATTAATTTAAAACATGTCCCAACATTTCCGGAATTCAGGTTGTAAATAAAGGGGACTTGACTTGATGCAGAACAATGAACACCATATACACATGTAAAAGGATTTCACTGATACAGTACAGTAAAATTATTAACTCATCCTAATGTAATTCCAAATTTACTGTTTTCCATGAAACAAGTTTATCTAAATAAAAACAGTAAAAAAATAGAAATAAAAAAAATAAAAAATTCCCCACATTATTTACAGAAAATCCAATTTTCCATTCCTTTTTATTTTTCACGATTTTATTTGGCTAAGATGTAACTATAATACAACAAAAGCTTCTTTTTGTTTTGTTTTTAAAATTTCATTAATCAAAAAAAGCTGAAAAAAAGCAGCTTTAGCATCACAGAAGTAAAATTACATTTGAAAAAGTTTTTAAAATGGAACAACTGAAACGGCTAAACAGCTTTCAGTCGGATCCTTTATTATTGTTCCTCAGAAGAAAAATAAATACATTTGAACAAAATGCTTTATTGCTTATTCAAATGTAAAAAAATTTGCACAACTACCAAATACCATATGGTTCAACCAACATGCAAAAAACAAAAGTGTACAAAATTATTGAGAAGAGACTTGCAGACTGGCATGTCAATAAGTTTCTTAAACGTATTTGTTCCATAATGTGTCAGAAATTGTCAGATTTTAATTATAGACACTCTTTAAGTCGCATAAAAAACTACTTTAGTGTTCAAATAAAAGAAATGAAAAACTCAGATTTCAAAGAGGTTGAGTACAGACTTCTAATTTTGAGATGAATTATCCCTTTAAGTGCATAACACCAATATACTCCTTCACAAAGCTGCTCTGTGTGCGCTTGAAGAGCCGGTAAGCAGACCGACTTCAGTCAGCAAGAAGATTGAGGCAAATTGAGGTCCGCACACGACTGCTCATAAAAATGTCATCACTTGAAGTGCTAAACATATGTTCAGGGGAGCTGATGCAACCTAAAACAAAGTCAAACACCATATTTTATCCTTTCAGACAGAGAAACATCACTCTCTCAGTTTCTATTTTCCTTGTTTTTTTTCTCCTCGCAAGCCCTCTTTTTTCTTCCCTCTCCTCTCCTTCGTTCTGCCCGTGACCACATGTGAGAATCCCCGCTGCTTGTGTCTGTCTCAGAGATCTTTGAACCCTTTCAGTGAGGTTTAACAGGCTCAGTGAGGCTTCAAAGTGAAACGACGGCTCACGTAGGCTGAAAATGAGGTACTAAATCCCTCATCAGAGGCGTTCTACCTACGTTCTGACCACAGCTGCCCGTCCTAACACTGCATTAACCTACATCTAATATCTAGTTTCACCTGCACCACTTCTGCTGCCAATATAAATCTACTCAACCCACTGTGCTGTCAAACCGCTCTCTTCTATCTTGCTTGTGACTGCTGGACTCAGAGCTCCAGTGTCCCACTGAGAGTGGGAACCAGGACAAACATTCACACGGGACGGCTGTGTGCGGATTATGCACACGACAAAGATAAAGGGAATAAAGAACTAATCCGTGAGAAGCATGCCACGTTTCCTCAACAGAGGTACAATCTCACTGCTTCATTATAATGTGACACCATGTTCTTAAACCAGCTATGGATAATCCCACTTCCTGTGCACCTCTGCGTGTCTGGGACTCACCGTAACTCATGCAGGTTAACAAGAAAGCCTTTTTCTGTGTCAAAATTCCCTCTTAGGTGCACAAAAATGTCACTTCAAGCTCTCGTGATACAAGCTCCAAAACTTGAAGATCCGCAGAGTTAACCTCATTTTCTCCATGCACGAGAGAAAAAAGCTTGTGCAAAGCAGTGCGTTGTACTTTAATAAACACCTGTGACGCCAGACATGGCTGGCCGAGAAGGATAACAAGCACAGGGCAGAAAATCTACTGGACGTGCTCCACTTAAATCAAACAGAGTCGAGGACAGACACACACAGACACCCTCCAGGAAAGGACAGGGAAGTGCAATTACCATAAAATTCACTCTCGCTCTACAATATAGTCATAATAATACCTGATAGCTTTATCTTTCAGCCCAGCAGGCACAGATACTGTAAATTGACTGCAAATACTGTAAACTAAGTCAGACAGCCGAGGCCTCTTCTTAAGACTCTTGTTAAGGCCTGAACACATCTCTCAACACAAGTGGCTTTGACCTAAACATGAGAAGCATAGCAAATAACATCATGTACCTAGCAATGGGTCAACCCAGTTCTTGCTGCGCTTACTCAAAAGTTGCGTCGTCTTCATAAAAAGCACAGAGATGGCGACCGGCAGTGCTACTGATGAGGCGGCTCTGAATCTGCTCGTTGAAAAGAAAGGAGGAAAGAGCCACGTGTGGAAGTATTTTGTTTTTGAAGCTGATGACAAGCGCAACATCACTGATCACCAAAAAAGTTTTATGTCAAAAGGAGGAAATACATCGAACCTTATAAAACACCTCAAACATTGCAATTTGCTTAGTTAATCATTACTGTGCGTTCACTCCGCCGCCGAGAGCGTCAAAACTCGCCCTGCCAACGATGCTGTACAGAGATTTTTGGACACTTTTTGACTTAGATTGAATGCTTGTCTTGTATTTAAAAGGGCCACAAATAAAACAAGCTTGTGTGGACTGACCACACGGAGGGTATAAGTTAACCTCGTTAAGTATATTGATTGTGAAAGTAAGAAATTGATCGACTTTTTTGTAGTGCATGTTTTCAATTAAAAGCCATTTGCTGCAGCTCTCTACAACACATATTTTCTGTTTAATCCAATATGTTTTGATACGTCAGAATATTCTGCAGCAGTAACAGCTTTGCATGCTCTGGCGCTAAATTCAACTTGAAAAACATAAAGTTAATGCACATTATCAGAATAAAGTTTCTTTATTAACTATTTAATGCTATAGCGTTTAAAACAGGACATAATAGGGTACTATTTTTACACACTAGAGGCTTTTAAATGACCTGTGTAGCCAAAATACGTGTGTTAGAGAACAAATGTATGGTTAATGTTTGTACCTTTAAAATCGGTCCATCAGAAAAGCAGTTCTAGGCTATGAAATATAGTTTGCGCTATACAAGTCCTCTTATATAAAAGTGTTTTGTGTTTTGCTTTGGTACCGAAATTGGTACCGAGAACCGAGGATTTTCACTGGTATTGGTACCGAATACTGAAATTTTGACAACACTAATAACCAGTGTTTTAGCATGCTGAAGTCATCTCAAGTAGTGGCGTCTCTAAATTCAAGTCCTTTAAATCAATGCAGTTAAAGCCACCAAAGCGCTTCAAAATTCAATAAATGTCTTGAAATTTGTAGACTTTTGTATCTTCTGCTGTGAGCAATGTTCTGACTCTTTTTATAATAACTGTGGTTGTTTTTTGAGCAATAAAATGAGGGCTAATAGATAATTTCCTTATAAACACACCATTCAAATGGCAAGTTCAAATGGAGTATGATTTTTTAGGGAAAAAAAAGAAAGATTATTCTGTAAGCATGCATTAAATTGATCAAAAGTGACACTTATAATGTTACAAATGATTTCTATTAAACGTACTGTTCTTTTGAATTTTCTATTCATAAGAACCGTAAAATACTTGTGAAAAAAGTGTTTGACTACTGCATTCAGATTGATGTGTATATGACACTGCACACAGCTCTCAAATGAAACATGTCATGAGTGAGCGAGCCTGCCGATTCCCTGTTTATGTGAATGAAGGGGAACAAACCAGCCGTGGGAGAGCTGGTAATGGAGCAGGTCAGTAAGTGTTGAGCGAATGAGGCGAAAGGCGTCTCCGGTCAGCACTGCAGTGCTGGACTCTCTCAGCTACTGACCTCCTGCTAAATAGAGGCTCGTGCACCACCAAATGAATATTTTTTCCACTCAATTTCCTAAAAAGCTATTTCCTCTAGGCCTCAGCTGCAAGGGAACCCAGATGAATGGAAAAAACCAAGAGGTGGAAATCTTCAGGTGCCTTTCATATGTCATCTGGATTCATCATCAACAAGAAGATTAACCAATGTACCACCATTACCCTCAAAACAAGAACAGGCAAAGATGTACAGAAGGGTAAAGGCATTTAGAGATATAAAATAGAGCCCTGAACAACATCCTATATGTGAATGGTGGCTAATTAGTTCCTCAACAATCATTGCTTTTTGTTATATTAGTTTGAACATTTTTAGTGTGACAGTTAGTATTAGTGTCTTCAAATTCAACTTTTTATATAGCATCCTACTATGACCACTGTGTTTTGTCTGCATTTTCAATTGTGCATGGTGTCTCGTGTTGGGTTAAATGGACTGGTTGATTTGTCAACCTACCTACTAGTCTATTCAGAAAATATGCTGTTTAGCTCACCCCTAATACACACATATGAAAGCGCAAGGCACTTGTGAAGAAAGCATCCTGCATTAGGCAGTGAAGTCTACATTAGCGTGTGCTTTTTAAAATGCTGATGCATTAGCCATTGTGAAGCAAAAAAAGCACTTATAAGGCCAACACAGACAAGCCAGTCATTAGGATTGAGCATTCTGCCCCTTCCTCCTTAATGGATGTATCACACAAACAGAAGAGTAAAGGCTATTCTGTGGCCCGTCCCTGTAATTGGCAACAATTTAGCCCTTCACAGCCACTCCATCTATCGTTTCAAAAGGAAGCCTGCTGCTGTACACAATAGGTGAGAGAGCTGGGCTCTGTTTAACATGGATTCATTTCTTTCAAGAGACAAGCATGCTGTGAACCTATAGTTACCCATTCAGAGTATTTTCAGTGCTCAAGCAAAAGCATCGACCCTAAAGATAAGACAGTTCATGGATTTTGCAGTTTGCCGTTTATTGTAGCTCTACGAAGCTCTTTTCCCTTTGTTGGGCCGAGGCGATTCTCCTCTGGACTGTGGTCAGGGTCTGAGATGAATCGGAGAGCTTGCACTAGGTTGCCTTTGAGTTTCTATAAACTATGTGAACAGAACAATATCCTTGGGAAATGGAGACAGGTGGTGTTGGACAATGCATACCACTACAAACTGCATGCGTACAAGGACTGCACACTTGAGGCTCAACATGACTCAAAATTACAAGGGTCCTAAATATAATTAAAGGTCTGGGCCTGATTCAAAACACGTGTGTGGCTGCACATGTGATTCATTTCACGCTGATGCAATCTGTTACATTTGATGGATCCTTAAAACACATAAGAAGGGGCAAAGGTTCAACGCATAGGCAATATATCAGTCGAATCTTGAATTATAGTACACTGTCCTAACTGTGAGCCAATGTTTACTAGGGCTGCATGATTAATCGTAGTTAAACCAAAATCTTTAGGTTGCTCTAATGTGCATTTCAGAGCACTTAACAAAATAAGAGAAGCTTTAAGGAATGATGCTTTTGTGTCAAAATAACAAATTAATTATTTTTATGATATTGCATTTCCCCCCCTAATTTTTATTGCATTTTTACAATTATTTTTATTTTCTTTGTATTATATTTTATGTACATTTTATATGTTTATAATTTTTATTTCTTATGATATTTTTATATTTAGTAGTATTAATAATGCTAAAAATGATTTGTATTATTATTATAAAGCCATATTAATCTAAAAATCACACACTTAATTTTAACCACAATTTAAAAACACAAACACACCCATTTTTACCCTAATATATTATTGTATATCTGTCATTTTAAGGTATACCCACCCCTAAATGCCAAAAATGCCAAAAAAAAAACTGTGGTTGGCCATTTACAGACCGACTCTTCCTTACAAATCAAGAGGTTCTTGGGCAGTGTAAGATGCAAAAGCAGTCCAGAATCTATATGCCGAAAGACAAAAGTCTGGTTGGAAAGACCATCTTCACTATAAAGCACAAGATGCATGCAAACACAGCCAATCAGTGCCCTCTCTTTCCTCTCCGGCAGGAGCATACAGGCCACACAACCATCTGCTGCTCTGCTCAGCACTGTACTCTCCATCAATAATCTATGAACCCATCTAACACTTTGCCTTTTACTGTGCAGCACAAAGGTGAGACGGAGAGGCTGACATATACACATCTCATACACACATTTTAAATATTCATTGTTCCCATTTATGATTTTACAGAGGATGACACATGCATATGTATGTGGAACACTGATTACACACAAACCAACATGGCAGATCCACATCTGCTTTTACTTACTAAAACACAGCGACTATTAACATTTAAATAAATTCCAGCTGCCTGGCTTTTCTTTTAGTTCATTACTATTTTTAAAATAATTTTAAATACTAAAAGATTAAAAAGCTATTAAAAGCTATTGACAGTCATAGTTTTAGGTTCTTTTTTGCAGTATTAGTACTTTATTCCTTATAATACGTGACCCTGGACCGCAAAACCAGTCATAAGGTAAAATTTTACAAAACTGAGATGTATACATCATATGAAAGCTCATAAATAAGCTTTCTATTGATATATGGTTTGTTAGGATAGGATAATATTTGGCCGAGATACATCTATTTGAAAATCTGGAATCGGAGGGTTCAAAAAAATCAAAATACTGAGCAAATCACCTTTAAAGTTGTCCAAATGAAGATCTTATCAATGCATTTTACTAATCAAAAATGACATTTTGGTATGTTTACAGTAGGAATTTTACAAAAAATCTTCATGGAACATGATCTTTACTTAATTTCCTAATGATTTTTGGCATTTAAAAGAATCAATAATTTTGACCCATGCAATGTATCTTTGGATATTGCTACAAATAAACCCCAGCGACTTAAGACTAAAGGTTTTGTGGTCCAGGGTCACATATAAATCTGCATTGCACATTTCAGAATGAGGTCTCCCTCGAAGGGAACAAATTTGGGAACTCAAAACTAACAAAGAAGTTTGTATATAAGAGCACAAAAAAGTGGGAAAAATAAATAAATAAAACTTATCCAGACTACTACACCATAAACAAAATCTTCTGATGTATCTCACACCAGAGTTGAGTCATGTTCCTCCCAATGTTGTTTACATACTCTATGCTATGGAGGCCTTTCTAATTACCAAAACAAGAAACAAAACACATATATCTTTCCAAAAACTACTTCTTGCATCATAGTAAAGAGAGTGCAGAAGATAAATGGAGGAGGCTATTGCACCAGAGCCATATTTCGCAATACAACAGGGATACTTCCCTCAGCTTTCACTTAATCCTGAGGCAGAGGAAGCAGTGAATGTCATTAGAACCACAGGCAGAAGAAGTGGCCAACAGATTCAAATTGTCAGCAGTGATTCATGTTGCATACTTTAAATGTAGCTATAGTGTTTATTGATCTGGCTAGTTCATTTGCTAGTTATTTTCAGTAGATCAATATTAATCTTAGTTTCCACTCGCTAATTTTACTGTATCATCAGAAAGGAAGAAGAGACAAAACATCAAAACATTTCTTTCAGGGTATACACTAAATCAGTACAAATCATAGTGGCATTGCATTTTACTTTGTAAGATGAGCAATATGAACAATATATCAAATATTTAGTCTAAGTTGCCCTCTATTAGCAGGTCAGACCATGTTTCATTCTTCCAGAAGGAGAGCATAAAGGGGTATCTCTCGAGGAGCCACAAACAGGTTAATGACCCCAAATTTATGATGATGCTGCACTACTTTAAAAGTAACCTGACCTGGAGTCTTTCACAGAGTAAAAAAAAAAAAGAGAGAAAGTTAAAAATAGGTGAAACAGAGGTGTTTGAGAATGTAGCGAGCATAAATAAGACTGTGTTAGGCCCCATTTCCACCTGGGACTGCAATGCGTTTTAGAAGATCCAATCTAAAGTGATCAGTGCTAAATACAGGTGGAAACGAGGCCAAAAGTGTTTTGTGATTGAATCCCTGAAACCATGTTTGTGCAGTCAAAAACTCAAGTGATCACATTACATTTTGTAGTGGAAATACCACAGACCCGAATGCTTCCCTGCCTGAAGTGAAGCTCTGCCTACTCGCTGCCCACACATGATCATTCTTAGACGTGTTGATAGAAGGTGCATAAAACTATGCCATTGAAATCTTGCAGAGTTATGCCAAAAAATTGCATTTGAAATTGCAATTGCCCTCCTTATCCTTTTCACTCTTTCTTTTTCACGCAACATCGTAATAGAATTCACATTCCATACTCAGTGCTTCTGCAATAATGATGTAGAGTGACGAAACAAGAGGGGTGTATCTTGACAAAATCCAAAAACAAGCGGTCACTGAAGATGCATTTTGAAATCCAAGAATGAAAATTCTGTTACTTCTGTCGAAAGTCTGAAAAAGAAGTTGTTGAATAAAGTCATTATTTTTGCTTTCATGATCGGACCACTGAAGACATCTTAATACCAGGTGTGAAGATATCCCTAAAGCAGGGCTGTGCAAACTGCAGAGTTTAGCTCCAACCCTAATTAAACACACAGCTAGTGAAGCAGCTAATCAAGCTCCTAGGCAAGTTGGAGGACACCGGCCCTCCAGGACCAAGTTTGGAAAGCCCTGCCCTAAAGTATACTCAATCAACAAAAAATATACCAGTAGGACATGTTTTGGATCCTCGGGTATGGTGATTAAACAATTACTCAACCAATTACTAAAACTAAAATCTATAAAAGGTAGTCCTTAACACCTAACACAAAAAAGTGTGTCCTACTTACAGTCAACCTCTCAAAACAGTACAATCTTTGTGTCTTCTCTGGACCACATCTTATCACACTATCTATTCAAACAACCCCCACCCAAAAACTGACCTGCCTTCCCACTTTCCCTCGAGTGCCCTTATAAATTATTCATGAGCAGGCTGCAGACAGTCCACTTCACCATTCCATCCATCAGTTCGGTGGACATGCTAAAAAATTTAGTATTTGTGACCAGTCGACTCGGTTGCGCTCCAACATCCCACCGGGATACCCACTCACGCCGGTTAAGTGTTTAGTCTAGCCACTCACAGACCCCCAGACTGTCTCACATCTCAAGGACTTCTCCCTCCCTACCCCCTCTCCATTGCTCCCTTTGTTTGTATGGACACACTTTAAAGAACTAAATCATTATAATTCAACTAATGACTGGTACTTGTCAAAGACAACCCAATGGAACCCCAAGCTAAACTAAACTTGAATGTCTTGAGTCAAAGACAGCTTTTAGCTCTTAAATCAAAATCTCCATCTCCATGTTTGTGCACAACATTAGAAACAAAGATAATTAACAATTAATTAGTCTCTTCTGACTAGCTTCTGTAGCAATTGTCAGTCACATTCTGTTTTTGGATGGCAGTGTGTCCTAAAAGAAAAGTAGAAGCCTTTATCCTCTAAACCCTCATTCCTATTCCACCATTTTGGCCCGTCCACTCGCTCCTTTGTTCTAAAAAAAAAAAAAGAAAAAAAAAAAAATCAGACAGCAGGCATCTGACCAGAGTTAATGAAGCCCTGCCAACACACTGCTCCTGATTGACTGCTTTATTCTCTCGTTTTAAGTGCGATCACTCAGATTCCTTGGGTTTGCTAAAGCAGTAATCGCATTGTCTCTCAATAGAGTCAGGCTTTCGTCTACTTCCAAAAGCAGTTTTCAGCAATGACAGATGCTAATTATTAGGGTTGGCTCCATCACTGCTCTTCAGGACCTTCCCCAAAGAGATGTCAGGACAATTGGTAGTGCCTGGTTTTAGGGGAAACAGGAAATCTAGATGAGTTAAAGATGACAATCTTGGGCTAGGTTTCTTTCAAAATCCCATAACTTTTCACTGTAACAGGGTTAGACCTAAATTCACCAAACTTGCCACAGTCATACAAACTGTTCTGACTCAAAATTGCTGCATCTTCTAACCTACTGTAGATACATTTTTCCAGCTGTGGAGTCTTAATCAGGACAGGAGCAACACTCTCCCAACTGGTTTCCACTGAAAACTTCTAGATGTAACTCCAACTAGCCTAAAGCTCCCAAGCTACCTCCACCAAAGTCAACCTGTTCTGGCTCGGATTGCTATATCTTTTGAGTACTTGGACTAACCAGAGGCTCTCTACCCAGAGCAAAGTCCTATAGGTTTCCATTGAAAGGTTGTGACTGAAAGAGGAATTACAAGCTATTGTATGCCAAGCTCTCAAACAAAAACAAATCCCTGCAAGTTTCCACTGCCTTTAAATCCTTATAGAAATCTCCACTAAATCTCCACTAAA
>JAUYWG010000042.1:8153846-8164477 GCA_034779775.1 Enteromius afrohamiltoni
AAGTCAAAGTAAAAAAAATATTCCATGAAAATTGTCCAAATTCAACATTGAAGCTGATGTTTAGCACAGGCTCCTCTTGCAAATGGAAAAGCTTGTATTTTGAGCCATTCGTAATAAAGTGCCTGATGCATGCCCAAAATAACACTGGGGAGTAGCGTTGAGAGCTGAACTGAAACAGTAAACCATCATCATCATCACTGTAATTAAAGTGCAAGGGTATGTAATGTGCAGCACTGGTTGGATGCTCTCTCTTTAGCAGATTGTATCAAAAACAAATTTTGGATAATAATTAAGTCTGAAGCAATCTTGTTTTCACAGTTGGGGTTGATAAATACCCCAAGTCATCCAATGTGGTGTTGCTTTATTATTGCTGCTAATGACTTTGCTATCTTAAATGAGAGACAATCGAATCTTTTCATATTTCTGTAACTAACCACTGAGTTGTTTTCATTCTCTCAGACAGTATACTGTATGCCGTATATACCAACAATTATGAGCAGCAAAAACATGTGGTCTGGCTGGAAGTACCAATTCCAGACCAATTGTGAAACGTTAAGAAGCAAGACATGAGTCTATCGGAGAGAGGAAGTGATGGAATACAAAAGAATTATTGAATATTTCATTATATTGTGTTAACTTTACTCATGTCTTATAGCGGAGACTATTTGAATAAAACATGACATCCAGTGCAAAAAGGGCTTTGGTTAGGGAATAATTCTTCAGAGATGAAAAGCTTGTATTAATGAGCTGTAAGAATGAAAAAACTTTTTCTTTTTTTTTTTTTCTCCTCCGCTGCTTTTTTTTTTCTAATATGAGCAGTGCCGACAACAGAACGGCAAGGTCAATAGGACCTGACAGTGTAATATCTCTTATAACCAAAATTAGAGTTTAATGAAACAAGATATGAGAACATTCTGACATGACAATGTGATTGTCATTGGAGAGGCAATTCTTCCTCATCTCCCACAGACTGTGCAGGCTTTATGATGGCTGAAGATACAACCTGGAGAGTGAGAAATCACTCTTTGTTACAACTCCTGAAGGAGCTGATGTGTAAATGGATGTAACAAAGCAGCGTATGACAGCTTGTGAGGACCCAGGGAGATACTGACAGGATAAACCAGACACACCGCCTCAGATGTCCAATATTTTGATGATGTTCCCAGGACCTATAGTGAATTATTATAGGAACCAAAGGGAGATAAATGAGAAAAACTAGATGTAATTTTTCACAGAGACTTGGTTTTCGTGACAAACACAATTATGACAAATAATAGATATTTCTGTCAGACTAAGAATGATGAACATTCCTATTCTCAAGTGAGCAGCAGAATGGTTTTGCCAGCAAACTTGTGCTCATGTACCCTGACTATAGGGTTGTAACAAGACAAAGTTAATATACCATTTAATTAATACACAGGGATGTCAAATTGCTTCATTTTTCTTTGAATTAACTATTCACCAGAGATACTTTTAATGTAGCCTGTAGTATTAATATAAAATGACTCTTTTTCCTCTTTTGCTGATTTTCTTTCTCATAAAGATGTTCACACAAGCTACATTTACTATCCTGATCTAAAGCACAGCTATTTTATGAGGTGGCTATTTAGTATTAATTTGTATGATGTAAATTTTAAAATAGCTTTATGGCCCACCCATAAAATTAAACATAAATGGAGTGTACGCAAATTGCATAAATTACTAATGAGATTATACAAATAAATTAGCTGTTAAAATGTCAATTAATTCTAAAATAATTCTAAAAAAAATGACATATGATAATTGTTGATTCTCTAGGGGCTGTTATTTCCGAATGTTGACTTACAATATTTATTAAAACAAACAAACAAAAAGTTCTGTGCTTTTTAAGTGCTTTGTGAATAGTGAGTGTGAATATGTCCAGGCTAAGTGCAATCCAGGGAGATTCATTCCCCAATAAGTCCTTTAATGCACTCTTTTATTCTCACGACAGCAGGGTTATCAGGGTCTTTATTCAATCCATTTATTACATCTTTCCCACTATGTTGATAATCTGTGACTCTCTCTATAATAAAGGTGATCATTGTGATGAGTTGCTTTACAGCAATCATTTCATTAGGTTGGCAGAAGTGTGCGTGCTTTAACAGTCTCACATATGCTTTCAACCTATTCAGGAGCATCATATGTGCTTATACAACTCTGTTGTATAAAACAGGTCAGTGACTTAACAGGTAAAGTTTCGTGCAAAAGAATATTTTAGGCATATGCTGGTTGCACCTCAGGAACCTTACTTGTTGCATTCTCTATAAAGCTCACCCCTATACACTATATCCTAACCATATCAAACTACTAACTAGTAAAGATGGTCCTGAGTGTGGTATAAGTACAAGTTGAACCTTGCAATCATGAGAGTGAAAAAAAGAGCTTTCGAACCATGGTCTATACTCTTCACTTCTGCAGTCTGGCTTGACCAGAAAATGGTGGACGGAGTTAGTATAAATAGCCTTTGCCAACAAGATGCCCATTTTCACTTTTAGTGTAAATAGATACTCTGCAAATGTAAAAAATGGGTGTTTAATTCTTTAAAATGTTCCACCTGGCAGCATTTATATACTTTCCACCAACAGTACACAGCATTGTGTGATGTAATAGACAGGAAAGGATACATCAGTGCTTTACTTTAAACTTTGGATTTGGATGTGGCTTATTTCCTCCCTACCTCTATGCTTCCTGTAAAGGCAGGTTTCAGAAACAGCCTCCGACTTCTAAAGAGGATGCTCATCACCACACAAGTGGGCTGTAGAAAGAGAGTGGAGGAGATAACTCACTCTACATTTTTAAACTATCCGTCAGCAAACAAAAACACATTTCAGCTCAAAGCATAAATGAATTTGTGACTCATTGAAGTTGACACATTCAGCTTTTTTGTCCACATCCCAGCTGTTGCTACATGCAATTTCAACATTGTCATTATCATCATCATCATTAACAATTCAGCTGCTACCACCTCTTTTTTTTCCTGCTGGGTTCACGTTGTCCTCCAGAAGTCACTGCTATGAATTGTTTGCTCTCATCAAGCAGGGTTTGATGATCAGGGGTCCAGCTGCACACCGAGCCCACCTGTTCTGAGCACAACGCCGATCACTCCTCACCCGACGATCCCAGGGAGCTGCCGGAGCGGCCACAGACTGGCACAGACACAGCATCAAATTTGACAAACACGCTGGAGTTTAATCACTCCCGTGGCATACCCAGTGCTGTACGTTTCACAGCAGTGGCATAGGCTCTATTGAGCAACAGTGAGTTATGTAATTGTTTTTTTGAGCTTGAGAGGGTGTGAAAACAGTGGGCTGGTTTGGGACACGCAGTGGAGGTGAAGTGGTGGAGGAGGAAACAGAGAAGGATGAATAGCACCCTGCTGAGCAGGGAGAAAGGAAGGGTTGAATGCTGATGATTAATGTGTTAAAGTGAGCAAAATTCACTCCAAAGAATAATTCGCCTTTTATTTTTTTTATTCGCCCTCATGTTGCTTCAAACCCAGTTGTGCAGTTATTTTTCACTTATTAGGTAGTCTAAATATCTCCTTTCTAGGTCAGCATAACAATATGTTGACCTAGGTATACATTGAACTTGAAAAATCAGGACATGCCAACACTATTATGACTTTTTGGGAGCTTAAAAATGCAAATGTTTGAAAATGGATTTCAAAGTGCAAGTTTTAAAAAACAAAAACCTTATTGTCTTCATGTATACTACAAAAAATTGTGAAAGCCATGATGTCATAGGTATGTGCATAGGCATGCAGTGTTATTTTAAAAAGTGACATTGCAAACTATCAGCCTGGCATGAATAATACAGCACTCAGGTGAACTCATCATTTTAACAATGTTTCATCTGCATGCAAAACATCAGAACTGCAAAAGATGGGGGTGGCTCGTTTCTCAGTGGTTCCCACTTTTTGGGGAATGGAAATGCTCAAAAAACAGCAGCTTTGCCAAACTAACTTTGCTCGCAAAATTGAATGTAGCGTCACAGGATGTTTGGGCGGGCCCAGGCTAGCAGAGAATGGGATGAGTCTATATTTTTGGACAGTACTGTTGATCCAGGATGATGTTGCTTGGCAAAATTACGGCAACCCATGTGTTCCATCATACAATCATATACAGGACTGACAACCCTATTCTGCTGCTGTGTGACCTTGGCCATACTCACATTCATGAGAAAGTGGCGTTACAGTGGATGATATAGGCTTGGTGTAATCTCCAGTGAGAATACGCTGTTTTTGTTTACAGCGAAAACCAGTCTTCTCTTGGTTTATAAATTCTCTGCCATTTTTCTTTGCAAAGCCTTGATGAGTGGCCGTCGTTTTGTTTTGCTCTCTCCACTCCACTTACACATTCGTCACTTCTGCATCCTACGTCATCCACTGAAATGCCACTCTCTCATATATGATAGTTAGCAGGAGATTACAGTTTTAAAAAGAATATTTTTCTTACAAAAATGCATGGATTCACTTCAGGAGGGTTTTGCTGCTATTGTGTTAATCTAAAAGAAGAAAGTCATATACACCTAGGATGGATTAAGTAAATCATGGGGTAATTTTAATTTTTAGTTGCGTGTCACACTCACCTGGTCCAGGATCAGCACCAAGCGAAAGCACACAGTCACTTGTCACCCGCTCCCAATCACCTGATTATTGACACCTGTTTGTCATCAGCTGCTCTCCATAAAGGATCGCTCAGTCTGACATTCGATGGTGTGAGGAATCCCCAGAGACGTTCGGATCCATTTGCAACTTTATTGATGGGTAGTCATACAGGCAGAGGTCGAAATCACAGTGAACAGGAGTATAGGAGGCAATCAGAGTTCATAGTCAAAATCCAGGCAGAAAAGTCAAGGGGCAGGCAGCGAGAATCAAAGTAACCAGAAAACAATCCAAAAACAAGACCAGGCAATCAAACAGGAAAAACGCTCAGAAATTATCCACAGGAAATCAAGACTTTTCCACGTTTAAATTGTCCAGAAAGTAGGTCACGCTAGCGAGCGGAACTGAACAAGGTACGTGAGTAAAAGAAATCCGGATAGAAACGTCAGTACACAACCTTTCTTCTGGGCCATAGCCCTCCCAATCGATCAGATACTGGAGAAGTCTACCCCGGCGCAGAGAGTCCAGGATCTCGTGGACCTGATAGATCTCCTCGCGGTCCGGGTCCAGGGCGGGGATGTCTGGTGCTGCAACCTCGTCCTGGTCCCTCTCCCCTTCGGGTTCATGAGCGGGCTTGAGAAAGGAAACATGAAAGGTGGGTGAGATACGATAATTGGAAGGTAGGTCTAAACGGTATGAAACGGGAGTGATCTGTCTAAGAATCTTAAAGGGACCCCAAACCTTGGGTTAAGCTGTTTACAGGGAAGGTGGAGCCGGAGGTCTCTGGATGACAGCCAGACCCATTGCCCAGGTTCATAGAGTGGGCTGGGGCGCCGATGACGGTCTGCTTGAGTCCTGAGCCGGCGAATGGCACTCTGAAGGTGTACATGAGCCATGTTCCAGGTCTGCTCACTGCGATGTAGCCAGTGGTCTATAGAGGGCAGGTTGGATGGTTCTCCGGACCAGGGAAAGAGTGGTGGCTGGAATCCGAAAATGCATTGAAACGGTGTCATCTGAGTGGAGGGTTTTCTCAATGAGTTTTGAGCATACTCGGCCCAGAGTATGAATTTACTCCAGTCACCCTGGTTGTTGTGACAGTATGAACGCAAGAAGCGTATGAGTTCCTGGTTCGCTCTCTCAGCCTGACCATTGGACTCTGGGTGATAGCCTGAAGTAAGACTCACATTGATGTTAAGACGGGAGCAGAATGCTTTCCAGACCTGAGATCGGAACTGGGGCCCTCTATCCCACACGATGTCTTTGGGTAAGCCGTAGTATCGGAACACCTGTTCCAGCATGATCTGAGTGGTCTCCCAGGCTGTGGGTAGCTTTGTCAGAGGAACAAACCAACAGGCTTTAGAAAACCTGTCTACTATGGTGAGAATAGTGGTGAACCCTTCGGAGGCAGGTAGATCTGATCTGATGTGAGTTCTTGGGTAGTGAGGATTCCTGGGTGTCCAGCGCTGGGGTGGCTGTGAATCAATAGAAGAAGCCGCTTGTGTAGACACTCTGGAACGTAAGTCTTATCGGCAGGGCATTCGGGAGGTGTAGGGTCAGTTGCTTGAGCGTCCGTGATTTCCTTAGAGATGTCCCCATGTACCGGAGCAACTATGACAGCTGGGGGTAAAATGAGTTCAGGTAGAGTGGAATGGGTCTGCTGGTCGTGGAGATGGGACAGTGCGTCCGCCTTGGTGTTTTTTGAGCCAGGCCTGTACGTAATCTGGAAGTCGAATCGTGAGAAAAAGAGAAACCACCTGGCTTGTCTTGAGTTGAGCCGTTTCAGCCTGGGTCAACTTGCGCGAGTAGAATGCACAGGGATAGAGTTTGGGAACCTCTCCTTGACGCTGAGAGAGAGTGGCGCCAATTCCTGAATTCGACACGTTGACCTCTACGATGAATTGTTTCTCTGGGTTCGGGTGTCTCAGGATGGGTGCCGTGGTGAATCTCTGCATGAGCTCATGAAAAGCCTCTTCACTGTCATGATTCCAAGGCAGGCGTTTGGTACCCTTACTGGTCATGCTGGTTAATGGGGCTGCCACCTTGCTGAAGTTACGAATGAATCATCTATAGGAATTGGCAAATCCCAAGAATCGTTGGAGCTCTTTGAGTGTCTGGGGCTTAGGCCAGTGAACGATGGCGTTGACTTTACTGTCATCCATGGCTACTCCCTCGGCGCTGATGACGTAGCCGAGGAAGGTGACCGTGGTTTGGTGGAAGGCACACTTGAAGAGCTTGGCGTACAGACGATTCTGGATCAGAAGGTGGAGAACGCTGTCTTCCATTCGTCGCCCTCTCGGATTCGTATCAGGTTGTATGCACTGCGAAGATCTAACTTGGTGAAGAGACGGGCAGTGCGCAGTTGTTCCAAGGCAGCAGGGTCGAGTGGCAGAGGGTACTTGAACTTGACTGTGATATCATTAAGTGCCCGATAGTCTATGCATGGATGGAGTCCACCATCTTTCTTCTTGACGAAGAAGAACCCGGCCGAGGCAGGGGACGTAGATGGCCTGATGAAGCCCTTGGCGAGTTCCTCTTTGATGTATTGCCTCATGCTCTCGGTCTCAGGCTGGGAAAAGGGAGAAATATCCTGCCCCGCGGTGGAGTAGTCCCTGGCAGTAGGTCAATGGTGCAATCCGTTGAGCGGTGAGGTGGTAGCTGTGTGGCCTCCTCCTTGCTGAAGGCCTTGACCAGATCGTGATACTGTGCTGGCAGAGCGGAGAGTTTGGTGGGGTCTAGGCCTGATGGTTGTCCCGGTGAATCCTCGCGGCTTTGGTTAAGCATAGTTCCTTGCACTCAGGTGACCACTGCGTGATTTTGTGAGTCCTTCAGGAGATGGTGGGACTGTGTTGCTCTAGCCAGGGCAGACCCAACATAAGAGGATGGTCGGGTGACTGAGAGCTTGTGGTTAAGGTGAGTTCCTGTGTGCATTGAGTAATCCTCCCTATCTCCTATGGGTCGGACATCGAGGGCTGCAAATGATCCACAGGAAATCAAGACTTCACGTCGACCCAGCGTGGCATCCATGTTTAAATAGTCCAGAAAGTAGGTCATGCTAGCGAGCGGAACTGAACAAGGTACGTGAGTAAAAGAAGTCCGAGTAGGAACGTCAGTATTCGGGGGAAGGTTCCCGCTGCTGAGTTCCGGGGAGAGCCACAGAGGCGCGGCTCGTGACAGATGGCTGAGCTCAAGGTTAGACGCTTTCACTCACCTGAGCCTGTCACTTACCTGTTGGATCGCTGATTGAAATCCTCTTTGTACTTCGGTGGCTTGAGAGACTTTGATGAAGGACTTTGCTGAAGACTGAGTGTATTTACCTTTTACTTACCTGTGAGATATCTGCCTCTTTGCTCCAAACCTGTGAAGAACTAAAGCGGAGAACCTGCTTTAGTTGTGGTACTGTTTCTATCACATCACCTTATAATTACCTGCTGGAGAGATCCTCTGTTTGTGCACAAATAAACTCACTTTTGATTGAATCCCTTTTGCGTGACAGTGCGCTATCATTTAAAATTTACTCACCCTCGTTCCAAAAGCTGTATGACTTTATTTGAATGTTTAGCTACACAAGGACTGTACAAAGTCACACTGGACTGTAATGAAATGACGATGACAGAATTTTTGATTGAACAGAAATTTCAAATCATCAGCAAACTCACTGAACAAACCCCAGTGGAAATTGCTAACAGCAATGGCTTTAAAACCTAAATGCTAAAAACCTTTTAACTGGTATATCCCTTACTATATAAGTGAAAAAAAATGGTGGGATATTTAATGTATTGTTACAGTAAAAAATTATGAATTCAATTTTTTGAAGTGAAAAAGAGCAAGTGTTTAAAATTGTATTAAATGTATACCTGTATTCAGTTTAAAGTGCCTCACCATGTGGTTTTCAGATGTGCTACATCTGTTCTTAAGATGTTTATCATGTGTTTGTACATTTTAATTAAAGTGTTAAGATACTCTCCGATTCACTGTCTTCAATATGCATGTGGGTTTACTGAGTACTAAAATAAAGTCCTACAAAAGCAAGCACAGACAGCATGCTGTAATCAAAGACTCACTTATTTAACATCAGACTGGGGTTTTAGAAAGAGACATAATTTCAAAGCAAAGATCTCATCAAAGCACACCAGAGAAAAAAAAGTATACTGACTTTCTAGAATCAGAAATGACTTGCATCTATTGCCTCCAAATAAATGTGCTGCATTTGCACATATCATAAGCTACATGATATAAGAGACTACACAGAGGACAAAAAACAGACATAACTCAGAGAGACAAAGACTGTGTTCTGGTCGGGTGGACTAGTAGTGACTTTCATTGACTTTCTCAGGTGTTTGGCAATTTCACAGGCTGGATTTATTTGGTAGAGATTTTGGTTCACACTGAGCTAGTGTCCTCACTAACAGTGTTTGTGTGTGTGCTCGTCACAAGGGATGACACAGTGTGCCTCTCTTTCTCTCTCTTTTAAAAGTTCTGTCTCTCTCCCACTCACTCACAGTCACATTCCAATCTTCTTTCTGTTCCCCTCACTCTCAACAATTGTATAATGCACTTAGCAACACACAGAGGGGAAAAAAGGAAGGAGGACGAGAGACAGACAGGAAGAGGTTGCTCAGGGAGAAATAAGTGGCTGTTTCTCATCCATAATGCAGTGTCCTGGCCAACAATCATGTCACTTTGGGCAGAACTGTCCAAAATTCACTCTGTATGGCCAAATGCAAAACTCCAAAATCCTTTCAGACAAACACCGTGGTGATACACAAAGCAAAACTGTTGTTGAAGATGAAACAGGTGCATGCATAAATCATAATCTTGTCTAATGCAGGTAGAATACATATGCTGTTTTGTGTCGTCTAATACATATTACATCACAAACATTCATGAGAGCCACATGCCAGCTGGGGTCTGTTTTTTTTTCTTTTTTTTTTCTCAATAGTTAAAATAGATGTCATTCAAAATCATTCCCATATTACATGTCCAGGTCTCAGGAGATACATCAAAGTCAAAGATAAATGAGTCAAAGATGTGTTTGTGTGTACATGCGGGGGAGGTGCAACAGCTTTATAAAGCAGTATAACAGCTTTATACAAAAAAACAATAATCTTAATGTCACATTTAGGGTACTGTATTGAATGAACATGCACAAAGATGTCTGACATATAGGATGATTATATGTGCCATTTTCGCAGGACCAGTCTTGGCCAGGATTCCTATATTGCCTAAACTATCTAGGTTTTGTCTGTGAAAACCAATCAGTGTATGACATCTGTTCCTTATGTTTAAAAGACGCTCTGGAGGTACTTTGAATCAAAGCGATATAGAAATCCTGGCCAGGACATATCCTGGGAAAATGGCATGTATAGTCACCCTACTGTTACCATTTTGATGTGTTTTTCTCTTTGTGAAGTGGATGAGGGAAGTTGGACAGACACTTAACCCGTTGATTTTGAATGAGGGAAAGAGTCTGCTTCATATGGACACATCGGCCTGCACTTTGGAGCACACTGCAAGTTATGATGTCACTGCAGATTGTGTTGGATTTATTTTCCCCCAAACAACTATATGATATTATTACTTATTATTGTTATTTTATTCTTTTACATTTAATAGCCCAATCATACCTATACATATAGAATGCTGCACCAAACAAATTTGTGAGGAGGAAAATGTGAACGAATTCTATAGCAGATTCAAGCAGTGATCAAGGGTTTAGGATGTTCCAATAATAAACAAATAAATCTTTCTAAAGATGATTTTATCCATCAATACTCATTAGTTATTAATATTATAATATCAAAATGACCGTATGGCAATATTAGATTAGACTGAATTCAACAAAGTTAATAAATTATGGTGTTTTTAATAGTGTTTTCCATTTATATGACGGAAGATGTGTAATCGAAGTATAAAAATAGAAGAAATAAGCATTCATAATTATATGGTGCATCCTTAAAAGGGAAGAAAGAAAGAAAGAAAGAAAGAAAGAAAGAAAGAAAGAAAGAAA
>JAUYWG010000042.1:8196482-8214178 GCA_034779775.1 Enteromius afrohamiltoni
CTAAAATATATGAAAGTCTAATGTTTATCAGTACATTACAGAAAATAATGAACTTTATCACAATATGCTAATTTTTACTCAGAGAAGGACCTGTATATATGTGTGTTTGTGTGTATATATATATATAAAGCCTAAATAAAAAAGAAATAATCTAAATAAAACTTCAACCCGCTGACATCACTACAAGACGGTCGGTCGGTCGGACGAGGCAGGCTTTATCATCTTCAACTGCAGTGACGTCACCGACGATGCTCTGTTCGCGCAGTTCACCTGATGCGTACACATCCACAAACAGGTAAGCAAGGGCGGCAGTCTTTTCTGTAATGAGATTACGCTGTGTTAACAGTATGATTTTAATCCCAGTGTTTCTGCGTCACGTTACAGTGGATCGTGTGACAAAACTGTAGCGTATGAACATTATCAGTGAAACAGTGGGCTACTCGGTTAGCGCAGCTGGCAGTCTGTCATTAGCTCTTCACGGTTTGTAGACCTGTTGCGCTTTAAAATATTAAGAAATAATAATAAAACAGTTTTAGTGACATGGGTCTTCAGCTTTTAGACATGGATAAAGAAAGCACTACAAACCAGCATTTAGATTTAGTATTAGCTAACGGTTTTAGCTTAAATGGTAACGTTGGTCTACAGGACCTCCAGGGGTCAATAATGTGGACTAATCAGTGCGCGTGGACTGGAAACCGCATTTATTACCAAATTGTGGGCAACAGGACAACCGGCTAATCGGGTCTGCAGTAAAGGCACGTTTATGCATGCTACATTAACCTGGGGGCCACCGCCGGTGTACATATGTATTACCCGTGGGTGTGGACCCCAACAAACCTCAACGGACACAAAATCACCATTTAGGATCATACGACTGCATTCACTATACAAGCCTATCTGAAATCTGCAAGAATAGCACGTTGGTATAATAATATATAATAATATACTTGCAGATGCATGATACGTTAGTGTTGAATAGGGTCCTATTCTAATATCATGGTGCAATTTTTCCCTCATGGAAAATTAGCATGATTAGACTAACTTAAGAGTCCAGCAGAAAAAAAAAATGTTGGCAAACTGTATGGCTTAAAAAAGCCTGGTCAGAATGTTTGAAAAGGTTTTAAAAGCTTTAAATATGAATGTTTTCCTTTTGAAGTGGTTTGAAATTGAATATAGTTTTAAAGTTTGAATGTATTGAAATCGAAACGGTCTGTCAGAAAAACCAACAGAAAAGCATGCAATTGCTAGGCTACTCGGAGTGGTTTTTAGAGTGGTTATTAGGGTGTTTTGGTAAGGTATTGCTGTGGTTTCTAGATTATTTTGGGTTGTTGCAAGGGTGTTGCTATCCAGTTGCTATAGAACCAGGGGTGGTTGCTCTGTAGCTGCTAAGGGAACTGGTTTCTAGGGTTTTCTTGGTAATTGCTAGAATAATTTACCACAAAACCAGTTAAAACCAGCTGCTTTAGAAAAAAATAATAGCTACAACCAGTTAATTTAATGACTACATGTTATTACATTAATGTAGTACTGTAATAATGATAATAACTACTCGATTTTACCAAAAACTAAAACATTATAAACAAGTAAATTTCACATTAACATTACAAAACATTATTATATAATTTTATGATCATAAAATACGTTTATATTACCCCATAATGTGTGTCGTTAAAGTGGTACACATACTTACTTTATATCACACACTTATATCCCTTCAGTTCAATATCATTAACATTCATAAAAATTCATTATATTCATAGTTTTTAGTCACGTGACCGGCCTGGATGGTAGAACACCAATAGAACTGCAGGACAAGCCTGTACAATTTTCACCTCTCAAAACAATAAAACAAAGGCACGTGAACATTGACATTTTGCAATCCATATTAAGCCCCCTTGGCAATAATTTAGTAATTAAACTGTGCAAAACACTAAATATATTCAAAGTGGTAATATTAAAAGATTAGAATCAATATTTAACATATTAATGATGCATAGTTTACATAGGCAAGCAAATGAGGCTGAATATAAATGCAATGGTTAAGTGTTTTCCTTATAATGTGAAACTTTGCACATTGTGTTTATATTGTGGGTTCATCTTTTTGCCTGTACAGATTATGTATCATCAATAAGCTGTTTACTGGATTTCTCCTTTAGTGGCTTTAGTACTTTTATACTAATCATCATATGTCATATGTAAAGTCAATTGGACAATAAAGTAAATTTTATGTCCTTTTTTTATCTCTAGAGCCATTAGAAAGGCTTAAGATATGGTCACATTAGGTCCTCCCATGGAATCAAATATTTTGTTGCATAGTATGTTGATAATTAAATATATTATGTTGTTATGATTGTAGTAAAAATGCCAGGTGGATCAACTCTTCGCCAGTGCACCCATTGCATGGAAAAGATCAATTGTGCCAATCGAAGATGCCCCAAGGTAAATAATGTGCAATAGTCTATTGTCATTAAGTCCAAATTTAAATAAAAAAAAAAAAAAATTGGAACAAATTCTCAGTAATCGTTTCCCAAGTAATAAGTGACAGTGACAATAAAACTGGAGGTTGCAGTGGAGACGTTAAGTTCATTACACAAAAAAGACATATCTCTATTTCTCTGTCTATTTTTCCCTCTGTGTCTCACTTCCTTGCTCAGTGTGGGAAGCTGCTGGGCATGAAGTCCAGGCAGACGGCCCGTATGAAAGCCTTCCGGACCAAGGCCAAGGAATGGGCACAAAACGTCAAAAAGTCCCACAATCAGGCAAAAATCTTTGACAACAGTGCTCTGCTGGTAATAAACATTTTTCTCACTTGGCCAAGCATTGCAGGTTTCTGTCAACATTACATTAAATATAGAGTTTTATTTACATTGTGCAGGGAAGCAACAACATGTGTCATGATATCATCAACCCAGCTGCATTTGCAATATTTCAAATAATCATGAGCTAGTCTATATGTAAATATCAAAACAAAACACAGAATTTTGCCCTTCCTACAACTTGAATTTTTTCAGGCCCATTATCGAAGGCAATTTCACATTCTGGTCATGCAGTAGAGAAAGTTTGATTTCTTATATGTATATGCCTCAGTTACACCAGAAAGGAAATTCTTGGAGTTGCTCTGGTGGTTCACACTTATAAAAACACACTAATTATAGTGGACTGACCGCTCTCTTGTTTAAAGACAGCTTGTATGTGTATCATAGAAACAATGTCTTTCTTGCCTTTGTAACCTTGTTTTGGAAATCTCTGTGTTTGCTTACATGCTTTACTGTCTTAAGGTGGAGAAGCTGAAGGCCCTTGGGTACTTCCCCCTTCTGCTGTGGGGAAAGTACAGACCGCAAAATAAAAAGTGGATTGCCCAGTTGCAGTGCCCATTTGAGCTGCCAGTGGTAGCGCATGCGGTCCTGGAGAAGATAGTGTGGCTATTTGAAGGTTTGCTTGAAGGCAGGTCCCATCACAACATCAGCACATTCTTGAATCTCTAGTGAAGAGTATGTTTCTGATTAGAGACCCAACGAGTCAATGTAGAGAAAAATGTTGAAGAATTTTCTAGATTTATGATTCTTTAGATTTTTTTTGCACTTCATTAAAAAAAACACCATGTCTGCATTTGTGATCGGAGAAAAGACAAACAAGCACTACTGTACACTGCTTAAAACTTGCGTTTAAACAGTAAGACGCCGTTTTAATAATAAAACATAACTTACTTAAAGGTTGTGAGTCAGAAGCACCACTGTCTTTGCAGAGGTGCAATTGCCTTACTTTATAGTTTTTAGGGGCTGTGGACAATTCATAACTTCAATAGAGAAACCAATCTCTTTGGTTTTGAGACTTAAGTCTTTGCAACTTTAGAGATCTTACCTATGCTCTAACAGCTTGTAACACTCCAAAGAGAAAGGAAAACTTGAAAATGCATCATATGGCCTCTTTAAACAATGTAAAAAAAAGTGGATCACTTTTACTGAAGGGTTCCAAAGAAAACTGTTTACTCATTCTCTTATGATGGACTACAGCCATACAATTATGAGCCTGCTATATGGCCAAGGCACACCAGGATTATAAAAAAAAATAATAATTAAAGTTTATCCGTGCCATTGTTCTGATTACCACAAACTGGACTACAAACTTTGCTAAGAATTGTTTGTGTCTGTGCTAAGAAAGAGAACTGCTATTCATTCCTCTCACTTCACAATAATAAAAAAATTACGAAAAAATGCGTCATGCATTCCATATTGTGTTTTTTAAATGTCAGTACAGATAATTTTTTACCTTTTTAATTATGTTCTGCTTGTTTCTTTTGATTTAACTTTTTACATTTCTTTGTTTACTCACATTTTAAACCATATACTGTGTCTTAAATGTTTTTTTGTTTTGATTTTTTTTATCAAAGCATGTGATCCTGAAAGAGTGGAGATGGAGCAGCAAGAGAGGACAGGAGAAGATGTGGCAGGACAGGTGGAGCACCGTGAAATGGGACAGACTGAGAGGAGGGACGTGCTGGATGTATGGAAAGACAGAGGAGAGAGTAAGAGAGCGGAGAGAGGAGAGATGGAGGGACAGAAAGACTTCGAAGAGCTGGGACTGATGGACACAGAAGAGATGGAGGCAGACAAGAAAAGACAACAGACAGAGCAAGTGGGGAATGAAAAGAAGAAAATAATATCAGCCAACAGGTAAGTGCCAACACAGAATTGAACATGAACAGCTTTCATACTGTCATCATGAAGGGTATATGTGTGTGTGTGTATTCACATGTGTGAAAAAACCCACTCGTTTATGGTTTAAACTGCCTAGTGTGAGTACACCCTATGCGTGGTTTGTTTGACTAGTGTGAGTGCTCCGAACAGTACCCGGGCGCGGTTCGTTTAGCCGTCCCTGGGCCGCTTGGAAGAGGTGTGCCAGATCACGGTTCAGTTGGACTCGGTTCACATGTAGTGTGAGCGTTAACACGGAAAAGGACGCGGGATGTGACGTTTTTGCGACCCTCCAAAACCAACATAGTGGGGGAAAGAGTTGCTTGGTCCACTGCAGAGGTGCAATGTTTGTTTAGCAATAGGCTGTAAGATGGCTGTGGACCACCAAGGACCGAACGCCTCAAAATTACTATCAACAAAGTAAACAGAGTGATGGACTCCATCGTGTTCAGAGAGAGCGCCGCTCTTCCTGTTTATCCTGAAACAGTCGCACCATAATGATGTAAGCGTGCTCCGGCATGAATGCTGAAACCCTATATGAGTGCAGGCCAGAGGGGGAGGAGGGACAATTGTACTCGGGGCCCGGTTCACGGCAACCGTGCCTAGTGTGAGTACACCCTTAGTCATCATAATCATCCACCTTTATTGAACTACCTACAAGACCTTTTAAATAAAAACTAAATAAGGGTGAGTGGATTAGTAATTCTGCTGTTACATATCTAATGTATTATGTTTTGAGCAGGGGTGTCCAAACTTTGTCCTGGAGGACCAATGTCTTGCAGAGTTTAGCTCCAACTTGCCTTAATTGAGGTTTGAGATAAACTCTGCAGGACAGTTGCCGTCCAGAGAAGGATTGAGAAGACCAGAGACCCCTGGTCTTGAGTATTTAAAATACTCAACTAGAAATGGTGAAAAGCCTTGTCCTTGCTCAAACAGCTGTTCTTTTACAATTAGGCGATGTGAAGAACCAGAAGAAGCTGTGGATTCTTACGATACAACTTCAGTAAGTATTGGTTTTTGTTTAGTTTCTTAGTTAAAGGGGTCATATGATGGGATTTCAAGTTTGCCTTTCTCTTTGGAGTGTTATTTGTGCATTGATAAAAATCCCTAAAGTCTCAACACAAAAGAGATATTCCTTATAAAAGTTGAGGCTTGACCACACCTTCCTAAAATGGCTTATTTAAACGTATAATATGTATTCGGCCAATCACAACGCACTGGAGAGTTGGCGAATCAAAGCACACCTCGCTTCTCAGAATGATGAGCTTTTCAGAATGACACTGTTCAGGAATCCACATAAACACATTGCATTCCACCAAATACACAAAATAATGTTCTTTAAAGCAACGTCATATTACCCCTTCAACCAATTATAAGGAAAAGATTAAAGTATTTTATTTCAATAGGGTCCTTCCTCACCCACATCAGCTTCTTTGACAGAGATGAGCCCTTTCGATTTAATCACCATTTTACAGTCTGGTAAGGCCAAATAATTGTGTGTGCAATTGTTTCTCATTCAAAACCTGAATTATTTGATTAATACATTGTGTTCAAACAGTTTCTAGTCCCTCTGACAGCATTCCAGTGGTTTCAAAGGTCATGTCAGTCTCCACTCCTGAAAGGTACATCATTCTCCTTCTTTCTCACATTTTATGCATATTTTTTCCATTTCATTCTCATATACATTTTTTTGCACACAAAATGATTGCAAACCTTTCTTCTTTAGAACAAAGAGAGATCCAGGTTTATCCCAGAGCAAAACTGTAAAAAGAACGAGAACATTACGTGACTACTGTAGCAACATACCAGGTAGTCCATCAACATCTGCAGCTACATCAGATGTCATAACCTCACTTTTGGCAATTACAGACAATGATGGTAATGAAGTTATTGATGAGACCCACAGCACGCCAAGATACAAACCCTTTGACCTTTCTAAGGTGAAGATGGAAGAAAAGACCAGCGATGATGTACCAGGTTTAAATATTGAGTCCAGTGATCATGGTTGCATAAAACCTGAAACTGAAAACACCAGAAAGGAAAGGATGGAAACATCAACATTCAATGGCCAAACAAGCATAAAAACCCAAACAGAATGTTTGATTGTAAAGGCGGAGAAAGATGAGCAGATAAGAAAGGAAGAAGTTGAGATCAAGGAGGAGGAGATTGAAAGTGATGTGAGAAGGATGGAACATAGGACTAATGAGGTGGAAAGTAGGACAAAAAACATTAAAGAAATAAGCCCCATGGAAATTGAGAGGTGTATTAGTGTAGAAGCTTCCAGACTAAATCTTGAAAAACTAGAGGATATACCTAAGGAGAATAAGATCAGTTTTGAAAAGCATGAAAATTTAAATGTAGAAAAGCAGGAAGATATGACATATATAACACACTTCAACACTTTCTACGTAAAATCCACCCACTGCATCAAAGAGATTATGAAAGAGAGGGATGAGTTAAAAATTAAACATGAGGTGTTGTTTCAAATCAAAGTTGAGAAAGAAGCACAGGACACTGCGTTTTGTGACCGGTTGAAAACTGAGGGACAGGAACACTCATCAACAACAAATGAAAATGTAAATGACAAATTGACTCTTCAAATGGGCTTGCTTCAAAGGGAGCTGGACAAGTGCAATGATGAATGCAATGAACTAAGAAGGAAGGTGAGCACCTGATATTTTTACTCTATAAATTTTATAAAAGTAATAAGAAATTAAATGACAGTGGTCTCTCCAGAAAATGCATGGATTTCCCAAAAGCATTGTTAGCTAGTGATGGTACTTAATTCCATTGAACTCTATTGTTAACAATGGTTTCTATTGGGAAACACACCCCTGGTTAGTATGGTTTTGATGCTCTTAGTTCACCTCTTAGTTAGGAAAAGTTCTCCAAAATGTTAAATTGTCAAAATCATTTATTCACCCTCATATTGTTCCAATATCCTTAATTCACTTTGAGATATTTTTAATCAAGTCTGAAAGATTTCAGTTCCTACTTTGAATGTCAGTTTTTACAAATCTTTTTATTTTAATCAAATATGAACTGCACTTAAGTAACACACATTGTTGGTTTTTGCATATTAACCAAAAATATGAGTTTCTTTTTACCATATTTGATATATGTGCAATGATCAATGTTTATATGTGAATAAAAATGACATTTGTTCATCATACAGCCCCATTTTCAGAAAAGTAACAAGGAATTTCTTGTGGTTTTTAGAATATGAAACCATGACTTTTTGTTAAATACTGGCTTGGGAGTACTTGATCCTTTGTCAATTAACATAGTTTGTCACTGCTTCAAGAAATGCAACCTGAATCTGTGATGCAAGAACTTTTTGCTTTTGAACTTTTGTCAGATAAATAAGCGTTAAAAAGAAATAACCAATATGAAACATTCAAGTTCTTATTGCATTCAACAAAATACCCCAACTTTTCAGGAAGTTGGGTTGTGTGAAGTGATCAAATCAAAAGACTTTGTTTAAATCATCAGATCATCCAAGATTTGATTTCATGGACTTAAAAATATCTTCTAAAAATATCTTCAATTGTGCTATGAAGATGAACCAAAGTCTTAAGGGTTTGTAGTTAAATGTGGGTTAGTAAAGAACAGAATTTACTAGAAAAAACTTGCATGCATATGAAGGTAAATTATAGTGGAAGCCATGCTGGTTAAGACAGCTAAGAGAAATGATGGGGACATTACAATATCCTAGTCCACAATTATGTATTTATCAATTAGGCTTAGACTTTTCTTCCTTTTTTCTTTTCTTTTATTCATCGATACCCACAAACTCAACTGTATTCTCGAAGTTGGAGAGCTTGGAGCAGGAGAACGTCTGTGAGCTGTTACAGAAAGAAGTAGAAGAGCTGAGGAAACAAAGAGAGGAGTGGATCAATGCAAGAGTGCAAGACACTCTGAAGGACAGTAACACTAGTTCAGAACAAACATGCAGAGCAAGCATGGCTGCAAACCTTGAGAATGGGTTCAAAAAGGAAGGAAGGAGCCGTGAAAGACCTGTGGAGGAAGAGAACACTGCGACACTGGCCAAGTAAGAGCCTTGTTGACCTAAGCTTTTAAGTGGTTTGTGGCCTTTCTGTACATGCTCATTAGGAGTCATGTTTTGATGCAAATACATAATTGTGCTTTGTCTTCTGTCATCAGGTTGAGGGAACTGAGGTGCAGCATCGCCCGTTTATTGGTCACTTTTGTTCCTGCCCTGGACCTCGACCTTGACCAAGTGAACTATGACTGTGAGGTCATAGATGAGATTTTAAATCGGGTCATACAGGAGATTTACCCCGCTGAGACCACCTTTACTTAAAGTCAGAAACCAAAATGTTAGCCTAGGTCTAGGTTATTGTTTTGTACATGGAGAGAAAATACTATTAAATTAAGTTTAATTTATTTACATGTTTTCCTGATTAACACTTGCAGTTTGTTCGGAAAGTTTTACATTCTTGTTTTTTTGGTTATTGTAATAGAAATATGTTGTTTTGAGAATAACATTTGACCTTTTTGACTTATAAAGCTTTCAAATGTTGTGCCATTTCATGCCACGTTTCTGTATATTTTATTTTACTAATATGCAGTTGTGTGTACTTTCTGTGTATAAATGTTTTCTACACAATTGTGAGTGGATGACAGTTGAAGTAAGTGTTCAGACAGGAGGGAGAAGGTTGTTAAATACGTTTCATAGTCGTTTGATAAAAAATATTACTGTTTCTCTTGTTCTTATGAAATATAGATCATCAACATTTGTTATTATGTTACAATACTTTAAGAAATTATATTCTTCTAGAAATTGTTTACTTCACTCTTCCAAAGGATATAAAAGTTTAAGTTTCCACATACTTTTACCGAAATATTTAACGTAGTGGTGTTTAATTTATTTCTGGATCAATTTAAGATCCATGCAATCATTTACGTATTGTTTCTAATCACAAATAGCTCCATAATAATAATAATAATAATAATAATAATAATAAAGAAAGTCTCTGTCTAAAAGCGGGTTTTTGGTATACGATCTGGCAACCCTCGAAACCGGAAGTGCTCTTGCTCGGAAAGCTGCGCGGGAAAGGCGTCTGTTTGGGTGAAAGCGGGAGAGATACAGCAGCAACTTCTCCATCAATTGTTACGGTTTTTGCAAATTATCGAGCTAACTGGTAAGCTTTTATTCAAATGTGTTGTGGCATCTTCCTCTGTTGGTGATTTACATTATCGTTATGTGCTAAAATCGAAAATGCTCTTCAAGAACTGGTGTGTTAGAGGAGTTTGTTTGTATTACTCTGTAAAAGTCTTTTATATTCCAGTGTTATAGTTCTTTTCCACATTAACGTAATGTTAGTGTTAACCACAACCTTTAGTGGTACGTTAGTTTTCAATAGTTTTTATAGCGGTATGTCCATGAACTACTTTTAAGCCTAAAATGTGTCGAGTGTTGTTTACTATAGAGTCATAGCAATACTTTCAGATCCACTTTATCAGTAACGTGACAAAAGTGTTTTACTTTTGTTAAGTGGTTTTATTTATGTTTTGCCAGTGTAATTTTTTTCCCACATCAATTAGACAGTATGACTTCCCTTAATGCCTGATCCCCATATCTGTACATTATTTCTTTATGTATCCTTGTCCATCAGGTGTCAGGATGAAGGTGGTGACCTGTGAGATTGCCTGGCATAATAAGGAGCCGGTGTACAGTCTAGACTTCCAGCAGAGCGGTGAGGGAAAGATACAGCGGCTCGCTACAGCTGGGGTGGACACCACAGTACGGGTAAGAGATTCACTCCCTTTAACTTAATTTATACAATATATCTATGATGTATTA
The DNA here is from genome assembly GCA_034779775.1 of Enteromius afrohamiltoni. Classification (NCBI taxonomy): domain Eukaryota; kingdom Metazoa; phylum Chordata; class Actinopteri; order Cypriniformes; family Cyprinidae; genus Enteromius; species Enteromius afrohamiltoni. Next base: position 8,207,004 of record JAUYWG010000042.1, read on the forward strand.
ACACTGAGGGCATCTTACAGATTATAAGATGAGTACTGCTCTCTTTCAGATGTGGCGTGTGGATAAAGGGCCTGATGGGAAGGCGGTAGTTGAGTTTTTGTCTAATTTGGCACGACACACTAAAGCAGTGAACGTGGTGCGGTTCTCACCCACTGCTGAAGTCTTGGCTTCTGGAGGAGATGGTGAGCTTAAAGTTAGATCTTCACCTGGGTATGTTTGTTGAAATTGCTTCTAGTGCCATTAAATGTCTGTTTCTCAAGATGCTGCAATCTTGCTTTGGAAACTTAATGACAATAAGGAGCCTGAGCAAACCCCGACCTTCCAGGAGGATGAAGATGATCAACTTAATAAAGAGAGCTGGAGTGTGGGCAAAACGCTGAGGTCTGATTTTATTTACATGTGGTTTAATGACCCCCCTTGACTCTCTCTTACATTAATAATGGCATGAAATGAAAATGCACATTTTCGGTTTTCTAATTAAAGGAACACACCTTTTTTATTATAATTATTATTATTATTAATAACAGGCACATTTTACAACTCCCACCTGGAGTTTTACCATTTTCAAATCCAGTCAGCCGATCTTTGGGTCTGGTGGTAACACTTTTAGCCGTTGCTTGGCATAGATGGCATTGATCATAGGTCATTAGCATCATGCTCAGAAATGACCAAAGAGTTTTGAAAATGGTAAAACTGTTTAACTCTAATGTTAATAATCTTGTGCACAATGCATCATCCACCCGCCTTTTATGTCTGTTTGTAGTCTTTAGTCAAAATGTCAAATTCTGGTGAAATGGCAGACTTCTCTTTGTTAATGCATGCTGCACTAATTATTTAGTCCATATAAATTCTGCCATTTTTTTTTTTTGCAAGCTCACACTTAGGTGGTCTGCCTCCATCCAATCACAAACCAATGCATCAACCAAGTCCTCGTCCTTTATTATTATTTTTTTCAGAATCATATCAAAGAAAATATCTGCCACCTAATTGCAACTTTAAGTTGTTTACGTTGTAGAATCTTAAATGCTGATGTTGCTGTCTGTGTTTGTTAGGGGACATATTGAGGATGTATATGACATCTCATGGACCAGTGATGGGAATTTCATGGTTTCAGGCTCAGTGGACAACACTGCCATTATGTGGGATGTCAACAAGGGTATGAAAACTGAAGCAGGACTAAGGAATTACATATGTATCTTTGTTTTTACGGAAGTGTCAGGATAAACCTTGACAGTGAATGTTTTCACTAAGAGCTACAGGTGTTTTGTGGTTATTGAATTCAGTGCCCGTTTTGTTTGCAGGTCAAAAGATGTGCATTTTTAATGATCATAAGAGTTATGTGCAAGGAGTAACGTGGGACCCACTTGGACAGTACATCAGCACATTAAGCTGTGACAGGTTAGTTTAGATTTCAGTAGCTTCATTTTAAGTAATTAAGATTCTTTATAATGAGGATGTTGGAGTAAAGCTTTATTTATATGGTTTTGTATACTGATAGCATGTTAAATCTGTTTCCTAGGGTGATGCGTGTGTACAGTGCTCACAGCAGGAAAAAAGCTTACTGTGTGAGTAAGATGACTTCAGCCGCCGCTGCAGACGGAGAGGTAAGTGTCACTGGGATAATTGTTTTTATGTAGCTAATATTCATTAAGAGATTATCTTTCAATTAGATTCTAAATGATTATTTTTAATTGTTGTGGTTTAATCACTTTTGAGCAGGTGAAGAACTACAGAATGTTCCATGATGACAGCATGAGATCGTTCTTCAGACGTCTCACATTCACACCAGATGGGTCATTCCTCCTTGCACCAGGTACTTTTTTTATATATATATGTGTGTGTGTGTGTTTACTGTGTATGCTTATGTAATGTATGTTAGAGTAGTTATTATAGCAAACCTTTTTAATATGTGACGCTGGACCACAAAATCTGAAGTCGCTGAGGGCAATATTTGTATGCAATTGTAAACAATATATTGTATGGGGCAAGATTCTTTTTATGTTGTTGTTTTTTTATGCAAAAAAAAAGTGAAGTGAAGATCATGTTCCATAAAGATATTTTGTATATTTATTACCGTTAATATATTAAAACGTTATTTTGATTAGTAATATGCATTGCTAAGGACTTCATTTGTACAGCTTTTCAGAATTTAAAATATTAATATATCAGCAAAATATTATCCTATCCTAAAACATCAATGGAAAGTTAATTTTTTTCAGCTTTCAGATGGTGTATAAATCTCAGCTTCAAAGTATTGACGCTTATGACTGGTTTTGTGGTCCAGGGTGACCTATATACTTTTTAGGAAAAGAATGTGTTATTTAACACATTCACAGTGTATTTTTGGCTTGGTGTCCATTTACTTGTACATTTAGATAATAAGGAATTATTTTAATTATTGACTTATTGTATCTGTAGCTGGATGTGTCGAGGCTGGAGAGAATGTCACAAACACAACTTATGTATTCTCCAGAAAAAGCTTTAAGAGGTTAGTGTTTTGTTTGATGGCTTTTCTTTCTTTATACAGGCATAGTTATAAAGCCATGCGTTAATCACGTATACACTGGCATTCAAATGATTAATGCATAGCATCAGTAAGTTTTATTCAGCAAATATGTATTCAATTGATACAGACATCTTGAGTTAGATACTGGTTTTTGAACACAATTTTTAGAACAAAATACCAGTTTTATGAAATCTATTTTAACAAGATTAGATTTTCAAAAAAACAACAACTTTTTCAACAAAACACAACGAATCAGTGCAAATAGTTTTAATAAAGTTCAAATAGTCTTCAGTTAGCACATCTTGTTAGGCTACGTTTACACTAGTGCATGTTTGTTTTCAAAACGCGTAGCTCAGACAGGACCAGCATTTCTATTCTTTTTCCACTAAATTACTGACGAGCATTAACGGCTTTCAGTGATGTCTGCCTGTGTTTTTCCTTTTTATGATCGCTATTCTGACTCATTGCATGGCCAAAACATACGTTAGACCGCAATCTGAACCATACTCGGTGGTTTGAAGTGAGTTATGAGTAAAAGCAGTCGAACACACCTAGTGCTGCTTGCTTATTGGCATAGTTGTTGACAAGATTTGGTACAGAATTTCTTTTTTTTTTTTTTTTTTTTTTTTTTTTTTTTTCAATACGTGTTGGTGTCGAGGCGATTTGGTCAGTGCCTAAAAAGTATCTGAAGACTGGAGTAATGGCTGCAGAATATTCAGCTTTGCCTTCACAGGGATATTTTAGATGATGATAATATCTCACAGTATTACTTTTTTTAATGTTTCTTACTGCATTCTTGTGTTCTTGTTATTTATGATTAGTGATTGACATTGTGTTTTTGTGTCAGGCCCATTGCTCATCTGCCCTGTCCATCTAAAGCCACCTTGGCAGTGCGTTGCAGCCCAGTGTACTATGAGCTGAGGACAAAAAGAGCTGAAGGTACATACAATAACCTTCCAAAACTATTGTTCTATTATGTAACGTGTGCAGCGGAAAGACAGTGCTGTTCTTTTTCACCACAGATGGTTCACTGAAGCCAGTGTCAAACACGTTTAATTTACCATATCGGCTGGTGTTTGCGGTTGCATCAGAAGACTCAATCTACTTTTATGACACGCAACAGACGCTGCCATTTGGATACGTGTCCAACATCCACTATCACACACTGAGTGATCTCAGCTGGTAGGTTTCACAGACTTACTGATTTATTGTTTGTATGTGAATTAAGTTGTGGTTTGTTCTACATTGTTATAGGAGGACAGTTCATCTGTCTACAAAATGCGTCCCAATGTTGCATGCAGTTTATGGTAGTGTATTTGGTCACATAAAAATCTAACAATCTATAGAAAATCTTTTTTCATAAACCCGTAATAGTAATTTTATAGTAATTATATTAAATAGTAAAAATAGTAATTTTATTAAATGTTAGATATTTTTACACATTTAAAATTTGTTACTTTAAAATTCCTTCTACTATAACACCTGAACAGTTTGGAGATCAGAGATCACCTCTCCATACAGAATCTATTTAGATCCTTAAGTTCATGTTGATACACACAGGGATCAGTTTTCTTGCGGTTTATGTTGGGACTGGAATGGCTTTAGCAGAAGCAAAAAGGGAACCTTTTTTACGAAGTCTTGATTTGGTTTTGGGGGTGTACTAGAATTGGTTTTCATACTTGATTGTTGACGTTAAACTGAATTTGCTGGACTTCATTTTTGGTTTGTTTTTTTGAAACCCTCACAAACAACTTGTGTGGTTTAATTTATAAAAAAGACATTACTACATTACAATTCTATATTTATTTGGTTATACTCATTGTGGTGATTGAGGAGAGTCCTCTGCACCCCAATTCCTTTGTTTTGTTTTGCTTAAATCATCATGGCTATTGTTGTTGCTTTACTGGGAAATTCACAATTTAAATTTAACCCTTGCAACCAAATCCTGTCTTTTCATGTGTCACAAAAGCATAAAGAAGAGGGTAGCCTGATGAAATTGACCAACCAGTCTTAATTGTTCAAGTTATAGAAACTGCAGACATCAAGGGGCAGTTTTCCAAACAGGGTTTAAGACTAGTCCTGGATGAAAATAAATGTTAAGAGCTGTCTAAACTAGAAAAGGCTTGCACTGAGATATCTTAAAATACATTATTGTCATTGTTTGGTCTTAAAATGCTCACAGATAATGCATTTTTGTAAGACATGTTTCTAAAAATCCTTAAATGTCCTAGCAAAGGTCTAGTCCTGGCTTAATCTAATCCCTATCCGGGAAACCGACCCCAAGAGTCTAAAATAATTTTGAGAATAACAATTATTGACTCAGATTTGCTGTCATGAATGTTATTGTACAGGTCTCGTGATGGCTCCTTCTTGACGGTCTCTTCCACTGATGGCTACTGTTCCTTCGTGTCATTTGAGGAAGGGGAGCTGGGCACTCCTCTGAAGGAGCGACCTCCACTGGAGATGGTGACCCCATCCTCTACTAATGAGAAGAAAGGCAAGAGACCCTCAGCCAATGGCAGGACTGCTTCCCCGGTCCCTCGCCAGGCCAACACACCTGCACAGGAAAAGGAAAAAGAGGGCTCTGCTGCCCCTGTATCCTCCAAGACCCCCAGCATGTTTAATCCAGAAGAGAAACGCACACCTCAAGCACAGCAAACCAAATCTCAGCCCAGAAGGATCACACTCAATACCCTCGAGGGCTGGGGCAAACCCAGCACCCCAAAATCACCGGCAACTGCCCCCAATACAGCCCCCAACACGCCCAAATCTGCCCCCTCCACCCCTGGATCCAGCAGAGGACCCCTGACACCTCTTACAGCCCCCAGCACTCCTCTTGTACCCCTCAACTCCAAAAATACCACAACTCCAAAAGGACCAACTCCTAGGTAGGGCGGCACTTCTTTGGCATAATCTGATGTTACTTGTTTTGTTTGTTTCAATCAAGTGCTGATAATAATTTTGGGTTAGCAAGTGTTTGTTTATTTATATATTTATTTTTATTTAAATAAATTAATACTTCTATTCAGTAAGGGCGCATGTTTCAAAAGATTTTATTGAAATCTATTTTTAGAAAACAAATGCAGCGTTAGTGAGCATAAAACGGTAATGTTACAAATTTCTTGATTTGCCTGTAATAGCACCCTATATATGTAATCCTGAATTTATGTATGCAGTAAAAAAAAAAAGAAAAGTGCTAAATGTGAATCAAATATGTCTTATTCTTTCAGACGAATTTCACTGACTCCAATTGTACCCAAATCACCGACTCGTTTTGTCACCCCGTCTTCCACTGAGAAAGCCAAACACGGTTAGAGAACCCAGTTCTTTCTTTTTAGTTTTTGTTATTATATATATATATATATATATATATATATATATATATAATAACAATATGCTTTTTCTCTCCATTGTTTTTTTCCATCTTCATCTGAAAACTTATTTAACCTTATTTTTGCATATTTTTCTGTGACATTATTTGGGAAAAATTTTGTTCAGGCATGTGAATTGTTTATTTTGCATGTTGTCTTCCTGGTCATTAATAAATATTTGTTTATTACAGAGAGACCATCTCCCCCCAGTGACCCAGCATGCAAACCCCCTGAATCCAAGAGGTCCAAAACTGATGTTCCCAACGGTTCTGCCCAGAGCAGTGAGCACAGTGTGGACACAGAACCCAGTGTCAAACCCCAGGAGATATAAACACTGACTGTGCTTCTTTGTGCCTCTTTATTAGCACTCGCAATCTTAAGCACCTGATCCCATGGTCATAAGGAGTTATGAACTTGCATGATATGTTTCTAAAACTCATCTTTGATTTCATTTTCAGTATTTGTCTTTACTATGTTAAGAAGGAAACAGTACATGTAATTATTCTCCACCACAACCTACTCCTTCATGACTTAAATTCCTTTTTTATCTTATGGACAGAAATGTTTTACTGTTGTACCATCTGTTTGAATTTTCTTCATGAATATTCCTAAGAATGAGTGGGTTTGGAAGTTTAAAAATTTATGTAATGGACTGCAAAGTTTTGTAAAGATTTTGTGTAATTTTTAAAAAAAAAACAAAAAAAACTACAAGTTAAAAGACTTGCCTGGATTGGATGGTTTTTGCTGCATTTGGACTCATTAAAACGTTTTGTAGCCAAAATGTCCACCAAAATATTGTAATTTATTATACAAATTACATTTTATTATCTAACAGATATTGATTTTGTGCTAAACTAGCTTGTTAAAGGAACTTAACCTATATTATTGATTTATTAAACTTATATTAAAGTTAAATGAACAGGTAAGTTTAAACAAAATGAAACTGCAAAAGGAGCTTTAAGGAAAAACGCAGTAACTTGTTTTACTCTTAATTCCCCCACTCCCTGTTCACAACTAATTCCAGTATTTTGTGTAATATAAATGGCACTCTGTGCATTTAAATACATTTTTACAAAGTTTGAATTTGAAAATGTTGCCTTTTTTAATGGATAAATGGCATGGGGGAGACAATATTAAAAATAGCATATCTTCTGTAGCCAGCTGATTTCAATACTACACTGCATGTCTAATGGATTGCACCAGATTACTGATCAAAATGCAATGATGTTTCTGACCATTTCCTTGTATCGTGCATGCTGTGTATCACTGATATTAACTATATGGCTCCGCGTTATCGT
>JAUYWG010000042.1:8218990-8242426 GCA_034779775.1 Enteromius afrohamiltoni
CAGAAGTGCTCACTATCACACATTTAGACTGATTTGTGAACAATGTTTGAGAGGAATGGTAATATTGTGTATCTGGAATCAATTTTAGATCTTTAAGTCCATCTCATGAAAAATCGGAGCAGAAACAAAGTTGTTGCCTTTTATTTTTTTGTTGAGTGTATCTTTGAGTGTAAAGGTCTATGCAAATATGTGGCACTGGACATACTATATCTTCCATAACTCAAACATTATCATGAAATGACTGTGTTCTGTACCCACTTGCTCGCAGCATAAAGAAAAAGTATTTTTAAAATTATATTTAAACATTACAAGAGACTTTTTCACATGATAACGAGTGAGTAATGCAAAGTATAAACCTTACTATGATGATGAGGATGTCTAATTACTTTATATGCATATAACTCCAGCATTGATAACTGTCTGAAGCTATATTAACACTCTTTTTAGTTTTAATCCTCTATAAAATATGCTAATGAACTGATCTTCATTTATGAACGAGATCTGAGCTGAATAACCGTGTTTTTCCATAAATCTCACAAAGCTAAATGATGTCTTAACATTTTAATAGGTAATCACAAACTCTTAACTCTCTATAAGATGAATCCATACTTATACAAATCAAACAAAGTTAAACATTTAAACATTTGTCGCTTTCTAACTAAAGGGCTACACATACAATATAATAAATACAATAAATAAAAATAAATAATATAAAATGCATTTAGTTTTAACTGAAGATACTTAACAACAGTACTAGTACTATACTATTAGTACTATAATTAAAGACACATTTTGACATACTATAATCATTGGCAGATTATGTAATAATAGTGAGAGGACAACATAGAACAAAAATTACAATTATGATGATGTCATAATATTATTAAATGATGACACATTTAAAAGATTTCATTCACTAGGAAGTTTATTTTTATAAAGCCTTTTACACACACAAGGACAAAATAAGTGACACAGACTTCAGTCTTCTATAAAGCGGTTAGTTAATTATGCTCTTCTCTTTATCTTGATGTTTAGTGCTAATGTACACAGCAACTAGTCAAATGTTAATGAGAGATACTGTGCAGAATGGGGAAATGAATTGTGTAACTTGGAATAAACTCTCCGTCTATGTGCATATAACATTGCCCATTGACTGTCAGTCGGATTGTTTTCCCTCCGAAAATTGTAGCACAGACTGTTTCCCTTGACAACAATAATTCAACAGTTTAGATAAGTGCTAAACAATCCCGAACTTTAAATAAACCATCCCCGAGTCTGATAGGGTTTTGCCAACTGTTGCATGTGCTCTCTCAGTCAGGACTGCTACAGCATGGAAAACAGCGATTTTGGGGTCTCCGAGACCCCGATCAGGACAAATACACACATTTTCTGACCTTTAACTATTGGATTTGTGTTTTGTTCAAAATCTTGGTGTGAACCAACACTGACAAGAATGTGTCTGGCCGATGATTCAGCTGCGCAGGAAGTTTTTTAACAGGGTATTGTTGAAGTTTATCCATGTGTGTATATGTTTTGGAGCTTCCTGGCTGATATCATAAATATGCCATTGCACTGCACTGTTTCCCCGTTATCACAAAACCATTAAACCTTATACCTCCAACACCCAGCTTTCCTGCATGTGTGTGTTTGCTCAAATGCTTTATTATCACCATTTCCTAAGGCTGTCTCCTTTGTGAAATATTGCTGTTGTCATAAGGTTCTTTTGGCTCCAATACACCAACAACTTTTTGTTGAAGATTTGTGGGTGGATAATTTACTGTGTGTATCCCACTACAGTGAAATGAAAACACTCAAATACCAAAATGCTGCCACACCTAATATGAGAAGCCATGTCATGAAGTCTATGTCACAGTTTCCCGATTTCAACATATGAATCTTAAAACAAGACCTATTTTATACGGTGTACATTTCTTTAAAACAATTCTTGGATATGTACACTGGTTTTGTGAAATGTACCTATTTTAATCACAGATTGGTTTTCCTCATCTGCTGTTTCCTTAAAGCATGTCATGATGAAGTAGGCCATTGCTGTGGACCTCATGCCCCAATTTTACTTCATTTTTTAAAATGTGTACTTTTTGGTTGGGGTCTGTGGATGGTGTCCTGTCCCTCTGGCCCCTCTGGCTGTGGGTCTGCTGATCCTATTGTCTTCTGCATCAACACTCGTGGTCTGGTGCATAAAGGGCATCTAGTTAGCAGCTTAGACTCTACAGCAGGCATGAAAAGCAGCCATCATAGCCCATTCGCTCACATCTGCTCAGTGGTGCGACAAGGACGTGGACTGAGTCTGGGTGACTGGGGGACAGGAGTTCAGTTCGCCCCACAGGCCCCAGAAGCAACAGACTGAACTGGACTGCACTGGACCCTCCGCTGTGCAAAGGTGACCATTTAGAATCAGTTCACTTTGGCTTTACTTTTAATGCAGTAGCTTTTTGTGTCCAGATTTCTTTTATGTCTAAGATGGCTTGAATTGTTGAATGATATGTTTGTGATATGTTTTGGCAATGGCATATCTGAGTCTTGCAGTAGTTTCCTGGTCCTGTTTGTAAATGGTCAGTTCAGTCTAAATTTGTTTATCAAGAAAATGTTCATTTGGAGAATATATTTTTGTAACATCTTAATAACTTTATTGTGAAATCTCTGTATATAAAAAAACACAACTGCAAACGTATACGATTTATCAGGTTTATCATGTAAAATATTCTTGGACAGTCTTGTTTCTCCCTAATTCTCATTTGTCTTTCTTGTACACAGCTAACACACAAACATGGGAGACTGGAGCTTCTTGGGTAATATTTTGGAGGAAGTAAATGAACACTCCACTGTGATTGGCCGCGTTTGGCTGACAGTTCTTTTCATTTTCCGCATTTTAATTCTGGGCACGGCAGCAGAGTTTGTTTGGGGAGACGAGCAGTCTGATTACGTATGCAACACTCAGCAGCCAGGTTGCGAGAATGTGTGTTACGATGAAGCCTTTCCAATCTCCCATATCCGTCTATGGGTGTTACAAATCATTTTTGTGTCCACTCCTTCGCTCATATATGTTGGCCATGCTGTCCATTACATCCACATGGAGGAAAAGCGAAAGGAGCGTGAAGAAGTCGAGGTGAGCCACCAACAGGAAATTGGCGAAGAACGTCTTCCACTTCCAGATCAGGGAAGTGTTCGGACCACTAAGGAAACGAGCACGAAGAGTAGCAAAAAGTTCAGACTCGAGGGCACTCTGCTCTTCACCTACATATGCCATATCATCTTCAAAGCTCTTTTTGAAGTAGGCTTCGTAGTTGGACAGTACTTCCTTTATGGTTTCCGCATCCTGCCACTGTACAAGTGCAGTCGTTGGCCTTGCCCCAACACAGTAGACTGCTATGTCTCTCGGCCCACTGAAAAGACAATCTTTATCATTTTTATGCTTGCAGTTGCTTGCCTTTCACTGTTCCTCAACTTTGTGGAGATCAGCCACCTTGCCTTGAAGAAGATCCGATTTGTTTTCCACCGACCATCTCCAGTGCAGCTGGAGCCTCTTGGACCACCTGAGAGGAGCTTACCGTTTCTCCTGACCACTCCTGTCCAAAAAGCCAAGGGTTACAGACGCCTTGATGAGGAGAAGAAAGACGAGGTAGCGCACATATATCCACTAGCTGAGGTCGGTATGGAAGAGGGCCAGTTCTTCTCACCACAGCAGGAGAAGGAAAAACAAAGGAGCCAGGAGGTGGTTATGCCAACAGCTCCACCTGTAGAAGAGACAATTATATGTGATGAAGCTCAACCCTTCTTCATTCAGGTCACCGAGACACTATCGGAGCTTCCAGCAGAGCAGCCACTTCGGGAAGGAGATGAGGTAGACAGCATGAAGACTCCGACAGCTCTACCAGAAGTACTGGAGGAGCTTTCAGAAGGGGAAAGTGTGGAGGAAACATATTTAATATCACTCGAGGAGAGTCTGGATATAGATCTAGGAGAACTGGTCTGTAAAGAGGTGAGTAAGGAAAAGTCAGCAAAGGAGAGTAGCTTGATAGATGACGTGCAAACACAAGAAGAAAATCTTTCAGGAGCTGAAGATGTGAAGGAAATCTCACAGGAAATTGGGGGAAAAGAGCTTAACACCTTTAAGGTCCAGGAGATGAGGGAAGAGGGAAGTTTACCTGATGTGGTTGACGGAAAGAAAGCAGCTGAGGCATCTGATGAAGAGAGGGAACTTGAAATTGAGCCTTTTGTGAATAAGGACATTTTGGAAAAGGCGAAAACTTTAGATGATTGTGATATTACTGGAGATCTTGATGTATCTAAAATATCTGAGGGGGAGCAAGAATCTGAGGCTTTAGGGGAGCTTGCAGGGTCAAACTTATCTGAGATAGAGCCTGCTGGGGATGAAGTGGATATAGGAATAAACAAAGCTAAGGGAGATGCAGAAGATCTAGAAGGGGATAGACTTCAACAAGATGTAGTAGACTCAGAAGTGGGCAAAGCTTTAGAGGAAATAGTAGATATTGGAAAGCGTGAATCTACTGAGGGTCTAGCGGATGCAAGGAGAAGTTGTGATTTAGAAGATGTATTACATACAGGCAAGGATAAAGATTTAGAAAATCTAAACAAAGTTAGCCCTTTTGATACTGCAGTGAATGAAGGCGAGTATGTTGACACTGAAGAGGTGGAAACATTGGGAAAGGAGGAGGGATCATCAAAGATAAAGGATCCAGAGGAGGTCCAGGTGTCTAGGGAGTGTGATGAGTCAGGGAAAAAAGAGGATTCTGAGGAAAGTGGAGGCTCAGAGGAGGAGGAGTTTTCTGAAGAAATTAAGGCCATGGAGGCCACACAGGAGATGAGCGATGTTTCACTTGAAGCTCTGGAACTAGAGAAAACAGAGGAATCAAGCTCATTAAGTCTCCTCAGCAAAGGTAGCAGTAGAGCTAGGTCAGATGATCTAACAATATGATGGTCAACAAGCAGAACAACAAGCAGAAACCTAACACAGAAAAATCACAAATTTCCTAAGTCTCACATTTTCAGGTGAATCATTATACAAGCATGTTTTTTGATCAGGGTTTTCAAAATGTTATGAAATGTCCAAAGTATGATCATCCCCTTGCAGGTAAATGCCTTAATGGATGTATATACTTCATGTATAAATGCCCATTATATTGTAGGAGAAAAAATATGATGAATTTCATTGTTAGCACCTAGGAGTTTTGGACACAAGTTTGAAAAGCCCTAATCTAGATGATCCTTTTTTTTTTCAAGTTCATCAAAAAAGAAATTCAGAGGTACAATAAAACAAGGAGAATCAATGATTTGTATATTATGGAAATAAAACTATTACAAACAGTCTTCATTCTAAAAGTAGTAGCTTATTTCTCACAGTAAAAGGACGTAATTTTCAAACATAATTTTAATATCCTTTTTAATCCTGCTTTTCAAATTGACCTTTTTTTGTTGATTTAACCTATTACACTGTAAATCCCATGCAAGATAATCATAGAGAGTGACAATCTGAATTTCTATCTATATTTATGTTAATCTATACATTTGCCTATTATTGTTTTATGATTATCCTGGGCCATAATAATTGTGTTGTTGTTAATATATCTTATCTACAATCAATTTGTTTACAGCATTTACATTCCTTTCCAGTAACATCCGGACTGCTGATACAAAGGTCGTTAAAAATTATATTGCGAATATTGTAATTGAGAACTGGTAGGGTTTGAATGCAGGTAACATGACTAATACTAATACTGTATCACAAAAAAAATGTCTAATACCTGTTGGTTTTTTTTGAAGAGCCTAAATAAAGATAGCACACTGACTGATGACCAGTTGCACTGTACTGTATTCATATAAATCTTCACCAGAGCGTTAACAATAACAATATCTGACATCAACTTTTAAAAAAAAATTTTTTTAAAGAACAATAAAATTGTATTTGCGGAGAAAATAATAAAGATACATGTAGATAAATTCGACAAAAACTACACATTTATGACATCTAGTGGTCATGCACTTAAAAAATAACAAACAAAAGAAAATTACAGTACAAACCTTCTTTAAACCAACATGAAACAAGAAACATGAAATGTGTGTGTTGTATATGTGTATAACATGAAATATGCTTTTTGTTTAGTATCAGTGTGATATTGTGGGTGTTTGCAACCTCTTCAGACATATATTTTGCAACCTTGACACCAACAGGACAACAGTCATACATTTACAAAAGGAGTGTATATACAGTGTGTTTGTACAGTCACTAAAATAAAAGGTTCCTTTTCTATGCTTTCTGTTTCTTTTTCCAGATGATAAAATATTTATATTTTTACATGATGGAAGAATTTAATCTCGCACTTTCCAGTAAATGCACAGCTTCTTGTACTCACAAGAAACACAAGTGCATTGAAGCGTGAAAGTAACACATGTCAACTAAATGACTCACCATTTTCCATCTGATCTATGTTGAAGCTTCTGTATCAAAATAAATGGATAAGATTAAAAAGTACGATCAAGTAGTTAAGTTTTTTTCTTATCACTGACCGTTGGAAGAGACTGCAAAATATGAACAAACCATCAAAATTGTTCAGAGCATCTTTCAGGTGCCGATCTTGATGTTTTCTGGTGTTCAGAACTTCCAGACTCCTGACCTTCTCAATAGTGGAAATCTAATGAGATACCATGTTTTAACCATAAGTACTTTGCAACTCATCTTTTTGCTGTAATCTGTAATAACCTTTCTAAAAATATATTCAATTTCGAATGATAAGGCTGATTGCATTTAAACATTTCAGCGCTTTAACCCATCATCATTCTTCTTCTAAACTCAAGTCATCAACCATTCAACCAGTTTGGGACTGTCCATAAACATGAAATATCAAATAGCAGAAAGAGTTACTCATTCAGTGTCTAGACAAGAAAATTGTCTATTTTATCAAATGTATAATTTGCGCATAAGTCGCTTCAACTGCTCATAATTTATCTTTGTTAGAACAGAGATGACCGTATACAGGAATAAAAGATTATCAGCAGAAACAGTAAATAACAGGCTATTATAAGCTTGCCAACTTCCTACTTCCTTGTAGATCAGACTAGGGATTAAAGTACATTTATTGTAAAACGGTTTTGTTCATAACAAGTATAGATAATCTATTCATGATGTCATCTGCAGTTTCATGGCTTTTAGAAATGATATGCTGTATATTTTATATTTAGGCAAACTTTTTACACATTTAAACGAAAGTGCTTGTTTAGACTAATCAGTAATCAAAAGAGAAGGTCTTAAAAAACAAAGCTGTATTTAACTGCAGACAGCTGACATGTACTGTGGACTGATTCATTATGTTGTAAAATAACGAGTAAACAAAAATTAAGTTGTAACTCCTTTACTAAACAAACAGAGCAATAACATGACAGTAATATTTTATGATGAAATCACCAGCTCTCTGTCCGTCTCAACAGTGCCAAACACTGGGTAAATAATTCCAGCCTCTTTAAAATCTACGCTGAAGGTGTAGATATGTGTTTTTTTCTCTGCATCATAGAAAGAGATGTGACCCTCTTCTATGTCCAGATAAACTCCTATTTTAGAGGGTGTTGGCAGGTCCAGTTTAGTGACCGGTTCAGTCAAAGCCATCAAAGTTCCCAGCTGCAGACGCAGATTCCAGTACCCTGCTTTTGTGTTCATTGTGACATAGCCATTTCGAGGGGCTGATTCCTTCACAACTCCCACCCGCCACTCACGTTTCTTCCTCACATCTACCTCCCAATAATGACGACCTGTGCCATAACCCTCTTTAGCTTGAACACATGTCCAACCATCAAATTTAGATCGCTTCCACTTATACCCATTCCAGGGATCAACACCCGTATATGTTTTTGCTCTCAATTTTTTTCCATCTTCAGAGACTAGGAGATCTGGGTTGGCTGTGTTTGGATCCAGAATTACATCATCTTGAAAAACAAAAGAAAATGGTATTGCATTGAATCTTGAGCTCTGTAAAATGTACATGTATGTCCCCTGACTAAGAAAGCTGCAGTTGTGTCAGTTGAGCTTACCTGTTGGTTTTGTAATCCAATTCCAAACTGAAAAAAAACAAAAGTAGCATTGGATTAAACATGACAGATTTAACAGATTTTTGTCTGAAAGTCAGTAAATCTTAAGACAACTCCTTTGTTAGAAATGTATAATCCAACTACTGATAATAAAACATCTTGATATAACCTTGTACACATTTAAATGCAATTTCTATAATAATTCTCAAAAACAAAACCCTTAAGCAATATGAAATGACTAGGTAAACTAAGGGAGAAACCAAAGCAATCTTCACCTGGATATTTGGATCTCAGTTTACTCCTCCTCCACTGTCTGGGAACTGAATGCTTTGAAAGAGAAATATTTTATCACACTAAAATCTACAAGAAAAGGTTTAGCTATGATCATTCATTAGTGCAATCATAAAACCAATGGTTTGTATTAAATAGTCTAATAATTTACTACACTGTAAATCTTCACTGTAAACACTGTCACTTCTTAGTCATTTACCTATAGTGGCTCTATCATTGCGGTAGGTGGGTGGTTTCGTTTAGCTGCCTAAAACATGTTAAATAAAGTGCATGCACACGTAATGAAAAGTCCCATACACGGCTCTTGAGGGTAAATAAACACCTCCTGTGAAGAGTCCATGAGTCCACTTTTTTCACTTCTGCTTCTGCTCACTTTAACTTTATTGTGTGATGATTGATGAGTGAGGAGAGAAACAAAATACCAAACCAAAGATTTGAAAAAAATAAAAATAAATGTTGGAGGATTTCCATATTTGCTAAGACTGATTTACCTTTGTTAAATTAAGGAAACGCTGTTTCCTTTGTTCCTACATTTCCCAGAGTTATGTGCAATGCATACGTCTTACAACATCTGAGGTTAGAGGTTGTGTATGGTTGTCTATGTGTATGTTTAATCAACAAATAAAAAAGGTTGTAGCTCAACAATCACTCAAATGTCCAGTAGGCAAATAATATAAGGTGCCTAGATCCAAAAAATACAAAAGGTACATAGACAAAGAATCTACACTCATCCAAATAATATAAAAAAAGCCTTATAGTTACTAAGTGTTCGCAAAATTTTGCAAAAAAATTTTCTTTTCCAAAGGTATTTTGACTGAATGACTGCAGATCTCCTTTGCCTTTATACTTTCTGTGTCTATATATCATAATGTATTATTTATGACATTTGTTCCTAAATTTAAATCAACAGTTTAAATTTCAGGCCTAAATTTTTTATATCAGAAATAATTACTGAAAAGCCATGGCGTATACTGTCTTGGTTTTATACTTTACTTCTATACTTTTAATATCGTAATATGTTCAAATCTACCTCAGGACTTCCTGACTGTAATACACTCCATATCATCCAGTCCATTACTGGAAGTATGCTGGACTTTCCCTGCTTCCACTGTTGGTGAAGACTCCTCAATGTTTCCTCACATTCACCCTTTGGACATACTGAGTTCTAGTCAACAGACACAGAGATTGATGATACAGCTGATTTCATGTTGTGCGCAGCAATAACATCCTGTGATTTCTATGGGAACAAACCTGTTTCATTTCTTTCAGTTTCCAAGACCATTCAGACAAGATTTTCTTTGCCTTTTTAAATTTCATTTCACTGTCTAACAACTCCTCAGAGGGCTGCTGTTTCTAAAGCAAACAAAAGACATAAACGTAAAAAGGTAAACAAATACTATTTACAACTTCGGTACGACATAAGGTCTTGATGTCACCAGGCTTGTGGTGACTTTGCTCCAGGGTGCTAGAAAAAAAACTCTCATTAAAAGAAGAGACAATTTTATTGAATGAATGCTTTATGCTTTAAGGATATGCTAGCATAAAATTATCACATGTCTATAAAACAAATTCTTCATAAATAAAGTAAACTCAAACCTCTTGCTTGTCCATTTGTTTTGTCTGTATGTTCTCCACATCTTCAGCCCACTGCAAAATATAAGATGCCTGTTCTTCCTTGGTTCCTTTATTTGTAATTTTTCGTGTCATCATAGAAATCTTGGATTGTGGGCATAAAGCAGATCATTTTAAACTTCTCTCAAACTCATAATAAATTCTTATAATAATGCCAAATGTTTACCTGCACCACTCTGTTCAGTTCAGTAGCCAGTTCTCTGATGATGTGCTTTGACTTATCAAGAGATATGTCATCTTCCTGTTTAATACTTTTGGCGGCTGTTATTTTAACCTGCAGGAAATGTTTACGTATTTAATAAATGCTAGTGGCTTAATATCATTACTAATGCTTTATATTGCATGTATACAGTATGTTTACCTGGCAACAGACCGCCCTGACTCTTTTGTATAAATTCTGTTGAGAAAAATAAGGACATGCCAAAAAAATATAGATTTTACCAATCACAAAAACAAGCTAAAAATAACACGGATTTTGTATATGATGTTTGTCATATACCTGCTTTGAATTCTTGGCACTCAGAAAAGGCTTGATCATTGGAAATGATGCAGAAGCTCTTGCATTCTTCTTTACTTGTGGTGACTGGAGACTACTGTCACTTGAAGTAATTGCAGTGTTTTTGTTCTCTGCAACATAAACCACAAGAGAAAGTGAAAGTGTAAAACAGAACTCTACACAAACAACTCAGTGTACATGAATTATGTTAACGTTTCAACACCTTAAAACATTAAAACTCTTATTTTAAATAGATTTGTTGCACTTTTCCAAATTCCTGCCATACAAGAAAATGTGTGAGAAAATGAAGATGAAGAAACATCTGTGAAGATATTTGCCCCGCCCCCTGGAACACCAAATATAAGAAATGAAAGTTTAACAAAATGCATACCAGCTGCTGCAAATTCCATATTTCATGTATAGCACAATCCAGTAATTGCTCTTATGTACACATCTTTGACTGTCACTGCAGTCGAAAGAATGAGTACTGGTTGGTTGCTGTTCTACTTTATACTCAAACTAGACTCCACCCCCATGAAATCATATTGAAATGTTTCCCACAGCACATGATTGGTAAAGTTTGTAGTGTTACCCTGTTGTGCCCTTCTATAGGCTATGTCTGTGATCTGTGTTATTACATGCACTCTTTTGTGTTGTTCTGCTTTGCACGCATCAGCTCTATTCTGTTGTCACTTCTAAAAATTTAGAATTATTATACAGGTACATGATCATCAGTACAGAAAAAACAACAACCCAAAGTATCTAGATTCTACCGACTTCCTGTTAAAGGAATAGTTCACCCAAAAATAAAAATTCTGTCAACATTTACTCACCCTCAAGTAGTTCCAAACCTGTATGGATTCCTGTATGTTCTGTCTAACACAAAGAAAGATATTTTGAAAAAAGTTTGTAAGCAGGCTGTTACTACAGGGTGAGTAAATGATAACAGAAGTTTTATTTTTGAGGGAATCATTCCTTTAATCCAGGCGTACATCTCCATGCTTGATTTGGTGTGTTTATCAAATTTTACTTTTACATTTTTTATGTTGCCGTAAGAAACCGCTCTTAGACCAGCTATTTTGAAATCGAAAGTATTTTTTCTTAATCGAAAGTAAAATTTAGTGACGTTAATATGTTTTATGGTGGAAAGAAAACGAGATATAGCCGCATTACATGATGTTATATCTAAGAAATACGATTTACGAGACTAAATCTCGTATAATTTATATATAATTATTTTTTTTATTCCGACTGGCACTTTAGATCTTTATCAAGGTGTATCGTGTCTTTTACTGTGTCCTCTAGAGGGCAGTACCTACCGGCGCATGAAATCATTTTACCCCATGAAGAAAAAACTCCACAGACCACGGAAGTAGACTGGATAGTTTACGATTTTGTTTGTATTTTATTCCAGAAAGAAAGACTATTTTAATGTCTGTGATGGCGGATTAATAATGGATTTAAAGTGTGTTAAAAATGTATCTAGATCAAGCATACGTTTTCCATCAGTCTTTGTTTATTCACTGAGGATTCAGTCTGGTTTCTTAACAGCTAGCGATTAACAGGGTGAGTGTTTTTGTATGTAAGCGTCGTAGTGTAATATAATGTACGTAAAGTGTGTTAAATTCGTAAGATTCTTTAATTCATCCGTCTATTAAATCAAAACCAGCATTGTCACATCACCATACTCTTTAACGTTTTTAATGCGGTTACAGTGCTGTAGTAAAGTTTTCAACCACAATGCACTCTATATACTACGACTGAGAATGTGTGACTGTTTTGTGCAGAGGTGCATATCTACTTTTGAGTGATCGAGCACTGAAGACTTCACTTCACCATGGGCCACAGGAAGAGAGCTCACACTCATGCACCTAAAAGCCCTTCATCTTTGGACACACACTCGTCCAGCAACACTGATCACGGGCTGGGCATGAAGCACAGGATATGTATGGTGTCAGACTTCTTCTATCCAAACATGGGTGGTGTGGAGAGTCACATCTACCAGCTCTCACAGTGCCTCATAGAGAAGGGCCATAAGGTTGTGATAGCAACACATGCATATGGAGACCGTCGTGGGATTCGATACCTGACCAACGGACTGAAGGTGTATTACCTACCACTGCAGGTGTGTTTTACAACATATTACATTAGTTACACAAGTTTCATAAATATTACACTTATCACTCACATCCCTATGTCTTTTTCTTTCAAGGTCATGTATAATCAGTCCACAGCTACCACCTGCTTTCACAGTTTACCATTGCTCCGGTGTGTGTTTGTGCGTGAACGCATCACAATCGTGCACGCCCACAGCTCCTTCTCCGCGATGGCCCATGATGCTTTGTTCCACGCCAAGACTATGGGACTCAACACCGTGTTCACAGATCACTCTCTCTTTGGATTTGCGGACCTGAGCTCTGTACTGACCAATAAGCTGCTGACTGTCTCCCTGTGTGACACCAATCACATTGTGTGTGTGTCGTACACTAGCAAAGAGAACACAGTACTGCGAGCCGCTCTTGACCCTGAAATCGTCTCTGTCATCCCTAATGCTGTCGACCCCACTGACTTCACCCCTGACCCCAGTCGCCGTGACAACAGCAAGATTACCATTGTGGTCATCAGTCGACTGGTTTACAGGAAAGGTAGGAAGAGGATGGTGTTTCTATTTGCTTTACAAAAGAATATATTGATATAGTTCTGTATGAGGTTAGTGATAATATTTTTGAAAAAAGAAAATATTAATGATTCTAAAAAATGTCAAATAAAAGTCAATAAATGCCTAATTATTTGAATGCATATAAGAGTAAGTCAAATTAAAAATAAAATCAGATAAAATAATAAAAATAAATATAATTATAAAAATACAATAATAATAATTTTAATTTATTTTATATATATATATATATATATATATATTTTTTTTTTCTTTCTTTTCTTTTTTCTTAATACATATATATACATATATTAAAAACAACTATATTAAAAACTAATGTCAAGCTACTTAAGCTTTTCTTTTCAAGAATTTCATTTTTAGGTTTTTTAAATTATGATATGGGCAAAGTTGTACTGTCACCCTAAATTGTTTTCCAAAAATTCTAAAGAATATTTGTATTAAATAAATGATCAATTATAAACACTTTATAGTTGAGTCCATTTATTGAATTATAATTTTTTAAATGAAAAGGTTATTATTGAAGAGGTGTATTCTATATATTCTATAATTTTTTTTTTTTAGGTAAAGAAAAACAGATCCAAAAAAAGAAAACAATAATAGCATCATCTAATTGATCCTGTGATTTGATGTCTGGTTGTTTTGCAGGGATTGATTTACTAAGTGGAATCATTCCAGAATTATGTGGAAAGCACCCAGATCTCTGTTTTCTGATTGGTGGAGAAGGACCCAAAAGAATCATACTGGAAGAAGTTCGAGAAAAATATCAGCTTCATGACCGGTAAGAAAGTCATAGGGCTTTAGAAAGAATCTCTAGATGTGAGTTTGAAAACTTCTTTACTCTCCCTTATTTTTATGCATATAAAGGGTTCGTCTGCTGGGAGCTCTGGATCATAAAGATGTGAGAGATGTTCTTGTTCAGGGTCATATCTTTCTTAACACTTCTCTCACTGAGGCCTTCTGTATGGCCATAGTGGAGGGAGCCAGCTGTGGGCTGCAGGTATGTGTTTGTTTTCTATTAATATGTATGAATAAAATCACACAATAGAAGTAAGATAGATCATATTGACTACAAGTTGCACAATAGAATATTGTGTGACATAATGTTAAATATATGTTAGGTGCATACATGATTTAAATCACGATTAATCATATCCGGATATCAGCCTTTGCGATTACATTACAGAAAATGTTGCCATTATATTAAATGAATAAATGTATTAGTGGACGCAACAAGACATTCATTATTCATTTACATGGAAAGTCAATGCAAAGATGCAATTAGACATCATGCAGCACGATTCGCGCGAATTAAGCGGCGCACTAAACACGCCGGCTTTACACTGCACGCATAAGCGGCGCGTATTCAGATCAGGAGCAACGCGCCAAATGATGCTTTCAATCTGGCAGCTTGTACTGAAGCAGGCTGTAGACAAGCATCTTTCTGTCGTATTTTCCAGCGTTCTTCTCCGAACACTGTGAGCCATGTGCTTTGATTTATGTCATTTCTCTTGTGTGAAAGCTCTCATCCGTTAACATGGGCGCCAGAAAAAATACGCGCTGCTTGCGCCCTGCTGACGCGTGCCAGTGTGAAACCGGAGTAAACTCAACATGTTCAAGCATCCAACTACACGCGAATAGCGAGATATATTCGCCCAAGTCACCTCAGGTGTGAACGCACTTTTAGCAAAGAGGGATTTGAGAAAATGATTGGCACACTGGACAAGAGATACCAAAAGAAATATACTAAGTATATGTTACATCCTGCTTAAATGTTTTGGGACAACATGTAAAAATATAAAAATGGGTATTTGTTTAATTTATCTGTACTTTTGACTTTTTAATTTTATTTTAATGTTAATTGAATGTCATTTAATTCAGTAATGAAAAGATGTTACTGTTATATAATTTTGTACAGTTTAGTTGTTGCTAGATTGCACTGTATGCTGTATCTCAGCTGAGAAATACACATTTCAGCATTATTAGTAATCTGTGTGTGCATTTTCCTTTATAACAAGCAAGTTGAGTCAAATCACTATATCATATCGCAAATCACAATTTTGACCTTAATAATCGCAGTCGCACATTTTTTCCAAATCGTGCAGCTTTAATTTAAATGTACAATTATTAACTGGTTTATTTAAATGAAAATATCTAAATAGACTACATGTAATTGGTCTTAATATCTAAATATCTACTGTGCGTGTACAGGTGGTGAGCACCCGTGTTGGAGGTATACCTGAGGTACTGCCTGACGAGTTGGTGACTCTGTGTGAACCATCAGTCCGTTCACTTTGTGATGGCTTGGAAACTGTAATTAAAAGAATACGCACAGGAAACGTGGCATCTCCTGCCACCATCCACCGCAAGGTCCGAACACTGTACACTTGGAGAAACGTTGCGGAGCGCACAGAAAAGGTACATTAATTATTTTTTTTAGCTTTCAACAACAGTTAGTAAGGTTTTTTTTAAGTCTTTCATGAATAGAAAGTTTAAAAATAGCATTTAATTGAAATTATTTGTAACATTCTATTTTCTTTACTGTCACCTTTGATCAATGTAATGCTTCCATGTTGATTAAAAAAAGTGAATCTTACTGACCCCAAACTTTTGAACGGTAGTGTAATGTATTGTTAAATGTGCCTACTCTGTGTGTTTTAGGTGTATAATCGGGTGTGCAGGGAGCCCGTTTTGCCATTGTCCGAGCGACTGCATAGACTGCGCTCTCACTGTGGCGCTGTGGCAGGCTCCATTTTCTCCTTTGTTGCCGTTATTACGTTCCTCTTCCTGCTTCTCCTACAGTGGCTCCGCCCAGATCATCTGATCGATGTTGCTATAGACTCATCAGGTCCCCACAGCCGTATGGGACAGAAGCTTAGTAAGAAGAAAAGTACAACACAAACTTGACTGTGTCCTAACTACTGATGTAACATAACCTCACATTGGTCTCATGATGGACTTTATTCAGAAGGGGAAGGAAGCAAGTAATGAACCAAACTAAACCTGTTGTACCATCCTAGTGGACTATGGTACATCAAAACTTGTACTGACTACTGTTTACATTCCTGTATTTAACCGTGACCTCAGGCGAAGAGAAAATGATCCTCAGCCACTCCTATAGTCCAGCGTCTGCTTTTGCACATTGAAAAGCTACCTTTAAGCAAACCCCAATCAGAAAATAGTCTAAACTTATTATTTTAAATAAATATTGCACAATAATGTCTAGATTTAAGATATACAGTGCCAGCTTTTCTCTTATCACCTTTACATTTTTCTTCTAAAATGTGTTTTAATGCCGTTTTTGAGCTCTTGTGGAGCTATGAAATGTAAGGCACATCATATCTGTTGATTTTATTCTAATCTTACATGGGTTGTTTAAAACATTTCTTACTTAAATTAACTGATGTTTTTTGTGAGTATCGTGAATGTGATAATGAACTTATTTAAAGTTTATACTACCTGAGGACGGAGTGAATAAAAACTATTTTTGTTGACACAGTCTACAATAAACTTTTTAAACATACAAGTATTAAAGTATACGTTCTTTCATTTTAAGTGTTGATATGGATGCGTTTGTTGGCGCTATTAGGATTTTGTCCATGCATTAACACAAAATCTGCAGAATTTTACTGTTGAGTATAAGTTTGGTAGGTTATGGTGAAGTAGTTGTTTGTGTCCTAGATAACCGTCAGGGTCTCTCTGGATCAGGAATCTTATGCTAACACCCAAACAGGGCAGATAATGCACACCCTCACGCATTCAAGGCTAAAAGCAGGAGCCGTTAACAAACACTTATCGGCCGTTCTGACTGCTTTCACACACATGCACATTCAATAGCAAACACTATCCAGCTCGGATGGTCCTGTTCCTGCATAACACTGCATGCAAATCATGTTTCTTGGAGTGGCAGATACTGTACCACCAATTACATTTGCAATTACATTGTCTTAGGTTCATGGCTTGTATTTTTTTGGTCTTTTTATGCTTGCTGCATATGCAAAATCATATCTGTTTCTAAGGTTGTAGATCAGAGTTTGTATTTTTACAAACATTGGCTTGACTTTTTGAAATGAAAGTTTCATTTATTTCATTGATTTATTCTCTGAATTGGCATGGCTTTCTGTAACAAAAGCTCATTTATTTCATTGATTTGTTCTCTGAAACTGTTTAGAGGGTTTTGTATGTGTATGTTTTTGACTTGGTTTGAAGGTGTGTTTATGCGGGGGATGTTCACCTCACGTTTGAGGAGATGGGGGTGCAGCCACATATCACTGATAACGGTGGGAGGTGCATTCTTGCATTCAAGGGGGGTTCTTGTTTCTCTGAAGGCCATATAAACTCTGAAGAGTTTCTCTCTGCTCCATTATCTCAATTGTTCTCTTCCTGCGAGGTCTCTGAGTTGACTTCTTGTGGAATTTAAAAATGGCTCTGGTTCATGCTGAAGTGAGCATTTGGAGTAAACCATGGGATCACAGGGTTCAGTTGTATGGAGGACATGTGTGTAATACACTGATGGCAGGTAAGTTTTCATCCTCTAGCTCTGTTGTTGTCTCTCTTCCTGAATGTTTTTAGTAGTCAGATCTACAATGTTCACCATCCACAATCCTTACATTTTTCATTGTGATATCTGTTGCCTTGTTTGTTTTGGTTTTGAATTACTTTATTTATTAAAATTTATTTTAAAAAAGAAAAAATTGTGTATAGGTTTACTTGGCTGTACTTTGGGGATGAAATAGTCTCCGGATGTTTGCAAATTTGACCCCTTGTTGAGGTCAGAGTTGTGATTCAGTGGGCTATGCAATGCTCAAAGCATGTACTAACCATTGGCTTTCAAATTAAACATTTTGCCCTGGGACATTTTTCAATTCCAGTCTCCCCAACTCACCAATTTTCCTAAAAAAATAAAAATGCTAAAACTATTGGAAAAATCACTTTAATTATTAAAAGATTAAAATGATTAAGAAACAGGATGTTTATTTATGCAGAATATTTCACACACAATGGTAACATAAAGTGCCTTATATTAAAATTATTTTTAAAACAGATGCATAAGAAATAACAATACAAATGCTATTTTTTTATACATATTCTTAAAGGGCTAGTAAAATAAACATTTTGTCATCATTGAAACAAATTGGTCCAAATTGGTCCTGTACTATTTTCTTCTGTTAAACACAAAAAATGTGTTTTGAAGAATGACATTTTGAAGAATGTTGGTAACCAAACATTTGACGGTAAGCTTTGACTTCAATATTATTGGAAAAAAATAATAAGGAAGTCAATGGTGTCAACTGTTTGAGTTAATGATGAAAAATGTAGTTTTAATTATTTACATAAAACGGAAAAAATGCATATGACACATTTTCATTTTCTTCATTTAAATATCCTTTTAAATGTCTATGTCTCTATTTTATTAGGTTCCTGGGATGACAGAACACCTCTGCATGATGCTGCTTTGCAAGGAAGATTGCTGCCACTGCGAAGACTGCTTTCACAGGTACCGATCCAAGAAACACTGGCAAAACATTTTCCAAACAGAATATCTTAAATATGTATTATAACATCAGTCCTTAAAAACAGACTTTGTATGATCAGAAAACTACTTGTTATGAATAAAGGGAATTAATTATCTATGTTTGCATGTGTACAGGGGTACAATGTGGGAATGGCTACATTAGATGGAATAACACCACTGCATGAAGCATGTGTTGGAGGCCATTTCACCTGTGCTAAACTTCTCCTGGAACACGGTGCAGATGTATGTATATACCTATCCCTTTAATTACAGTATCTCCCTTTATGTTGCTCATTGCGTTTCCATAAACATGCATTGATGGCTAACGTATACATGCATTCAGGCCAATGCTGTCTCTTTTGATGGAGCCACTCCTCTCTTCAGTGCATGCTGTAGTGGAAACCCTGCCCTCGTCAGCCTCATTCTGCTCTACAGCTCTGTCCACCATCCAGCTCATCTGCAGAGCTCACCTCTCCATGAAGCAGCAAAGAGAGGTATGTGTGATGATTTGTGTGAAGTTGCAGTGCACTGAAAACATTGGGATACCAGTAAACCGGATGTCTTTGTGTATATGTCTCAGGTCACACAGCATGCGTTGAACTGCTGCTGTCTCATGGTGTGAATGTGGACATGGAGGTTCCCGGCATAGGAACAGCGCTGTACTGTGCATGTGAATCCAAGGCAACAGAATGTGTACAGAGCCTGCTGATCTCGGGTCAGAATCACACACACACAACTCATAATGGGTTAATACATGCATTTTTAGGGCCATTATGATTATTACAGAAATATAATTTTTGATTTAGTAATGCCTTTTTATATTATTTAGCTTCTTTCAGTGTATATTTTTAGTTTTAGTAATGTTATATTTTTAAGAAGCTTTATTATTTTTTTTTTTTTACATGTTTCTACAGGTTGTAACTTGCAATAATTTTTAATTTTAGTTCAGTTTTAGTAAGTTTAACATTAAACAAACATTATCAACAATGTCTATGTATTTGTAATTTTTAGGTTTTGATGAAATGTATGACATTCTGAACAGGCAGTTCAAACAGACACGTACAGTATATACAGTGCTGGATGTACACGAATCTTGAAGTAAATTACTGAATAGATTATTAAAAAGCAACAGTAGCAGCAAAACAGAGATGATCAAAGCACTCAATGTTTTAGTGAATAATAACAAAACTGCAAAAGAGAATACTTTTTTTCTTTTTCAATACTGTTATGAAAATTTGGATGGAAATTTTAACGCTGCTCCTTGTTTCTCTACAGGTGCTGATGTGCAATGTGGGCGGGGTCTTGACACACCTCTACATGCTGCAACGAGGGTGGGCGGGGCTAAAGAGGTAGCGCTATTGCTAGAACATGGGGCTGATCGTACCTCAAGGAACTTTGAAGGAAAGAAAGCTCTGGAGCTGACAACAGATCAGAGCATCAAACATCTCTTGCAGGCTACAGGTAAATGAAAACAGGATATCATATAAAAACTCAGTGTGCCCCTGTGTGCTGCGATACTGATTTTGGCTTGGTTCTGCAGGTCCGTGCTCCCTGGCTCAGCTGTGCAGATGGTGTATTCGACGTTCCCTGGGACAAAAAGGACTGAACAAATCCAAAATGCTTTGCTTACCGCATATTCTACATAATTATCTTCTCTATCATTAAAACACCCATAAACATCGCCTGTGTAGTGTCCAAACATGGTTCACGTGGTAATCTTGTTCTTTTTTTTAATAAAATTTTGTACACATTTTTATCTGTAAATAATCTTTCTTTTTTTATTGTAAAAGTGTATCCTTTTTTGTTTTGTAATAAATATTTTCAAATACATTCAAAAACTAATTTGTTAAATTTAATGTATGACTATATGCAAACAAACACACATTCCACATGCAATGGAGACATTTAATTGTTGTAAATTTCTATATTTTCTATTCCATTACCCTAACACTAACCTTAAACCTACAACCTACGCATGAAAAAAATGCTTTTTGCTTCTTTTCCTCAATTTTCTCTCCACAAGGTCAAATTTCACTGGTATTATTATATATCACCAGTGAAATGATTATATATTACCAGGGGGCACACATGTCTACATGCGCACACGAACACGTGTGCCTACTTCACACGAATTATGCCTACTAATTCAGACAGAGTCAAAATTTGAGTCAAACTATTACATTTATTTTTTAAATGTCGAGCATCGCCTGAACTCACCAGCAGGTGGCACCTTTATAACATTTTATATTAAGCTAATTTTATAGGATTATGATATATCATCAGTTTACAAGTGCTTTGTATGCTAGTTTTTCATGCAATGTAGTGTCAATACCAAATGCAAAAAAACCAAAACAAATCAACATCTGTCTGTCTGTCTATCTATCTATCTATCTATCTGACTGTCTGACTGAACATATGCTGAGGATATTCCCTCTCGAGTCTTAGAGAAAGATTATAGCTATGCAGACGCGTAGAAGACTGTGTGTGTGTGTGTGTGAGTGTGTGTGTACTCGGTCACGGGGAATCCGTGGGAGCGCAAACTCCGCCCACGCCACGAACATCTCCAGCGGCGAGTGCGTGGGGGGGTTTGCCTCGCTCTCGGAGCTCGGGCTGCAATGAACACGCCGCCACAAAGCTGCTCCTGACCATGTAACAGGACTGCAGTTCACAGGATATTCACGGGATATTCACGAGCGAACGCTGCGGCAGGTAGGACATCAGTTTATATCCCGGTGTGCTTCATGTATGCGGCTTGAGGGAATAAACGCGGCTTTACGGTGAGATGGACGCAGGAACTTCAGTGCTCCCATTCTGTCTCCTCTTCAACTGTCTGTTTCTTTTTTATACATCGGTTACATCACCCTAAAACAGCCTAAACCCCACAAAAGTCAGCGTCAGAGGATATTCCCTACCATGTTTTAACGCTGTTTTTGGCGTTACATATAATGTCGTCTCACCAGGTGTTTGAACAGGTGCAATGCAGCAGAGCATTTTTCTATTTACCGAGTTAGCCTGAAGTCGTTTTCATGTCTTTGTATAGGCAATTTTGTAAAAGTTTAAAAGTGTCACCACGGTTTAATGCGTGTTGTTTATCGCACGTATTATGTGTGGCTGGGTGTCCCACTTTTTACTCCAGTAAATATTCATAGGGTTTATTCTTGAAAGTCAATTTCTGTGAAAATAAATGCTACAAAGTCTTGGGGACAAAATGTCTTACGTCTCTCATGATGGTCCTGCTCTGTTCGTCTGACTGCTTCTGAGAACGGATGATAATATTTACATTTTTGTAGTAATTCACAAATTAATGACCTAATTTAGTTTTAGAACAACACACACATAAGCCTTTTCGCAAATATATGAGGATAACTAATATATGTGATATTATGTAATTAGCTAACACTCCTTTGTACTGTGATTATTGTACTCAGCCAGATGCTCTTTAACATCATTACACAGCTTTATGCACTTGTGTGCTATGTTTATCTTTTAGTATGATTTAGTATCCAGAGCTATTATGACGTTTTGAATGGCAAACCGGCCCACTAGTAAGGTGTTGCCTGTAAACTATTATCTGTATAATTTGGTCTACTCCTCCCCTTTATTATTTAGAAACTCAATTTCTTTTAAAGCGGTTAGATAATCACACTGAGATCCAGAGCAGACGTCCTACTGTCGTACAGATTAAACTCTGGGTGGAAAAATGCTGGTGGAAGTTATACACACAGATCTGAGTCCCAATCATTTGCTTATCACAGTGATGACACGCAGTGACGGCAAAAAACACCTCTTGGAATTGAACCTTTTGTCACATGCCGATAGGTAACTGTTTAAGATGTAATGTGTCATCTTTTGTTTACTATGGGCAACAACATACAGTAAATCACTTCTGTTTCCCGAAGCGTTAGCTATTTATACCCGAGTGAGAAATGATCAAGATAAGAGGCAGCTGGAGGAACAGCACATCACTTTGACTGGGGAACATTTTATTGCTCAGATGTTCATACTCTTTCATAGCTCTGGACAGTTATTTATGTTTAATGCAAGAACCAGATATTCCTTCTAACACAAGCAAAACGCTAGTATGACGCTATTGAGCATACAATAAGAGCTAGATTATTATCAGTGTGTGTATTTCAAGTGGAATTTTACCCCCGTAAGTGTCTATAATATTTGTAATGGAGTGACTGATACTCACAGAAGATGCATTATATCTTCCCTATATACGAAAGAGAACAAATCATTAACTATACAGACAGGAGACATGAGTGGCAGCTGGGCCATAACAACTAAATCAATTTCATTACAAGGGCTGAAAGTAATCCCCTCTTTAACTTTAAGGCCTTTTTGTAATTTGAATGGGCACTGTTTCTGAAAAAAGCGAATGTGGGTTCAGCCTCACAGATAGCATGTTCAGACAGTAGAATACATACAGTGCTCTAACTGCACAGATCGTTGTACTTTTTAACACTCTTACTCATACTTTCCATAATTGACATTTCGTATTGATTAGTGTATACATGTGCGTTTAAATAAGATGCATGCATTAAAGATTCAAAAGGGGCACAGCTGGTGAGAAGGACAACAGTACATTGCATTGCTTGTCGTTAGTCCATTAGTCCGTGTTATACTTCATAATTGGTCTGAATGTTTGTAGAGGGACATCATTTCATTTATATCTACCCTTTTGGATACATTACATTTACATTTATTCATTTAGCAGACGCTTTTATCCAAAGCGACTTACAGGTGGGGAAAACAGCAGCAATTAGT
>JAUYWG010000042.1:8252132-8276186 GCA_034779775.1 Enteromius afrohamiltoni
ACAGATATATATATATATATATATATATATATATATATATAAATACATTGCACAAAAAAATAGGGTTTATGAATGAATGAACAAACAATTCCAATTAGGTTGCCTCAAATTTTTTTTTACAAGTTATTGTAAACAAACAAACAAACAAACAAAAAACAACAACAACTACAAGACTACTGTGAGTAATTTATAAAACAGATTTGAACACATAGTGGTGAACTAAATATTTAGGTAAAAATGCTCAAAATGTAGTGACTTAAATGCATGAAGCGTTTTTAAAGTCAGTAAATTTACAAGCATCTGAATAAACCAATTCACTAGAATGAATCACTTTCTACGAACATGTACTGTATGTCAGTGAAAGCAACATAAAAATGCCCTGTGGCATTGAAGATGTCTTTTTGAGACGTGTTCAAAGCAGCAGACCTGCTATAGTTAATTTATAGGGTGAACAGATTTAGTTATTCCCCAACAGTGATGCCAGTTGTGCCTCTACAGGAAACTGAAAAATGAGCTTGTGGAGCTGAAGCGAGCCGGGCGGCGTAGTTCAGCGGATCAGCGTGAGTGTGCAGTATGTCTGCGTGCTTTGGGTCTCATCCTGCAGAGGGGTAATGTGTGCACCAACTGTCATCGGCGCATCTGCAACTTCTGCACTGCTACGCCTCCAGACAGCAACTGCAAATGCACAGTGTGTGCGAAGACTGCGTGAGTCGCACACAACATCCATACACACTCTGGTCTGTAATGGTGAAAAGACACCATGAAATTGGTGGGTTTAGTCCATATTCTGACCCAGCTTTTTGTTTCAGTGGGAAACATGTCAACAGTTCTTAGGCTCTATGATAGGTTAACCAATTAGGCTGTGATTGGCACTTCTCTAATTTGTGCTTACAGTGTGTTGTCTGTGTTTGACTGGCTGATATAGAGAGCTGAAGGTGGTTACAGGAGAATGGTTTTTGGAAGAAAGATTCAAGAGGTTTCAACATGCCAGCACTACCAGCAGTGATGTAGTCAAACAGTCAATCCTCAGCAGTCCTTCAGGTGAGACCAAATCGGAGTTGATGTCAACACAGACATCCGTCAAACAGTGACAGTGAATGTTGCCATACATGCACACTGACAGCCCTGACCTAATGGAAGATTTTCCAATCTGGGCTTTTTTTTAATGATTTGAACTAGAATAGTTATACAGTGGGTACGGAAAGTATTCAGACCCCCTTAAATTTTTCACTCTTTGTTATATTGCAGCCATTTCCCTCATTAATGTACACACAGTGCCCCATACTGACAGAAAAACACTGAATTGTTGACATTTTTGCAGATTTATTAAAAAGTATTCAGACTCTTTGCTCAGTATTTAGTAGAAGTTTTTTTGGGGATCCTCTGCTATTCCTCCTTGCAGATGTCAGGTTGATGGCAAACGTTGATGGAAAGCCATTTTTAGGTCTCTCCAGAGATGCTCAATTGGGTTTAAGTAAGGCCTCTGGCTGGGCCATTCAAGAACAGTCACGGAGTCGTTGTTATTTAAGCTGTGTGCTTGGGTTCATTGTCTTGTTGGAAGGTTAACCTTCGGCCCAGTCTGAGGTCCTGAGCAATCTGGAGGTTTTGGTCCAGGATATCCCTGTACTTGGCCGCATTCATCTGATTCCAACCAGTCGTCCTCTCCCTGCAGCTGAAAAACACCCCCACAACATGATGCTGCAACCACCATGCTTCACTGTTAGGACTGTATTGGACAGTGTCCGGTTTTCTCCACACATACCGCTTAGAATTAAGGTAGTTCCTTTGACCTCATGGTTCTCATTTGCTCTGACATGCATTGTGAGCTGTAAGGTCGTATATAGACAGGTGTGTGGCAAATAAAATTGTAGAACCATCTCAATGATGATCAGAAGAAATGGACAGCACCTGAGTTAAATATATGAGTGTCACAGCAAAGGGTCTGAATACTTAGGACCATGTGATATTTCAGTTTGTTTTTTTAATAAATCTGCAAAAATGTCAACATTTCTGTGTTTTTCTGTCAATATGGGGTGCTGTGTGTACATTAATGAGAGAAAAAATTTACTTTGAACTTGATTTTAGCAAATGGCTGCAATATAACAAAGAGTGAAAGATTTAAGAGGGTCTGAATACTTTCTGTACCCACTGTAGGTTTCAGTATATGGATAGGTCAGAAATGAAAATTGGATCATGTCCAATGGTGTGACATAGCAAAACTGTAGAAAAAAACAACTTACAAATAACAAATGTTTCTTTATTCGTAGAGTTACATATAGCTTGAGAGAGTTTTATCTTCAGTGTTTGTTGTTTTTTTTTCTTAAGTCGCAACATTGAACACATTTATATGCCAACTACCCATATACAAAAATACATATTATCATTGGTTTTGCGTTTTCAGTTTGAAAGCATCTTTGACAATAAAAAGAATTATGATCAGTTTTACATTGATTAATAGTCAAGTTATAGTGATTTCAAAGTGAGTCTTGCCAACCAAAATTATTACGGCGAAATTTTCCGACAGATGGAATCATTGACCAAAACAATGGAGTTTAATTAGTGCTTTTCTAATGATGTGATTTACTCAACCTTGGCTATCCAAGAGCTTTGTTTGACAAGTTTTTAAGAAAGAAATTAAGCATCTCATTCTCACAACAGTAAATGGGTGCTGTCAGAGTGAGAGTCAAAACATGATAAACACTTTGCAATAATCCACAAGTAATCCACACGACTCGTCTATCAATCAACAACTTGAGAATCAAAAAACTGCCTGTTTTTAATAAACAAATCCATCAAGACATTTTAAAACCTAGTAATATGAGTCTTCTATGTATACATATATACATGCTCAAAATTCCATGCAATTTTTTTTAAAGTAATTAATTTAGATTATTATTAATATCTGTTTTTGTTTATGGAGATGGAGGCTCTGCTCACAGATCATCAGAGATGGAGAGATCGTCCACGCCACAGCCTGAGAGATCAGCTACGCCCCAATCCCAGAAAAGCACAGGGAAGAACAGGAAAGGGTGAGGGGCATCATTTACAGTCCATTGAGTCAGCAATGCTCGAAATCACTTACTGTGATACGGTCCCTGCAGTTAATAGTATTTGCCCTTTTACACTTTCTTCTGTATGCCTGGAACATTTGCTAAAATTTAACAGTGTGAACGCTGCATCCCATAATACAGTGCAACCATTTACAATATGAAAAATTAGCCAACAGTAATATGATTCTAAACATGTCGATTACTTGGTGAGAACAATATATCGCCTCATGCTGTTTGAATAATCCTGCTGCAAACTGTTCCACATATTGATTTGGAAAAATTATAGGCGGTATAAAACTTGAGTGCAGTAAGATGGTGTGATTTCTTTGTGTGCCAGCATGTGTCTGCTCATTAAGACTGTCTGTGTCTCACTCTCATTAAGCGTCTGTGTTTTAGGAAGAGAACGATTGCAGCTGAATCATCAGGGTTACCGACAGTACCCAATAACATGAGAGCACAAATGGTGAAAACACCAACCCAGACGGAGACAAGAAACAGGGTAACACATGATCACACAATTGCATTCCTATATACAGATTTGCGTGCATGACAAGAAGCAGTTGTTTAGTGTCTGTATGCGTGCATGTGTTTATTCAGCCGGATGGGGCAGAGAGCGTGTCTAGTATACAAAGCAGTGACAGCATCCCTGAAAAGATGGCGGATGGGCGGAGACAAAGGGATTCTAGCACACCCTCTATCGCCGTATCCAGAGCCTCCTTCTCATCAGGTATCACCATGGCAACAACTTGACATATTTACTATTCCTGCCAATGACACCAATAATGCCATCTACCCTCAAAACTGTCCTCATATAGAGTAAGATATTGTAAGGCTGCCTCTGGGCCCTCCGTGAGCAATATCTACTCTTACAAAATCTTACTTTTTATAGCTTTATTATTATTATTATTTTGTCATTACTACTACTATTACTATCATTATTATTATTACTTCTATTTTGTCCTCTTTCTGATCCTCCAACCTTCCCCACATTTTTTATTTGAGTTAATTTCTATTATTATAATTGTTTTATTTTATTTTATGGTTATTATTTATTTATTAATATTATTGCTGCTACTATTACTATTATTATTATTATTATTAATATTATTACTGTTATCATTACTATTATGTTTTTTTTTTTACTATTGTTATGTCTGTTGTACTTTTATTTTTATTTTATTTCTATTTTCTATTGTTTGTTTATATAATTTCACCCCAACACCCAGTCACAGTTATTACACACATTTTGTCATTTGGCCATTTTGTTGACCTTGGAAACTTTGTATTTGATTTGTCACCTGTAAATAGTATGTTTGTTTGCATAATAATAATAATAAAAAAACTGTCCTTATATATGTTCATAAAACTTAAAAACTTTTAAAAGTATGAGACCACACTGGAAATGTGTGCTTCAGAATGAAATGTAAACATTGGAATAAACAGTTACATCATGTTAAATATACATGGAAGGAATGGAAATGGAGTAAACAATAAATGTCTGTGAATTTGTAAACCTATACTTACTTCAAAACCAGAATGTATACCCTTTGTCCTACTGTTTTCCTGAAATATATATTTTCTGGAAAAATCAATAAAAAAAAAAAAGAAAGTAACTTAGAAAGTAACTAAGAAACTTTAGGTCACTTGTCCAGGACCCCATTATATTTTGCGTTTTTGTGATTTTAATAGATAATGATTGATTTATTTACAAAAGAAATATTTTAGAGCTTGGCATGAAAAAACCTGTGGAGTTCAACTATTTTATTCACTTACATGACTTCTACAAGTCTAGAAATAACCCGTTTTCACACTAATTAGGCTGCCTCATTTATCCAAGTTTTTCAAGACTTTTCTGTTCTTTCAAAGAACATCTTTTTACTTGTATTAGCTTGTTTTGTCTTATTGTCTTCCTTAGGCCCTCTATTTTCAATACTAGTCTCAGAATTTTGGACTTCACTAAGTAGCCACAATTTGCTTAAGCATTGCATATTCCTCTCTTCACAGATCGCAGTCGTTCTGAGGTGGACCTCAGTAATCCTGGTGAGGTGTTCAATGAAGATCCTCTAAATAGTCGATGCCGCTCAGTTCCAGGCCTGAACGATGTGGTAGATTTCAGACACAGCCTCTTAAACCACTGCTCACTTGCAATCATTTTTTCCTGTGTGCAGGATATGATTTCCAGACAGGGAGTTAAAATGATAAGAGACAGCCTTCTGTAATGTGATTTTTCTGATATCATATCACCAAGTCAAGTAATCGCACCAGTGCTGTTTTCAATGTTATATTCGCTGAAGGCAGTGTTTGTGCTGTAGGACTCGGATGAGGACATCGATGCGGTTTTATCAGCACACTATAAAACCAACCGGAGCGTCTGCAGCGCACAATCAATGGTATAATGATTTGCACAGAAACACACACACACAAAAACACCATAATCACAGGTGCTTTGCTGCAATTTGTGTTTGCTGGCTTTGTGCAGATGTCTGACTGAAACAAAATATGTAGCCTACTTTTTCCTCTTTCTGTGCTTTGCTTGTGTGTACTCGGTTTAGACTTTTATTTGCGTGCCTAATGGCAGGGGAACCAGAAATCTAAGCCTTTACCTCCTTTTTCTGATATTAATGATACCATACACTCTAAAACTTGTTCCAGCTCATGCCTTATGGATATTAGCATTTTCTCCTTTAGGCAAAATCTCCTCTTACATGAGATCGCTTAATTTGTTGACTCACCTGGCAGACCTACGCATGATTTTTTTTTCGCCCAATCTCGTATACACACTATTTAGCATAGATGAAAGACGCAATAACTCCCGAAAGTGCATCATTGTCATATTTCTCGGTTCTTGGCCACACATACAGATGCAGGTGGTGCATTAAGATACAACAAAGAGAGATAATTCAGGCAAACAAGAAGACAAGTGGGCTCTTTCAAAACAGCTGACATATCTCGTAGCTCACGCACAGTCTCTAATAGCTAGATGAGTGGTGAAGGGTGCGCAATGAAGAAGGAACGCAAGAAAAAAAGCAAAAAACGAGCAACTACGCAGTCATGTTTTCATAGGTTCTGTCATTAGTTACTCACCCTCGTGTCTTTAATTGTTCTTTTATTGAACACAACAAATTATGTTTTAAAAAATGTTAATGCTGCTCTTTGACATACAATAAACTCTTTTATGATCTATTCCAAATGTAATTTATTTCAGGGAACTAAAACGTATGTGATTTCTGTAGTGAGAAATAAAATAAAGTAAACTACATTTGTCATGCTACAAGTGTTATACAAGTCCATTTACTAAAAATACCCTGCAATTGTACTTCTGGTATACTAAACTGGCATACTTAGGCCCGGTTTCATAGAGAGGGCTTAGACTAAACCAGGATTAGGCCATAGTTCAATTAGGACATTGAAGTCATTTTTATAAACATGCTTTAGGAAAAAAAGCAGTACTGGTGTGCATCTTAAGACCAAACAAAGCCACTGACATGTTGTAAGATCAGTCAGTGCAAGTTTCTTTCAGACTCACATTTAGTCTATAGGCTTAAGCCTTGTCTGTGAAACCGTGAATTAAAGTGTGTTAAATTTTAACAACTTATTTTGTGATGTACAAAAAAGATATACTGAAGTATATTTGTGCTTAGAACTATTACAAGTATGCTTCATTTAAATATCTTGTATTTAAAGACCAAAATTATTCAAAAAGCATACAATCCTCATCAAAGTGACATTTAGAACACATTTTAGGCATAATGTTGTATTAAGAAATGTGCACTACTACACTAGTAGTACTCCAAATAAAGTTTCATTATCATTTTTAAATTAAATTTAAAATTAATGTCAATAGATTTAAACTATACTAACCAATTGTTCTCCCACTTAAAAAGAAGGGAGAGGCCTGTAATTTTCATCATAGGTATAATAATAATAATAATAATACAAATTTTATTTGTAACACACTTTTCATTAACAAAATCCCAAAGTGCTACACTAAAAACAACATCCACAAAATCTAAAAATATCACAGCTACTCAGTATAAAATCTCAGCAGTTTCCTAAATAAAAAAGTCTTTAAATGTGCTATAAAACTGTCCAGGTTCTGTGTAACTCACAATTGGACAGGAAGATGATTCCAGAGCTGTGGGGCAACAGAGCAAAAAGCTTGACCCCCCCCATAGTATGGAGCTTAGTAATGGGAACTTGGAGAAGCATGCTGCCTGATGATCTGAGGATACGATTGGTAGTTTGTAAATTGATCAGATCTTGAAGATATGAAGGTGCCCGGCCATAAATACATTTATGGGTTAACAGAAGAACTTTGTACTCGATCCGGGATGAAACAGGGAGCCAGTTAAGTGATTTGAGGATGGGAGTGATATGTTCAAATTTCTAGGATTCTTGCAGCGCTGTTTTGGATGTATTGTAACTTTTGTATGTCCTTAGTAGGAATTCCAGCAAACAGTCCATTACAATAGTCCAGCCTTGAGGAGATAAAGGCGTGGACAAGTTTCTCTGCATCTGGGAGTGTTAGAAGGGGGCGGAGTTTAGAAATTTTTCGTAGATGGTAAAATGATGTCTTATACAGGTGTTTTATGTGGTCACTGAGGGTCAACTGTGGATCAAACCGAACCCCCAGATTAGTGACTGAGGAGGAGAGAGTAATGTCCTGGCCATCGAAGGTGAACTGGAGTACAGGAAAAGAACGGATCTGGATCTGGTGCCAATAAGGAGTCCCTCAGTTTTACTGCTATTCAGGTGTAGAAAATTGCTATTCATCCAAGCCTTTATCTCCTCTAGGCATGCAGTGAGGTTCAAGATGGCTTCTAATTGGTTCAGGGCAGTTTTAATGTAGAGCTGGAAGGACAGTCCATGTCTGGTGATGATGTTTCCAAGAGGTAGCATATAAATGGTGAAAAGGATGGGTCCAAGAACTGACCCCAGTGGAACACCACATGTGACAGTGGACATACCGCTGTCCGCTGTAGCTCAACTATGGGAGACAAAATAAGAAGGAAAACAAAATCCAGAAAATCACATTGTAGGATTTTTAATGAATTAATTGGTAAATTCCTCTGTAAAATAATTATTTGGTCACCTACAAACAAGCAGGATTTCTGGCTCTCACAGACCTGTAACACAGAGTTACATCTAAAGAACACCATACCTACTGTGAAGCATGGGGGTGGAAACATCATGCTTTGGGGCTGTTTTTCTGCAAAGGGACCAGGACAACTGATCTGTGTAAATGAAAGAACGAATGGGGCCATGTATCGTGAGATTTTGAGTGAAAACCTCCTTCCATCAGCAAGGGCATTGAAGATGAAACATGGCTGGGTCTTCAGCATGACAATGATCCCAAACACACCGGGCAATGAAGGAGTGGCTCCGTAAGAAGCATTTCAAGGTCCTGGAGTGGCCTAACCAATCTCCAGATCTCAACCCCATAGAAAGTCTTTGGAGGGAGTTGAAAGTCCGTCTTGTCCAGCGACACTGACTTTTTTTTTTTCTTTTTGTTTTTCATAGTTGAGGTATACCTATGATAAAAATTTCAGGCCTCTCTCATCTTTTTAAGTGGGAGAACTTGCACGGTTGACTAAATACTTTTTTGCCCCACTGTAAATACAAATGTACCCTGTCAATATATTCTGGAAGATATATTTTATGACTTCAGAGGACCTGTGGAATACTTATGGTGCTTTTTGCCATTTTTGGAGCCATTAAGCTCCAGTTTACATTTGATTTTATTAAATGGAAGGGAGTAGTGATGCGTCAAATTATTATTATTATTATTATTAATAATTTACTTTTTTACGTAACACTGAAGCAGAAATGAAGGCCTTCATTTAAAAAACGAAAACTGAAGATAATGTTTGGGTAATTAAATTTGGGTAACTGAACTCTATGGGGCAGTTTCAGGGTTTAAGACTAGTCCTAGATTAAAATACATGTTAAGAGCTGTCTAAACTAGAAAAAGCTTGCACTGAGATATCTTAAAATATATTATTGTCATTGTTTGGTCTTGAAATGCTCACAGATAATGCATTTTTGTAAGACATGTTTCTAAAAATTCTTAAATTTAATTGGCTTAATCTAATCCCTATCCGGGAAACCGGCCCTATATGCAGTAAATTAAACTATGGAAAACTTCTTTAACAGTAAGTGGCCTAATTTCAGCAGAACAAATTTGAAAACACATTTATCTGTAGCTTTTCCATGTTGTGTGCACCAAATAGACACTAACAGGGTTAAAACACGTCTTCTGAGAAGTGCTAATTAAACACCACTGTTCGAAATCTTTTGTTTAGATTGAATATTTTGTCAAAATCTTTCACTAGAAAAGAGCCGTGTAAATGTTCAGCTAAAAAACTCCCTTTATGGAAGAAAAAAGGTCAGATGTATTTGAAATTACATAAGGGTGAGTAAATATGACACGGTGTTCATTTTTGGTCTGTGGCATCTACAAATAATAAAGTGTGAAAAAGCTCCTTCCTGACTCCAGCAATCTGTCTCCTGTCATATTATCTCTGTTTTTCTTGTTCTACTTTTGTGCTCTGCTTTTTTTCCTGCTATCAATCGTCTCTTTCTCTCTCCTGTCTTACCCTAGTCTTCCACACCTGCCTCGGAGAGAAAGTGGGGTTTCCTTAATGTACCTGACTCAGATGCTGACACTGTGAGTGTTGGGTGTGTGTTTGAGTGCAGATGTGTGTCTGTCTTTTGCTCTGTTGGTTTCAGTTTCTCTCTCTTGCCTTTCTGCACAACTGAAGAGTCATGAATACAGTCAAACACAGGCTTGTGAAAGATGCACACCCAAAGACTCTGCTTATGTGTGCTCTCCAGACCAGCATCAACAGTATGATGAGCGTGTACAGTGAGACGGGGGACTATGGCAACGTGCGGGTTTCCGGGGAGATCCTGCTCAACATCTCTTACAGCTACAAAACAGGGGCACTCAACGTGCTCGTCCGTGAGTGCCGCTGCCTAGCAACCGCTGATGAGAGGAGACAGCGCACGGATGCGTAAGGCCACACACACACACACTGCTATAGACTTCACTTTGAGCCCTGGCAGAGCATCTCTGCATTACATGTATTTGGGATGTCAGTATGTTAACATTAGACATATCTCAGTTAATTATTTTATTAATGCATTTAAAAGTACAATTCAGCCAAAATGTAAATTCTGTCATAATTAGAATAATAATGAATTCGCTTTTATTTGAATTATTTTAGTTTATATTTTTATTTGAAGTTTTTTTTTTTTTTTTGGTCTTTTTATTGGTTTTCATTTTAGTATTTCTTTTTAGTCCTATTTCTTATGCTTTTAAGTTTTACATTAAATAATTATATATTTCAATTCATTAAAAAATGTAATAGTTTATTTTTAGGATAAATATTGGTAATTTAATAATTTAGTCTGTTCCTCAAAAGCCATTTGCTTTCATTTTAATCATTTTAATTTTAAGTTTTATTGGCTTAGTTATGTGCTTTTGAGATTTTTACATTTTTTATTTTATTTTTTTCTATTCATTTTATTCAGTTTTGTTTTTATTTTTGGTAATTTCAACACATCAGCGCAAAATAAAAACATTAAACTTTATATATATATATATATTATTTCAATTAATGAAAAACGTTAATTTTCAAGGTAGTTATTGGTAATATGACTTAAATTTCACTTAGATCGTTACATTATTTCATCAGAAGGTGTGCATATAAACAAGGAATAGTTTTTGTTGATTCATTTGTTGTAAACTACTCCTTTAGTTTTAGTTTTATCAGTGTCCTCTGGAAGGTGGCTTCTATTTCTTCGAATGGTACAGCAAAGCACCTCAGTCCAGTATCCATACATGTTCTCATTTAAAAAGAAAATCTACAAAACTCTTTTTCTTTCATTAAAAAGAAACCAAATGATTTCACTCGATAACTTTAAGATGACTCACTAATTATTGACACTGCATTATAACTTGTATAAAGTAATTTATTTGTTGTATCAATATAAAATATCGATACAAACATGTCAGATGCTGATATTGTACAAAAGCGAACATTTTGATATTATTTGTGTTTGCAGCTATGTTAAAACATATCTCCTGCCGGACAAGTCCCGTCAAAGCAAGAGAAAAACCAGCATAAAAAGCAACACCACTAACCCAGTGTTTAATGAAAACCTGAGGGTAAGAGGACATTCATGACTGCCCTACAAGGTTTTGTATTGAGACTGAGATATTGCAAATGAGATATTGATTTAAATTCTCTTATCTCTGTCTATTCCTCTGGATAGTACGTGGTCAGTCACTCCCAGCTGGAGACGCGCACACTTCAGGTTTCTGTGTGGCATCATGATCGCTTTGGACACAACAACTTCCTGGGGGAGACGGAGCTGACCTTTGACTCCTGGGAGTTTGACACGCAGATAGAGGAGTGGTTCGCCCTACAGCCCAGGGTAAGCTGAGCTGGACACACACACACAAACAGAACCGGCGAGAAATAAAGAGGAGTGTGTTGACATGGATGAGTGTGATACTGATATGTGTGTGTTTGTGTCAGAATGAGTGTTATGTGGACTCAGTGATGCACTACAAAGGGGAACTTACAGTGGTTTTGAAGTACATTCCCGCAGAGAGAAATGTCTCCCTGCCTCTGGACCAAGTGCAAGGTATGATCTAAAATGGGAAATTATATCATTTCTCCACTTTTTCATTGCTGTTAAGATGTACGACTTTTAATGACAGCACATAACTGAATATTAATATGGCACTCTTTACTTAAGGAGTGGTCTATAATTATTATGCTGCCTGTCATGACGAATTATGTGGAACAGTGATTTATGATTATTATTATTAAGTGCCTCACTTAATCAGTGAGGTTGATTAATAAGTGCCTATCAGTAATCAAGCTCACTTTTGTTTCTTAGTGAAAAAAGGATTTCTGAAAGGAAAGAAGACCATCACTCTTCCTAAAGGAGGAATGGTGGAGCTGCTGGTTAAGGAGGCAAAAAACCTGACAGCCGTCAAAGGAGGCTCCTCTGACCCGTTTGTCAAAGGGTGATTGATTTCCTCCAATTTCTTCTCCATTTACAGTGCACTTTGTAAACTCCCACTCCTTACACTTCCCTGACTCATACTCACAATCCTTCCGTTCTTGTGTATCAGATACCTGCTGCCTGATGACAAGAAAAGCACAAAGCACAAGACCTCTGTGGTGAAGCGCACTGTAAATCCACGCTGGAATCACACCTTCACGTACTGCGGCCTGCAGCACAGCGATCTGGACAGTGTGTGTCTGGAGCTGACGGTGTGGGACAGAGAGCCCTTCGCCAGTAACGTCTTCCTGGGGGGGGTGCGGCTCGGGGGAGGGACCGGTGAGTCTTCAGCTCAGTGTTTTTCAGTTCAGTTCAACCTTTGCATTTTCTGCTAACAAAAATGTGTATAGGAACCAACAGAAATCAATAATAAATTGAGTTCAGTTTTCATTTTAATTTAGTAATATTATATTATGCTTTTGTTATTTCTTTCTTTTTTTTAGCATTTTTTAAATTTCTATTTTATTCTATTATTTCTATTTTATTTTGCACCAACGCAAACCCTCTTTTAGCATTTAAAAAAGCTAAAGACACACAGTGACACTTACAGATGAAAAGGCATGGATACAGTTATTTTTGCTACTGACCTTATTACATATGCATTTTTCTAATGCAAAATTTATGGAAGGAGAGCATTTAAATTCAGTTCACAAAATTCTCATGGGAATAACCATCATGTTTTTTTTGTTGTTGTTTTTTGTTTGTTTTTCCATTTAGATCATCTGCTTCTTTACCATTGCTTCCTTTCCCTGCTGGATACTGATAATTATATATTTAAAATTACATTTCCCACATTAGTAGGACAGACTTTTATATAATGCTTTTCCTGTGAAATGTTCTCAGACTCAAATTAGAATAATCATTCAGTCCCAAATACAATTTCCACTGTAATGTTGTTTCCAAACCTCTACCTAATCAATCATCAATGATGCATGAACTTTGTGCAACAGATTTTGTATTCACGCTGAACTAATTTACTGTTACAAACATCTTTTATTCATATCTTCACTCACTCATGATCAGATGATTTGTTTACTCATTGATGATTATGTATTAATGGGAGCCAAATTAATATATATATATATTTTTATTTACAATCAGCAACGTTACTTCAGGTTTCTTGCATTTCTACCCTTTCTTATTCCCGCCACTGAATAGAAAATAAAAAAGGCTATTGCAACTTTTAATCTTGCAATTATGACCTATAAATTCAGAATTACGAGTTATAAATTCAGAATTGCGAGATATAAATTCAGTCGCAATTTATATCTCGCAATTCTGCAAAAAAAAGGCAAACTTGTGAGATAAAAAGTCGCAATAACTTTTTTAATTTTTTTTTATTCAGTAGCGGAAACGGGCTTTCATAATTTCTGGCTATTTAATAAAACAGTTTTTTTCAACTGTTTTACTGTATTTTTAATCAAGTCTTTCAGAGAGAGACTACTTTCAAAAACACTAAAAACATGTAACATCTAGTGCATTCCTTGATTCATTCATTCACTCACTCATTCATCTATTCATCCATCCATCTTCACTTCTCCACATAAAATGTTTTAAATAGAATGTAAATAGTTGTATAATTGTAAATAATGCATAGATGTAAAACCATTGTAAAAACCATTGTTTATGCATAATTTGTTTTTGACATGTTACTTGGATTTGTAAAATTGTTTCAAAATAACATAATGGGAGCAATTTTCATTTTTCGAATATATCTCAGCAATACACTTAATGATCTCTTTGATGTGAATTACAGCCAAACAGACAAAAGGTCACCTAGCTAGGCAGATTAATTTCTTCAAATGACAGTTTGAACATAAGTAGTACGGCTTAGATGGCTTTTCTTCTCGTTTTGATCTTGCATACAGAGCAGTTAACCGACCTGTTTGTGACCTGCAGGTCTGAGTTATGGGAAGGAAGTAGATTGGAACGATGCCTACGGGGAAGAGCAGCGACTATGGCAGCGTATGATTGACAACCCTGAGGTCCCACAAGAGTGCACCCTAATGCTGCGAGCCAGCATGGCCAAGAGGAAGACGTAGAGAGAAAGAGGGAGCGTTTTTCTTGCAATACTCATAGAATCCAGTCACCTCTAGACACTTT
This sequence comes from Enteromius afrohamiltoni, assembly GCA_034779775.1. NCBI lineage: Eukaryota > Metazoa > Chordata > Actinopteri > Cypriniformes > Cyprinidae > Enteromius > Enteromius afrohamiltoni. Next base: position 8,266,364 of record JAUYWG010000042.1, read on the forward strand.
AAAGAGCCCTTTATGTTCTTCAGATTCTCATTTCAACAGGTATATGCGCTCTAAATTCTCAAGAAAAGTATATGTACACGCACCAAGTGCGCCTCTAAGGTCCTATTTACACCTGGTATTAAGATCCATCTCGAGTGAGACAGATGTGCATTTAACATACTTCTCAAATGTGTCTCCTTTTACCACTTAGGATCTGATTTCAAAGTGAAGAAACTGATTTTATATCTACTTGCATCATTTATGTCAGTGTGGTACTGCATGTTGATAAAGCACAAAAAGTGAAAGTGAAATGAAAAGTGAAGACAAAATCATACAAAGTCACTCCTAAATATACAAGCACATGCACAAAGTTTAAAGCAAAAAGAATTTTCTAGACAAGTAAAATTTAGTCTTCTTTTCAGAAAAAACAGGTCAAAATGTTTTTGGCAGGCAGGTGTACCCTGTCCTTCTGCTTGTAATTGAACAGCTAAGATGTATCTCATACCAGGTATAAATGGTGCGACACAATACACTCCAACCCAGATGTGATCATATTTTAAACCAAACGCTCAGAACTGTGAATAGCACATGAAGACTATTTCAAAAGAACACAGTGAACATGATCAAAGGTTACATTTGTCCTAAAAGAACAAAGCACAATGCACTTCCTCTAAACATACGAGAAGAAAAAAAGAAATCCAATTTGCACAGATAGCAGATGCATATAACATTTGCACACATGAGAACAATCTACTGGATGTGATCAGTCATTTATAAAGACATGCACAAAAGATGTTATGATAATCGTGTCAGATTAGTCACATACAAGTAAATGTGGCTGTAGAGAGACTGATGCTAACTGTTAAATATCATAGCTAGTTTTACAACAGTTTTCACGAAAAAACTGAATTGTGGTGTAATTTCATTTCAAGTTCATTGTGATTCATTACACTGAATTAGATTTACAACTTCCAAAGCATTCCAATGTTTTTGGTAAAATGCTAGATTGTAGAGTAGATAAAGTAGGAAGATTACAATTTCTATGAACAATCCGCATGCAAATATTAGTAGATTCTTCCATCTGTCAGCGATCTAGCACATCCCAAAGGAAATTTTTTTTTTATCTAATTGTAACCAAAAACATACATGAACATTGAATTTATAGCTGAAAAGAGAATAGAAATAGAAAAAAAGATTGTAATACAGACAAGAATTACAAAACACACACACATTTCATAAGTATAACGCCTAGAGCTAATTCCTCAGCTGATCCTATTGAGCCGTCATGTCACTGTGAGGTCTCCATTAATAATGTGTGCACCCAGTATACCTAATACTTTTCTTAGCATCAGTCAAGTGAATAGACCTTATAGACATCTTACTGTTTAATAAGTTGAGCGATTTTGTGGCATGTATATGGCTCAATGTGTTACGTCTAATATTGTCTGAAGCTGTTAGATTCACAGCATGTTTGGTGTAAGTGTGCCGTTTTCTCTCTCATCAGGAAAACAGTGTACTGTACTTTATCATCTTCAGAAAGAGAATAAACTATTATTAAACAACTGTTGCGGATTCATTTTTTTCCTTGTCTTTATTATTATTTGTCGTTTTCTATATTTATCTTACTTTCTACACACACACACAAGCATATATATTTGCATACTGTACAACTGTACACTTTTTTTTCTATGAAACTAAAGGTTTGTTTTTCATTTATCAAGTGTAGAGTTGTACGATTACATTTTTTTACATCTTGAAAAAAAATTGTCTGTGTTCTGTATCCCTCTGTGTCGTGTTTGTTTAACTTTGCCGTTTAGAATATAAGTGAGAATTTATAAATGCCTTACAAGGTGTGAATAGTCCTCACTTTAGATGAGCTCACAAAATATGGATGTTAATTAAGCATGTATTAACACACTGAACAACTATTATCATGTGTCTAAATAATAAGATTTATCAATGCACATTTAAATCATTTATTAATCATTTACTTTCTAAATGGTCTTATTAAACACGGACAACTCCTAAATAACTGGTTTGTAAATAACGTAATGATTAAAAAACGATAAACTGATCATTAATGAAGCATAAAAAATACATATGTTATATATATGCTGAAGAACAAGGCATTTATAGATGCACTTGTAAACTGTTTACTAATGCATAATAATGTTGGAACAATGGTTTATAAATGCTTACTAATGCTTAACTAATCATTCATAGTGTGTAGTTATTATAAAGTGTTACCCAATTGTTTAACAAATCAGGGAACCAAGATAAACATGACAAGCATTTTAAGTAAGCCGAGTCCCATGCTCTCAAATGTCAATCATCAAACAGGCCTTTATTGCATTAATATTGCTTTGACAGTATTTCTCAGAAAAAGTAGACCATCCGCTCTGACATAAATAGAAACACCAGACAAATAAAATAGAGTAGAGCATCGTAAAAAAGACAAACAACAGAGACTCATATTTAGAGATGTGTGTGTATGTTATCAATACGAGATAAGATGTAGCAGCTCTATCCAGACTCTCTCTCGTAGTTTGGTAGCTTTATAACCAGTAGAAACAGATGTGTAAATGTGTGTACTGTATATATACATCTAGCAGCTCTGTCCAGCCTCTTTCTGTAGTATGGCCTCCTCGGTGCGGAGGGGAAACGTGTCGATGGTGGTAAAGAGCTCTGCTGCAGTGATGGGGAAAGTGTAGCGCTGTTTGTCCACTCCCTGTTTGTCCAGCAGCACCATGTTAAATGAGTTCTGAGACAGCTGCAGCTGCAACCTGCCCCACACAAACAAAACACACTGTTTACTATTGGGATACATTTACTAGAGGTTCCTCATAAGTTCCTCCCCTTGAAATTATATACAAAGAAGTGTTTGAAGTGACTGAAATATAGCAATGGAGTACCTGAGTTGTAGAGCCAGTCCTGGAGGGATGAGTCTGTGTCTGATGCGGCCGATTTGAGCTGGATAAACGCCCACCAACTCAATCACTGTCACATGTCTCAAGTCCAGACCACACTGGGCATGCTGAACCACACAAACAATACAGATCATCCCAGTTTAGATGCTTAAATAAATATAATCGTACAAAGTTTTGTAACATCTCTCTCAAATCTTAAATTTTGAATTACATTATCCTTCAGAAACGGTTCTTATAAGCATTTTTTTTTTATCTTAATTTTATCTTTTACTATGTGACAAAAAGATCACTTTTTATACTTTGCTGCCTTTACTTGTGTATATAAAGAGATGTAATTTTAAGGGGGCAAAATGATCCATTTTTCTTTTATGCCAAAAAGTATTAGTATTTTTGGTAAAGATCATGTTCAATGAAAATAGTTTTTCATTGTATTAAAATTTTTGATTAGTAATATGAAACGGCTAGGACTTTTTTTGTATAACTTTAAATGTGATTTTCTCAGTATATATATATTTTTTGTACCCTCAGATTCCATACATTCATATCTGTATCTCAGGCAAATATTGTCCAATCATAACAAACCTTACATCAATGGAAAGATTATTTATTCAGCTTTCAAATTATGTATAAATCCCAATTTTGGAAAACTGATGCTTAAAAACTTTTTTTTGTGTGTGTGGTACAGGGTCACACATTTAGTGATTGATTTGATTGGTAAATAAACAGAGATAGATACACTGCAAAAATGTCTTATCTTAGTGATTTTGTCTTGTTTCTAGTCAAAGATACTTTTACTAGTTAAGCAAAATGACTAAAGATATTTACTATTGTACCCAGCCCACTGGCAGATGTTTTTACTTAATTTAGGTTTTGTCAACTGGAAACATAAGTAAATATCTTTTTGCAAAATGTCTTTTTGCTTGTCTAGTAAAAGATTTAAGGATTTTTAGATATTTTAACAAAAATACTAAGTAAGATTAGCCTTTATATATATATATATATATATATATATATAAACATAAACACACACACAATATAAGCATATGGTACCTGTAAATTAGTCATCTGGAATCTGTAGTAGTGATTGGCAGCTGAGGGTGCAGAGATGATCAGAATGCGGCGTTTCTCATAGAACTGGTCCAGTAATACAGCAGCAGATCGCACACCAACATTAATATTCATGGCTTTTAATAAAACAAATGATTACGATGTTATTCACCAGAGGGCAGGACAGGAAGAGCAAGATCATGAATTTTACATGAATCTCAGAAGGATAATTCTGTCATGAAAATTCTGCCATCGTTTATTCTAACAATCTGCCTTAAATATTACATCTGCATATTTTACCTGAATCAGCAGCATCATTCTTTCAGAAATGCTATGTAATCTTACACATGGTATAATGTTTAATGCAAGGAATCCCTCTAGGGGTTTGTGAGGTGTTAATGTGTTTTTCTCCGTACGAGCACAGGAAGTCTCCAGGCCAGACCACTCCATGTTAAACTGGCAGACTCTGGCAGCGCTGCCCCTCAGCTCGTAGCCGCCCAGACAGCGAAATTCACACGTGGCCCCGTAATTATCACCAGCACTGTCACATTTCATCCAGCCATTGTCAGGGACAGAGAGTGGAGTACAGCGGCGCACTGCAACATGCACACAACACACACGTTGTGTGTCAATGCCAGCACAATATGCAATGTTCTGCAACTAAATAAACCATTTTTTAGTAACGTGACAGTAGTTTACCTGTTCTCAAAATGGTTTAGCTTTTTGTCTGGATTATACAATCTATCTGACAGCCATAATACTGTTCAAAATTCGGGGCTCAAAAAGAACATTTATATTCATTTAGCCACCATCATTTCATGCATAAAAGTGACACATCAAAGTTGCAAGTAAACACATTTCTAATGTTACAAAAGATTTCCATTTCAAATAAATGATGCTCTCTTGAACTGCAGATTCTTCAAAGACTCCAGAAAATAATTGATCAGTTTCCACTAAAATATTAAACCTCATAACTCTTTCAAATTTGTAAAAATAAGAAACTTTTATTTTTTGAGCAGCAAATCTGCATATCAGAAACATTTCTGAAAACTCATGATGCACAAGGCTAAAGTAATGACTGCATCACAAGAATAAAGCACACTTTCAAATATATTAAAGGGGTCATATGATGCAATTTCAAATTTTCATTTGTCTTACAAGCACTTGGTGCATAAAGAAGATCTATAAAGTTTCAAAGACCTAAAGCCTCAAAACACCAAACAGATGTTACGACTTGTACACCCCCAACAGTGAAACTACTTGGTTTGTGCTTCCAAAAGAGGACACAAATCAGTGGTTAAGTTGTATTCACAACAGTGTTCCAGAACATTCACTTGATTATCTCCTCAAGATTTCAGCAAAGAGTATATTTTTTAGGAAGACTTGAGAGTTGGTCAGAAATCATGCTGTTGTTTTACCAAGCTATTTTGGGAAGCCTACTAAAGCTTGGAATGGCAATCTTTCAGTTCAAGCAAAATCACAGTGTTTAAGTTTTGTTTTTAAGCCTTGTTTTATTATAGAGTTCCATAACGTAAAAGTAATCGCTTCAAAAGTTTCAAAAGTACTCACCTCTCACTCGAACATTGAACCTGCAGGATGCCTTGTTCTCAGCACGGTCGAACACAGTATATGATAATTTATGATTTCCTTCTGAAAAGTGTGAGCCTGATGGCTTTCCTTTCAGTATAACACTACAACACAAATAAACATTCTCATTACAACAATCAGGATTAGATTTATTATATTTAAATGTGAATTCAGCTAGAAATGACCCAATTCTGGCACTGAAATAACTCCCCATTGCCATGGATACTTTAATATATGTTAAAACTAATAGGATAAAACTGTTACACTGACTCTGTCAGGATGCCGTCTGCCGTGTCTTTGCCCTCTGGTGTGTCCCACGTCACTTTGGCGGTGAGTTTTCCTGGTTCAGCGGTCTTCTCCTTTATATTAGGGCACTTAATAACTGGGGGATCCACATCTGAAACAGAAAACACCTTTACATGCCTCTCCATACCTGCCTCTAAATATGTCATGGATCCATATCTGTAAATAAATATTAATGAGTGCTCCATAACTGTTTAACCCACCCACACACACACTGTTACCACCGCTCCATGTTCTGCTGCTTTGGCAGGTGGCACTGTGGTCTCCTCGAAGCGTGTACCCTGGTGAGCAGAAAAACTGGCAGCGGGAGTTGAAGTACGATCCGTCTGAACACTTATAACCTCCGTTTGATGGCATGGCCAGTTTAGGGCAGCGGACCTCTGTAAACATAAATCATGCTTTGATTATCACTGCTGTCAATTCGAATCAATTCACATGTCATATATGCTGATTGACATGTGGCTGGTTGTGAGTAGTGCTACGTTGCATCTTCAGATGCCTTCAGGTTTGAGGATCACACTGCGACCCTGAAAGATCATTAATTAATAAATGAAGGTATAAAAAAATGAAAAACAAGTAAGAATCAGGAAATTCATCTATAATTCAATAAAGCAATCCAACTTTCAGCACACGGCTAAACAAATTAATTAAACTGCTATTTATTAATCAAAGTTAGCAATAAAAAGAAAGGTGAATGATTGTCACATCTTCACTAACACCTGTTCCCGGACCAGTCACAGTCATTTCACAACCTGCCACTTCTGAACCTGCACTAATCAACTGATTACACTGACCTGAATGCTACACCTGCCTTCAATCACCAGCACCCCGTATAACTCCATTCTACTCCATTCTACTCTGTGGAGAACGCTCTGATTCCAGCTCTCATACCGGCATATCTGCCTACTTACCTGCCTGAGCCTTCAACATTTGAGAATCACAAACTTTAAAAGACTGAAGTGTGACAGTGATATGTATATGTACATGTACGTTTATTCAGCAAGGATGCATTAAACTGGTCAACAGTAAGATTAAACAAGGAAATGCTTTTCTTTTGTATTTTATATTCTTCAAAGAATTCAGAATAAAAAAAATTATCACAATTTCCACAAAAATATTAAGCAGCATTCAATAATAGAAAAAATATATATAACTAATTTATTGAGCAGCAAATTTTGTTTTGACATATTTAGCTCTTCCATCAAAAAAATCAATTACATTTTAAAGTATATTCATACACAAAACTGTTATTTTAAATTGCAATATTTCTATTTCTATTACGGTGGCGTAAATAAACAAACAACAAAAAGTAAATCAAAATAACAAAAATGTGTGATTATGTAATGTTTGCAAAATGACTTTAATAAAACATAGAACTGAATATGTACTAATCCATCAAGTGAGTCAGCGTTCCTATGCAATATGATCTTATAATTAATTATGTGAATGTCAGACCTCTGCAAGCGTAGTTTCCAGACCACTGTTTGTTGGCCATACAGAGGATCTCGCTGCTTCCGTGCATCTCGTAGCCCGTCTTACAGCGAATCTTGCAGCGAGTTCCCAGAACATTCTTATAACGCTCTCCACGTGGTGTCTGGCAGCTGATGTGACCATGTTTGACTTTCACTGGAGCACACCATGGAACGCCTAGAAAGAGATACGTTATCATGCACATATGCAAATACACTGAAGAAAAACATACCAAAGCACACATAAAACATTATCTTAGAAACTTACCGTGGCAACTGGCATCATCCAGACATGCATGGAGAAACATGAACACAGATAAAGTAGCACAGCCACAGAAGAAGAGGAAGCAATCAAGAGGCCTCAGGCCTAAGCAGGCAGTCAGAGATGTAGTGTCCGCTGTGTTGTGAATGTATGTGTTCTGACAGCAGCGCTCATGTGTTATGATGTGCTAAGAGTGTTTTACTGAGAGAAGATGGGTTTAAGTTCTGTGTAATGGGGTTTTGAGATCATTTTATGTAGTATGTCCTTGCATGTGTTCACCTGTGTATCGCACATCTTCATCATCAGTGTATGGCCAGTATCCAGAGCCTGCAAAACAGTTTAGGACAGCAAAAGCAAGAAAGAGTTGGCATCACCGCAGAATTTCAGATTCAGCTCAGCTAGACTCATTTGTATTGTGAGTGGATGTATTAGAACAAAGCAAACAACAGTTTGATTTTTGTTGTAATAACTTTTAAGTTCAGTCTGCTAACATATGGAAACCTCTGAATAAAAATTGTGTTATTACTACAATTCAAGTCTTATTATTGATAATAATAAGAAATGTTATTTGAACATCAAATCAGCATATTAGAATGATTTGTGAAGAGTAATGGCTGATGAAAATTCAGTTTCCATTCCAGGAATAAATGACATTTTAAATAGAGAAGAGTTTTTTTTAAATTGTAATAATATTTTAGAATATTCATATTTTTTTGGGTAATATTTACTTTAATCATACAATCTCTATTTCTATTTAATTATTTTTTATCTTTAGCAGCATGACCTTTTTAACTTCATAAATGTGGATTTATTTCTTTTTTCAAAGTGTCTTGTAATAACATTTGTATTATTATTATTATTATTATTTTATTTTTTTACTCTGAGGTTTACATCGCTACCATCTGAAATCTGGGTTTGTTGCATTTATGGCATGGCATGGAAATACAACAATGACCCCTGCAGTTAATGTAATGAATAACAGTGTGTCACAGGGCGATGCAGTGAAAATGGCAGCCACATAAATTAACATAATACTATATTAGGATAACATGCTTTGCATGGAAGAAACAGATGGAATAGATGTTGGCATGGCTTCATTCATAGATCAGAATAGTAGCTGCTAATTTTACATTGCTTATTTACTTTGAATGTCATGACAGAAGTTCTTTTACAACAGTCAACGTGTAATTTCAGCTTCCATCAACCATGCTGCAGAAAAAAAAACATTCATGTTTCCCAAAAGAAATAGGTTTTGGTGTTTTATTCCATCTAATTCTGTGACTTGTACTTACTGCAAGCTGAAAGTAAGTGATCCATAAACTTAAAACAAGGCCAGCTTCAAAAAACACGGAAAACTCCATTACCCACAGATCGCTTTCTTAACAGGGATCAAACACAAAAAACAAGAGCCTGCATTCAGTGCATATAAATTGATGCTGATTCGCTTTTTTATTCCCTCTAGTTCTGTTCTTTTGTCTCTTGTGTGTGTAAGTGTGGGGATGGCAGATCACACAGCAAGTTAGATCAAAGCTCCCTCTGATGCAATAACAAGAACTCAAGAGACTCAGCAGCACACACACAATGTTAATTTAGAGCTAAAAGCGAATCATAACAGGACCACAGTTTTCCAACTTCTATCATGGAAAACACTCCACAGGGATCATGTGTGTAGGTGTGTGTGTTTAGCTCCATTTGGCAGATGAGTTTTCCTGTTCTATTCTGTTAAGCTCAGCAGAACGCTGTGTAACCCACAATACTCACCGACTTGGCACTCTCTCTCTCTCTCTCTCTCTCTCTCATACATAAACTTATAAATAGGGAGTTTCCACTTAAGAAATCTTTATGGTAACTAAACCATATAGCTTCTGTTGACAAAGGTTTCAAAACTTCTATGTCTGGCAGAAAAACGTCTCACTCTTGGATGGACATTTTGCAGTTGTTAGTCATCAGAAAGTAAGATCCCTCAGGCTCCCTATGTTCAGTGTCTGCAACAGTTTCCAGCCTCACAGATTAATGAATCATATATATGTGGAAGTAACACTGTAAAAAGAAATCTGTAAAATTTACGGTAAAAAACGGCAGCTGTGGTTGCCAGTATAAAACCGTGAAAAATAAGGTAACAAATTTTTTTTTTTGTCAATAGATTTACGATTTTATTTTTTTAATTTATAATTAAATACCGTAAATTCTAATAAGAAACCATAATAATTGATACAATGGTAATATGCCAGCCTATTAAAGTAGTGAAA
>JAUYWG010000042.1:8276286-8287169 GCA_034779775.1 Enteromius afrohamiltoni
CTAAAAAGAAACATCGTTATTTTAAAGAAAAAACATCAAATTCAAACAAAATTTAAAATGCAATGCAGGGAATTCTGTGAATGTCAGGTTACGGTGTTTCCCTGTAAATTTGACAGGAATTTACCATTATCTATTTAACAGGTTTTTACCGTAGCATTTTCACTGTTTTTTACCGTTAAATTCACAGTCATTTTTTACAGTGTAGTTAACCTCATTGTAGAGTCTGAATCAAGTACAGAACACCTTAGCACAATATCAGTTCCTCAGCAAACATCCAGATCCAAGTTTGTCTTGACAAACCGTCCTTTTCTATTTTAAAACTATTATTTTACATCAATGTTTGAATAAAGCCACAACAGGGTCAAACTCTAAACTTACGATCTTTTTCTCTCATACGCAACAAGCCAGTTCACTTTTGTAAATTAGAGCTACTGATTTATCAAATTAGTCAAAACGGACCGTTTGAATAATTCACGTTGAGTATGAGGGTGTTTTAAAACTACATAAACGCGCATGAAATGCATGGATACTAGTTCTCAAGTCAGGACATTGTCTAAATCTTGTAACATGTGTTCATGTTTTAGCCAGCAGGAGTCTGTGTTTGTGTTCACAAGGCTATAAAATACACAAACACAAACAGCCACCCAGACTTTGTGAATAAACAATGTACAGCATTTGAGGTAATTCACCAAAATGTTGTAACATAATTTATTTTACTGACGATTAATTTATACATGCAAATAAAGCCAAACTGCGAGTCTGACGATCTGTTGAAGTCGTAAATTGGACCTCTAGTGTATTTACAAATTGACGTCTGGACCACAACCACAACCTAAAACCCAGTGACATGAGCTACAACCTCACACAGTCAACATTTTAGTGAATTGCAGTTCCAGTCGTGATGAATTGATAATTTAGCAATTAGTTCTACCACCACCACAACACATGCATCTCTGCAACTTCTTGAAATGTGTTTCCAGCAAAACAGGAAATTCACATGTCTGAGCGAGTTCATGCAAGAGCCTTTGCTTTCTTAAAATTAATTCTCAAGAAAAAAAAAAAAAAAACTTGGACAGAGAAACCAAGGTTTGAGATTTATTCTGCTTCTGCTGGAATATAAACAATATCTTCTGGAAGCAACGTGTACTTTTTGTTCTTACTAATATATACAGAATACTCCAGAAAAAGCCCCCTTCCCAGCCAACCAGCCTGATACAAACATAAACCAGATTAAAATGCAACAAGTATCTAAGATTTAGGGGAATATGTGGCATGACACTGCATACACATCAGGCAACAAGCAACCATATCTGGCAATGGAAATGTGGAAAGAGCCTCCAGCTCTGAACTAAAAAATAAGATTGTTTCCTCCAAAATGTGAAAAATATCAAAACATCAGTGTCATATTTCCAAAAATCTGATCCAGACCCCATGCTAACTGAAGATGAAAAATAAAAATCATTCTGGCAGAGGAAGACAGCTATGCAGCAGTGTGTCAAAGCCTGAGGGACAGCACAACACCAGCATATTAATAAATGCCTGATGATTTATTACTAATTGTTCCAGATTTTGCATGCAGAATTTCTGTAATGTAAATCCAATGTCACTGCATCAAATTTGGTGATCAATATTTTATTATGTCGACTTGAGACTTGAGATTTGACTGCAAATGACTCAACAACACAAGAAGAAATATTACCCTCTTGAATAGGTACTTAAAATTATTATTTATACAGTCCTTCTTGCTAACCTAGAGGATAATGAGGAAACATAACTCATGATTTATGCAAAAGAAATCTTAATTTATGAATGTGTAAGGTATTAAAGATGAACTCTATATCTATATTATTTAAATAATATTATTCAATAATTTTGTCTTAATTACAAGCCCAAAAAGACTCAACATGTCTGCTTCTTAGAAATATTGTGGAAAATGACAATCATCCCAGCCTTGTTGAGCATGCTGACTCTGCTGACTGACCCACTTCCAGAAGTTACATTATTTATGTCACTAATCACAGACATTTTAAAGACAAAGTGCATTCAAAAGATGTGTCAGACTCATCAGTATTAAGCAGATCGTCCGGGAGCACAGTGTCCTAGTGGTGACAAGTCATCAGTGCATTTTCATATGAAAGAGTTCAGTGTATTTTCCCTGGATTTAGGGAACGTAGCCCCTTCTTTCCCCCCCAAACAGCCCCAAAGGCGTCCACGTAAACACTCTTGAGCTCTGTTGTAATATACTGTGCCCAATACAGACAACCTAGCAGAAAAGTATGGGACAACTCACAGACGCACAAACACTTAATTCATTCAGATGTTTGCTCAACTCTGCATTAGTTTAATCAGTCTTGTTCAACAAACACATTTTGACTTATCAAAGCTCACAGCGCGGCACTTTGGATTGGAGCGTTTGGATGGGTCTCTTACCGTCATACGCGAAACTCCTGCACAGCTGAAGTCCCACTATCATATACACACACAACCAGGTGTCCATCTTTAGGAAGTCCAGGAGCTGCTGGGACTCCTCGAGTGCATTCCTAGGCGAGAATAAGAGCACAAGCCAGATCCCGCCTCCTCTGCAGAAATACGAGAGCTCTTCATCCAGCGCGAGCGCGCGCACTCAGCGGCGCGTGGACAGTTGGCTCTACATGGATAAACTTAGTGTTTATTACAGCGACACTAAAAAGTAAAGGTTTTACACTTAAGTCACAGCTAAACGGCCTTTTAGTTATTCATGATTTGTTATTGGAGAGCAATTCAGAATTTTTCCTGTAGTATTTTTTCGGTTCAAATTATGATTTATTAATGTTCTTTAAAATTGAGACTGTATTTGTGTGTAGAGTAGTAGGTATAATACAGCTATACAGATATAAACACCTTAAAAGTCACAGTGAGGGAATACTGCACTTCATAATTTTTTCACTAAAGAAACAAACACATTTTGGTACATTTTTCTTTTTTCTTTAGCAAAGAACAAAATCTTCTTAACTTAAGAGTCAAATCATAGTATGCGTGACAGTCTGTTCTTTTGCACTTTTAAATTGCAGTAATCATTTACAGTAAGTCTGGTATGCTGTTAATGACAGACCAGGTCTTGAAAAAAGGAATGTCAATAGAACAGTAACATAAAAGAATTCACCTAAGCAGTATTTAACTTTGTGTTCACAGAAATAAATACTTCACACATTTGCGCTTGAAAATTAACATTCATATAAACAATGACAATATATAACTGAATCATTTTAGTCAAGGCACTTGATGTTCAAGATTAACCATGAGGACCTAAGTAAGAACCAGCTCTTTAAGATATATATATATACTATGCTAAATCAGAATAAAAACTAAAATACCTCGCCAACATCCATCAACCACATTTTAAAAAGATCCACAACACTTTTAAAATGTCGAGGCCTGTGAACTCTATATACAGGGTCTGGGATTATTTCAGGTTTAGATACTGTGGTAGGACATTGTTCCAGAATTGAGGGTCCTGAGCACCACTATCTGTTTGTGTCTTCCCTTTAACATTCTGTTGACGTCTATATCCGGTCTTCTGTCTGTCTCTCTGTGTATGCGTCTGTCTGCGCGGAGGTAATACTTCCGGTTTGGCTCTCCGTTTTGATACATTTTTGGTCTTTTCTTCCTCTTCCTCTTCTTCCTCACCTTCTTCTTCCTCCTCACCTTCTTGTTCTTCCTCTTCCTCTTCCTCCGTGTCCCCTTCCTGTTCTTCTTCCTCTTCATTAGTTTCTCTCCGTTTCCTCTCATTTTTCTTGTTTTTTATATTCTCTTCTTTCCGCTCAGTTTCTTCCTCATCTTCTTCTTCCTGTTCTTCTTCCTCATCACTTCCATGTTTTTCTTTTTCTGTAATCTTTTCTTTCCACTCTGTTTCTTCCTCCTCCTCCTCCTCCTCTTCCTCACTTTCTTCCTGTTCTTCTTCCTCATCACTTCCATGTTTCTCTTTTTCTGTATTCTTTTCTTTCCGCTCTGTTTCTTCCTCCTCCTCCTCTTCCTCACCTTCTTCCTGTTCTTCTTCCTCATCACTTCCATGTTTCTCTTTTTCTGTATTCTTTTCTTTCCGCTCTGTTTCTTCCTCCTCCTCCTCATCTTCTTCTTCATCACCTTCACTCTGTTCTTCCTCTTCACTAGTTTCTATTTTTATAATATTTTCTTTCTGCTCTGTTTCCTCCTCCTCCTGTTCCTCATTCTCTTCTTCCTGTTCTTCTTCCTCTTCACTAGAATCTCTCTGTTTCCTCCTGTTTGTCTCTGTTTTTATACTCTTTTCTTCTTGATTAGATTCTTCCTCCTCTTCCTCACCCTCTTCTTCCTGTTCTTCTTCCTCCTCTCTTATTTCTTTCTCTTTCCTTCTGTTTTTCTTTGTTTTTATATGCTTACTTTTCTGTTCTATTTCCTCCTCCTCTTCTCCTACTTCTTCACCTCCCTCTTCTTCTTCTTCATTAGTTTCTCTCTGTTTTCTCTGACTTTTCTCTATTGTGTTATTCTCTTTCTCAAGGTCTATTTCTTCCTCTTCTGCTTCTTCCTCGTGTCCACTTTCTTCCTCATTATTTTCTTCCTCCATTTCATGTAGCTTGTCTGCCTCATCATCTTCATCTCCTCTCTCAGTTTCCTGTGTCTCTAACACGTCAAGATTCTCTTCTCCAAAATTATCTTCACCTGTATCCATTTCTTCTTTTTCTTCTTCCTCTTCCTCAGTCTGCTTTGTCCCTTGACTTTCTCCATCTTCAACTCCATCTATCTCTGACATTTTTTCCTCATCTTCAGCTTCCACCTCCTTCTGTCGCTTTTCTTTTTCTCTCACATTCTCCTCTTCTTCACTCTTGTTTGTGACCCAATCTTTCTTGTCTTTCAGTTCTTCACTATTTTCCTCTTCATCTACCTCATCTTCTTCACCCTCTTCGTTATTCTCTTCTTCCTCTTCTTTTGTCTGATCTCTGCTTTCCTCATCCTCTTCTTGACCATCCTCTTCTTCTTGATTGTCCTCCTCATCTTCATTTCCTACCTGATCCTCTTCCTCACTCTCTTCTTCCCCCTTTTCTTCCTGTTCTCCCTGTCCTTCCACTGTTTCATTCTCTTCCTCGCTATCTTCTTCCCCCATTTCTTCCTCTCCTTCTATGATCTCATTCACTTCCTCCTCTTCCTCAGTCTCATCCTTTTCTTCACTCTCTCCTTCATCTGATCTCTCATTCCTGTCACTTTCAGATTGTTCATTAGTTTTCTCTTCATCACTACTTTCTCCTTCCTGCTCCTCCTCTGCATATGTTTTTTCCTCATCTTCTACCTCACTCTCCCTCTCATCTTCCTTGTCTTCATCACAGCTCTCTTCTTCTTCCTCCTTTTCATCAGTTTCTTCTTCTTCACTCTCCTCTTTCTCTTGTCCCACACCTTGCTCTCCTTCTTCTCTTTCAGTCTCATCTCCACTTTCTTCTCCTTTACTCATTAGTCCCTCACTTTTGCTGCTTTGTTCGCTTTTGCTGTCATCCTCTTCCTCTCGTGCTGCCTCACTTTCTTCTTCCTCCTCTTTTCCCTGTTGAGTACTATCTCCTTTATCTTCAGTATTCTCACTCTCTCTATCTTCTTCTTCTTCAATAGCACTATTCCCGTCTTCCTGCCCAACCTCCTTAAGTTTATCTTCTTCCGCAGTGAGACTCTCTTCTTCACCTCCTTCTTCCTTTCTCTCTGTCTCACTATTGTTCACATGTTCTTCTTCCTCTATTTTTCCATCATCACTCACCCACATTTCATTTTCATTTGAAACTAGCTCATTTTGTTCATCTTGTGCACTTTGCTGATTGATTATGTTGTCATCCTCAATTACTGATACATCCTGAACTGTGCTGTCCTGGTCAACTTCCTGTTCAAGCAGGATATTGCTTCCTGGTGTTTCCTTGGACACTGATGCATGTGAGGACATATGAATGCTTGATTCTAGTTGGGTTTCAGAAAGAACTTTAGCTGTTTTTATCAGCAGTGGTGCAGCACTTGCTAAAGCCACAACTGGTAGTGATGAAACTACACTACCCATAATGCTCTGCTCAGCCTGTGGCTTCTTGTCTGGCTCTTCAGGTTCAGCTGTTTTCCTGGCTAATTTTTTTTTTTTTTGTGGTGACTGCTTGTGTTGTGGTGATGAACTTGATGGACGTAATAATTTACCAGATGATGATTCGGTTTCTTTGGTGGCAGAAGATTTATTGGTTGCCGATTGGTTATTGGACCATAAACTGGAAAATGAATGGCCTCTTTTTGGAGCTAAACTTTTAACAGATGGAAATTCATGTTTCTGTTCAGTGAGCACTTTATCAGTGGGTGACTGACTATTTTTTTGATCTGAATGCAAGTTGGAAGCTGATTGTCTTTTTTTTGCATTTCTTCCTGATTTTCGGTTCTTTATTGGGGGAAATGATCTATCAGAGTTCTGAGGTATTTTACTATCATTTTCCCTTTTGATTTCAGTTTTTTCCTTTGCTGGCATTGCATGTTTAACCTCGAAGTTTGAGTTTTTTAACTCCACAGGTTTTCCCTTTTTTGCTTTAGACATTTGTGTGGGGATAGAAACAGATCGAGGGCTGGATGTTTTGGATGCTGTTTCTGACATCGTGGCTCTTTCTACATCTGATCTCTTCTTTTTTGCTTTTTTTGGTGTAAGTTCATTTAGGCTTTCTTCTGTGTCAACATCAATCTTTTCTTTTCCTTTTTTTATGGTGCTTTGTATTTTAGCTGAAATCTTGACTGGTGTTGGGTTTCCCTCTTCTTGTGTGTTGATCATTGTTGATCGGACCTCTTGAGCATTTCCCAGTGATGACTTGATTTCTCTTTGAGCATCTGCCTGAGGCGTTGATCCAACTTTGCTAACCTCTATGGCGCCGGAGGGCACATTTTGATCCTTGACTGGTGACTTGACCCTTTTTGTACCTCTTACTGGAATACCCATCTCTTTTATTTTGGGTGTTTTCACCTCTTTAACTTTTGTGGGCGTTGTTCTAACTTGTTCAACTTCCTGAACTGGAGAACTTCTGGAGAAAGTCTTTTGAATTTCAGTTGGACTTGATTTGGTCTTCTTCACCATCTCATATTTGTCTGCTTTTGAAATGCTGTCCTCATTTTCCTTAGCTGATATTCCATCAGAAGATAATCTGACCTCTACTGCTTGACCTTTAGACTTATTACTTGTACTCTGGATAGGTTTTTTGTTTTTTTTGGATTGTATTTTGCTGTGTGATGCTGTAAGAGAAGAATGTTCCTCAGCCATGGCAGTGTTCTTTAAATCTCTGGACCTGTGTTTCTTGTATTTTAGATCGCTTGATGGTGAAGATTCTGTCACTGTTGAATGAGAAACATAACTAGCATGTACTTTGGTGGGAGGAGCCTGTTGAGGTATATTCTCCACAATCCCAGAATGCTTATTTTCTTCATGTGTCTGTGAAATCAAACAGTACACCCTTTAATTATACAATATACATTAAATTCAACTGTACGTAATATAAACAGTTGTTTAGAAATTAATTTTGTCATCTTGATCATATTGAGGGTTTTTTTTATACCTTGTCCGATATGCTGTTTTCAGATCTTCCAACACTCTGGCAGTCCTCTTCATTCTTTGTGATCTGTGTGACTATTCACAAGAAAGACAGCTGGTCATAACTGACAATCATGTTTTTACTAATGTTTTTTTTTCTTCACTTTTTCACTTTATTTAGTGAGAACATTGATGGTAAGCGATATCTGAATCATAGATAGATAATAAATGGATAAAGAGAGGTCTTGGGAGAACATACAAAATTGTAAAATAAGAAAATACTTACATGGCATTGTCCTGCCAGGCAATGTGATTGAGGGAGAGGCAGATTCCATGAAGGCTTCAGTTTTGAAGCGTTTAGGAGTGTCTGTTGGAAAGCTGGGTTGTAAGATGTTGCCTGTCAGGGCTAGTGCAGTAAAGCCAGTTGTAGGAGGAGGAAGACTGCAAAATTCTGGGCCAAACTGTGCAGATGAGCTCTCCTAAAACACACACCAAACACATTTTCACACTTTCATTTGTTTATTTTCTATCCAAAATGTCACAAACAATTATATGATATTTTTATATTCTTGCACAATAATTTAATTATTTAAATATACAGCTTGATTTGAAATGACACATAAGTGTTTTGTATTTATCTCAAAGTTTCTTTGTTTTCATTACACATCACATGTCTCATATTTCATCATGCTCCTTGGTAAAGTAGTACACTATGTAAAAACCTTTTCTTCTTTCTTTCTATTTTTCTTGGTTCAGCAGAACCAAGAAAAGCATACAGATTTGGAACTACTCGAGAGTGAGCAAATGGTGACAGAATTTTCATTTTTGGGTGAACTATTCCATTAACACCTAACTTGATACCCCAAGTAGTCAGTTTCTTACCCTCTGTCTTCGTCTGGCGCGTGTTGATAGGCTCCAGCGGTGAGAAGTTGGAAGAGATGAGGGGAGAAAGGTGGGTTGTGACACTAGAGCAGGTGCTGGGTCTGGAATATGCTTTAAAGGTTGCCCCTGTAACATTGAAGTGTAACACCTGTCCAGGTAAGAGTAGGTAACATCTTCATCCTCTAAACAAACTTCTTCACTTTCCTGTTGCCGTGGCCGTGCGAAAACCAGCATGTGACTGGAACCACAGGCCACCTGCAGCACATATGCACAAATATAATTAACACAGCACTTAGAAACTACAAAATTACAGTTTCATGTGATATTTCCTTAGGTCACAATACACAGGAAATCATGAACGTGATAAGAAGGTATCAAAGAACTTACAGTCATGACTAAGTAATCAAAGAACCTCTGGCATACAGCTGGACTGAACTGATTGGTGAAGTTCTCATCTCCAAGGCCCAACTTCCCATGACGGCCATCTCCAAATGTGTAGAGAAGACCACTGTCTTAAGAAAAACAGAGAATGTGTGTATTTAAATACTATTTGAAAACTATTTAAACCATAAATGTATATATACATATAATATACATAAAATAACTGTTAAATGTGAATGTGCATAAAATGATTACAAAAGCAAGAAAGGTGATGAAAGGAGGAGCTGGGGATGGAGGAATTTCCTCCTGAGAAAGCGATAAAGCTGCTGAATGATACTGAATAGACCTTATATAAGGATGTAATGATAGGGATTGTGGATAAGCCAATGTCAGCCAATGCAAGCTTGACTAAAGTGACTTGCCGGAACTAGCACTATGTTTGATTTATTTGCGTACCACTTACACTTACCACATACCATTTATTAAAAACTGATTGCACCACATTTAAAATCTGTGTAGATGCAAATGTAAGTAAATCCTATACTTTAGGTTTATCACTTTAACAACAATAATAATAATTAACTGATTATCACTGTTGATTATTTTAATCTTCTGGCAGCTCATTTAACTGTGTGTATATTTTACCTGTTATTAGTGCACTGTGGTTTTCACCACATGTGACATGACTGACCCTGCCCTTCCTGAAGTGTCCAACAGCAACAGGTGTGTCTGCTACAAACATAAGTGTCCCCAACCCCAACTGCCCAAACTCCCCACGGCCAAAAGAATACAACTCATCCTCTACAGGAAAGAGAGTTAAAACATAATTAACATCAAAATAAAGAGAAAAAAACAGAAAGAAAGACAACTGTAATTGTATGATGATATATGGTAGCATTTAGTGTCCTTAAGAAGTACTTGGAAACTTATTTGCACTGCATTAGATAGCAACATATCAAGGTTTTGATATTTTGTAATCTAATGGATAATAAAATTGATTTTATGCATTGACATTCATGCAGTTGAAGTGTCAGCTGTTGTGTATATTTCCATCACCTGTAAGAGCTAGTGTGTGCTTGCCTCCACATGCCACCTGCAGAACCCCGTGCAGAGATTCAACTCGCTGAGGATGACTGTGGTTGGCCAGCTGATGAGCAGAAAGACCCAGTCGTCCATCTGCACTCTCCCCGAAAGTGAAAACATCCCCATTATCTGAAACATATACCAAATTCCCCATAATTTATTTAGCCAGCTGCTGAAGTACTATATTCCTAAAGCAATATTTTCATGTTTGTGAATACTGTTGATTGATAAGCGCCCACCTGTGACCAGAGCTGAGTGTCTATATCCACATGAGACCCACTGAATGGACTGTCCCAGTTTCAGCTCTTTAGGCAATAAGGCATGACTGTCATTCCCCAAACCAAGCTGACCAACAGAGTTATCACCCCACAGAAACAGCCTGCCATCCTCTAAAAATGTACAGATTTACTTTTTAAACCCATATCAATTATCAGTGCATTTGTATAAGTTATATAACATTGTTACCTGTAAGTGCAGCAGAGGTGTGGCCACCTGCGGAGAGCAATTTAATTGGAGCATAGTCACAAAGGGCGTGGAGCTGCTGGAAAGAAACGCTGTCATTACAGTGGCCCAGTCCCAGCTGTCCATCACTGTTTCCTCCAGCTGCAAAAATTTCCCCTTGTGCTGAAGAAAGCCCACAGATATATTCACTTACCTACATCTCCTGTGATACACTGCTATTATAAGTACAGTAGTTTTCTTTCTTTTCTTTGAGAAAATATTAATTTTAGTCACCAAGCACTTGAGTAAATTGAGTAAGAGTTACTAAAGTTTTGTACTCCAGTTTACCTCTAAATAAAAAGCTTTACATACAGGTGCTTACGAGTGTGTGATCAGTCCCGCAGGCAACAAACTGGGCTCTCTCGCCTTTAAGAACTGTGTAGATAAATAAAAAGTAGAATAAGTACAGGTCCTTCTAAAAAAATTAGCATATTGTGCTAAAGTTCATTATTTTCTGTAATGTACTGATAAACATTAGACTTTCATATATTTTAGATTCATT
>JAUYWG010000042.1:8287269-8313256 GCA_034779775.1 Enteromius afrohamiltoni
CGTGTGCAGGAAATGGGCTACAGGTGCCGCATTCCCCAGGTCAAGCCACTTTTGAACCAGAAACAGTGGCAGAAGCACCTGACCTGGGCTACAGAGTTTAATGTTTATCAGTACATTACAGAAAATAATGAACTTTATCACAATATGCTAATTTTTTGCAAATGAACCTGTATACGAGTGATCTTTATTAAACAGCTTGCATGCATGTCAATGTCTCACCTTTAACACAGGTTGGTTTATTCACCGGTCCTTTGGTTTGAAGACCAAGCTGACCTCTGTTATTATTTCCAAACACAAACAAACGGCCCTGCTCTGAAAAGAGATAATTAAAGAGACTTTTATTACAAAATATAGCTACAGTTACATGATTACAAGGTGAATGTGAAGAGATTACAACCTGTTACAAAGGCAGAGTGTGACTGTCCACATGAGATGTGCACAGGTACATCATTCTTTAGCCATAACCTGCTGGGAACATTGTTTGCTATTTTACTCTTTCCAAAAGTGAATACAGCACCTGTTTCTGCAATAAGGAAACACAGAAGTTCATTAAAACATATGCTCTCAATAACAGTTTTTCACATGGAGAAAAGAGCAAAACTCCACACGCTCAGCAAGATGGTACATTTAAATCCCTAGAAAGCTTCCAGGCTCCCAGAATAGCCTGTGTGGGTAATGCTCTAGGAGCTCAAAGACACGATTATGGTGTCACATACTGTAAGACCTACAAGCATGTGCTTGTAAAGCACACTTACCCACATAGATAGACAGATAACTGCACAGACTTATAGATAGATAGATCAACATAAAGTCACAGTTTACCTGGTATTTCTGTGTCTGTTTCTCCTGTCATCCCCTCCTACACCTCTTTTCTGTAGATGACATTCCTGAACTATCAGCTGTTTCCTGCTAAAG
This sequence comes from Enteromius afrohamiltoni, assembly GCA_034779775.1. Lineage (NCBI taxonomy): Eukaryota > Metazoa > Chordata > Actinopteri > Cypriniformes > Cyprinidae > Enteromius > Enteromius afrohamiltoni. The sequence continues at coordinate 8,288,185 of JAUYWG010000042.1, forward strand.
AGTTACAGCTGAACCGGAAGTAAACGTTACCCTGGCAACAGAAAAAAAGCTTGCTTTTTGTTGTAACTTTACAGTTATACGATTAATTTAGAGAATAAACATAAATTATATTAATGCAATATTTTAACGAAGGGTAGAGAAAGAGAGAGACAGCTTTTCACACGATGGCTGGGACTGTGAAAGCGAGTGGGATTAAAGAGTACGTGCACGAGAGCTGTCACTCATCACGCACATTTACTTTGCCACGCCCCCCACGCTGCACGGCAGGGAGTGATTTGATTTGTCTGTGCCGCTTTGAGCTCTGTATGCATAGGCCTGCTTTTGTCAGTAAAATGTTTGCTTTTAAAAGCAGAATACATTTTAGTCTGAACTTTGCAAAATGTTGCCAAAGCAGGAATTTTAGGTGAGTCGGAAATTTTGCTGCTGTCTAAAATTTTGAGTGACACTGTATAATAATTTTCATTGATAATATTAATTATTACATTGCATGACGTTTAACAAACAGAATTAATTAGTTACATAATCGATGTAATTAAAGTTACAAGCTGATCGATTAAGCATAACTTTTTTTAAAAAAGAAGACTTGATTGATAGGCCTACATTTTAATTAATAAAAGAGTTGACTATTAAAAATAATTGAAATTGAACTTTTTTTTTAAAGTTATAAAATCTGCTTTATTTTATTTACATTTTTATAAAGGGTATGTGAGTTGTTATATGCTCAAGTAATTTTCCACCTGTATCATGTATATTTCATGTCCACAGAGTGGGAAAAGCAGCTCCGGACAAAGTAAATCTGAAGGGCCGCAGCTTTCTAACACTAAAGGATTTTAATGGAGAGGAAATTAAACATATCCTGTGGGTTTCTGCTGACCTTAAGCATAGAATAAAACACAGAGGCGAGGTACTACAAAATATACTGCGACCATTGAAGTTATTATTATATTATAGATTATAATATTCCCAATATCAGGACTGATATAATTATATAATGTTAATTTATTTCTCTTTTTATGGTACAGTATGTCCCGTTACTTCAAGGCAAATCTATTGCCATGATATTTGAGAAGAGGAGCACTAGGACCCGCATGTCCACTGAAACAGGTGCCATTCAAAGTTTGAGCCTGTAAAAAGGGCTTACATTTTTTAGTGCGGTCTCTGAACAAAATGAATGAATAGGGAAGGGTACAGAACAAAAGATTTGACACATAGACAATTTCTCTCTCTCTCTCTCTCTCTCTCTCTCTCTCTCTCTCTCTCCCTCTCTCTTTTAGGGTTTTCTCTGTTGGGTGGCCATCCATGTTTTCTCACTCCCCAGGATATTCATCTAGGAGTCAATGAGAGCACCACAGACACAGCCAGGTCTAAATTTACACACATTGTAAACACAATTCACAGAGGCTTTAACATGCTCTGATATGTGGGTGTGTTTGTATGGAAGGGTGCTCTCTGGTTTGGCAGATATTGTGTTGGCTCGGGTGTGTAGTCACTCTTCTCTGGAGCACCTGGATAAAGACGCTAATATACCAATCATCAATGGCCTATCTGACCTTTACCACCCAATACAGATTCTGGCGGACCTATTGACTCTACAGGTACTCACTCACAGACCCATAGACATATTTACTCAAGTACATGCACTCACATGTTCTTTTCACTCTTTCAGGAGCACTACAGCTCATTAAAAGGCCTCACTTTGGCTTGGATAGGAGATGGAAATAATGTTCTTCACTCCTTTATGATGTCATTGGCTAAACTAGGTGTCAATCTAAAAGTGGCCACACCCAAGGTCCGCCTCCTTCAAATCTGTTTTGTACATGCATATATATATATACATATATATATATATATAATACCTTTTAAACATTTTATCTTTAGGGTTATGAGCCAGATGCAAATGTCACTCAAGAGGCTCAGCTTCTGTCTAAACAGGTATAGAATGAGTATGATCAGCTTTACTAAGATCTACAACATAATTAAGCCTCTTTCGCTAAGGTTTGCCTTATCGTACATTTGCATTGTATATTTGAACGTGTATGTCTATGATTATTTGTCTATAATAATCTTGATATCATATGATGTTTTATTTTTTATTATCCCTAGCTGAGTACAGTACATTCTATTTGTAATATGTTGTAGTTTGGTACCAAGTTGCAATTCCTGATGGATCCAATGGAGGCAGCACGGGACAGTAGTGTGCTGGTTACTGACACTTGGGTGAGCATGGGCCAAGAGGAGGAGAAGAAGAAGAGACTAAAAGATTTTCATGGTTACCAGATTACCATGCAGGTATAGAAATGCCCACCAACATCATCTGGTCTAATCTAGTCTATTTTTCAAAATAGGCAGACTTTTAATTCCATTATGGTTGTTTCTTATATTTCTGTTGATTGGTTGACAGACAGGACGTGTGGCTGCACCAGACTGGACATTTCTGCACTGTCTCCCACGTAAAACTGAAGAAGTAGACGATGAAGTTTTCTACTCACCACATTCCCTTGTGTTCACAGAGGCTGAGAACCGCAAGTGGACCATTATGGTAAATTGCATATGTAAAAATGTTAGTATTATTAATGCATTTATGTATAAAAGTAATAGTTTCTCTATGTTTTTCCCCCCAGGGTTTGATGGTGTGCATCCTGACAGACTATAAACCACAAATTCCCAAACTCACATTTTAAAAAAATACAGTAAAAACAGAATACAGCATCTGTCATCTATAATTGTAATTTATTCTATTTATTATTCTTGGCCAATAGGGGTTAAGGAAATAAATTCTAAATACATATTTTTGTAATATTATGTAATATGAAATATTATACATATTACATAAATCAATATTTTAGTGTTGCAATACCTTTAGGACCTATAGAGGGTGCTGTGACATTGTGAGAAATAGAATGTGTTGTCACATTTGATATATTCAGATTTCTTTACATTACAAGGGGTTGGATGGACATGGCAATTAAGTTGTCTTTTTGTTTGGTTGCAGTGCAAAAAAAAACAAAACAATGCATATTCAGTGTCAATAAGACTTTTATTGTGTCTCTTCTTCTTTCTATGTAATTGTGGGATCTGACATCTATCTATGTCACCTCAAATCACATGGAAACAATACAACATTGCATGTCTAACTCCGCAGGGCAACAATAAAGTCCAGTAGAGCGAAATGATTGAAAGTAAGTGGTTATGTGTAGGCTTTATTTAATTTAAGCCACTATTTTATTTTAATGTGATGGCTTGGCTACATTGTTTTAGCTTGAATGTGGGGTCAGTATACTTTCATTTTTTTTGTTTCACGGTGACCTTTCTGACCCTTTCTTGACTGCAGCTTCGTAAGCAGTATCAGGTCAGAGTCAGATATGCATTACAATACAGACATAGGATGTTTAAGCTGTTTCGTTTTCAGACTGAGTGAAACTCTTAACAACTGAATTAGGTAAAGGCACAATGCAAGAAAAATGTTACTGTACTAAGACAATGTTACTGTACTAAGAAATCACTTCTGCAAAGCGTACATTTAAATGGTAAAAGAAAATAAGTGATTCTTAGGGTGAGGCAGAGAAGAACCTAGAACAAGGGTGGAGATTAGATGCAGCAGAAGAACAGGTTTCTAAATCATCCGAGACATTCTCGTCATTACAAAGGTGTTTTAGCTTCCCTTTCTATGACTTGCTATGTACAATTATTTAAACTGAAACTTTACTGTGATCTTATCTCATCTAAACATTGTTTGACCCTCTTCAACTGTGACCTTAATAGGCCTGTTTGTGTTTTCATTTTTGTACTGAACTGGGTTTCAGACATGACTGCAAAAACGACAAATAAATAAAACATATTTACTATTGGTAGTAGATAATTGGGGTCCTAATCGTTAAAATTTGCATCTGAATGCTTATTATGGTTCTCTTGTGTTAATTTGTAGAATTGGACAACAAACCAAATCCCTTGTGGGCATTCAGATTAATTCAACAAGCCAGAAGGGACAGTTTCAGAGCATTTTACATAAGCATTTAATTCCATAAAAGCGAGGAGAGAAACATGCCCCTAAAACCCATTTCAAGGGAGAAAAAAAAAGAGAAATCTAGTACATTTTTTAACAATTTCCATTTGCGCATAAGTTTGTCCTTCACAGCTTTTTAAGAGTAATTGTCTTTTACAGGAGACATAATTGAGTTCTTAGTTGAGCTCCTGTTAGTTATTTTAGTTATCAGGTTTTAGATGTTTCTTAAACATATGGGGCAATCTTTAACAGAAAGAGCATAAAAAATGTACGTGGATTTCGGCATTGTCCAGATCATTTAGTGTCAGGAAAATCAGATGAGAAATGTTTCAGACTTTAAGCAAAGTTTGATATTAATCAGGAGAAAACTGTAACAAGCCACAAGAGTTAAACAAAAGTCTAACTTTGGTCTCTATTTGATCTTATTATCACTTAGAAGAAACAAGATATAATCTCATATCTCATTTGTCTTTCCTGTTGGCTCCATTCAAATTTTGAACACTAATAACTTAGAAACTTTAAACATTAATATGTCTGTTCATAACTCAAGAATGTAACTTTTGGCCTTAATGTTACTAATTAGTAAAGCATTTAAAGATTAGATTTTGTTAATAAGATAGAAATGTTATTTACTCAAGTCAAACTCATTTCATACCTATTTAACCCTTAATATTGTTGGCCTACACTTGCTTTACCGCTAACCTGATTTTGCCACGTTCAAGATGTCCCTGGTACAACATCTTTGTTAACCCTGGGATAACATTGGGATCAACCAATCAGAGTTGATGGCTTCAAGTTTAGGCTTACAATCAGTGTTTGGTGCTTATACATCTGTCATCAAATATGATTTTAGGCATTACTCATGGGTAAGGGTAGGTTTAGGTGTAGAGATATGGTCAAGACTATATTTTTGTATCAAAATGTCCCAGGGTCAACAAAGTATGTTGACCTAGGGACACATAGTACTTTGCAAAATCAGAGGACCTGCTTTATTTACATAGCCATAACACATCTAGGCCTATAAGCAGTAGGCCTGGCTATTATTTTTTGGCATGTGTGAAAATTATTTAAGTGGCATGTGTTGCTTTTCACATGTTTACAGTGTTTTTATGATAGTTTCTATGTAGCCTCATGTCAATTATTATGCAACCTATGTATCGATTCACTTTCGTGCCGCTCCCTGTACGTTTATGGGCCGCCCGGACGTTGGTGTCTTTGCAGCTGGAATCTGGTTGTGGCCGATCCGACATCCCAAACCGGACCAACAGGTTTCGGTGACGCCCAGAAGCAAACAGTCAGGTATAAATTAAACTTAAGAACAGCATACCTTCAGAAACAACTAAACGCACGAGAGACAAACATACTACTCTCGCATTACTCCTCATAATCCAACACGATGCAGATGTCCGAGCCCCTCAGCCAGAAGAACGCTCTGTTCACGGCAATGAACCGCTTCATCGGCGCCGTCAACAACATGGATCAGACGGTCATGGTGCCCAGTCTACTGAGAGATGTGCCGCTGGACCAAGAGATAGAGCAGCAGAAGCTAACCAACGACCCGGGTAGCTATCTGCGGGATGCTGAGGCCGACATGTATAGCTATTACAGCCAGCTCAAGTCCATCCGGAACAACATCGAGTGGGGAGTCATGCGCGCAGAAGAGCAGAGGCGCAAGAAAGACACGACAGCGCCGGAGCCAGTGCGCACAGAGCCTGAGAGCGACACGGACCTGGAGCAGCTCCTGCAGTACCACCTGAAGGGCTTGCACGGGGTGCTGTCCAAACTCACAAGCCAAGCCAACAACCTGACCAACCGCTACAAACAGGAGATTGGCATCGCTGGTTGGGGACAGTGAACTGCATCATGATCTATTGGGAGATGATGAACCATTCTGATCTAATAGGATCTATTTTGCCTTTGTGGAAGAGCCTACCAAAGGGACTGACCAAACTGAAGTTAAACTGTCAAAAGTTAAAATGCAAGACAAACCGAGAGAGGAAAGTGTGTTTGTTATAGTATTGGTTTTGGTGTTGATCACTGATGTATTGTAAGGGCTGCTTCCTGTCTTGTGGCATTTTATTTGCACTGACAGTTTTCCCTTTTTATAAAAAAAAAAAAAACCTAAATCCGTTCAAATGGCTGGTTGCCATGTCTTATCTTGTATTTAAATCTATTTATGTGCTGTGTATAATTGAAAGCTTTTATTTTTCAGTTCTTTTTTGTTTTTTTGAGAGGAAAGTTGTTGTCCTATGACGTTGCTGTATGCTCCAGAGGACTGATGACTTGAAGAACTGATAGTTTGAATGAGTGAGAACTCCAGTTGAAGAAACCGAAAAGCTGTAGAAAATCCTTGTGAGTGTTACTTGCTAATGACCTGAAACTATCCGTGAATATACCGGGAGTCAATGACGTGGATGGCTCTGAAAATCACTCTGTGGGTGTGCCATGAAGAGCTCCGTGAGATTCTGTGTTAAATTGTGCCTCAAGGCCAGAATGATTGTTAAAAACATTTGCTGTATTTTGTACTGAATTATTTTTTACTACAAAATAAACTTTTGTAATTTGAAAACATCTAATGTATGGTTGTTTATTTGTAATCATGCTGAACAATGTATAATCAACAGACAAACCCTGTGCATGTTTAACAGATTAGCCTCACACATTCTCTTCATTCCTAAGTGGTTATAAAAGTTTGTTATTTAAATAACTTTCATTTCTGAGAAGGCAGATGGATTAGACATAATGGCATAAAATAATAATCACTTCTAATCAAATTAAAATTCTGTTATTTTTAAAATTCCCACTTATTAATTATTATCCATTATACTATTTATTATGTCCATGGAAGGAGAGAGACAATGAAACAGAATAAAAAAAAGTAATAATTTATTTATATTAAATTAATAATTTATTTTCAGAATAAAGATATAGGCTACAAAGGGGCTATATATAATACATAATGCCAATGTGAGGAGACATGAGAAAAACAAAAACAATAAACAAGCTTTATTTTAACAAAAAAGGAAAGCTTACAAGATCAGTTGGTTTAATGGTAGTTTACCTAAAAATGTGGAAAACAATGTTCTAATCTGTGAAAGATGTCAGTGATCACAATTTATAGGCTACAATAATTTGAAAAATTCTAAATTATATTTATATTTGTATATATGTAAACAATAGACATTATTATTGAACAATGCCTTCTGGGACACTAAAGGTTCTTCTTTTTTGGACCTAAACCTAAATAAACATTTTGACAGAAGGTGTGAACTGTCACACAATGTTCCTTGTATCTAAAACACTTCGCCCTTCATCTTTCTTCCCATGTAAACTTAAGCAATACATAACACTACATAAAAAAAAAACAGTAAACACAACAGAACATAGGTCTATTTAATCAAATAACGCTGAGCAATTAATTATAATTTAATCTTATTTAAAGTAGGCCTAACCCTTATTTATCTCAGAACAATTGAAATAAATAATCGATATTAGTTTATTATGATCACGCTGTATAAACAAAAGCGTGTGTAGAGATTATTGCGTTCTGTCTCCAAAGAATATCTGAAGCGGAAACGTCACCGCGTTTCGTCTCGCTGTGTTGTTTGTCCCTCTGCGCATTCCTTACGTGTCAATGTGGCTGTGTTGTTCTCATGATGTGTGTACTCCACATCAAAATATTAGTTAGTAAAAAGAAATAATAATTATGGGAGATGATCATCCACTCCAGGTTAACGACACCAGCAGCTCCCGCTGTGCTTTCTTCAACGCTGTGCCCGATGACTATCGATGTGTAAGTATAAACGTGTTTTAAAAACTACTGTAATGCTAACTTGTTAGCCCTCATGCTAACCACAACATGACATCATCCTTTCCAGGCATGATGATGTTCACTAATACTTTTACTGAAACGAAGACGTGAAAATAAGAGAGAATTGAGTGATTTATGACAACTTAATTGGAGTTGAACGTTTTTGTGGGAAATTGGTCACGGTGAGATAAGTTCAGGAGGAAATGAATCATTGATCTGTGAGGAAACCCAACACACGAGGAGCAGGAAAACACCTGAAAGTGTAAATCAGTGTAGTGCTTGAAAAATATATAAAGAACCAAAGCATTTAATAAAAAAAATGCTTTTGAAAAGGTTTATTGAATTAAAAAAGGCTGATTGCAATAAATGTTATTGGCTTCTTTGAATTAAAGTCAGCACATACTTTTCCTAATTGATATATATTTTTTCTTTATAGAATTTTTATGAGGTTTTTGTATGTGTTTTAATTGACAGGATGTGATTCTTAAAGTGAAAAGAGCCACAGGGACATTTTCCCTCGTGGCATGGTGAGTCAAATCGCATTGCACCTTGCTTCTTTGTTTTAAAGTGACTTTGCTAAACATATTTTTCATTAAAATTCTCTTTTGTTTAGCCTTTTCATGCTGTTTTCAATGTGGCTTCTCCGCCGATGTAACTCTTTGGCTCAGGTACAGTGTGTGTTATGATTCAAATGTTAGTGCTCAGTTAACAAGTTGTGTTAATTGACTGTAACGAGAAATGTTTCTTGAATTATCAGCATGTTAGAATGATTTCTGAAGGATCATGTGACGCTGACAAGTGCATTAATGGCTGCTGAACTATAAATAAATAACATTTTAAAATCTATTCAAACAGAAAATGTATTTCAATTGCATTACTATTCTTACTGTATTTTCAATAAAATAAATGCAGCCTTGATAAACATAATATTAGACTCCCAACTAATATCGTAATTTATGTAATTCCAACCAGTAATTACTATATTCAGTGATATTGTTGATTATTACTGTATGAATGATTTGGGTTAATACTGAATCTTTTTAATCTGTATTCCTTCAGAAAATGATATTCAGTCTGACTGTAGCTGCAGCTTTTGACAGTGTTGCTTATGTTATGGTGAGTTTCACTGATTCATTTCTGTTAGAGAGAGATGTTCAGAGAATAATTATTCAAGCTAATATATGTTGGAGAAATAGAAAGATTTTCTCCTGCTTATCTCACCCGTTGCTTTCTTCTCATCTACAGGAAGACTCTAATCCAGAGGGGTCTCTGTGTCATTTTCAAGCATGGTGGCTCACTTATTTTGGTAAATTTGGCAGCTGATAAAGATGTGTGTCCATATGTGTTGTATATTTTGGCTTTGATGTAATTAACAGAAAACATGCAAATTCAATTCACAACACAAGAAATGCATGCATTATGATATTTCTGAATAAAATCATTTGGAAGTGGAAATGAAGCAACTTTAGTGCATCAAAAATGAAAGATGACATCCTGTACCAACACTATCATGATAAACTGCTGCTTCAGTTTAGTTTTTGACTGTTTACTTTAGACTGGTCTGCGCTGATGTGGGTTTGTCTTATTACGGTTAATCTGTACCTCAACCTGGTGAGAGAAATCAGAACAGACCGTTATAAGATGTGAGTCACTACACACGCGCACACATAAATTAGTTTAGTTGTGAATAAACACAGAGTGTAACTTTCCTAACTTCTGCGTGTGTTTCTCAGACCATATCATTTGGTGGCATGGGGGGTTCCTCTGGTCATGTCCACCCTCCCCCTGATGGCTGGATACTACGGTCCCGCTGGAGCCTGGTGGTGAGTGACCTTTGACTTTTGATATATTGCTAATTGCAATCATATCACTACAGCCATCATCAGTTCTTTGTGTCTCATTGTTTTCCTGCAGTTGGATCACAGAGAATCATGTCGGGTGGAGGTTTGGCATGTAAGTTTGTAATGTTCAGCATGCGTGTGAGTGTTTGCGGAAATGCATTTTTTTTTTCTCTAGGAATGAGTCTGTGCTAGTCAAATGAAACTATGTTGTGAATTGCATCATTTTTTTAGAGCCTCTCGTAGCTCATGCTATTTGAATGTTAAGAATTTTCATTCTCATTCTGACAGGTTATTGTGCATGCTGGAACTCTTTGTAATATTTTTCATTTTTAATTATGTCCAGTTATGCTCTGTTATAGGATTGTTCACAGTTTGCGACAAGTATATTTGCATACCTTACATGCATGAATGCTGTAATGTAAGATAATCTGTCAATGTTTAATTTATCAGTATCAGACAATATAAAATATTACATTTGTATTATCCAACAATCTTATTAGCAGAGTTAAATGACTTGCTTTTATCATACTCTATTGTTTTTAATTATTGCAAACATGATGTAGGAAGTTATAATAGGATTTTGTATTATGTATTTGATCAGTTATTGGCTTAAAAATGAAATTAATTATTGTCTTCGGCCAGTTATCAGCTAGAGTTTTAATATTGATACATCCAAGTATTTATTTTTTAGGTAACATTTGATTTTAAGGTGTCCTTGTTACACATTACGTGTATTTATTATTATAAACCAAACCCTAACCATCTGGTAAGTACATATAGTTAACTAATACTGCTCATTACTTAAATGCACATATAATTACACTGTAACCAGGTCAGCTTAAAATCAAATGTAAGGATAGTTTCAAGCACACTGTCAAATTAACACTATCAAGAGTCCAAATACTTTTTAATGAGGCTATTTTCTTGCTTGAGGTGTAAAGTATTGTTTGTTTGCAGATGGTACGTTCCTCTGTTTAGCCTGATCATCCTCATGACCTGCTGTTATGCTCGAATCATCTGTGTGGCCAATGAGAGGGTGAGTGCTAGTCAACTACATTCTGCATTTCATTTCGTAGAAACTTGCGGTCTAACCTAGGCGTGCTATTGAAATTCATTGTAAACCAAAAAAGCTTCAAAACCTCCCTGAAGGTGACATTCCACATTCCAGAAGATTTTGCACGTCTGGCAGATTCTGACACACACTGACGCAATAAATTAGGCCAAACATGCTTGTGTACGTGGAGACACCTGTGTACACTCAGTGTACAGTAAAATAAGAAGCGCCGATCAGCCATACATCGCATAATGATCCATGCATAAGAAGCATGTCTAAAATTACTGTATTTGTTTTAGATGCGTTCCTGGTTAGGCACATTTAACCCCGAAAGAGAGAGGAGAAAGGTATGTGTGTATATTTATTTGTGTATGTGCAGCTGTAAAAACACTGCCATCTACTGGTTGATAAATGAATGCATTATGACTTTTTCCTGCAGATCTCTCTAGCTGAAGAGATCAGACCGTTGAAGTGGTATCCCTGTGTCTATCTGCTCGTCTCTATATTTCCTCTCATAAATCGGTAACTGTACATTTTCTCCCCACATTTTACACAGGGATGTGTTTTTCTGTATAAATACAGATGACCTTGATTATTTTTACCTGAAGCCGGAATTGTAATGGAGAACCATTTATAAATCAGTCACCTACCAAATTTTTGTAAATTGTAAATATTAGTATTTTACAGTAAGGAGTTAGTACTGAATTAATAATACATCTCTTTATTGGTTTAATTGTATAATATAATAATATCATGTTGTTGTTGTTTATTTGTTATTGAAGCATGTCATCATATTGAATGGGAAAAACATTTTGTTTTCTTGTTCATCTTTTTTGGCTCACATGCCTCATACCTGTGTATGCACCTCTGTGCATGTGTGTCTGATCTGTATGCGTGTTTCTGCAGACTTCACAATGCTGCTTACCCAAAGAACCCTGTGTTTTCTCTGACGTTACTGCATGTGCTCAGTGCACCCTTGCACGGGCTCGCAAATGCTCTTGTCTTTGGTAAGGACACCTGGAATCAGCTGAGTACAACAGGAATAAAGGTACGGTTCATGGTCACTGGTCTCAGCTGTGATTAGTCGCCTCAGGATGCTGTTTGATTACAATCTCTTGTTCATGAAATGTTTTCTTTAGATGGCTATTCAGTCTCGACTGTGTGACAGCACAAGGATTAAAGAGTACCATGCTACAAATGTAAGATACACACATGACCTCGATACACACTCCGATTCTGACGACGAGGACAACAACATCCTATTTTACAGCCCGGACATGACTTTGAAAGATAGGGAACCCTGGGAGAATGTTTAGAGTGTTAGTATGTGTGTGTGTGTGTGTGCACATTTTTTACATTCTTTGCCTTTAAAGAATTTCTATGAGTGTTTCCATGTTGCAGCTTTCATGTTGACACTTTATTTATAGCATGTATTATTATCCCACTTTTTCCTCATGATGGAAGTAAGCCTATGGGTAAGTTTGTTAGAAGCTATAGGTAAATAACGAGGACAATAACTGCGTGCATTAAACAGTAAAACTGTTTGCACTGCAAACCAGTGTGTTCATAATTAAGATAATACATTCAAATAACACATAAAAGACACAATATTCAATACCATGCAGAAAACAAGCAGAAGCTAGACCCATAGAATTTACAAATGGTGGCGCCCATTTTTATGTTAAGAAAAAGGTGGATGGTTGGAGAACAGAAAAGAAAATGGTTGATAATATGTCTTGCTTTGCCGTTAATGAAGGGTAGAAGCATACTTTTTTTGTACTGTATTAATGTGGAAAAGCTTTCAATCAAGCAGTTTACCGCCTCAAAATGATGTTTGTTGTATATGACGTAATTAAAGACTGCCTTTTCTAATTAGTATTTCAGACTTTGAAAACGTTTGAGCATGTTTTACTATTATATTTATGAAAATGTATGCTATATTTTTGTATTGTTTGCGGATTCAACTAATTTGAAATATAAATCTAATAACATTGTGTTTGTGTGTCTGTTGTCTATTGGAAAGAGCTGGCGCTCATGACTTAGTTAATCAGCTAAATTGAGTTCAAGTTAATTAAGTTAAGATTTTGAGTCTGGGATGATTAATGAGAGAGCCTTGTTAGTTAAGACATGTTTCCCATGAACTGCTTCGTTAGAAGGTTAGAAAAGGTCAAATTTAAGTGGTGTCTGGTTGTGTAACGTGCTCTTACCAAAGCAACTCTAAACAATACCGACAACGAGTGGACAGAAGTAGAAGGATTTTGTCAGAAGTTACTAAAAATAAATATATATAATTTTTAAACAATTATTATTATTTAAGTTAAAGTATTTAGATACTATTATTATAAGCGCTTAACCTAACAAAAGATAATCTGTTTTCTCTCTGATTGGCGCTGTTTTATTACGTCATCTCAGCGCGTTTAATAATGATTGGTGAACACTCGTGATAGGTAGCAAAGGAGCCAATCAATGATAAGTACGTTGTAAGACTGGTGAGAAATGCTACAGTAACCCATACGTAACACATTTTCGTAACAACAGCTGGTGAATCTACTGGAAAAGGCAGGGCACTTCCGGGACAACAACATAGCATTCACAGCTTGTTCAAAAGACGCTTGTGTTTTAAGGCTAATTTCTGGACACGACACAGATACAGTAAAAACTACGACCTGTACACCATGGTGTGACTTCTGATAAAAGGTAATATATAAGTCTTTAACATTAGAACGAAAGATTTAAACCTTTTAGTTTCTGTTTACGAGATAAAAACTGCTTATGAAATATATAGAGTAATATTATTGTTATTAAATCATCGTTATGATTTATATATATACACATGTATATACAGTATGCACAAAATAACGCTTGTTAAGTGAAGCATAAGAGGTGTATATTTATTATATTCAGATGTATGTCACTTGTGTTTTTTATTTAACAAAAACTAACAAAAGTGATATATTCTGATATGATCACTGTACCATGATGTCACCACACTGAATTTACGTTAAAAATATTATATATATTTTTTTATCATTGTTTATGAAATAAAGTTTTAATAAATATGAAATGTTATTATTCTTTTTTTTAATTTTAGTTAAATAATTATTTTTCATTTATGTATTTTTATCATGACAATGTTTTGTGTACGGCTTATGTATGATTTGTAACATTTCCCATACAGCCAGTGTCTATGTGGTGCGCAAGATCCGCGCTGCCCTTACAGAGGGAGAGCAAACAGAACAACCTGTGCTCACACCATGTAGTCTGGCTAAAGGCAAGTGATACTCCTTTATCTCTCTCTCTCTCTTTCTCAGAAAAACCAGAGATGTAAAGAAACTAGAGAAAGTGTATGTCAGTTATTTATCACTGTATAGCCTTTGAGTGAGGCAAACAAGTACATTGTAGTGAATCAGTGTGCAACTGTACAGACGTGATTGTACAAATGGTGTGTTCAGATGTCACATTAAAGTCGTCTGACGTGTTTGTGTTTCCAGGTAAAAAGGAGCGCTATGCATCAGATGCAGCATTAATGTCTTCTCCAGAGCCTGAGGGTGCTGCTGGGTCATCTGCATCTACAGAGACAGCTGTACAAAAATGTGGTTCCTGAGGTTAAAGGTCACGCAGAAGCAAATCTGGGCACAACAGAGGCTAAACAACAAAAGCATTGCTGGACACTAATGTTTTTTGATGTTGGTGTGCTAAGCTAGCCCTTTAAATAGAGATTTTACTAGCAGCAGGGATTGTGATAGAAGTCTGACATCAGTCCAGTTTTGATCTGCGTGACCTTATGTTCTTAGGTGCCAACACTTGCTCTTCCTCTCTCCTTCTTTGTCTCTTTCTCTTTTTCTGTTTCCCATCAGCTGTAGTTTGTGAAGGTCTGTTCATCAACCTCTGATTCAGGGGCAGTTTAGATCTGATGTTTACCTGCAGCTTTTGTATTTATACTCATCAAATAACTGACTGAAGACATATGGCTGTCAGTAACAGTAACCGCTGACTCTCTTTATAAGATTATGTAGTTTTTGTAATGACAAAAACACTTAATAAAACAGTCCAATCTTTGTTTTGTTGTTTTCTTCTTTAAAAACTTTACATTAAATTAGCATTGTTTTACAATCTCTAGTACATGTACTAACCTGTCCTATATTTATTCTTTAGCTTTATTCTTTGATAAACAAATTTCTGTGTTTTAATGAGGACATCATTAGAATTACATTATTTCTCCACGGAATAATGGTTATGGTTGTGAGGTAATGGTTCGAGAGACAGACTTATAACCAAAAGGTCATGGGTTCAGTTCTCAGCGTTGGCAGGAAATGTAAGTGGCAAGACTGAATAAACACACTCTTTCTCCACCCTCAATACCCACACACAGTTTGACACCACACTTATGACAAAATGGCAGTGGGTAAACAAGTGTAGAAAATAAATAAATGAATAAAAAATTAGCAAGACACTAATCCCCCAATTGTTTCCTGGGCACTGCAGCAAAAATGGTTTTTGATATTTTACTGTCAAAGAATGCAATATTACATCATAAACTATAAACTGTATTTTATGTTTTGTAATGTTGCAAGTGGGCAAAAAAAAAAAAAAAAAAGTTATTTAAACTTAAAAACAATGAGCTGCAAACGCTATATACAATTTCAATTGTGAAACCTGGCCACAGTATTTTTATACTTGTATTGGCATGCATTGTATATTATATAAGTAACGTTTTGATATCTGTTTTGGCCCTGTAATGCATATAGGAATAATAAATATTTTTGCTCTCAATGCATAGGATGTATAACTATATAGGCCCGTAGCCAATAGCAAGAGTTTGGGGCGTGGCTACTGTAACAGGCTGAGCCAGACGGTTTTTGGCGACTTGTGGAAAAAGAAATGTCAATTTTGTTGCACAGAAGTGCAAAACCAAAATTAAAAGATGAGAGAGCATAATGCAATGTTGTTTGGGCCCAACTGGAAAAAAAAACAGCTAGGTCAGCCTGACCAGTCTAGCGAGGCTAGGACCAGCCACTTCCAGCATAAACCCTTGGCTGGTTTTAGCTGGGGTTTTTCAGCAAGGAATTGGCTTTATTTTTGAAGTTCCGCTATGACACTAGTAGCGCAGAAACTGTCCACTCTACCTTTAAAATAAACATAAACCAAGAACGAAATTAAGTGAAAAATATCAGATTACATAGTTTATATTGTGTTACATTTTACATCAGTTTGAGGATGCAACAGTTTTTCTGTTCCAGCATAACATGCCAGTCTATTGACGTGGAAATGTAAACCAGAACAAAGACCTGACACATACTTAACGCCTTTGGGATGAATTGGATTGCTGACTGTCAGTGCCTGGCCATACTGATGATCTTCTGAATAGGACCAAATCCCAACTGCTGTTTCAACACACAATAAAGCAGCTTTTACATAGATTACCTAATAATGACAATGTTTTTTTTTTATTATTATTTATTTAAATAAATGCTTTTAAAAACAAGTATTGATGTGGTGTTTAAATGTTTGCTTACTTTTGCCCATTGAGTCTAACCTCAGTGAAACAGCAGTCTACTGAGCATGTTTTTCCCGATGCTATAGATGGCACACACTACCTTGCTAGATGAAGCGTTTCATAAAGTAGGAGAGCGTGCGACTTCCTGTGGGCAACAAATTGTGCCTCAAAGAAGTGCAGGAGAGAAAATCTAAAATATTCCACGGTGAAAAGAAGAGTGTAGTAAAGCTATAAAAGAAAGAAATAAAGCATTTAAACAACTTAAGAAAAATATGAATATAAGTAATGTGGTGGAATATAAGAAAGAAAGAGCAAATGCAAGAAGAAGAATTAAAAAAGCCAAAAGAGAAAACTGGAGAGAATTTTGTTCTACCATTGGAAAAGATACTCCTATGGATAAGAATATGATAAGAAACATGAGTGGAAAAGGGAAAATATTAAAATATGATTTTAATAGAGACATAGAGGGATATAAAATTCTAATAAAATGCTTATATAGTACTCGGTTAAGTGATAGGATTTAAGTATAGAAAGTGAATGCTCTGTGAATTTTATTCTGGATCTTTAGGAGATCGTAGATTTTTATGGAGGAGCTGAACACGCAGCGCCAGGTGGCTCCTGGGAGAAGGAATGGAATGGAGTATTGAATATTTATATAAACAAGTTTACTTACATAATTTTGAGTGTAAAAGTTAAATAAAGAACGAAATAATGACTGCACAATAGGAAAAGTAGGTGGCGATATGCACTCAGTATGCAACGCGCCAGTAAACGGAAGAAGAAGAAGAAGACTTCCTGTGAGTGGCGGAAGTTTTTAATCGAGGAATATAATCCCAATTTTCATGTGCTGGCTTTCTGTTCAGCAGCTGAAATATCTTCATCTATCATGCTTTACAGTTTAAATTGACTCCGGGACTTAGAAAGTATGTGCAATATGTAAAAACCGAAGCCAGATGAAGGTATAACAGGACATTGTATTTAGCTACAGGTCAGTTAGGAGCACTTTTAATGTGCATGTGTGCTAATGTTGATGCTTTTACTGCGTTCACAGATGCGAACAGTTATGTTTTGTGGATAATGGAACTGCGATGTTGATTCAGACTATTAGTGAAAATCATCTAATGATATAATTAGACTTATTTAGCTTGTTTGGGACTGGTTACATTGCTATTTTTAGGTGCGGATGCTGTCTTTGTTCCTTTTCATTGCTTTGTCTGGGTTTTCAGACATCTGTTTGCAGAATGTCGCATGAAAAAACCCGCACGAGCCTTCTTTCTAACGCTTGTCATTTCCCCCTGGACCGGAGGAGAGCTCTGACCTTCTCACCTGAGATCAAACGTGACAGCTGTCAGGTAAGCTTATGCATGAAATGGTATGACGTATGAAATAGCGGTGTTTAAATGTCTTAATGCATCTTTTAATGTGTCCCAGACTGAATGTCCTCTTAAGATCCCCAGGAGAGTATCCACAGCTGAGGATGAGTGTGTGGATACAGGAATGTCAAAAGATCGGACAAAGAGCCACCCCAAGGTGACTATGATTTATTGACAAATTGTTTTTACGTTTGACTAAAGAACAGCGTTTAAACCTCTAAAGTATTATAATGTAATTATAGTTCTTTCTGTCTTACTGCTTTTATAAAACCATGCAAACAGCAATATAATAAAATAAGTCAGTGTTCAATAAATAGTTATGTTTATTAATAATCAGTATAAATAAACCATTCAATTGTGTGGTTTATTATTATAGCTATACAGTCACTGTTGTTTTTTACTAATCTAGTGAACCGTTTGACTGAAAACCTCTGTCAACAATTCGACCTTTGCTCTTTTAATGTTTTGGTGGTTTCTGATTGGCTTTGTTTTCTTATGTACTGTTAGATTCACTGGACACAGTTGGCCTCAAATGGTACAACCTCCCAGTCAGATCCAAAATCAGAAAAAAACAACGATCAAGAACATACCATATGGCAGGAAATCCGCAGGTAATGCGCTCTTTACGTTATCCATCAGTTTCTGAAACGAAGCCTGTTCATCCTTACTTATAGTAAACAATAGGTTAAATCATTGTATAAACATGTTATGCATCGAAGTACAGTATTGTTTGCTTTGCCTTGCGTTACATGAGAGATGTATGTATGAATGAGACAGATGTTGGCTAACATGCGTATGTGATATTTTATGTGAAGGCTATCAATGTTGCATGTGTTTGGAAAAAAATGCAGATTTCAGAGGCTTGTAACTGAATTTTTTACATTCTTGAATATCCACCACCTGTTTCCTGACAGAGGAAGTGATGCATCGAGCACGCATAACATACTTCAACATGGCGTGTTTTAAGCCATAATATTGATAAGGTTTTGATGTGTTATGCTTGTAATTGTTGTACTTTTTCCTGCTTGGTTTCATTAAAGCATCTTATGAAATGAAATTTGTTATATATTTATTTAGTTATATTTATTAAGTTTATATCAGACTTTTATTTCAAAATAGAAGAGGGAAGTCCTGTTTTGCATGATATAGCACACATTTACACTGCCCCACTAAACACTTTTGCTTATCATTCATGCACCATCTGTGCATGTTGACCACTCTCCTTCCATGCCCCCACACTGCTAGTACTTCAATTGGTTGCTGTGCCATTAGTTAACAAGATAAGTCAATAAACAGCTGTGCAGAATGCACCAAATGTGTTTAAACTCTCTGCCTAGTAGCTATGGATCCGCAAGTAAAGTAAGTATGTTTAAGGAGCTACGGTGTTAGTTATTCTTTGCATTAGTTCAGTTGATTTTTGTTTAATTATGTTTAATGTATGTACTATTTCCTACAGGCGTCAAGTTAAGGTGGTTTTAGAAGATGTCCTTCAGACAGAGATCGGGCAGAGATTGCTAAGATGTGGCGGACAGAGTTGCCAAAAGACAAACCATTCAGAGAGCAAAAGGCGTAGTGATCACACCTCAAAAGCTGAGCTCAAAGACAAGAGGAGAACCAGCCTAACAAAAAGAGGAGAAACAAACTCTACTGGACCAAAAGCCACATCACCATCCCATAATCAGGATGAGTCATCCACTGAAAATGAATCATGTCCGCACAAAGAAATAGAAAATCAGGAATCCGAGCAGCTGACCTCATCACAGAAAATATTAGAGTCATCTGAAGTATCAGGTAACTCCTGTTCACCCAGAGAAAGTGACTCACCACAGGCTGTTCAGATTAGCGAACAGCTGCCTAAAGAGACCAGTCCTTCTACTTTTGAAGAGAATGAAGTATTAGTTCTTGAAGGACCTTCACAGCATGAGAAAGCACCTTCCTCTGGATGCGAGTCTTTATGCAGCTCCTCTTCACTGTTAGCAAGGAGGGGTAGTCCCAGAGAGGAAAAATCAGGTAGCGAGGTAAGATCTACACACCTTGGTAAAAAAAAAAAAAAAAGGTGGTTTCCCCCGAAATATTAAGCACCGCAACTGTTTTTAAATTTCATTTAAAATAATGAAATGCATTATTAAATGTGACCATGGACAACAAAACCAGTCGTAAGTGCTAATTTTCCGAAATTAAGATTTATATGTGATCTGAAGCTTCCCATTGATGTATGATTGGATGGATAGGGCAATATTTGACTGAGATACAACTATATGAAAATCTGGAATCTAAATGCTGAGAAAATCATCTTTAAAGTTGTCCAAATGAAGATCTTATCAATGCAAAGTTTTAATATATTTTTGGTAAGAAATTGACTAAATATCTTCATAGAACATGATCTTTAATTTCTATCCTAAAGATTTTTGGCACAAAAAAACAACAACTTGGAATCCATAATTTGGACCCATACAGTGTATTTTTGGCTATTGCTACAAATATACCGCAGCGACACTGCAACTGCAACACTGGTTTTGTGGTCCAGGGTCACAAATCATCTATTGGTATATCAAAGCAAACTATAAAGCATGACTTGGAACTTAATCTGTATGGAATTCATATTTGATTCGTTTTTTTTAGATCATCAATTTTATATCTACGTTTAATTCTATAGAATTTACCCAATAAGAAAGAGAGGAGAGAAACACTAGAGTTCCCCGAAAAAGCTTCAGAAGATACGGAAAATCACTTGCTCAGGAATGGAGAGGTGCTGCAGGAAGTGGATGGAACGAGAGGAAGTGTGTTACGCAGCTCAGTCGGGGTTGACGGGGAAATCCAGGTTAAAAGATTTCGTATGGACACGCTTGCAGGTGAACATGTTTCCAACTCAGACTCCGCCTCTGGGACAACAGAGGTGCGGAGCTACAACACAGAGTCCTCTAAACTCACCCCATCTGAACCTAGTAAGTGATTATTCTTTTTTTTTTTTTTAAACCAAATAAATTTTGAACAGAAGTGTGTGTAATAAACACAAATATAATTTCACTAATAAATAAAATGTGGTTTTAGCATGCTACACAGATATACCAAAGCATTTTTCTAACTTTGTATGGTTGTAATTTGAAGACAATAATTTCGTTGATGCTTTGCTTAGTTGTTCTATCCAGTGAAGAAGAAGAGGACGGAGAGGAAAGTAAAGAGATGGAAGCCTTTTCCCTAAACATCCAGCCACTGGAGGGTGCAAAAGACATGAATTTAGAAGATAAATCGGTAAAACATTTGAGTGTCATTCACACACAAGTGGGTTTGGTGATTCAACTACTGGACAAAAAGAATTCATTTTATTTACTGAATAGTATATAGCTGATGGTATGGTGTCTTGTAATAGCGTATCCTCATGTAATAAATAAGCTGTTCCAGCCAGACACCGGAGCTGATGTGTGTATGTTATGTTTTTTTGCCAGAGTTTAACTGTGGTAGAGCTACAGCTGTCTTCCCTTCACATGGGTGGAGTTAGTGTCAATTGTGAAAGTATGAAGGTGAGAGTGATATGTTGATGTGGTAGGTTGGAGTGATCAAATATGTGACCCTGGAGCACAAAACCATTCATAAGTAGCTTGGGTATATTTGTTGCAATAACCAAAAAACACCCTGCATGGCTCAAAATTATTGATTTTTCTTCCATGAAAATATTTTGTACATTTTCTTCTGTACTTATATCTGAACTTAATTTTTTATTTGTAAAATGCATTTGGACCTCATTTGGATTTTTTTTTTTTGCACCCTCAGATTCCAGATTAGTTATTGTCCTATCCTAAAAAATCCTACATTAATGGAAAGCTTTCAGCTTCCTATGTCTGAATCATTCAAGTCATGATTTAAGCTGTGGTTCACATAAAAAAAAAAAAGAAAAGTGAAAAAATCTGAAAAGTTTTTGAATCTATCTCTATTTGTGTCACTTATTTTTCATATATCATTTTTCAGGTCACTAAAGACAAGATCACCTTTTCATCAGAAGGTAAACAAGTTTTAAACAAGCATTATTAGATATACATTCTGGTGAAGTGAACGTTAAGATCTTGTTATGTTTTCTTTTGTATATTATTTTTAACTTTAAAAATGAATCTATAACCTTTATTTTTCCATACATTTTATATTATAATTTATATGTAATATATATGATTATACCTCTTTTATTTTTTTGCTTGCTCAGATTCTTCAATGAACGTTTCTATATCGACACCTAATGTGTGTAAATACAGTGTATGGGATGAGCCTATATTGAGTGGGTGTGGCCTGGCTAAGGACAGCGAGGTCCCTCCCCCTTCTCTGGTTCTCTTTTGGCTGTCTGATGACCAGGCACACAGATTACGCAATGACCTGTCCGGCATTTGGCCAGGCACATGTCCAGGTCAGCTAACTGTCTGCTATCTCGATTACCGATAATGCTGTAATATATATATATATATATATATATATATATATATGTTAATATTACTAATGTTTTAAAAAAGCAATGACAATACTTTCTATGTTCTCTCTCCTTATGTTTTATGTGTTTGTGCAGCTGAAGGCAGTACTTGTGTGTTGCTGTGTTTGGCTTCACCTGTAACTGCTGTTGATAGCGCGCTCTTGGCCTCTTTAATGGACAT
Source organism: Enteromius afrohamiltoni (assembly GCA_034779775.1). NCBI lineage: Eukaryota > Metazoa > Chordata > Actinopteri > Cypriniformes > Cyprinidae > Enteromius > Enteromius afrohamiltoni. Next base: position 8,310,398 of record JAUYWG010000042.1, read on the forward strand.
GGTTCAGAATCAGAGCAGCTCCGAAGTCCTCTCCCTCACACAGTCAGGCAGTCTGACAGAGCTTCAGCACTCCCAGGAAACGCACCTTCTCCAGTTGTTGACGCCTGAGACTGATCCTCAAACCAGCGCTGTAGCAAATGCAGCTGTATCTGCTGTGAAGGTTCAGACAAAATATTGCATTTATATATCCTGCATTTTCATGTTTGCAAATTGATTTGTTTCCCATGGTTTACTTTTAATTTTGTTATTTGTAATTATATCAAATTATTAAATACAGAATAATTTTGCACTCTTTAGACCCTCTGTATGTCAGTGTCCAGCTTAGTTTGATCTGGGTGGACTAGGTTAAAAATGATAGAATATAGGCAAAAAAACAAATTGTTTTCACAATTTTATGGACAATTTTATCCTTCCAGTCTCAGGATTCTGATGTTCAGTTGCAGCCAGTTTACACACTTTGCCACAGTAGAGCTCAGGGTTCATACAATGTTACCTTGGCACCTACACTTGGGGCAGAATGGACCCCATACCGACACTGTGGTCCAACGCGCAGGTAAAACCCTTTTTAATGTTTTAACCTCTTGCTCAGCAAAGCTGCATTTATATGATCAATAATAAAGTAAAAACAATAATATTACAAAATATTATTACAGTTTTAAAAAAGTTTTTCTATTTAAAAATATTTGATAATATAATTTATTCTGTAATGTCAAAGCAAAAGTTTCAGCATCATTACTCCAGACTTGAGTGTCTCATGTTCCTTCAGAAATCATTCTAATACGCTGATTTGGTGCTCACGGAAAGTACAGTTCATATTCTTGCAGAATCCATGATGCATATTTTCAGGATTTACAATGAACTGGAAGTTTAAATAAACAGTGTTCGTTTTAAATAGAAATAGTTTGGAACATAACAAATGTCACTGCCAATTTAACTCTGTTTAGATTGATTCAGTTCCCTCCTCCACCTACGAAAGGAGCCATCACCGTGACGACAGAGGACCTGGAGTGTTTAGACAGTGGCGAGTTCCTTAATGATGTCATCATCGACTTCTACCTCAAGTAAGACAACGTCTACCTCAAGAAAACAACTAAGGATTGCTTTTAGGTGCAATGTATCAGTGGAAGGAGTCACAGTCACTCCATCATGGTTATTTGGGAAGGAGATTTTTGAGCATGAAGTTTGATCCGATTTGTTCTGATCAAGAACTGCCTATATGCAGCACTGATGTGAATTCACAGGAATACATACATATTCAATTAGAAAACAGATATTTTAAATATATTGCTGTTTCTATTTTTGAACATATAGGCTAATTACAGCCTTGATGTGCATACGGAGCATTTGAAAAGACCCCAAACTTTTGAACTGTTGTGTATGTCTCTTAGTTGCATAGACCTGAAAAATCACTGTATCCCTAAAGATATCCTTGCTAGCAAGAGTCTTAAACAGTCCTCTTTGAATGTTGATAACAAACAGAGCTTGTATTTTGTATGCATGTTTTCTATCTTCTTTAGGTATCTTCTTGTGCAAAAGGCCCCGCAAGCATCTGTAGACAGATCTCATGTTTTCAGCAGTTTTTTCTATAAACAGCTCACACGCAGAGACAACGCTAATGAGGACAGCACAAGCACACCGTGCGTATTTCTTAGACGGCACACATGTTTTTATATACTCCTTTTGATATATGCTTTCTTTGATGATGCTCATTGTTCCAAATGTTTTATTTTTTATTATTATTATTATTATTTTTTTTAAATTTTGGTTGTCCATCAGAGCTCAGGTAAGAAGGCATCAGCGTGTGAGGACATGGACACGTCATGTAGACATCTTTGACAAAGACTTCCTGTTTGTGCCTGTTAATCAAGAGTGAGTATTAGCTATAGAAGTAGAAGTAAGTGCCAGCTGTGTTTACTTTTTAATTACACGTTTAATTTCTTCTTCTTGTAATTTCATTCACTATATTTGTGCGGTCTGTATGGTCATTATAAAATGTTTGAGCTTTCATATGTTATAAATGTACCAGTGTGTATCATGTTTGTAAGTGTCTTTTTCATCATGTCTGATGTTTGTTTCAGAGCTCACTGGTACCTCGTGGTGATCTGTTTCCCTGGGTTAGAAGAGCCACTGTATGAGAAGAGGGAAGGACTCTGGAGAGGCTCTGTAGAGAGTGATGGAGGTGAAGGTTTGGGTGAGTCTGAGGGGGAGATCCATGGAGAGAATACATCAAACAGTGATGAGGACAAAGGTGGGATGTGTCAGTTTTGAAAAAGTGTAATTCTAATGCTTTACTATTAATTTGCATATGCTTACTACTTCTGAGAATCATTTGATGATTCTTGACAAACTTTTGTTCTTAATCTAGATGACAGTCGTATAAAGTCAAGCACGTCTCATCAACTTCCCGTAAGTCAAATTAATTGATGAATTAGTTGATTTTTTGGATAGCACTTAATTTGATATAATGTGATGTGGACAGATATTTTGCACTTGCACAGTTATAGCAGAACCTTTTCCCTCTGTAGAACTGTACAGAAAGTACCTGCAAGAAACCTATTGTGTGTAAAAGGTATGTGTGTGTTTTTGAATAAACTGATTTGTTTGTCATAATGTAAAGAATTTAGTGTGAGAAAAGATAAAAGTTAAAAGTAAAACTTTTGTCCTGCATACATTATTAAAAAAATATATAATAATGCTAGATTTAAGAGATGTTCTGGTGTTATTTTTATTATAAAAGCAAAAATGAGTATTTTAGTTTCTATAATTATGTTGCATTTTATTCATATACACTCAACAAAAATATAAACGCAACACCTTTGTTTCTGCTCCGATTTTTCATGAGATGGACTTAAAGATCTA
>JAUYWG010000042.1:8313356-8333349 GCA_034779775.1 Enteromius afrohamiltoni
CACTATCACACATTTAGACTGATTTGTGAACAATGTTTGAGAGAAATGGTAATATTGTGTATCTGGAATGAATTTTAAACTGCTAATGTATCGCACGACAAACTCGTATTTTTAACTAAACTAACATTCTAAAACGAAAATGAGTTGTTTTTTTTTGCCATGGGTTTTGAGAATTATTTTTACTCTTTATCTTTTTAAGACCATGTATTCTCATCATGGACTCCCTGAAGCTGTCGGTTCATGAACGTATCTTCAAACTCTTGCGCGAGTGAGTGTTTGTGAACTCATTACGGTCTAACTTAATCTTACATGAAGTGCTTTTGTTGTTGCTATCTGTAATATTATTATTATTATTGTTATTGTTATTATTATTATAACTACTTATTTACTAGGGCTGGGAGATATATATGGAACGATATATTATGCGCATCTCATCAGTAAAGCCGGTTCTTTGATTAGCGCTAAATCTTCATCAGCTGTTTTTAAAAGGAACTGCAGCTTATACACAGAGCCATAGATCACTGAGAAGCTGTGCCACTGAATCACCCGTGAAACTAACGCGTAGCTTGTCAGTGATGTACGGCTCTGTTCATAAACTGCTGCTGCATTTAAAAACAGCTGATGAAGATTTAGTGCTAATCAAAGAACCGGCTTTACTGATAAGATGCGCATAATATATCGTTCGATATATATCGCCCAGCCCTATTATTTACTAGTGTTATGTAAATATTTTTGTCTGAAATTTCAGTCTGTGTTTGTGACTAATATATATGTGAATAAATTACTTATTTACATTAATTATTTTGATGGGGTTTTTAGATACCTTCAGGTGGAGTGGCACACAAAAAGAGGTGGTCATCGTGATTTTAGTGTCGACTGTGACCACTGTACAGTCCCCCTTCAGGACAACAGTAGTGACTGTGGCCTTTACCTGCTACAATATGCAGAAAGTTTTTTACAGGTAAAATTACAGCCATTCTTGATTTCCAAATTTTCATTTAATATCAAGTCTGTGTGAGAGTCTGTTTTGACAGCAATGCTATTTGTATATTCTTAAGGACCCTGTGGTAGATTTTGACTTACCATTGAGATTGGAGCGCTGGTTCCCACGGCAACAGGTGCGAGGTAAACGGGAGGAGATTCGAGACCTCATCCTACACCTGTACAGATTTCAGCAAGGCTCTCTGGGACCTGAGTCTTCAGAAGATAGGACAGACCATAGAAATGTCATTCAGTGATGTTAAGCTTTTAGGTTAACATGATTATTTTACGCTAGATATATTTATATTTTAGCTGATTTTGAACCTTTTTTTATTAATTTTATGCTTTTGTATACACTGTTGGAAAAACATTAGAAAGCAAGAAATGTCGATGAAACAATAAATTTTGTTCTTTTTAATCTCAAATTTCTCTGTATGTTTTTGGTTTTATTTAGGTAAGTAGCACAAACTTTCCTTGAAGGGAACATATGCCAAAAAATAAGCCAAAAATAAGAAGACAGTGTTAAAATGGATATTTGCAGTGTGTTTATGCTCTCTCTTAACAGCGGCTTCAGTTGTGATGAATGAATGTAGGAGAAACCTGCCTAGACACATGATTGGATAAAGAGTTGGTGTGGCATGAGTCCTTGTTCTGATTGGCTAATTCAGTAGTAGTAGCCAAGTAGAGCATCAAAAGGCCAGGTGTGTGCAGAGATGGTATAGGTTTAACACTAATCGGGCAGTTAGGGATTAAACTGATTTGCAGACCACCCACCTTCTTGCAGTAATCCCAGCATTCCTGTGTGTGTACAATGATGGTTTCTGTTTGTTTGCTTATTCAATCTAGTATATGCTTGCGGGTAAACTGTGATTACTAATCTTAAAGTGTGTGTACCAAGATGGTCTGTAAAACCTGCTGGAAGCTATATGGTAGCATTTTCTGCTTCTATACAATTTCTTTTTATGCTATATTTTCGTATGCATCTTTCACTTCCAGTGTGATTAAATGGTTTGGAAATATCAAACATCAAACAGTTTGATCAGGCTAACAAAGGTAAATGCTTTATACAAAATTGCCAAGTATACATAATACTAACAATAAAAAGTTGTATGAAAGTTTGGTACACTTTAAAAATAAAAAATCAGGATTAAAAATGGATAAAGTCCTGGTGCAAAATTGCCAGTGTGTTCTCTGTAACATTTATAGACATTCCTTCCAGTCTTCAAACACAATTCAATGTGTAATTCAACAAAACAATTCAAAGGACACTTTAGTAGGGCTGGGTTGTATTTTTACAAACCTTTTTTAGGACACGGACACTAAGCCACCTGTACAGTAATTGTATTGTGATAGTTAAATCAGTGTGTGAGCACAGGGGGTACAAAATCCTGCCATTCATGCACAGCCACATCTACAACTAAATTTTGTTGAGAATTAATTAGAATTAGAATAAGTTGAGAAATGCTTTCGAGGTAGCAGATATTTTTAGCTAACTTTGCTTCTTACATTTCATTGTTATGCTAACGGTAAAAATAGTTGGCAGCGTTTTTAGAGTGCTGACATTACAATAGGACAGCTATAAAAATGGCTGATTACCTGTTAAGTGTTCCTTATTAGGAAGTGGCTTTAGTGTCAAAAAAGGCTTCTCTGGAGATGCATGCTAGATTTTCCAGTCATTTAGTCCACTGAAATGATACAAGTCATGTATCATGTCATGTACAAGTCAGCCCCCCCCCCAACCTATTTCTTTTGGGTGCATGTCACAATATGAATAATAGATCTGTCACTGCTTCCATTTTATTGCACTTAAGTAGTTGCATACTTTTGGTCAAGTAATGTACTTGTTTATTACCTTGAACTGCTATATTGCATTAATTTATTTGACTTGATTGTTTCAACTCAGAGTAATAGTGATACTTGTTCTCAGTCTTAAAGTATTTTGATTCCAGTTAATTTACAGTTGTTGCAGACTTCAAATCATTAATACCTGTCCTTAACCTTACAGGTGGTCAAATGCTCAGTTGAGCTGTGATTACGTAAGCATTACTTTAATGTGCCTGTATATGAACTGTATATTAGTTTCAGATTGATTTGACTTATGGATATCTGGCAAATCACCTTTTCCTTGTTTTCTCTTCATCTTCTCATTTCCAGCACATGTATATTTGGTTTGCACTCTTGCTTCTTCCAGTTACTTCTTGATTAGCTGCTCTACAGGATTACTAAACAAGATTAGAAGGAGAAAAAAAAGGAAAATCCCTTCCATCTGCCTAGCTGCCAGAAGACTGTCACAGTTATACACCTGCGCTCATCTTTGACAATCTGGATAGCAGTTTTTAACAATATACTATCGTAAGAATCTGTGTAACAGGTATGCACAGGTGTAGGAAGGCTTGGTCACATCCTCCGAAGTGAAGCAGGGACTATCGCACAACAGCTTAATTTTCAAGCTACAGGAAGTCACTATGTGGGCGCTCGTATGGACATGTATCTTGTGCTGCTTAGGCTGTGTTTTTGCAATAGGCCAGATGGATGTTTCTGCAGGTGTGTATGTGTCTTTGTGCATGTATGCATATATGTATTAGGTGGGACTAAATGGTTATTTCCAAGTATTTTTTTTTGTATATTTCTTTTTTTTTCAGTGAAAGCTGACCATATTCCCGTATTTGGACATCCAGATAAGCGCTCACAAAGATTTTTTCAAATGTTTGTGGAGAATCCTGGAGACCGTGGACTCTTGCCAAGACATAGGCGTAATGTTTTTCTGTCCAGTGGAGTACGTCTCTGCAGTCAAGAAACAGTGCAGCAAGCCATCAGTAACCACCTCAAATATTTCCAGCTCAGAGGTGAGACTCTATTACCAATTCTAATTATACTTTTAATAATAAAAAAGTATTAATAGTAATAGCATTGTATAATCTGTGTATAGTATTGCTTGTACTTGCATTCATTGGCTTAAAGATTAAAGATATAATTGCAGATTACATAATATATAAAAAAAAAATTGGCACAAAAATTGGATGCAGGGGTGAAAATGTTTTCACTTCTATGGTTTGAATTCATTTTTACATTCTGTTAGTTGTTTTAGTAAAACAGAAGATAGACCTTAAATGAAATATTTCTACAAGGAATTATATCAAACAAACAGCAGCACAAACATAAGCCATCATTAGCTCTGGAATTGTTGGTTTATCTCATGCCGTTTTTATCTCAAGCTATAATAAAGTTTAATGCCTGAGCTCAACCAGATCATATTTCTGAGAGTCTGATATACCCTTTTATAGACATTCTTATATTACAACAAAGCATGCTTATTTTTAATAGTTACAGAACTCTAACAGTGCATAACAGGAATGACCCAAGTACTCAAAGCCAAGAAGTGACTTGTAGCTGATGAAGTACTGGCTGAAAAGTTTTCTGACAGTTAAGAGGAATGAGAAAAAGCACACTGCTGGAAACCCAAAACAAAATCTTGACCCAAGTAACAAGATTTGAATCCTAGCCACATTTTTGTTTATACCTCAACATCAAGTTTCTACAAAGATTTCCATTAAATAATAAATAACTAGTGCAAGCTGTTCTGTACAGCTGACAGCTGAGCATATAACGATGAGATCTCATTAGCATTTGGCAGTCAGAGCCACTCTGAGGTCTCGGGTAAGTGTTGATGGACCTCAAGGCTTTCACAGTTCACGTGTGATTTCTCCCTTAACAAATTAGAAGGCAGTATGGTGGGGTTAAAAGTCATCTAACACATTGGATTGGGGCCAGTAAGGTTGAAGCCTTAATATCCATGACAGAGATCAAGGGTTTGAGCGATCTTCTCTAAGCACACTATTGAGACTCTAATTGTAAAAGTAGAGTTTGTGATTGCACCACAATGTCATCTGTACTTCAAATTACTGTCTTTGTCAAGAAACTGCACCCATATGAGTGTAAACAACTGTGCCACAGAATTCCAATTTCAACATCCTTTCAAAAAATTTAAATAGAAACAGTAATATCAGGTTACTTGGGATAAACACTGTGGTGCAGTGATGTAATAGATCCGTGGTGTTTTGACATATATGATGGTACTGATTAATTACCATTTTCTCTTTGAAAACTATCACAGTATTAATATGATGTCTGTCAAAAATGAGGTGCTATAGTACTAAACTAATTCCAAGTAATTTCTAACAACAGCAGCCTATTGGAGTATGTTATATATGTAATGTTAGGCTATATGTTAGCTTCTTTGTTTTTTTTTGCATTATGAGCCGTATGTTTGTTGTGGGAAGCTCAAAAATCCTGGCTATAGAGCCTAGTGTCTCAAGTGTCCAATCCTCACTTAAATGGTCAACCCTGTGAAGTTCTGTCCTGTCAAGACGGAGACCAGAGCATGGCTGGGTTTAGAAAAGGGACCAGAGATGGGTCTTGTTCTTGTCACTTGTGGACTAATTGTTGACTCCACTTTTGCTTTTTTCAACTGTAACACTGGTAGCTGAGCTTTCATTTTTGAGTTTAAAGGCATGTGCATTTATTCAGAAAAAAAATGAGAAAAGTGAAGCCTAATTGTTTTACTTGCCATTCTGATGTGTTTTGTTGCACTAATACAATGTTGTTGTTTTTACATCAGCATGTCAGGAAATTGTATGGGAGGCTTTCAAAATCTTCTTGGACCGCCTCCCCAATCAGGAAGAATACAAGAGCTGGATGAGCCAGTGCCAGACAGAAAAACTCTCTGTGCTAGAGATGGGTGCTGCTTTTAGCCAATCAGAAGAACACTTAGCACTGATCCACAGTGTATGTAGCATAAGACCTGTATAATTAACATTGTACTAATGCTAGCAGATACTTTTGTTATGGATAGGGTGTCATTTGTGCATTTGTATATCTGATGTCTGTCTTTTGAATCTTTATGGTCCATTACAGAGACTAACACAGACGGGCCTGAAAAGGTACAATAACATTTTAAAAACCTGTTTACACCAACCCTTCCTTTTATGAATACCCCTTTCCCCCCAGCCATTTATTTATTGTAATAGATGAGTTCTGTCTTACGGAGTCTGTTTTTCTCCTCACCTTTCGTCTTCCTCTTTCTTCTCAGTGATTCACCTACATACTCAGTATGCAGGTATACACCCTTCATACCTGTTCTTTATTGTTCAATTAAATGTACTGTTCATTAGAGAACCTTGTGTGTGCAGTTGAATAGTTAACTCTTATCATTATAAGCTGCCCTTTTCCGGTTTTTTTTTTTCTCTTTTTTTTAAATACAGATCTGAGGAGTCTTCCCAAGAGCAAGAACATGTGACACCAGGTCTGTCTATTGTTGATGCTGGCAGTTTCTTACATAAAAAGAAAAAAAAAACTTTCTTGGTCAAATTATGAAAACTCTGTCTGCATATTTTTTATTTAGTCTCCAAGCCTTCACAAGAATTTTGCTTTTTGATATATAATATATATTTTTTGATATATAATACAATATTGATTCAAACTTAATGTGTGCTGTAATTGTAAATAAATACACTTAAAACAATCATAAAGAAACTTAAAAAGATCTTTTTACATTTGCTCCCGAAGATATAAATAATTATCTTCACAACTTGGTAGGTGATGATCTTTCAGCAGAGACCACTGTGGTGGTGACCACGGCGGTTCCAGATGAGGTTGTCTCAGAGAGCGTGAAGGAAGTTGCTGCAGAAGCACCATCTGCTGGCATGACAGTGGAGATGGATCCTGAGGTGTTTGGCAGGCTGAAACATACTGTTTATAGTGATATAAAGTCTGGTTTTAATCTGATGAACTCATGAATTATGATACTTGCAAAAAATATGCATATAACTGAATTATGAATACTGAACACCTGGTAAACAAGGTTTGCGTGTTGTCTGTGGTAGATCACTAATGAGATTGAGCAGGAAGCAGCTGCTTCGTCTTCACGTCCTCTGGTTGAGCAGAGGGTGGAGCTGGATATGTTATTGACTGGAGAACCATGGAGTGAAGAGCTGCTCAACTCCTCCAGCAGTGAGCATGGCAGACTCGCTCAAAAGATCACAGAGAAGGTATGACACATACATACATGTTTTCATTTTTATACAACTGTCATGTATAATGGTTGTTCTGTACCAGCCTTAGTTACTACTGTATATCATTTTGGTTTTGTATTGCCTATGTTTGTCACTTCATACAGATTTCAGCTGCTTTGAAGAAACTGACAGAATTCAAGAGTGTATCAGTATTGAACATCAGGTGAATAAGAGCATGTTTAATTTTGTTGTTGTAGTTGCTATCCAGTGGCTCCAAAATGTATTTAGACACTTAATCTGCATTTAAAAATTGTATGAGTATCACTGCATTGGAATACAACATACAAAACCAAGAAACATTTTAAAAATGATTAAGCATACAGTTTAAGCAGAATATTTTTAAAAGAAAGAATTAAATAAAATAACAGATACACAATATAAAAATTTTAAAGAACTTAAGTAGCCATATTGGAACATGTCATAGATAATGCAGAATAAGCCAATGCTGTTACAGTGGTAATTGTGCTAAAATTTTAACTTTATCTTTCCTGTAGGCCACAGATGGATACATCAAGGTAAATTAGACTTGATTGCGTGGATGAAAGCAGGTTAGTGAGTAAGAGAATGTTGCAGTCTTTGTTTGAGTTAGAATAAACAATCAGGAATCAGGAATTATGTTTATAGTCATTCAATTACTATAGAGCTCTATAAGGCAAGAAATTGTTCTGACAGAAACTCCTTAAATTAATACTTTGTTTTGAAAATATTTACATGATATGAGATTATTGTGATCGTCACTTGCTAATTTTTCTGTGCAAAGATGTATCCAATATAAACTCATAGACATCCATTGTGTTGTCTTCTCTCTGCAGTGGTGAAAAGGCAGCTTTGGTGGAATATGTTGTGTCCCTCCAGACCAGCAGTGAAGAGATCAGCAGTGAGACACTGGACTTCATTAATCTTCAGTCCAACATGGTAGAAGGCACTTTTAGTTACTCAGAAGGGCCCACTGTTCAGTACACTATTATTGACATCCACCCCGACATCTCTGAGGCTCTGCATGGTACTGCTCTATCTGCTTATATAGCAACTAGTCCGCTACAGTACATCTCTGCAGTCTTTAATGCTATAATGTTTTCTTGTCAGTGGAATTCTCTCCAGAGGAAACCCATCCTGCAGAAGAATCTCTAGACCCTGACCACAAGGTGAATTACATTTCTGTCAAGGTGGCAGTGAAGTCATCAACTACAGTATACCAGCGGCTCTCAATCCTGGTCCTCGCACCCCACCACTCTGCATATTTTGTATGTCTCTCTTTGCTAACACACTTGATTCTGATAATCAGCTCATTAGAAGAGAGCTCTGTGCATGAACTGTGTGGTCCCTACACAGTGTTCATTGCTCCCTTCTCCCTGAGAAGGGGAAATCAATTACAGTTTACTTCACTTCAACACTTTGCACTGTACATAAGTGAATATGATTTTAATTACGTCTCGCACACTTAAATGCACTTTAAATGGAACGTATACGTTCGCTTGAAACTGGAATCTTAGTGGAATATCCAGTTATGTCCACTTTGCAGGACACTCACGTTCGAATAGAACAACTGTCTGAAGTGCAAGAGAAACCAGAGCGGTGGGGCGCGAGGACCGGGATTGGAAATCGCTGCAGTATACCAACTAGATATTATATACATATACACAGAGAACAGGAAACGTGAGCGAGTTTTGTACCAGAGTTTAACGTTGAACAATTTCAACAAAATCTACAAATGTAAAAACTACAGCAGTAAAATTGATTGCTACCCTAGCAAGAACACTACTAATGACTTACAAAAAGTCTGGGAATCAACTGTTTTATTTTGATTATTGTCTAGGATGATATTTTAGCAGTAGAAAAACCATCTGAGCTGCTTGGAGAAGTGATGAGGGAGGTCTTTACTGTTGCTGACCATTTGGATTCTACAGTGTCAGAAGAAGAAGGTATGGGAGACCAGGCTGTCATCATACCTTATAAACTATACCAGCTGTAGTTCCACAGTGGATAATGACTAACATTCACATGTACAATGATTTACAGCAGGGTTGTACAGTCCTGCTCCTGAAGGGCTAGCATCCTGCAGAGATTTGTTCCAACATTCTGACCCACTGGAATGTTTCTAAATTCTCCCGGACAGTGGCCCTCCAGGACCAGGATTGAACACTATTTATTTACAACATGGTGGTGAAAGACTCAAGAAGCTTGTTTGTTCCTACTTTCAGACCTTAAAGACAATGACTTGGTGTCACAGTTTCTTCTCAACCAAACTCTTGCTGTGGACGGTAAAGCTGTAGGTCCCATTATTGATGACAAGCAAGACAGTGGCTTGACAATTGATGATTTTAATCCTGCCTCTGGATCTGGTGAAGAAGACGACTGGGTAACTGTAATTATTAGGGCTCAAGAGCCAGTTGGAGAGACAAAAAGTGAAGAAGAGGTTTTGATTGATGTAGACATAACACAGAATGAGGACTATGAATTCTCCACAATTACAACAGTGGTTGAAGAGGACCAGATTTTGCCTGAGGAAACTTCTGAACCTTTTACTGTTAAGGCTGAAGAAGATGGAAATCTACAGTTTGGTAGCGAAATGCCAACAATGACGCCAATCAAAGTGGCTGAGGCAGAATTTACCCTAAAACCTGAGGAAGACATACATCCTGCAGAAGAAGAGAGGGACCATGAGGAAGAAACTGTTTTAACTGAAACAAAGGATGAGGAAACTGAAGTTGCTGTGATCATAAAGGAAAAATCAGAGGAGGTTGAAGAAGAGGAACAGGAAGAATCTGTTGACAGTACTACAGTGGCACAGGAGAATGATTTTGTACTAACGGATGTTTCAGCTATACAGTTTTCAGAGGAAGTTCTAACAGAGGACGAGATCCTATTGGTCAGCATTGAACCAGCAAGCACAGCCTACCCAACACCTCTTTTACCTGAGAAAGAACCACCCTTCTCCCTCACTCTTACCCCAGCTGAGGTGGAGTTGGTACATACCTTAAATTCAGCAGACATGAATACATCTCTAGATGTGATTCATTACAAAGAGGAAGAGGGAAGTGGCATCTCTGGTGTCATCCAGGGCGATGACATTTCCAGCATAGCTTTGCCAACGAACCCTGGGCGTTCTTTGATAGTGTTTTTCAGTCTTCGTGTAACTAACATGATATTCTCAGAGGATCTGTTCAATAAGAGCTCCGCAGAGTATAAAGCCTTGGAGCAACGGTTCCAAGAACTGGTAGTGTACCTCCTAAGTACTACCGTTACATGTTATTCCTCTTCAACCACATATCCTGTCAAACCTCCGCTCATCAATCCATATCAGGAGTGTCCAGTCATCCATCTGGAGGACCACCTTCCAGCAGAGTTTAGCTCAAGCCACAACTAAATACAATTGAATTAGCTAATCAAGGTTTTCAGGATCACTAGAAACTTACAGGCAGATGTGTTGGAGCTAAATTCTGCTAGAAGGCAACCCTTTCAGAAGCAGGGATGGACATCCCTGATCCATTTTAAATTATTTACTAATTCATCCCCAGCTCTTGAGGTCCACTTACCAGTTTGATCAAGGCTTGCAGGAAAGTGGACCTTGGGGGCCAGAGTTAAAAACCCCTACAATATTTTATACTATGTGGCAGTGGCTCCCAACCCTGGTCATGGAGTACTCCCAGCTCTGCACATTTTGTATGTTTCCCTAGTCAAACTCACCTAAATTGTGTCTGATAAGTGTGACGTCAAAAAATGTGTGTACTCCAGGACCAAGGTTGGGAGCCTATTCCAGGGCTCTTCAACTCCAGTCTTGTTGGGCCAAACACTCTCAAAACAGCTCATCAAGATGTCTAGAAATGCTTGCAAATTGTAGATAGCTGGGTTAGATTGGTATCACTGATATAGTCTGCAGGGCAATGGCCCTCCATGACTGGATTTGAAGGGTTCTATTGTATACCATTTATGTTATTGAGTTTATGAACTTATTATTGATATTGTATGTCCCTCAGCTCGTGCCATATCTGCAGTCAAACCTCAGTCACTTTGAGAACCTGGAGATCTTGAACTTCAGGAATGGAAGTATTGTGGTGAATAGTCGTATGAAGTTTGGGAAGCCTGTTCCTCGTGGAGTCAATACTGTTGTTTACCTCATTCTAGAGGATTTCTGCAACACAGCTTACCAGACCATGAACCTCGCCATTGACAAATATTCGTTGGATGTCGAATCAGGTCAGACAAGATCAGAAAAGCTTTGGTCCTAAAGCATGTCAGTGATGCATTTAGGTACGTCGTCACATGCTGTGCTTCATCTATGTGGGTATATGTATGTTTGTTCTAGGGGAACAGGCAGACCCGTGCAAGTTTCAAGCATGTAATGAGTTTGCTGAATGTACAGTGAACCAATGGTCAGGTGAAGCTGAATGTGTGTGTAATGCTGGTTACTTCAGCGTGGACGGACTACCCTGCCAAAGCATCTGTGACCTTCAAAATGACTTCTGCCTGAATGATGGGAAATGTGATGTCATTCCAGGCCAAGGTGCCATCTGCAGGTTTGTTTATTTGATTACTCAAGAAATTTTGTATACATGCACATTTAAGAAAACAGATCATGTACTGTGCTCTGAGATCTGTTCTACTTGGAGAATGGCATATTCATTCATTTTAAAGTAGCTACTAGACTGACTTCGACTTAAGTATTTTAAGTTTGTTTGTATGTTTGTCTGCACTGTAGATGCCGTGTTGGGGAAAACTGGTGGTACAGAGGAGAACATTGTGAAGAATATGTTTCTGAGCCACTCGTAGTTGGCATCGCCATAGCATCTGTTGCCGGATTCCTTCTGGTGGCGTCAGGTGTAATCTTCTTCCTAGCAAGAACTCTGAGAGACCAATATGACAAGGATGAGACGGAGGACCCAGTACGGTAAGTACATATCGTGTCAGTCTGGTAAATCATGGCTTCATCCCAACTCACACACTTTCACTGCGCATTATTATATTTTCTTTCTAATACGGACTTTGTCTTATGTGAGGGAACTCCAGTTCATGAAAGCTTTACCTCAGAAGTCTGAGCTTTCAGAGCCGATCACCTGACACAAACCCTTGATTAGAGTTTGACCTTGAGTAAAGCAAAGCAGGAAAGTTGAAAAGGTGCTGTTTAACTAAAACCTATAACAATTTGAATAAAAAAATTATATTTCAATGTATTTTAAATGTAAGCAAAAAATTGTAACAGTAATTAATGAAAACTTGCAAATCATGATTAATCACATCTAAAATAAAAATTTACGTTTGCATAATATATGTGTTTTCTGTGTGTATTTATATACACTAAAGTTAGGGAAGAGGTTTTGATTGATGTAGACATGCTACAGATTGAGGAATATGAATTCTCCACAATTACAACAGTGTTTGAAGAGGACCAGATCTTGCCTGAGGAAACTTCTGAACTTATTACTGTTAAGGCTAAAGAAGACAGAAATCTACAGTTTGGTAGCGAAGTGCCCACAATGACGCCGATCAAAGTGGCTGAGGCAGAATAAAACCTGAGGAAGACATACTTCCTGCTGAAGAAGAGAGGGACCATGAGGAAGAAACTGTTTTAACTGAAAAGCAAAGGGATGTGGAAACTGAAGTTGCTGTGATCATAAAGGAAAAATCAGAGGAGGTTGAAGAAGAGGAAAAGGAAGAATCTGTTGACAGTACTACAGTGGCACAGGACAATGATTTTGTACTAACGGATGTTTTAGCAATAGAGTTTTCAGAGGAAGGTCTAACAGAGGATGAGATCCTATTGGTCAGCACTGAACCAGCAAGCACCTAGAAAGAAGCTTCCATGTCCTGTAATTCCATTATGAGATTTTCATTAATTCATCAACAAGGCTGATCTTTGCTCCCCTGACTCTTTAAGTCATGGCTTCTTAACCTTGCAGATGTCTGTTGTGACCTTTTTTGTGTGTCTATTCATGTTTGCATGCAGGAGAGAGGACAGTCCACCATTTCTAGACATGGCCACTAAGTACAACCCCATGTTCGAGAGCGATTTAACTACAGGCTACAGCCATTACTACCAGCGGTACCCCGAGCCCCCAGTCCACAGCAGTGCCAGTGCCGAGGCATCCACAGAGTTCAGCAGTGAAGAAATACGGCATATTTATGAAAACAGTGAACTCACTAAGGAGGTATGGGTCTGTGCATGCCTATGTTTTCAACAAATCACTTTGTAAGTGAAATTTTGTATGAAGCGAAGCGAGAATGTGATGCATGTTTCTGGGGTTTTCTCTTCCTGTCCATTCTATAGGATATTCAAGATCGCATCCGCATCCTTGAACTCTACACAAGAGATCGTCAGTTTGCAGATTTTTTGAAGCAGCATCAAATGTGAGTATTTCTTTTTTCTTGTTAATAACCTATAGCTTTGCTTATTTTTTTACCTCTCATGTCATTTTATTTTTATTTTATAAGAGCAATGGATAATCAAAGAGAAAGTTCCTCCAGCAGTCAATAGCTGTCCAAAGTCCAATAGCCTGCAGAGTGCAAAACAATGAAGGTTAGTAAACAATGTTATGAGAACAACATGTTACAGTGTAACAGTATGCTTTGTGTCTCCAGTGTTGCATCTAGTGTAAACATAAGTGGATCTTTAGGACTTTTCAGACTTATTATTATTGTTATAATTTTTTGTTATACTAAATACAGTGTTTGTATTGATTTGCGTCATATGTTCCTCTTCCAGAAACTTTCGTTTTCTTTCAGGATAAGCCATCTTAGTAGTTCCAGAGCAATATCTCTTCAGCCATTCTGAGATCGCCCTCGCAAATTAAAATGGCTACTTATGGATACTTCTTAAAATATAATTTAAGATAATTTTTTTTCACAGAACGGGATCTTGGTCACAGAAAATATCCTTGTCTTTGATTGAAATGTTTTGTTAGTGCCTTCTATTCTTATCTGTCTCTCAGACAATCAATCTTTGGTGTTCAAAGTAAAAGATCCCTGATGCATTAATCCTGACAGTTACTTGAATCGCAGACCATTAATCTTGTATTACCCTCTTAGTACATTAGCTTTTATATTTTCACTGTTTGTCAGAGTTTTCAAGCTGTTCTGTATTAAGACAAATCAAACTGCTCATTTTAATTATTTAAAAGACAAGTAAACTCACTTGGCGGCTATCTTGGAAGCATCCGGGCAGCTATTTTCTATGTAGGTAATAGTTATACAAGTATAGCTCCTTCATATTTGAAGATTGATCAAAATCAAAAAGACATTTTAAATAAGTAGAAAAATATGATGACGACAGTATCACAGATCTTTAACTGAAAGTAGGGGCTTCCTTTCCTACAGCTACCATACTGAGTGCTGTGATTTCTCTTATTTATCTTCTTAGTGAGTGTACGTCACATCCTTCCAGCAATGATTGTTGCAATTATGGACATTTGTTTGTTTTTTTTACATTATTTACTATATTAAAAAGTGTATCAGTTCATATACTGAAACACTTTTTTACCAGGGTATAGTTCACCAACAAGTGAAAACTGTCATCATTTACTTACATCGTTAATTAAGTGAGGACATGATTTGGCAGAATTGTCAATTATGAACGATGCCTTTGTGTTTTTGTGCAAAAATAAAACTTTGTTATTCTGGAGACTTTTATTTACACATTGTATTACAGGTGCTAAGGTATTGTTGATTGTTGCTAAGGTATTGGTTTGTTGCATGTTTGCCTGTCTGTGTGTTTGCAGTGTGCGGTGTCTGAGCGATACACTGTGTTTTGGGCTGATGGTCTTCAGTGTATCAGAGCTAATTAAAGAGAGTAGAGAGCTCACTACAATTAGTCAAAGTGGATGTTACAGCCCAGATTACAGAGCATTACAGCGTGTGCTGAAAGTGTGATATATAACTGTTTCCAGTTTATAGCATGAAAATGTAAATGGCTTCAACATTGAAGTCCAGAAGTCTGGATATGTGCAGTATAAAGTCATGAGGGTGATTAAACAATGATATTGTTTCAACTTTGGGTGTATTGATCATTTAGTGATAATGGAAATATCTCCAGAGTCACATACTTCTTTTATTGATATTATGAGAAACAAATGGAGACGAAATGGAGAGAGCATGAGAAACGAGTACAATCAGAACCAGGCTGAGTGCCTGAGCCACAAAGAAAGTGTTTTTCTCTCTACAATGTCTGTAGTGAAAGAACTGATGGTCCAATGATTTTGTTCACATTGCAAGTGGAACGGAATAAGCTGTTGCAGTTACACTTCTCACTTTTACCTCTAGAGAGCAGTGTTTGTGTTTTAATATGTCGAAGTGTGATTAATTAACCACACAACAACAGATGATAAAATGACTGTAAAAGAAAGTATAGATTGTTAGGTTAGTATAGATAGATAGCTATAGATAGGTGATAGATATAGATAGGTGCTGCTTTGCATTGGCTATGAGGCAGCGGTGTCTCAGATGCTACAGTTCTTGTAAGTACCGAGATCAAACAGCTTTTCTCAAAATTATTAATTTTTGAAAAACATTGCAAGATGTTGTAAATACAACGGGGATACGGTTTGAAGTGTAAAGCAAGTTCCAGTTTAGAAGTTGCTTTACAACGATGACTATTTAATTAAAATTAATTTACTAAATTATTTACTTGTATTAAAATTAATGAAAATTGAACCCAGATCAGTAAAAAGTAAAAACCATTAGCAGTTGTTCAAGGTTTCACCAGATTATCTAAATTTTGAAATTTAGAATGTTAAAACGTCAGTGCTTCGTCTACGCCTCGTACTACTACAAATCCGTGACAGGAAGTTGTATAATGGTACACATTTCTGGTGTTTGCAGTTAATGTCGTACTGTATTTTCAGAAAATTTGGAAATATTAGTCCTCTCCCCAAATTTGTCACTACGAAAACAGAAAATTAGATTGAAGCTAGAGTTTTTTTCTTAAATATATATTACCATTTTATTACTTTTTTCAGAGGCGAAGTGTTGTTTATGAGTTTTGTTGTATTTTTAATCCCATTTTTCTGTGTAGAAGGCAAAAAGTTGATCATGAAGATTTCAAAGTTAAGGATTTTAATAATTTGACATGTTATGGTAGTGACTGTTTAGGCAGTAAAATTTTATGGCATAACAACCAAAAAACAAAGATGTCACTACTAAAACTCCACCAAATGTTTCTGTAGTAATGGTTTTGTTAGTGACAATTTTAGAGACTTTTGAACATTTTTCAAAAATGCAAATCAGCAATATAGCTAGCACAGTTCTGAACCTTTAGTCCTTGCATACCTGAGCATATTTTTTTGTATTCATCATCCTTTCCTATCAAAATGCTTGCTACCTTGTCCAATTTTTTTATGACAGAAGAAAGTTTTGGAGGCAGTGTGTAAACATGATTGACACAATGTGAGGTTGTATTTATTTTTCAACATATAAAAAAGTTGTACTTAAAGTGTACTTAATTGCAGGAATGTTTTTTATTTTTATGGGT
Source organism: Enteromius afrohamiltoni (assembly GCA_034779775.1). NCBI lineage: Eukaryota > Metazoa > Chordata > Actinopteri > Cypriniformes > Cyprinidae > Enteromius > Enteromius afrohamiltoni. The sequence goes on from JAUYWG010000042.1 coordinate 8,329,869, forward strand.
TTAGTTCAAGTCAGTCTAGCAAGAATCAAAATGAAACTTTTAAAAACATCAATGGAAAAAAAATACAAAAATGATTTCAGTACTTTATGGATTAGTACAGCCACCTACCAATTGAAAGTACCTAATAAATGAGGATTTGTTTGTATTCGTTGTGGGACAGCAGTTTGCACCAATTCTGTAGAATGGTAAATAATATCCATCTTATTTTTCAATACATTTTTAATATATAGCTTTTTTTGGCAGATCTCTGGTTCATTAGCCACTGTAGGGAAATAACAAGAAAAATAACAGCGTGCAGGAAATGGTATGGTTTTCACAAACAAACCAGTATGTTTGTTATGTAAGATAATACATTAAAATACATGCAAAGATTCCAGTTTAAAATGTCAAGCGCATACCAAGCGTTTTTGTAAAGCTAATAAGAACTGGAAATGGATGACACTGGAAGCCAGACCCATTAAATTTACAAATGGTCTTGCCAACTCTTATCGGAAAAATTATGCAAGATTGTTTTCTGAAATCAAAACGTAGTGTTTTGAAAGTGGCTATCACTTATGTAATCCAAGGCACTTATGTGTTGGGGGTTTTTTTCAACCTGGTTAGGAGTTTTTTTAAACCGATAAAGTAGACTATTTATTGTTTTACATACATTTAATGGACAATGGCATCATAATGAAATTGTTTTGACCTCCTATGGCATCACTTAGGTCTTCTGTAATGGTGAGACTTCAGAGACTAGTGGAAGTAGTTGATTCAGGTGCTCTTTGCTCATCACTGGGATCAGTACTGCACAAAAAACCTTTTCATCATTTCCCTGTGCATCTCCCATTCTGCTGGGTTATTTTTGTTGCAAAGAAGCATTTTAATGCAGGGCTTATATATATATGGATTTGCTTAATAAAACAACAGCAACATACTCAGAACACGACCATGATAGAATGTGAAAGTATAATATGCTAGATCTGAGACAGTCTCACATACTATGTGTTTGAGATAAGTGTTGGACACAAACACAGAAAGAGATTTTAACTGTTATTGGTGTGCATCTAGTGATAAATCTGCTAAACGTCCTGCTGCAGGGCACATTTGTACATTACTTGTCAGTGTTACAGTCCTAATGATTCTGTGTGCTTCGACTTTTCTGGCAATGTTTATAATGAATTACCCTCCTGAGTAGAATTCATCAGTTCCCCACACACACATAAGCTGCCAACAGCTGCATTTAGTCACTTTTTCTTCCTCTGAAGAAACACAAACACATAAAAATTCTCACATTTAACACCACTGATCGCTGATGTCAAGGGCCACCAATGAACTTTGTGGACAGTTTAGTCCTTTAAGTAGTGCGTCAAGCACTCGTTATTTGTGTTTTATACATTTCGTCCCCACCTTTGCCTTTTTTTCTGCTTGTGTTTTCCCTTGTTTGTTAATTGGTATGCGTGTCTGTTTATATTTGTGTCATGACCAAAATTTCTTTTGCAGGAACATGTGCGTGAAGTTCCTTTGGTTCAACATGACTCTCCCTTTGAGCCAATCACAGCTGTGAAGCATAGCACACACAATCATCTGTACCAAAACATTACACACAGGCTTATCCAGTATCACCATGGCCCCATTAGTACTGTAGGTTGCTTGAGCACCCCTTGACTAAACGAGAAATGTATTTCCCTTAAAATTCATATACTAGATATCTTTTAGCATTATTCTGAATATTATTCAAACATTTTATACAACCCAACTAGCCTGGCTTCCGCGACTATAAAGCTCATACGAGCTTAGTCTGGCCAAGCTACCTTACTACCCGCCTTCTGGGAGGCGGACTTAACCGACGTCCATCAGATGCCTCTGTATACTACTGGCTGAATCTACAACCAATCAGACCACTCATTCCGATGACGTATGTGTAGCGGCGGAATCTGAAGCCTCCGTAACCTTCATTAAAGCAGTAGGAAAATGTCTTTACTTACTTTAATTACTTCTGCTCCGTTTTCAAAGAAAAGCTGTCATGAAAATTTCTCAAAACAGCTGCAACAGCAGAGTCGAACGATTGTTGCTGCTCGGTACACGCCATGTTTGAAATGGTTCAACTGCTGCGTCATCGCGTTACACCCGCCTCAGTCGTGCCGGCGGGAGGGAGCCCGTTTCTCATTGGTTCCCATTTTTTGCGGAATCTGAAATGGAGAAATGCTCTAAAACGGCAGCTTTGCCAGCGAAATTTAATGTAGCGTGACAGGAAGTATGGGCGGGCCCAGGCTACAACCCAACAGCACATTGCAAATGAGATATTGCTGCCATTTGGGCTACTTTTATTTAATTAGCAGGCACTTTGTCCAAAGTGACTTGCAAAAGAGGAACAAGTTTTTATGTAAACAGGAAATATAAACGGCAAGAAAAGAGGCAAAACACCCAGTTACTTTATGAGTTTTTACTTTGATAATAAAAATAGTTGCAAATGAAGCCTAAGTTAATGACTCATTTATAAAGTCATACCGGTTAGTTCCTGAATTAGTCAGTGTTCCCTGAGTATGTATTTCTTTAATAATTACTTTATTGAGTGACTCACACTTAAAGACCGTCTAAAGAGTAGGACAGAGAAGAGTCTCTGTCCAGGCTCTGTCTGAGGTTTTCGTGATGCTCTCTCTCATGCCGAAATTTGTTTTTGCTTTATTTCATTGACTGTTCCAATATCTTATTGTCTTAGTGAAATTTTTGTCATTAATTAAGTACCCCTATGTCAATCCAAACCCATAAGCTTTGTTTGTCTTCTGAACACAATTTAAGTTATATTTAAACTATATAATATTTTGGATGAAATCTGGAAGGCTGTCCCAATGCCAAACAATGCTGCATCTGCCATCAGTGGTTCAACGGTAATATTATGAAGCTATTTGTAGGAAAGAAAACAAAAACTATTTTATAGTCAACATAATGCCATTTTGTAGATCATCTGGTGTATGCACATTAATGCAGCGTTCCAGGCAGATTTTTGAGCCAGTAAGACACGACTTCAAACCATGACTCACCTAGCCTTCCAGGCGAATCATGACAAAAATGTGCAAGGAATTGTGGTAGCTAGATGAACAAACCAGTGTGGCAGACCATACGGGGCTTATGCTCATTTACAATCATTTATATCGCCAAAGGTGCTTTCCTTGCTTATTTGAGGGAAAACGGCGCATAAGGCAAGAGAAGCTGTACCTTTTACTTTAGTGTACTACAAACAATGCATTCGTAGGGACTGCCATTTTTGTTTTGCGAGTTATGACGTCAAAACTCAGAACTTCACATCACAGGTAGGAAGTGACAGGATTGTCTACCGTCCACTGCACTTTCATGAGTGGAAGTTTGGAAAAACACTGGTTGCCTAGAACGCAGCATAAACCAATTAAAGAAAAGTGTAATAATTCAAATAATTATGTTCAGTTATGCACTCAATACTTGGTCGGGAATCCTTTTGCAGAAATGACTGCTTCAATGCGGC
>JAUYWG010000042.1:8333449-8369172 GCA_034779775.1 Enteromius afrohamiltoni
TCTAATGTTTATCAGTACATTACAGAAAATAATGAACTTTATCACAATATGCTAATTTTTTGAAAAGGACCTGTATAATTTTTATTTTTCATTTTTATTCATTAGCTGCTTAAAAAATATCCAAGCCAAGAAATCTATGCTTTTGTGATGCAAAAAATAAATATTACTATTACTATATTACTAATAGTACTATTACTACATTTTTAATATTGCACAGGTTATTTCATTGACTTTAGTCACCCCCTCTCCATAACATCTGTTATTGAACAGCCGAATGATTTCCCCATTCCCACGTAATCCTGTTGATCCCATTGAATTAAAAAATTAAGACTGCTACAAAGAGACATTTAAAATCTAAATCTCCAGGTTGAGAATTACTTGCCAAATCTACAGTATGTCTCGTGTGATAATGTCATACCTGACCTGCAGGAGCACTGGCAGTGCAGTTTGACATGCACAGAGATCCAACATGGAAATTTATAGATGACTAAAATTAATCTGTCCTTAAGACACCTCTTGGCACATTGCTTTAATTATCACTGTGCCCAAGGAAAAACTGCCAGAAAAACAGTATTATATATTAACGGATCATTTTGTCCTGCTGCCAGAGGGCCCGTGATCAGGATCCGCTCTGCCCAGAGCAGATGAGTGCTTTCAATTTCCTTCAAGAATGCAACTTCCTCTCATTTACAGTCTGAAAGATGCAAGTCTGTACAGCTGCCTTAGACACTGGGACGTCAAACAAACAACGACAGAGAGCAAATAGAAAACAGATAGTTAGAAGAAGAGTGGTTATCCCTGTTTCCCTGACATCTCAAAAACACATTTCTTACTACTGCCAACAGCTGAGACACGTCAGTCCTGAAACAATAAAGAATGATCTATCAGGTGACCTGTCACACATACAAAAAAGTCCCTGGCCTACTTTTGATATACACAAAGTAATATTTACAACATCCATATTCATGGCTAATGCTGTGGGCTGGGGACTTGTCTGTTTGTGATGTAGTTGGCATTTTTTAATGAAACATCTGTGCTGAATTTTCAATTATTTATCCTGAAACACCTCCAAGATTGAGGAGTGGAAAAAATCAAACTCCTGGTCACTACAGACAGAAACGGCTATGCAAAATATTGAAAAGCTAATATTCAGTCCAAGTACTGTTTAAAATAGACTTACCTCTTATAATGTGAAAATCATAAAAACAATTCCTTGTCAATGCCAACCATATTTCATATTGTTTGAATAAATAAAAAGTGTGTCACTTTACAAACAAATAAGCATGTTAGAGCGATTTCTGAAGGATGTGAAACTGAAGCTTGGAGTAATGGCTGCTGAAAATTCTACTTTTCCAGAAAAGGATTACATTATATTGTAAATGTAATAATAATTTCAGACGCTATCGTTTGACACCGTTCATCAGATTTAAAATATTACCAACCCCAATTTTTTATTAGGGTTGTAAGTATAGGTATTTCAGTATATAATTCTTAAAATATTACGTATGGCAAATAACCTACAGTATATGGGTGTAAATGTATAACATGGTGTAAAAAATAGCTTTTCCAATCTGACTGCAAAGATCTCAGAAGTTAGACCTTTTAAACTCAACACACTCCAGCAGTTCATAATCATTTGTTTAGTCACAATGATTTGTCTGACCCATAATTTATTATTACAGGGCTAATGAGAGACAGGAGATTCCTGAGACACAATGGCATGTTCAAAGGTCTTCCAGACAGTGACCGTAAGAACAAACAAATATATAAAAAACATTTTCTGGTAATCAACTGGAAACAATTATGTTTAGTCAGAAACCTGGAACACAAATATATATGCCATAAATATAATGCTGTTGTACGTTTCGAACATGTTCGTTATTAATGAATAGATTCCAATCAGTCTTCAAACATTTCTTCATGTTTTTCTCCTTCAGCTGTGGTTAAATAAATTTAGTCTGAGCATTATGGGTAACATATGGTATTACATTATATTTTGAACAACCACACTATGCTGGGAAAGGATAACAAAGTCAAGACAATATGATGCATTAGCTTTCTCTCAACAACAATTATCCTCAGTAACTAAACAGTGCTTTGTTTAACCTGCTTCAATTTCTTCGTTCTTGTCAAATGCGAAAATTGTTTTTTTTTTAGAAATGTTTTATTGTATTCTTATAGGGGTAATATTTCTATTATGAATTGTCCCATGTGTATTTTAGTAATTTTGTGAACTAAATGAGACATAAAATTAGTTTAAAACATATTTTATGTAGTTTTTTTTTTTTTTTTACTTTATCCAATGATGTGAAATCCAAAATTATTTATTTAATTTAGTTGTAATACATTTGTTTATCATGGATGTGCTTTATGCTCCAATGTAAATAATGCATGAATAATATAAACATAGTATTGTAACAAAAAGTATTTTTCCCTTCTATTGGGTCCTAAATACAGCTTTGTGATATAATCACAGTGACTATTTAATAAAGCTGATCCCGAAGTGAGGCAGAAGAAAAGATGCATCTTAAGAAGAAATACAGAGTGTGCTGAAATGCTGCAGCGAGAGAGAGAGACAGAGATAAGCTAAAGGTTTAACAGCTACAGTGTGACTTCATAGGGTCCCTCCCTCTTGTTAATAATCCAGTATAGATGGTCGAACAATCACACACCCATTTCCAAACACACAAAACCATACCACACAGTTTCTATCACACAGAGTGTGCACTGACACCTGATCTGAGGTCACTTTAAAGGACAAGGAGAAACCATATGATTCAAGAAAGAACAATTGCAGAAGTTTAGATAGAAGAGGTTTGAGTGGATTATATGAGCTCTGTATTGTTTTCTCTGAGAAAAAAGGACAACATGCGAGCCTTCATCCTCCTCTTCCTCAGTGAGATCTTGCTGCTGAGACTGACCTCCACAGCCACCGTGAAAGGTATCAACACAAAGCATTTTAGGCTTAGATTGTAGGCACGTTCTAGGATCTTAAATATTCAGATTTATTAGCAAATGTGACCGCTGATATATAACTGTCTTTACAGTTTTAGCTCTTGGTTCCAAATGCATGCAACTTATGAAATTATATCCATGTAAATCCTGCATGCAGTATGCCTATTGTAATGCAATACCACTGAAGTCATTTATCTGGTATGCTGTGGATGCATGGTGCTGGTTAAAGGATGCAAGCTCAGCTGTTGTCAATCTGTATGTACAGATATACATAATATATATCTGTTTTCTTATCTTGGTACATTGCATCATATTTGCTGCAATTGTGACCATTTTGCAAAGTGCATTAAAAAGAATTAATTAATTATGTCTATGATTACACAGTAAATAATTAGTATTATATCAACAGTAAATGTTTTGAAAGCCTCTCAGATCATTAATATGGATTTTTATTGGATGTCAGTAATGGATTCTGTTGAAACTGCAAAGCAAATATTGTTGTGTCTTTGTTGGCAGCAAATACAAGGTCACATCAGGAGGCAGGTCTGTTTTTATGTGTTTATTATCTGTTTCCTGTTAAATCTTGAATCTCTGAAGTGAGATTGTTAGAAATATTTGAGTGGGTGAAAGCTTAGTGCATGGGCGTTGGTTGAATGTGGATTAACATAAGTTTACTTTTATTTTGCTTTAGTGTTAAATATCAAAAATGACTTCACACACTGAGTCTGTACTTAATGTGCCTGTGCCTGGATTTGTTTTGGCCTCAGCACTCCCCTTCTCCTGTGTCACGTGTAAGGTGCATGTAAGAGCAGACCCTTGTTGTGCAAACTGACATATACTGTATCCATATATCATATACTGAAAGCATCAACTGCACAAGTGCCACTAAGCAATGACCTCTTCATCCTATGACACGGACTTATTGTAACACACATCAGCCTTGATTAATTTATCCCAGGCCACTTCGGTCACTGAACATCTCTAAATCTCTAGTTCTCATGGAAACCCCTGTTTATCAGATCATCATTGTCATGTGTTGCACACACTGTCCCAGAGGGGAAAAAAAATTTAGAGGTTGCTGCTTCATAGCTTAGGAGACCTAAAGCAGTTCTCCAATATGTCAATAAACATTGAGATTTCACACACTCCTGGTGGAAAATGGTTGTATTTTGTAACTTTCAACAAAATGAAATTTTGCCACCTCTAAAACAAATTGGATGACTAGACATTGGCCATTTGAGCTATTCTTTTTTTGTTATTTAGACATTGTTTTAAGTTATTGCCTTTCTGAAACCAACTTGAATTTGAATATGAACTTCAACTTGTCCTACACCTCAGTTTCAAAGTGTTTTTTTTTTCCAAATATGGGTGCAGGCATAACACACATTTTCCAAGATCCACTGAATTTTACAATATTCTGATTTACTCAGAAATACATCATATGGAGTTTTTCAGTTAACTTTGGTTTAGATGTTTCTAAATAAAAATAGAAAGAACTGTTAATATGCAGTGGAAATTTAAAGTTATAAAAATGAATGTGGAATACATGTATTTTCCAAAAAAACAAACAAAAACAACAACAACAAAAAGTGACAATAAAGTGACAATAAAGACTTTAAATTTCCATTTGATCATTAAAAAATCTTTTGAAATTCTACTGATAACAGAATACTGAAAAATATTATTATTAATATTATTATTATTATTTTCTGAAAAACGACTGTCAACATTGCTAATAATTCTCTTGAGCACCATGATCAGCATACTAGAATGATTTCTGAAAGATCACGTAAGACTGGATCAATGGCATATTTCAAGTAAAATATATTAAAACCAAAAATAGTTCTCAAAGTTTCAGATTTAGTGGATGATTATGTTTAACAATAAACAAACACGCTACAATTGTTTTCTCATGTTACATCCACACATGATTTCTGCCATATCTCTGCAACACAGCGGTTTATCTGCTGATTCCTCTGGGAGTCATAGAGAAACCAGGTCTGACGTAATAATGGGCTGTTTGTGTGATCCAGAGCTTAGTGCTCAATGCCAGGGGTTTCCCTCAAGCAGAAACAACTTTCTCTGGCATAGGACGCTGATTCATCATTCATTCTTCAGAAGTGGTGAACGCACACATTTACAAGAAACAAACCACAGGACTCCCGCACTGGGATTCTTTTACGGATTTGTGTTTTGTTGTCATAATTTGCAGAACTGGGTAATTATAACGGCAGAATGTGATGTTTGTGAGGGAAGCAATGCAGCTGGCAAGTGCATGGGTGCATGACAAAACCACTTTCACTTAGACTGTAGAAGTGTAGCTTTGAGAAAGGAAAATATGACACTGGACTGATTGTTATTCCAAGTCTCTTGGCAAAAACGTTGTAGATACAGTCACATGATTTCTGATATCCCTAGCTGAAGTCATGATGTAAATGTAAGGGATTAAAGTGAATCTAAGATCACTTTTTTGAATTCCAGAGCAAAGACAAAACATGAGGGTGCATATCAGAGTTGTTGGAGACACCATTGTATTGAAGTTCATCCAGCCCCATGCGGACACCAGGCTGGAGGGATATATCCTGGGCTATGGCAGCAGTATGTTCTCCAAACAACTTATCCAGCTACCTGAAGATGGACAACCCTATGAGACTGAGATAGGTACTGTATTTATTTCTAACCTTCTTGTATAGAGATGTTGTTTGTTTAATAGTTTCTTTATTTATTTTTTAGATGCTGAACCCAAATATCTCATTGCGGTACAATCAAAGTTCCCTGAGGAACCTAAGAAAAAAAAGTGTGCAGGTAAGCAACACGATGCTGCAAAGGAAATTCCCTTTGTATTATTGCTTTTAAACAGCAGTTGTTGGCCTTCAGTAAATTGTAAAAAAGGATTTTTTTTTTGTTGTACAAAAAGATAATTGATGGGAATCTATATTGAAGATTATGTTTTACTAGAAAATATCCTTATAAATAAGTATAAATTATAGGGATGTAACGGTATCAAAATTTCACGGTACGGTAATACCTCGGTATGAATGGCACGGTACGGTATTTATTGAATCATTTACATAAAAAACAAAACTAATTAAGAGGCTCAAAAAGTGCCAGAAGTGTTTATTAAACAGTTTATCTCCTTGGATATGCTCCAAAATGCTCCGGTGATGCAGAAAGAAACAGAGGAGATTAATTGTTGCTATTTTTATATTCTTTGCATACAAAAAGTATTCTCATCGCTTCATGGTGGTTCAACCACTAATGGCAGATGGAGCCAACATTTGATTAATGACAAAATTTTCATTTTGGGGATGGAGTAACCCTTTAATTGTGAAGTTTACTAGCACTTTTTGAGTGAAAAGTGTGTAATGAATTTTAGCTGATTGCTTTCTTGTGACCTCCAGGAAAATTGGATCTAGACAAACCACTGAACATCATGATTGGTTCGGTAACAGAGTCATCAGTGCTGCTGTCTTGGGGAACACTATTGACCAGCCCCTTCATGGATACCGTTGTGGAAGACTGTTTTGATGAAGGGTATGTGTCCTTGAGCATCTTGTGTGCATATCCATGTACTGTGTGGGTGTTAATCTGGATTGAATCAGTTTGTTGTTGACCTTCTCTCAAGATGTGTGCAATGATTGCACAGACAGAGGACACAGAGCAGGTACAGGTTCATGTGTGCAGATGCCCATGTTTTTCCAGAAACAACCACACACTTGGATTACACACATTTATGGGCAAAACAACAGACTTTAATAAACTACACAATATTAGAAAAAGTAAAAAAAAAAAAAGAAGAAAAGAAGAAGGAAACCGCAAAACACAGTAATAAAATTAACAGATGCTTGAGTGGAAAAAAGAATTTGGGTGTGTATGCATGCACACACGAATACCCACAAATATTTTTAAATCATTGTTGCGATTTTCCATATATGTTTTTTTTCCCCGAAAACAATGGTGTTTTCTATCTCCTGCATGTTTATATCCTGCAACACATCCTTGAGACCGTTGGACGTTTTTACTGTTCTTGTGGGGACATATAGTCCCCTCAGTGTAGGCACAATGTTACCCACACACACACCTTGGACACGTTAGTGGAAAGCTTAACCTCAGCCCTCTACAAAACAACTAATCTGATGCCACTGACCCATAAAAACCTTATAAATGCCAGAAGGAGAGAGAGATGCTGGAAAAATGAAAAAAGGGTAAAGCAGGGGCATCTGTATACATAAATAATATCTGAGTTTAGCTCATTAGTACCATATCACGCTGATATTATACAAGTGGGAGTTATTCAAACCAGAGGTCTATTTTGCTTGATTCGACTGCCATTTTAAACATAGTTTATAGATTCTGGTTTGCCATTTTGTCTCCTCTCAGACAGTTCACAGTGCGCTACAGAGAGAAGGAACCCAGCAATACCTGGAACTACCAGACCTGTCCATCCACCAGCACAGTCATCGACAACCTCAAACCAGATGCTCTGTATGAATTTACGGTCCGAGCAGACAACGACACAAACAGTGGAGTCTGGAGTCCGCCGGTCATCCATAACACAGCTGGTGTGTCCCATTACAAAATATCCATTTTGCAAAAAGTCATAGTTAACAATAGTCTTGTTTGTTTTTGATTTCTCCTATAGATGTTTAAGATGATTATCTGACAGATATTTAAATGAAGCATACTGTAAGCTAAGAAGTTTACAAAACTTTATTGATTTTTTCCCTCCTAGATCTAGTAATAGAGCCATTTAAAGAACTGAACCAGGCGAAGCCTAAGGTACATAAATATTTAAATTTAAGGACAACACTTTTATTCCTCTGCTTTATCTTTTACTTAATTGGATATTGCTTTCTAAACAGAATCCAGTCTTAGCAAGCCAGGAATCATTCTTGCCACCAGTGCCAGGTAAAATCTTTTTCCTTCCTAAACGGTCATGGAGAGTAATAATGAATATAAAATATTTCATGAATTTTCCTGCCACTTTCTAGTCTTAAACAACATAAACCAGACCAGAGCAGCCCCTCTATTCAAATATCCTAGCCTTCCAAAGTCAAGCATAACATCAGGTAAATGACGTTTTCTCACCTTTCAAGCCAAACAAAATAATACATTAGAAGAATGGAATACAAGTATAATGCATCTGCATACTGAACAATATTCACTGCATACTGCTTAGAATTTTGTTTAAGTTGTATGTGAATCAGTATACAACATTTGAAAAACTTGTAAGCCTCCTTTGTCACCACATTAGTATACATATTTTAGTATGTTGTCCTCCAGTCATCTTGAAAAGAAATGTTTTTTGTTGTAAAATGGTCAAAAAAAGGAGATATATAGGTATAGGTATGCCACAGTACATGTGAAAAAGACACATTTCTGCCTCTCTCTAGATAGAGAACAATTAATATTTTTTTACACCTGGTTTTCTTTATAAAACATAGAGCCTGCATCAACATTATAAATAAAATTTCCAGCTTTAAATGTTTAGACATCTTTAAACACTAAACAAACCAAATTCACCTGCTTTTTCCTCAAATTAATTATCCATCTACGTAAAACAGACTAAACAATTCTTCTGTTTTATGTCTATGACCTAAACTGTGTTTTAAATTGAGCCGCTGCTCAATATACTGCAAATGTAGTGTTTCTCCTGTCACAGTAATTTTTCAAGATCAATTCCAAATAAATGTCCTTCATGTGTATCATAACGCCATGTGCCAGATGGGAATTTTCTAAAATATGCACAAGCTGGAGGAACTGTTGGAAGAAAAAAACACGTTTATGAAATTCCTGCTTAAGGATTTTATTAAAACCCAAAAATGTCCCATTAACTTCTGTGACAGGAGAACTACATGGCTCATTATCAACAGATTTTATTTCTGTTGTTTTCCTTTGTGCCATTTTCATTGACTGTCTGTAATACAAAATGTGTCTTTTTCTACAGCTTCGTCAATAAGGGCAGAAAATCCCACAACAGTTCCTGACAATCCAACTACCTTAACCGAAGCCCTTCCTTCCTCTCAAACATCTATCATTCTGCCCAGTCTAACGACCATAATCACACTTCAACCTCAAAGCCCCACCACTCATCCCAGTACAACACAAGCAGATCTTCTCACAGAGCAACATACTAGCATAAGCCCACAACAACCTACAACATCTCTGCCACCACCTTCCAGAACCACACAACAAACCAGCTCAACCCAACAACCATCCACTACAATCCAACAATATACCAGCAAAATGCAGATCTCAGTCAAAGATCAACCAAATACAGCCAAACAGCTTCTGAATACAACCCCACAACAAACATCTTCCCCTAATACACCTACAACCAAACCACCAATTCAGCAAACCCAACAACGTACCACCAGCACTGCCCAGGAACATCCTCTCCCATCTAAGAAACAAGACACCATAACTCAAGAAAGTCTCTCTACAAGAAAAATTCAGCCCAGGACCAAGCTGCATCGACTGAGCACAACCCAACAGTCACGAGGCACGTCCAAACACCAAACCACCAACACATATTTTCCAGAAACAACTTTCCACTACCAGTCCAGCACAATCGCACATTCTGAACAGCCCAACACCAAACCACCACCAATAACACAGGATTGGTCCACAAATAGCCATTCAATGACAAACACAGTTTTGACTTCACATACTACTTTAGCAAATATTATCTTAGTAACAGACCAACAAACAGACTCCTTAGTATCACAGCTGAAAACCGATGTTAGCCAACATCCAGTATTTAGCACTAATCCATCCATCCCTGAAGAATATTCTACATCCCGTATTTCCACAACTAAAACTCCACCTGTTACTGAGAACATACAGGCACTGACTCCACATCCTATATATCTACCCATAACCTTTTGGTACCAGCCCAGACCCAGCTCCACAGCAAAGTATTCCAACACCACTAAACAGCAAGCTAGTACAGCTAAATACAGTCCAAAAACGGACTCCCAAGTTGAAAATCGACCACCTACCCCTGAAGAATGGTTGCCAGGTACCCCAAAAAACCTACTAAACCTCACACCTCAAACAGCTTTGACCAAATCCGATGCTGTTCAAAACTCACCTGCGACGGAGAGGGTAACAGTGGGGACGAGTCATCCAAGTCAACCAGCGGGTAACTTCACCCCTAGACATATGATGAAAGCTAGTTTAAAACTTGAATACAATCCGGCAACTTGAAATGTATCACTTAAAGTAATAGTTCACCCCAAAATAAAAATTACCCCATGATTTACTCACCCTCAAGCCATTATGTAGTTAAATTTAAAATGTCCTGACTCTTCCAAGCTTTATAATGGCAGTGAATGGGTGTTAAGATTCTGATGTCCTTCTGAAGTGAATCAATGAGTTTGACTAAGAAATATATCCATATTTAAAACTTCATAAACCATAATCTAAAGCATAATTCCAATAACTGTTGCATGCACATTCGCAAGAGAAAAAGTCATATACAACTAGGATAGCTTGAGGGTGAGTAAATCATGGGGTAATTTTCATTTTGGGTGACCTATCCCTTTAAGACAGTAGAGTCAAGTCCTGTTCCTGGAGGGCTGCTATACTGCAGAGTTTAGCTCCAGACCTAATGAAACACACCTGCATCAACTAATCAGGATTGCTCAAAATTTCCAGTCAAATGTGTCCTAAATTTTGCTGGACACTAGCCTTCTAGAAGCAGGATGGAACAACACAGGTTTAAGAAATTCTTGGATGTTTTTCATTGTTATACCGTTTTTTTTAAATAACTGGTGCCATATAGTCCTTTCACTGTTATGGATAATCTAGACAGACTAAAAGCTATTGGTCAGGGATCTTCTAAAAACATTATCATTGCAATATGTTCTGCCTCTGTATGTCAGCTACTTCCCAGCCAAAGGACGAACATCTACTGTCACAGCCAACACTTACAAATGAGGTGGCCAATAGGAATGAGGGTAATGATATCAGCTCCAGTTTTTTCTCCTGAATGTGCTGTTTGTCATCTGTCCATATTAACCACATAAATCTTTGTTGTACACAATAGCGTTGTGAGTGTCAGCACCAAACGTCATCCTGCTGGGCAATGCCATTACCACCTGACTAGCACTGAAAAACCCCACCACTGCCCCCAGTCGTCTTTAAACCATCACCAACAGCACCAACTCTCACATTACTATGCCATTCATTCACCTCAAGCATCTGACTACTTCCAACTCTTCATGTCCAACACTTGCACTGTCATAATGCTACGCACACCATTTCCACCATCTTTTCTTCTAGATCTGTTGGCTTCTGTTTCTGGATAGCTGGTGCTCTTTTGTGAGCTTCCCAGGCTCATTCCCATCCAGTCAGTCAACAGATCCTTTGCCAAAATCTTTAATCCTTGTCTCCTTCCCATTGCTGACCGTGTTTGTGTTTATCTAGGCAGAGGCATCTTCCGCAACTCTTCTTCTGTGTCCCACCTCCTGGCACGAAATGTTACACAGAGGTCAAGAACTCATGGTCGCATCCCTTCAGTTCATCATACAGGCATTTTGAGGCCACCCACCGGGTATCGTAACTCAACAGGCAGCAAGAGAATGGGGAAGAAAGGTATTTGAGGTCTTCACACTAACACAGGCATCCTTTTTCTTTTAAGAGGGGTTTTTGACTGTTTAACTTCCTTTTAAGCTTCCAGTAATATATTCATCCATCGTTACCTTCATTTATAATTTTTTTTCTGTCATTCATTTTGTCTAACTGTTTTATTAGACTTTTTAAATGTTATCTAGTGTGCAAATTCAGAAATGTGGAGCACTGGGGCTGTTTCACGCCACGTTAATAAGCAGAAGCTTGTAAGTTCAGCTCTGTACAGTGCTGTGTTGCTAAAGAGAAAATATTAAACACATTTTAGGTTACTGCACTGTGTATATATTATAATTATATATTTTAAGTATTTAAGCCATATTTATTTTATATCCATTTATATCCATTCTTTTGTTATACTTCAAATCAAATGCTCAATGTAATTTCTGAAGCCTGTTATTATGGATAAATTACTATTACTAAAGTATTATTATTATTAATATTATTATTATATTATATTTGTGTAGTCTTATTCCTTATAAAGGTCCAAAATAAACTTTTGACAAGAAGAGGTAAATTAAATGGTTGGACATAACAGTTTTCAGCTGCAATATAAGAACAAGCAGTATGTTTTTTTTGAATCTGACATAATCAGAGTGGATTAAAAAAAAAGAGATTCTATAAAGTCCATTCTTTCGTTATTAAGTTTGTTTAATATTCCTAGTTCACCTGGAATTGTTAGACATGGCAAAAACCTAATTGTATAGGCTTATGTACAGTATATACTATGGACATTCTTCTTTGCACATAGTTTCTTGGATGGATTTTAAATTCATTTTTTAAGGGACTCTTCGGACCTGTTGACAAGATTCATGTGTTATCTGCAGGGACAAGACAAACGCATACAGTTTACCTCTTCCTGCCAAAAGTCTGTTTTCCATCTTATCCTCTTCACGCTGTCATTTAATTCGGCACAACAGCTGATGACTCCCGTAACACCTGATATTACAGCTCAAACTGTACGGTTACAATTTTTTTTTGTCAAAAAGTCCCTTTTTTCACATCTGGTCTCTTCACTCTAATATCAAATCAAATATGGTCAGACCTTGTATTTATAATATTGTTGTTTCTTGTTGATGCGCTTTTTTACTTTTTTTTTTTTTTTTGTCATGTCCCTTTAATGTTCAGTGCCCCATGGTGAGCAACATCAAGGACTTTTGGGGTCCAAATTTTCAAAGGGAACCAGACAGCAACATGGTAAACTCCTTCATGGATTTTGAATGCATATATTAGTTTAATCTCATAAGGGTTTGCAATATTCATGAGAATTCATGTAACTGTTGTTCTAAAACCTGGTATTTTGTTTTTTAGTTTATTGTGTGATTTTGTTGTCCATGTCCCAGGAAACCGTGAATCCAATTGTACATAGTGTTAGCTTGGACACAGTTTTAACATGATGTCTGAGATAGATGTCCCTGTTTGGTAGAAAGCGTCTCCTGTCTAAATAACGATTCCCTTGCAGCTGGATTTCATGACTATTCTGGGCCAAAGAAAATATTTATGTGCTGTTCATGTCATGATGGATTTTCAGAGCTTATGATTCTTTGAAAAAGCATGACAGATCAGCCATTGATAAAGTGATGGGAACCTAGGATCCTCTCTCACTTTCTCCATCGGCCTCTCCCAACAAAAGACAACTGGATAATAAAGAATCAAGGCACTCTGTCCTTACCCAATTGCTCATCCCATCCATCGGTCTGACTCATATTAGAAAGTCTACTTGAACACATTTGGCAGACATATGATTACTTTAGTAAATTTGAAACTGTCCTTCCAACTTTTCTTAAAAACCTTCTATTCTTACTAAATTAGGTTCCTGAAAATTATCTGGAATGTTTTGCGAATCGCATCTTGGAATAATAGACCATTAAAGAGATGGCTGTTGGAAATAATAACGTTTGGAAATTGATTAATTGACAAGCTTTGGTCAATATTATCCCGCACTTCTATTTTGAGTAAATATGCAGCATTATATCCATGTAATGCTGCACTCCATTACAGCATCGGTCCCTCAGAGCTGTTTTTGGAGAAGCCGCAGTCCTAAGAGTCTGGATTGCATTAAAAGATCCCATTTGGCTCCCACAACACTCTGACTGTGCGGACATTAACCTGATGTCATGCATTATTTTTTTTAATTTCAGCTGTTTAAATGTTATGCAGAACATACTTGTTTTTTTTTTTGGAGAATTATAATAGCTGTTTCTTTATGCTGATCTGATTTTTAAAGTGAAAACAAAATTAAAAGGACCAACACAAAGAAAAAAGTCTTACTTTTTATCAGGCCATAGCAGCTCCAGCTGTCTCTTTGTTCTTCCGATAATTCTCAGCTACAGCATAATTTAACTGTTTTTTTTATTATGGTCAGACTTTTAAGTTACTCTTTGATTAACCACAAACAATTACCATGTATCTCCTACTAATCTGCTGCCTACTTTTACAGCAAAAACAAAGCTGAACCAGGTCTCAGAGACTAAAGAAAAGGGTGAGAACACTGACAGATAAAGATATCATTGTCCATATGGCAACAGTCTTGTTGGACATGCATGTGTTTCTTGCCAGTTAATGAAACGTTTTCCATGTTAATTTTTAGAAAAAGTTATTGATCTGAAGCAGATGGACCCAGTACCAGATTTAAAACCTCTAGCTCCTCCCACTACTGAAAGACCAGCCAAACAGCGGCCACCATTGACAACAACACCACATTCTGTTTTTGAGGGTATGCTCTAATTCGATTTGAGAACTATAATGAATACAACAATCCTAAATGCTCAAAGTAGAGTGTTTCTGTGCATATGTCTTATAAAGCAGGATAATCTGTTGAGAATGAGAGAATTCAAAGTAGTTGGAGTCTTGAATTTGTTTGCCTTTGAATCGTAGGTAGTCGTTTTGACACCGGTGACAACTCCTCTGTGTTCAGTTCTCATCCCCTCTCTAAGGTGGATGCCACGGGGAAGAAACGTTTTGTGGGTAAGTATATGGACTAATGTATTTTGGACCTACAGGACTGTCGGATAGAATTGTGACTGATTTATGATTCAGTCTTTTGAAATGAGTGTTGTACCTCTGACTGGCTGTCCTCTATTTGCAGCACCTCATGTGATCTATAAAACTGACAAACGTCCTGAAGAGCCATGCTCTGTCACTAACTCTCTCAGCTTCTTTCCTGATGAGGAGATCGGATACTTAAATGTCACTGGCCCACCCAAGACCCCTCCTTCCAATCTTACTGTGGTCACAGTGGAAGGATGCCCCTCCTTCATCATCCTTGACTGGGACAAAACAGACAATGAGACCACAGGTAGACAGAGCATTTGATTACTGCCTTTGCTGGCTCAAACTAGACACAGTATCGAAGAAAATGATGGACAACTTGAGAAATAAATGGGAAAAGTTGCAATGCCCAATATGGCAGCTGTTGGAAAGAGAGTTAAAAGAGCCAACTGCCTTTTTGATGGATGTGAAGTCTGTTTCTTCACCTCTGGAATGTGCATTAGCTGGGCAAGCCTGAAAAATATTGGATTTTAGCATTGGTTTGAGCTTAAAAAGCTAAATTTATGATACCATTGTTGTCAGACTTTATTGCTAATTTGAAATATGGCGTTGAAAAGTTCTTCTGACAAATCTTAAAAGATTTTTAGTATTTCTCCATTCCAGCAGATAGAAGTTATACTTTATGTCCATTACCTGCATAGAAAATCGATGCCAATATGCCCGCCAAGTGAACTGGCTTGCCTTGAGTGGATTTTGGTTAAACTTACTTTAGTTGGATTTAACAAGATATATGAGAAACAAAAATAAAACCTATATTACTCTATTATTTCCGCACGGATTAACACAGATACACTACTGTTCAACAGTCTAATGTTTTAATATTTTTGAAGGAAAATATTCTCACTAGTGCTACATAAAATATTGTGGTAGCACTTTATTTTACAGTCTTGTTCCTCGTGTACCTGTAGTAATTACAATAAATAGGTAATAACCCTGAACCTACCCCTAAACCTAACCCTACGCAATGTAGTTACCTTATATTACCAGTACTTTCTTGGATAAGTACACTACATAGTAAATACATGTAAGTACACACACTGTAAAATAAAATGGAACCAATATTGTGAAATAATTATTTTCTCTTTGAATATTATCTTTGTTTATTATATGTCATTTTTTCCTCCAGTCACATGATTGTTCAGAAATTATTCTAATATGCTTATTTAGTGCTCAAGAAACATTATTATCATTATCATAACAAGATTCTTTGATTATTAGAAAATATAAAATAAAACTTAGCCAAAACTTTTGAACAGTAGCATTTTTATTTATTTATTTGCTTCTTTATTTGCTTATTCCCAAAATCCAAATAGTACTGAAAAACACAATTAATGTAGTCTATTGAATGTAATAGCAGCTCAGACATTCTGGCAATCCTCATTGGTGTTCCATTAAAAAAAATGTAAACAACAAATTATGTTTCTGTTTTATGAATAGAATATGAGGTAGTTTCCTCCACCAAGGGTCCACATGGAGAGGAGGTGTCTGTCCAGACAACAAATCAAACGCATACAGCTGTGGAGAACCTGAAACCAGAGAGCAGGTATGAAGACACACATGTAATGGACTTCAGTAGTTCAGTAACTCATAGTCCTGCCCTTACAGACAATGTATTAACTAGCGTATCGATTAGTGCTGTTTTTGCTGCGGGGCCATAAAGGTCTACTTAATGTTTTTTTACTAGGTAAAAAAGTTGGATTGTGTTTGGAATTATCAGCTCTTTTCTCTTGTAGTTATGAGTTCAAAGTTACACCTAAGAATGAGCTTGGTTCAGGACCAGCCAGTGAACCGGTCACTTTCAGTACTGAGTCAGGTAAGCGGAGAAGAAATGTTAAATTAATTCATTATGAATACTTTGTTTAGAGGATATGTATAAGAGTCTCAGCTAAAAGTCCCAGATCTGAAACCACAATCTGGTCTGAGGTCACTGTGAAATCATTTGGCTCATCCAGTGAATCTGAGCTCTGTTTGTTCCAGAAGTGTCACTGGGCCAACTGTATCAACAAGAGAAGCTTTAATGGTTTTAATTTTTAGAGTTTTGCTCTATCATCTCAAGCCATAAGAGAGCCTTGTGTGACAGACCTAAACCAAAATCATTATTCACGTAAATCTCATTCATGCTTCTAAACATTTGAAAGCATTGCGATTAGTCACAAGTTGTGTGACAACCGATTAAGTTTGACATCACTGAACAATTTAAAGAAACTGCCACTCATATGATATTAGAGTCATGCAGGCCAAGGTAACTTAAGAATGAGACATCGAAATCAAAGGTGTGTGTAATTGGCAGTGAATGTTTGCTGTAATGTATATGTATAATTAGCATTTAAGCATTACTGTCGGCAGAGAGAGTAAAGTGCCTAATGTTCAACTAATAGTTCCAATGTGTTCACTCTTCTGAGTCCACTGCACCTATTTACTGTAGGTATAGGGGTCCTGGTAGGCTGCCAGAAAATAATAATAACCATGAGGAGATCTGACACAACTCTGGAAAATTGTACATCATGACAGTGAGGAATTTCTTAGGGCTTTTTAATAACTTAAGTCAAATACCATGCTGTTTCGGTATATTCAGGCGTTCAGCATAATAATAATTACCTGAATGGCATATTGTCTTGCTTATGTTTACCTTTGACAGCTGTTTGGATCAGCCTCATTTATTTATGAATATTTTATAGAAGGTATTTTAAAATGGTTTACTATAACTTTTAGACATACATTTGCAAATACACAGTGCTTAATTGTTTGGGGTGAGTAAGATTTTGTTTTTGAAAGAATGTTGTTTTGGCAATGATGCATTTTGTTTTTCATTTATCAAAGAATCCTGAAAAATGCATCACATTTTCCACAAAAAAATTAAGTAGCAAACTGTTTTCAACTTTTATAATACAAAATGTTTCTTAAGTGATTTAAAATGATGCCTGAATGATCATATGACATTGAACTGAGTGGATTCATGGCTTTCAAAATGGAATAAATTACGTTTCACGACATATCCAACTACTTATTTTACTTTCGTTTTTTGCTGTTTTTGATGAAAAAAAAAAAAACAGCCTTTCTAAGCGTAAGAGACTTTCAAAAACAGAAACAAAATCTCACTGACCCCAAAATGTCTCATCAACAATGCATTAAGTTGCAATGACATCATGTTCTTCTGCATTTCAGCTGATCCTCGTGTGAGTGAGATCCAAACCGGTAAGAGCTCCAGTCACCTCAAGCATACAAAACTAAAATACTAAGAAGCAATTTTCCTGTACACCAACTTTACATGTGTGTCTAATTTATACTGGCTCTCAAAGGTAAAAATGCCATCTGGTCATCATTTCCATTCAAGTCTGACTCGTACTCCGAGTGCAATGGGCAGCAGTTCATAAAGCGAACCTGGTACCGCAAGTTTGTGGGTATCCAGTTGTGCAACTCTCTTAGATACAAGATCTACCTGAGCGACTCTCTCAAAGGTCCGTCTTAACCATTTACAGTTTCAACAGATATTTCTGCCACTTAGTCACGATGTAGTTTTTTCTCTCTTCAGGGAAGTTCTACAGCATAGGAGATCAAACTGGATATGGAGAGGATCACTGCCAATTTGTTGACTCATTCCTGGATGGACGAACCGGTGGTCCTCTTCCACCACATCAGTTACCACCCAGAAAAGGTTTCTAATAAAAACATGTTTTATTTAACAATAACACAGTAATCTAACACTGGTACATGAGATATTACTATTCCTTCTGTCTTATCAAGGCTTTTACCGGGCCATGCGTCAAGAGCCTGTCAAGTTTGGGGACATCGGAGGAAATTCCATGATCAACTACGTGGCCTGGTATGAGTGTGGGATACCCATTCCTGGGAAGTGGTAGGATCCCGTGGAACAGATGGAAGACGTGACAGATAAGAAACATCCGCTCCCAAAGAAGAACAGCATTTGTATGAGATGTTTGTGTAGAGAGAATGATTTCTTGGGAGTGTGTATCTGTATTTTCGGGTATTGGGCACATATAGAGTTATTTATATACTGAAGTAGTGCAGCAAACGTACAGAGAGCTGAATGAATGTTGTTGTTGAGATTAAGACGTTTAACTTTCGAAATTATATAGGGAAGCAGGCTCCCTTAAAGGCTAAATGAATGTGTTTATTATTTATCAAAATGTTATATATGCCAGTGAAACTAAAATGACCACGGCCAACTTAAAGGAATGTTCCAGGTTCAAAAGAGGTTTACTAGACAGCATCTATAACATTGTCATTACAGGAAATAATTTTTACTAACGCGAGTTGTATTATATAAATGTAATTTATGTAATACAAATATATATTTAGAATTATAAGAATGTAATTACATTGGTATTCTTTACTTTTTACTAGAACACTTCACAACAGTCGTTTTTTGGACCTTGCAAGTACCGTGCAAAAGTTACCAGGTTTACTGGCTTTATATGGTCATTGTAGCTGAAAACTTGGACAGTGCACATCTGTACAGTCAGTACACTAGTCTCATGTGAATATTATAATTAAATATTTTGGCTTCATGGAATACTGTGTATTTTGAGGTTAATCAGAGTGCAGTGCTTTGCCCCATAGATTTCAATGGAAGTGCTTTATTTTCCCACATAGAGTTGAATGATTTTTCTGTTGTTGTCAATATGTCAGAGGTGCTGTTAACAATGTACTGAATGTGCTAAGCTCGAAACATTCCTTTAACAGCTCAAGCGCAATGCTAAACAAGGAAATTAGCCTAGGTCATATAAACTATTGTTCAAGACATGCAGCTTTTCCAGTATTTGTTGTGATTAAACTATGTATGAATGTTAGAAATGCAACATCTCTTTAACACGGAAGTCTATTGTTTTGTACAGAAGTTTTGCGATTTCCAGAGAAAGCTTTTAAATGCCAGATTTTATGTTACATTGCAACTTTGATATATTTTATAAGGTTTATAATGAATCTGCTTTACCAATAAAAGCAGTTTATTTTATGATCTCTCTCTTTTTTTGGTGGCTACAGTTTAAATTGTTTCTGAGACTCCCATGACAAGCTAAATGTTTTTATGCTATCCAGTTAAAGAAAGACAGATAAATGTTAATTTCATGAACAAATGAACGATCCCATCATTCAGTCTCAAAGTCTTTATTTACCTCCTGAAAACAATGTTACAGTTTTTACAGAAATGACAGGCTTCACTGCAGAGGGCCAGTCGGGGGTTAGTAAAAACCAGGACGTTGGAAAAAGTGAAGAAAGTAAAGAAAACTAAACAAATATCGCTTACTTTGATTATGATAATTTTCTAGTGTTTAAACAGACTCATGGTTTATGCCAAAATAACACCAATGAGGAAACTGTGATAAAATAAAATGCACGCACACACACACACAGCTGTCCACTCCCACACCATTTGGTCTCCCATGTGTGCAAACACACACATACAACCTCACGGTCTCATTCTCACACACGTTCATTCAATCACGCAAAGCACAAACGAACACAAACACAATATTAGAATGTCAAACACAGAATTTGGGGGCTGATGTGTTGGAGACAGAGAAAACTTGTAGCGAGGTGCTGTGAGGACACTAAAGGCCTTTTACCGATACCCAGGGCCCGGCTGGGCGTAGCCCTGGCCAAAGGGGGGGCGGTTTCGGGCATAGGGGTTGGCACCACCGGGGGGAGGGGTGGCACCGGGCTGCGGGGTGTATCCGGGACGGGGCTGATAACCCCCTGTGGCCTGGGAGGTTGGAGGCAGGCTGTAGTTAGCTGGCTGCTGAGAGGCTTGGGATGTGTAGTTTTGAGGCGGAAATGCTCCAGGAGGGTACTGGGTGGGTCCTTGGGGAGCAGGAGGCTGTGATTGGCCAGAAAACCCTGGGGCAGAGCCAGGAGCACCAGCAGCTTGAGAGGTAGGGGCGGGGTAATTCTGGAACTGCTGCTGAGGAGGAGGGGCCTGAGGAACACCAGACTGAGGAGTATAACCAGCTGAAAAAGAGAGTTTAAAAATAAACAAATGTTAAAGCTTGCTATTACACATGTCTTTATATATTTGTGTTTTTGGCATAAATGTTTTCAACATTTTTAATAAATCAGCATACTGTTAATAAATCGGAATGATTTCTTAAGGATCATGTCACACTGAACACTGGAAATTTAGTTATGAAGTTATATTTACAGTATATTAAAATAGAAATGTTATTTTAATTAGTAATAATATTTCACAACATTACTGTTTTCTGTACTTCTGATCAAATAGATACACACACACACACACACACATATATATATAAAAAAATACAATACATATCTCACTGATTACAAACTTTTGAAAGCCAGTATATAATTAGTATATATTTCAATTATTTCATTGTTTACATTTTATTAATAGTTTTGCATTAATAACAAACACATATATTAATTTTGTTTATACATTTTAAAGAAAATCCAGCATCCACTAATTGCATCACTTTTTTTGGAGCTTAAAGCTGAGCGCTTATTCACAAAGGCATCATTAGTAGGTGTTTTAGAGAATTACCAGGGTACTGCATCCCGTACTGCTGCTGGGGTCCAGCTGGTGGAGGGTATCCACCTGGAGCCTGATACTGCTGATACATCTGACCTGTTTAAATCAACAAACATGTTTTCTGTCATTAAGACAACAAAGAAATTGTGTTTTTAAATCACACAGTTAAGGGAGGGAATTCCCATTAAAATCCAGAACATCAGCAAGCAGCTTGAGGATCCTAGCAAGGATATCCCACTGTTACTTGGTTTCATCATCAAAGTTTGAGAAATATCTGGGACACCAGAGGACCATAAATATTAAGAGGTGATCTCTCCCACTCTGTGTTGGAATATATTTTAATTTGGGATATCTGGCATGTTCCTCTGGAACATCAACAAATAAAGAGCCAATGCAGAGAGGCTGATTGAAAACATACAAATAGGATAGCCACATAAAATTGAGCAGATGATAGATTGTCAGATGCTGGCAGTCAGAGACAGCCTGACCATCTGAGTAGAGACCGGCTCCTGACTGAAGATGAGGAGAAGACGTCTGACCAACTCATTTAAAAACGCTTTATTAGGAATCCAAAAGATTTCAAAAGCATATTAGACCCATTGTGCAAATCACAAGATAACAGCAAATATGCTGAGACAAAGCACACATATTATCAAAGTTCATAAATGTTTGTGTGTATCGCACCAAAAAACTAATGAGAAAAGGCTGTGCGTCTGTGTGTGTTTCCCTGTGCAGCGGATGATGGGAACAATAAAGCAGAGCATCACAGCTCCATAACTCTATGTAACCATGGAGACCATCCACACAACCTGCCAAATCTAGAATAGCTCTGCACAATTTCTCATGTGTGCTGCGTCTATGTGGAAGAACTTCTTTGGAAAGAGTGATGGGGAAAACAAATCCACCGGACAGGCGGAGAATAACATTACGCTCTTGACTTGAAGGCCATTCTGGTTCATTTGTCTTCCGCTGTACACCTTCCCAAGAGCCTCACTTAGAAGACAACATCTGCAAGGTGAATTTTTTTTTTTTTGGTGCAAACAAATAGGTTTTGTGTGGGTTTGTGTACGAGTGTGAGAGAACATGTGTAAGTACAGGTGTGTGACCTTCCTGCCAAAGCAGCGTGACCTGCCAAGTCCACTGGAGTGACGTGGGCGTTTTTTTTTTGGAAAGAAAACGAGGGGAGATATTTCAATGGCCAAGTGGAGAATAACATCATGCTCTGAATTCACTACAAAGACTTGTGAGCCACATGATTCCTTGTTCATCTTTCTTTCGCTGGACTCTTTCCCGTAAGCATCAGAAAGAAACATCTGCAATAAGGATGTGTGAAACTGCTATTCTCTAAATCGCCAGGCCAGCCTCTTTAGACAGTTTTCAAGTTGTATGATTATACTGGGTCACTCAACCCTGGCGTGTTTGTTAGTGGGCTTTACGTAAGACAAACTGCTTATAAGCCTCGTAATTCTTCACAATCATGTTGGGGGGGGGGGTGCGCGCATGGATGATGCGACGGCAGCCACAGGGCAACGAGAGCCAATCAATGGATGGGGAGTTTTGGGAGGCCATTATAGAGAAGGGCAAGTACACTGGGGTTACACCCCTACTCTTTACAATGAGTGTCATGGGATTTTTAATGACCATATTGAGTCAGGACCTCGGTTTAACGTCTCATCCGAAAGACGGTACTCTTTAGACTGTATAACACCCCCTGCTGGCCTCTCTAACACCTCTACCAACAGCAACCTAGTGTTCCCCAGGAGGTCTCCCATCTAGATACAGACCAGGCTCAACCCTTCTTAGCTTTAGTGGACAACCGGGCTTGGGGTGATAAGGCTGTGTAGATCACACTCTACTTCTAGTCCTATTTTAGACTTTGAGCACAAATTTTAAAGGTGGTAGAATTACCATCCATAGTAGCAGAGGGAGCTTGTTGGACCCCTGAGTAAGCTGGAGGAGCCTGGGGAGCCACAGCAGAAGGGGGCGCTGCAGAGGATGAAGAGGCAATACTGTCAGGAGTTGCAGAGCGCTCCTCTGCTGCGGCAGTGGCGGCAACAGCTGGAACTGGAACACAGGAAAGAGTAAAGAAAAAAAATCAGGTGGTTCAAGACCTTAAATGTGACCCTGGATAACAAACCCAGTCTTAAGTCACTGGGGTATATTTATAGTAATGGCCAATAACACATTGAAAATTAAATTAAATAAATAAAATGATAGATTTTTCTTTTATGCCAAAAATCATTAGGTCACTAAAAAGATCCATGTTCCATGAAGAGATTTTATACATTTTCTACTGTAAATATTTTAAAAATTAATTTTTGATTTGTAATATGCATTGCCAATTATTTCATGGACAACTTGAACAACTTTAAAAGGAAATTTACTCAGTATTTTTTGCACCCTCAAATCTCGGCCAAATACTGTTCCATCAAAAATCTCAATCTCTTGTTACAGTAGAAGCTATAAAACAGCCCATTAAATAAAATCTGTATCAATGCAGCATGAGGCTATTAACCATTAAAAAGTATGATCTGTGTCAAGCAATTTATCGCAAACTCAATATTGAAAAAAGCCACAACTAAGCACTATGAAGTCTGTACATGTATATGGTACCTTGGGTAGGGTCCTCAGACAGGCCAAATGCAGAGATGACATTCTTGTTGACCTCTTCCTGGTTCTTGAGGGGGTCGAATGCAGACATGCTAGCAGCACTGACTGGAGGGGCCTGCTTCATTGTTGAATCTACTGCCTCATTCACACATTCTGTCACCCAGAGACATGAAAAGCACAGCTTTAGTATCGCCTGTCTCCTCCTCTCAAGCAACATTTATGAGGTAAAGAGATTAAAAATGAAATCTCAGTCATCATTCTCATTCTGTTCCAAACCCATGCAATAAAAGTAAATGCATTTATTCAATCCGTCAATCTGGACGCCAAATTATCTTTACACCTAAAATATAAGCCTTTTCAATAAATAAAAATGTCTTATTGACACAATGACTATACTTGACTATTACTTTTGAGTAACCTTTTGACATCTGGTCACTGTATGCTTGTGATTGCAACATCTTGAGATCTCCTTTGGTGTTCCACAGTAGGAATAAAGTCTTATGGGTTTGGAATGACACAAGGATGTGTAAATGGCAACATTTTACTGAACTAACTCTTTATGTTGTACACATTTCTATAGCTAAATAGGCTTTTAAGATAGACTTTATGAGCTTCAAATGCTTTGGCTACAGTACTGGATATGAAGAATATGAGAATCCCTCTGGGAGAGTTCATGTACCGGTCTCTGGGTTGGTGCTTTCTGGGACAGACTCTGAGGGGGGCTCCAGGCTGTCCAGCAGGCTGTTAACTTTATTCCTCAGATGGATCAGTTCTCTACGCAGGTGCTTCACCTGAGACGACTCCAGTGGCCGAGGCTGCCCATTCACTGTGGAAACACAAATATTATTTTTGACAGCACTGTCCAACACTTTTGTTTAAACTAGTCAAAATGCATCGGCCCATGTTAGTTTTTCTCTAACCAGTAACTTCACTGACTTTGATTCTATTTTCATCATGTTTTCTTTTATCCAAAACCCCATCATAACATATTAAACATCAAAATGCTCTAATTTTCTGTGATTTTGTCACTTCATGCCGCCTTTTGCTTACAGTGATGACAAAACAACAAAAGAAAAACTCAATGCTGGAAGCTTGTCCTAATTTGCCTGGTCAGGATGTCAACAAGTGAACAACAAAGTTAGATCATTAAGCCAGACTATGTCTATATGATGAGGTAATCCAGAGGTTTGGCACTATGTCTGAGTCTAGAATGTTTTTTCCTGAGTCCATATGTGTGAGACGGCAGCTGCTTGAACCGTTCCAGACACTTCAGAGATCACACGAGCTCTAGCAGGCGTCCAAAGCCTAGTCTCTGTGCGCCAGTCACACGTGTGGGATGCATATGCACACGTGATATTATACAACCATGAACCAGCACATTTGAACCTTTAAAATATTCTTCCCAAAATTCTCTTTAAGTAGTTAAATCATCCAACAAAGGGCAGGGCTACATTTGCTAACACAAGGTCAAGACATGACATCATCTGGCTGGAGCATGGAGACATTGGACAGTGCAGGATGCAGACATGAGCAAAAGTTATTAATTTCTTTTTTATTAGGGAAAAAACATGTATTTTTAGGTGGTACTTAAACCAGTTCTTTCAATGTCTTAAATACGAGCATAAATAGTGGATTTAGTTAAACCCACACAGACTGAAACCTTTGATTTTGGCTGGATTTGATAAATAAATCATAGTGTGAAATAGTGTATGAATCAAGCAGCCCAAAATCTATAGCCTCTGCAGCATTTATGATGACACATTTGAAGAGTAGTCGGCACATGCTGAGAATTGGCACTGACACTGTGGTGCAATGTACCTGCGTGAGCCAAACTTTGTTAAAACAGAGCATGACGTTACTGGCAAGTATCTGCGTCCGATTTTCCTCTCGAGAATATTTGTTTGTGCCATGTACCAGTTAGAGAGTGGCTTTTCAGCACAACTCACATGACTGAGAGCAGACTTAAAGTCTGTAAGATGACCTAATCTATCTTAAAGAAATAGTTCACCCAAAAATGAAATTATTTACAAATCACCAGGTTGTTCAAGGTTGTGCAGAACACAAAAGACGATCATTCAAAAAATTGCAAACACTGGATCCCACTGACCTTAACTGAAAAGTTTTGAATGAACTTTCTAAAAGGCTCTAGATTTGCTCTCAAAGCTTAATTTTAATCTATGGGCATTCCGTTTCTGTAAAAAAAAAAAAAAAGTGTCAGGTGCTTCAGTTATTCTCTAAACTTACTATTATTCATGATTTATTGGATAATGTTTTTTTTTATTTATTTAATGTTTGCCATTTCTATACCCAGTAAATATTTTAGAGCTATATATGAATAGTAAATTTTAAAGAGTAAAATTTAAAGAATCATTTATTTACGACTCTTCAGGTCTGAAAACAACACTTTAAAAACAGGCTTCCTTATTAATCCAGATTTTCTTTAAATAAAACAAACAGTTGGTGGGGGGTGAATTAATATTTTAAAAAAAATTTAATACTGTTTTTAGTTGTTTCATTTGAATGCTTGCTGTATTATTTCATAATTTTAAAACATCATGAGGCCCCTTGCCACCTGGTTGAGATCCACTGCTTTATGTAAACCATTTTTTTCTTTTCTTTATGTTTGATTTGTTAGGGACTGACACAAAAAACAGATGAAATGAAAATAACAGTCATTCCATGCATGTACCATAGTCCTAAAGCTAATTTGCAACACTAGGAGGGCTTTTGTAAAATTACATTTTTATGTATACAAATTTATGTACAATGATTATAATAGATTTTAAATCTATTGTCAGGCAATAGTTTTTTTATTTCTTTCATTTTTAAGTTTGACCTAAGAGAACGGTTCTAAAGCCACTGGTCCCAATTGGCCCAAAAATATCCTTTATGTTTGGAGCTGAGCATTATCTGTTAACATCATGTTTAAAATCCATGCTCTGTTAAACCATATTAGTGGCCCCACAAATATTATATAGGGGGTCACCACCAGATTTGAACGATCCACTGGGTCCAAAATCCAAATTCAAGCCCCTGCTAATAACCTTACAAACACACAGACTCATTATCAGTTCAAATCTTGTTCTATTGCTCCCTCTGTTGGAAACTAAAAGCTTCAACTGTGTTTATCCCACAAGAGAAAAACGACATCTCCTGGTTGGATGAAATATTACCAAGTTCAGCATTTTTAAGATTAAAAGAGCTTAACTCCACAATATTACACCACCCATGCGATGTGGGATTATGTTCTTAACAGAGAGTCCTTTTTAACCCAAAGGTTACAGAACAACACTGTTTTCTGGGTCACAAAGACACATTGAGAAAAAAGAAGCTTTATCTTGACATGCCTGTTATTTTAGTGTGCAGAACAACAATTAAAAAGAGCATACAACATTCTGCCCAATAAAACCTTTTAGAGCTACAATGATTAAAAGGTTTGTGCTTTGTAGTTCACACAAGCTGCTTGGTTCCTATAGTCCTGTGCACCTCTCTGTTATTCTGTAAAGGGACACTATGAGCACTGAAGCGTTTTTGGAATATGATCTTCCTGCAGGTAAGATAAACCTACACATGCTCACTGACCTTAACTCTAGGCATGATTAGCACCGATGAGAACAGCGTTGTTGTGCCTGTATCTGTGGCCTTTTTTAATTTATAACAGAAAATTATTTATTTTACAAACCGAGGAACAAACAGTAGTAATACAACTGTAATTTACATTTAAAAGCTAATAGGCAAGTGGATTGTGCTTTACATTTAAGCTTTTAAAGCACATCGCCTAAACTGTGCTGTGCTACATTGCACTTTTAAGGTGGGACTACTTTTTGCACTGACTATCTTTTGGTTATGCATTATTTAATTGAAAATTTAGATACTTCTACACGTAAACTGTGCTTTAAAAGAGATACAACACACTCCCTTCACGTTCGTTACTGATATTTATGTGCAGATATATCAGGATGAGCAAAAACCCTTAAGCAGCGCTGATTTCTTACCAAAAAGAGTGAGCTTTAATATTCTACTGCACTGGATTGCAAAGGACAAATCAGAACTGTCAAAGATGGTGATAAGGTCATCATCTGGAAGAGAGCAAAAATATATATAAGAAAAAGATACTACAGAATGAATGCACGACTTTCAAAATCAGATCTATACCAAAACCTCTAATACTAGAGTCTATTAAGAACATCTACAGATGTACAGATCTTTAGTTTTATACTAAATGATTAAATATACATATATGCACGGTGTCCAGTTACTATAACCTTATAAGTTGTCAATGTATGCTACATGCATGTGGTCCAGAACTGACCTTCATCCTTATATTTGATGGTAACTTCATCGCTGCTCTGTAGCTGCCCACGGAAGACTCGCTGCATCATCAGCAGGAGCTCATCGTAGGTGATATCTTCATTGTGAATGGGAATGCGACGGATATCATCGCCAAGCTGAGCTTTAATGATCAGCTTCCCACTTAGGTCCAGCTGGCCATTCATACTGCTGGAAAAAAAAAAAAAAGTTACATTTGATTTAAAATATATATCTAATATATTTATAGATAAATTAAAAATATGCTTTTCATCAGCCGAGACCAATGCCTTTAGCTAAAGAGTGTATTATACAATTTAGTACAATGGTAATAAAAATAGATATTAAAATTGAAATGAACAATACTCAAAATCCGTTGCACAGTCAATATTACACTTTTACTATTAGGAAGTTTATTAAAGAAGCAGAACATTTATCACTATTTAATACATCACAGGCCCATCAGACGACATTTGATAGTACAGGAACAAACTGAAACCAAACACACTATCAGAGCTGCAGCAGTGACAACTACATTAAATTTAGGCATACGCCAGGACAACAGACCAGAGAAAGACTTATTTTTTATTTATAATATATAAAAGCACATAATTCCTCACGCGACATAACAGTTAACCATGAAATCTCAATTCAACGAGTGTCTTCACTCACCACGAACTCACGTTCTTGTTATGGATATAAAAATGTCAGTGAATGACTTGGAAACCCATAGCCTAATGTCTTTATCTATGCTGTTATATTTGAACAGCTACTGTACATTACTAAGCCATACTATAAAAGTCTAAGGGTCATGAGATATGATGATTTGGCACATGCAGATGGCCAACTCAGACTTTGGCCTCATGCATGATTATTGAGGGAACATTTTGGGATTTAGATCACAATACAAACAATCTGAGTGTGTGATCAACCAAGGACAATCTTATCAGGAAAATCTCGACTCTTACTCTGATTAGTTGGCCTATTATTCACCCTGGTACTCTGCAGCATGTAGACATACATGGCAGTCATATGTTGTTGCCCACTGGATCAAGAAAAAGACCATGTATAATAAATACCATGGACACTAAAGGATCTGGCTGCTTGGAAAACAATCAATGAAACACAATGCATTTACTAGTGTCTAATTTCTCAAGAAGCATTATCCTTTTAACACTTGTGTGAATTTGTCATTCATCAGCCAACTCAGAAATGCTTAATAAACATCGTTTAGAAGAGCTTAAGATGTGGTTTCTGGATCAAAACACATCAGGGCCACTTCCCATCATCGCACCAGCGTGACGTTTAAATATCTTGCCAAAGAATGATCCATTTCAATCATCTCTTCAGGCCTCGTTCACCTGATGATGCAGCAACTTCCTGCCAAATAAAGCTCTGAACGTGACAATTCTCCCGGCGTAAAATGATAAAATAACGTGATCAATTCTCAACTGATTTACAGCAAATATTATTCCTATGTTTTAAAAACGATTATATAACCACGCCATATTGTTGTTCAAAAACACTGACTTTTGTAATAAACGTCTCTCTTGTTTTTCGAGCTTGCCCTAGTTTCTCACAGGCTAAGCTAAGCTAATGCTAGTTTGCTTGACAACCGGCTGAGGTGCCCTAAAAAACAAAGTGACCATATAAAAGTATGTAAATGTTTGTAGGAGAAGGCCCGTGTCTCTACCTGGTGGTTTGGACGTGTCAATCCCAGCAGCAGCCTGTGTGTCCTGGACTTTAGCTGAACGACGCCTGACTGACTGATGAACGGGAACGCCTCACAGCGACCTGTACGTGGCAAAACCCTAACTGCGCATGCGCGCTGTCCAGACACTGCTTACACTGTCCTGTAAATTTAATTACTACTCATCATGAGGTGGCCTATATGGCGTCTGAATGCATTTTGTTAACCAAAATAATATAAATGTGTTTATTATTCAATGTATCTGTTTATTTATGTTAAACACATAGAACTGACTGAAGTTTCAGTTAATTTATTTATTTTGAGATACTAGATTCTTGTAAAATAATGTGTGTTAAAGTGTGACAGTGTGTTTAATACGAATGATTTCTCTATAGTCTGTTGTGTTTGTTTTACAAATTGTGTTTGGGTAAGCAGGCATTTTTTTCTTGATCTAACACACATGGATCATAATTTGTAACCACACATTATCCAAAGTCTTTACAAGAGTTTACTTTTTTTTTTTTTAATAATGATCAATCAGACACAAAGGTTTATTGAAGCGTCTATTCACATAAGGTAAAATATTCTAGATTATATTCCATCTAACCAGACACCGATGAAGGACCTAGTCCTAGTCCATAAAAAAATGATGTGTTATGTGATATTTTTTTTCAATCAAGCTTAAAATGAAATAATTATTTAATGAAGAAATAAATGACAAGAAAATATTTAAATAAATATGTATTTTTATTTTATTATAAAATAATAAGAATTATGTGAGTGGCTCTGGATTCTTGACATGAACTAAACATTTTGTAAAACAGCAATCAAACAGAATTTCAGGTTTTAAATAACACGTTAAAAAAAGGTAAACAATATTTAACATGTAAGAACAAATGTAAAACAAAAATCCCAGAATTTAAGTAAGCTTTGTTAGCTTAAAAATGTGTATTTAAATTGTAAATATTTAAACATGAATCATAACTGCATGCATTGTGCATTAACAACTGAGACAGAAAAAGATAGTGGATGAATTCAAGTATACAACAGGATGTTTATTTCCTCTTCTTCTCTTGTGTTGAGTTGAACCAGGCATCTAGAAGCTTCTTGCTATAGTAGATTTGCCATGCGTGCACCTGAATAGCGATCACCATGAGTAGATACATCACAGATACAGCTGAGAAACCAAAGATAAACCGGTAAGCTTTTCCGTGTCGGTACAGCTGCTGGGCCAGTGGAAACATTTCCATTGCACCAAAAATCAAGGGTGCCACTGAAAACAGACCAGAACTGATCATGGAGATCACCAGATAGCTGATGTTGTTCTTTGGCATGGCCAGGGCTCCAATGAACGAGGGCACAAGACTCAAAAGGTATGGATACTCCCACTGATAGGGCATGGCCACCAGATCATGTGACACCAGATTGAGATGGCTAACAGCCACCTGGGCTGCCACCAGTATCCATACGAAGAAATGCACTACGGTGAGCTTCTTTATCTCGGATTTCAATGATGCACTGTAAGACAAATTCAAAGTTCAGATACACACAGATATGCAGTTACTGGTTATTTTATATATCTGTGTATTATAATGGTTATAGTTACCTCATCTGATAATGAGAAGCAACTTTCTCTCTATGTTTAAAATCACTCCCATCAGTCCCTGCAGCTCTTGGGCCTGCACGTGATGCCATTGCTGATTTCCAGATGGCTGTAACAAACTATATGTTACTCACAGACCCCAACACATGACATATTCATTTAGCAAACTCTTAATGTGTAAAGCATATTTAGAAATGTCTCAACAAAGTTACAATGAAATATTCAAAAATGTAATGCATCAAGCCACACATAACTACCGCAACATCTAATAGAGTCCCACTATAAATTAAAGACATAATGCTGTAATATTTCAACACCTGCGCAACCTTACATTAAAAATGAAATCCGAGATAGTCCAAGCGTGTGAATTTTACGTTTATAAACATAAAAGGTGAAGCATAGAAATATATGTTTATAAGGAAATAAATGCATCAAATAAGTGGTCTATTTAAGACCATATAGGCACATCTTGCGACCGGTTTCCGGGTGAAGGATAGTTATGGATATAAACTGACAGGATCACTGTCCATTAAAAGTAACCTTGTTAAAAGTAGCCTTTTAATATATGACTTACCGTATGTAGTGATGAAACGCGCCGAAAGCGACAGTGAGATTAGACGAGGAAATGTCCACACAAAGGATTTTTTTATCAATGAAGGCAATAATATGTTGCTCATGCGCACAAACAGGGCAGTAAAGAATCCCTCCGCCCCTCCGCGCAATGTGATTTGACAGCGCAGCATCTCGGTCTGCGCATCCTCAGCATCACCGAGTACTGAGCCGGGGTGCGCTGGCTTGGCTCATGAATATTGAGTAGGGTCCTGACCATTCTGATTTCCTGAAAAAAGAGGATGTAACAACTGGCGAATCCATCATGCTATTATAGTAAAGGCTAGTCTTATTAATATTAATAAGGTGGTGTGACCAAACAGATACAGGGAGGTTATCATTGAGCCTGCCTTGAGCAAAGCTTTGGCGATCATACTTCCCCCTGTAACATCGAATGCAATAAACAATTTTATTGGGTTAGTCATTCACTGTAAATACAGATAAAGGTCTCCTTTACAACAAATAATATTTTATAAGCTTTTTTTTTCTTTTTTTTATGACTAAGACTAAATTGCCATACAATTTTTTTAATAATAACTGATTATTTACTAAATAATAAATGATTATTAATGGGAAGCACATAAGAGGTTAAATGCAAGAGATCACCTAAATCAACTAAAATCTATGTTCTATTATCTATTATCATACATGGTAAATAGACCTTAATTTGATATTTCATTTCACCGTGCAATCAGTTAGATTATGTTTTTGGAAGAGACATGTAATTTAATTGTAGCAAAATTAGGAATACAATAATTTGATGAACATACAGTTATGGATGTAAATCTCTTTATCATCTTTATTAAAAAATTAAAAGAAAAAGTCACAAACACATGGAAATAAAAGGGGGGGTGGGAGGTACTCTAACAGATTTTCATTTTAAGTGACTGACATATAAAAACAAAGGTTATTATACAATCAGTAGTCCAAAAAAAAAAAAAAAAAAAAAAAAAATCCAACCACACCCTAACCCTACACACAACTCTATCCTTCCACCCCAGTAGACATCCAGAGAGGTGTAGTGTAAAATGGAGTGTAGCTGGAGGAAAACTGTAAAATATACTAACTTACAGAAAAACATTACAAAGGGCCAGATCTGATTACTTTTCATCTCTATTTGAAGAAAACAAACGTAATCCTCGGTATCTATTCAATACAGTGACTAAATTAACAAAAAATAAAGCGTCAACAAGTATTAATTTTTCACAAGCCTAATCACTAATCACTTCATGCAACATTTTACTGTACATCCGAGATTAATGCCATCATAGATAAAATAGAAACTATGCAGCTGTCAGCTACAGCATCTCATCAGATACACTGTAGATTCCCTGAGGAAAAAAAAAATAATTCTCTACCATAGGAGAGAAAGAATTTTATAACTTTTTTTAAACTTTTTAAATCATCTAAACAAACAACATGTTAGACACAATACCATCTAAACTATTAAAAGAGCTGCTTCCAGAAGTCATAGATCTTTTCTCATTATTAATTCATCATTATCATTAGGTCATGTCCCCAAAGCCTTCATTAAGAAGCCTTCATAAAAAAAAAAAAAAAAAAAAAAATTGACCCCAAAGATCTAGTTACAGACCTCTCTCAAAGAACCCTTTTCTTTCAAAGATACTAGAAAAGGTAATATCCTCACACATATATTCCTCCTTAGAGAATGGTATCTGTGAGGATTTCCAGTCAGGATTTAGACCATATCATAGTACTGAGACTGAGATTACTACATGTCTGGTTTTTAGGTACAATAATTAACACCTTTGTTTTGTCAGAATTTAACAGTAAGTTACTTGACATCCAATTTTTTATATTATCTATGCATTCTGTTAGTTTTTCAATTTGGTACATTTCATCTGGCTGAGAAGAAATATATAGCTGAGTATCATCAGCATAACAGTGAAAGCTAACTCCATTTCTCCTGATAATATCTCCCAAGGGTAACATGTAAACTGTAAAAAGTAATAGCCCTAGCACTGAGCCTTGAGGTACTCCATATTGCACTCCTTGTGATCAATATGATGTCCTCATTCACTGCCACAAACCTAAGCCTCTCATTTAAACAAAACAAAAAAAAAAAAAAAACCAACTTGACCTCAAAGATTTAGCTAATTATAGACCAATCTCAAATCTTTCATTTGAAAGCCATGTTTCTAGTATCTGTAAAACTGAATTTTTCCATTGTTCTGCACGCTTGATTGATAGACTACAGCTGGTTCAAAATGCAGCAGCTAGAGTCCTTACTAGAACCAGGAAGTATGAGCATATTAGCCCGGTTCTGGTCAACACTGCACTGGCTCCCTATCAAACACGATATAGATTTTAAAATTTTGTTAATTACTTATGAAACCCTGAATAGCTTTGCTCCTCTGTAATTGAGCAAACACTTTTTTGTAACTTTGTTAAAAAAACATTAATTCACATTAGTGTTTTTTAATCTTTGAGAAATTTTAAAACAAACTATATTACAAACTATCCATTGAAACCCTAAAGAATCATATTAGCTTTTGAATAATTGGCTTTTTATGACTCCTTTAAAAGGATTGTTATGCTGCATTAGATTAGCCAGAACCGGGAACACTCCCCTTAACACACAATGTACTCGTTACATCGTAAAAATAATGGCATCTACGCCAATATTAGTCTGTCTCTGTCTTATTCTTTTTCTCAGTCCATATCAAGATCAGATGATGTACCAAACACATACACACACACTTCAAGTCTTTGCACAATCTGACATATGCTTAAAATTTAACTGGAAATTGGGTGCTGGGCTTCCGGCCAGAGGAAAACTGGCCCCAGCTAAGCCTGTTTTTCCCAAGGTTTTTTTTTTCTTTCCATTCTCTCACGGATGCGGTTTTGGGTCCTTGCCGCCATCACCTCTGGCTTGCTTAGGTGGGGGCACCTAATTTCTAGTAAATTAAATGAAAATCCCCCCCCTCCCAAAAAAAAAAAAAAAAAATATTGAGGACAAAACAAAACCTTGTTTTTTTTAATTATGTGTGTGTATTATTTGTTATTATGCGTGTATACAAAAAAAAGGTGTCTACCTTTACAGATCCAAATTGATTCAAAAACCATTTGGAAATCATTACAAAATTATTGTAATATCAAATGCATATTCTTAGAAAATTACTATGTTTTCTGACCTTAGATGCATTTAAACCTGTGGTAGGGGACTCCAACATAATATTTGGGCACTTTAAAATGCCATATGACCTGCTCTTTAAATCATATTCAGTAATTCTCTTTAAATAAATCATATGTAGTTTTCCTTTCTTTGTCACAAGCCAAGTTACAAATAAAGTTTCAAAGACTAAAGTCTCAAAACCCAAGAGATATTCTTTATAAAACTTATGCAGCTGAACCTGCGAGCAGCCTATGCTAGCTGTGCACAGTGTGGGGAACCAACCACGTAGAATATGCAGAATCATGAATTAAATTTCCTCGCTGCCCAACGTAGAGACCAGAATCAACGCTAGCCACTGGCGCCATGTTGTCTCGACTAACACCCTCTTTTGGAAGGGGGAAAAATACCCCCTGGCACATTTACAGCTTAAGAAAGAGTTATCTGTCGGTCCCCGACACTGACCGAGCATCGAACTCAGGAGTGATGGACTCCAGCGACTCTTCTTGACATTAACGCAATAACGTACAGACGCTGGAGTCACCAGATTGGAACCATCTGGCTTTTCGAGTGTGAACTTTGACATCCAGCAGCGCGAACTCAGGACAGGGACCATTTACATAAACAA
>JAUYWG010000042.1:8369272-8388306 GCA_034779775.1 Enteromius afrohamiltoni
AAGTGACTGACATATAAAAACAAAGGTTATTATACAAACAGTAGTCCAAAAAAAAAAAAAAAAAAAAAAATCCAACAGTTCAAAAGCCAGCAGTTGAATTCAGAATAGGGTGGCAACAAAGGAAGTGATGTGATATTCATGATTGTGAGATTTAAAATATTATGAGTAAAACTATCATTTTGATGACAGTTCATTATAGAAAGAGAAGTGGTTTTCAGAAAAATCTATATTTAAAGTTTAAAATCTTTTTGGGGGAGCGGGGAATAAAATCTAGCACATACACACTTGCTCTCTCATGCTCGTGCACACACAACCACAAACACACGCACACAAACAAATTCATACTTTGGTTGCAGTTCATACAGAGGATGTGTTATAATATTACAATTGTGCAAAACCTTCAACCTTTTTTAAAATCATTGATAAAGAAAGACAAGCATGATATGTGATATTTTTGAAAAACTGAATGGCTTTTCTCATCTCATTCAAAAGCGAATACATTAGTTATCATGCAAATGTCATTAAAATAGTGTTCTAAACATTGTAAAGCATGTATACTCATGTTGGATACCACCAATTAAACAAATACATAAATACATTACAAAAACAATCTTTTCAAAAATCTGTTTAATTGTGATGTAGAATTTAATATTCTTACTACACTCTCAGAAATAAAGAAACACAACCTGTCACTGGGACGGTACCTTTTCAAAAGGTACATGCTTATACCTGAAGGGTTCGTTTTGGTACCTTAGAGGTACATATTAATACTTAAAGCTTACATATTTAAACCTAAGTTTACCTTTTGTACCTTTATTTCTGAGTGTGTACAATCTGTGAGAGTCTTTGTGCAGGTTGTATCTTTAGACACAGTATTCTGTAATTTAGTATTGCATATACTCATATAGTCTGTAGATTGATATTGTTAAGTTGAGTTTAAAGGAGCTGTTTCTATTGTCTTCTTTCTTCCCTGTGAAAATACTGACATTTTTTAAAAAGTCAAACATTTGAATGTCAGTTCATTCTTCCCCGCTTTCTCTTTAAAATTCTTTCAATTATTTTTGCGTTCTACATTGGGTACAGTAAAAAGCCAGAAAAGGAGGAGTGGACATACTGTCCTGCATAAAATCCAGATGCCTGGTCAGATGGTAACTGTAAATAAACTGTGTCTCCTGGTTGTAGTGGAATCACAGCACTCCCAGATGCTTGATCCAGGTATCCCTTCTTGTACTCATCATATGTATACATAAGTGGCTCACCATTCCTGTAGAGAGCAACCCATACATTGGCACCCTTGCAATGCACATGGTAGGCAAAATAATAAATGCCAGGGAGTTCACAGGTGAACACACCGGTCTGAGGGTTGTAATTCTGACGACCATTGTACAGTAATTTGTCAAGCACAATCGGTGTGCCAACTGGAGGGAATGGTGTGGTCAGTTGGGCAGTGAATGCAGGCATCTCCAGACCATTGGCACCCATTACATCACCCCCACCTGCATACTTCCCTTTCTTGTACCCACCAGTTTTTATACCATCTATGGCAGGGCCCATCTCAGAGAGAACACCCATCAGGTCAGGAGAAGGAGGGGGGCCTGGAGGTCCAGGAGGACCTGGTGGACCGGGGAGACCTGGTTGACCTGGGGATCCACTTGGACCAGGTGGTCCTGTTGGACCAATAAGACCAGGCATTCCAGCAATTCCTTCACCGGGTGGACCAGCTTGACCTGGTGAACCAACTTCTCCCTTTGGCCCAGAAGGTCCAGGAGGTCCAATTGGTCCGCCTGGCCCTGAAATTCCTGGAATACCTTTAGGACCTTGTGGTCCTTCAGGGCCAGGCTGACCAGGTTCTCCCTTTAGACCAGGCAAGCCCGATGGACCTGGTGGACCAGGAAGACCGTGGCTTCCTCCTTCTCCTTTAGGACCTATGGGTCCTGGTGATCCTCTTGGTCCCGGTTCTCCATCTTCACCTTGGAGGCCTGGTTGACCAGGAAATCCAGGAGGACCTGCCTGCCCCATTGGTCCAGGATCTCCCTTGGCTCCTTCTGCCCCTCCCTCTCCTTTTAGTCCTGGGGAACCAATTCCTCCTGGTGCCCCCATTGGTCCTGGAGGGCCTGGAGGACCGGTTTGACCTGGGGGACCCATCATGCCTGGTTGACCAGCATAACCTTTGTCTCCTTTTGGTCCCTGAGGACCAGGAAGCCCTCCCATCCCTTTGTCACCCTTTGGGCCAGGGTATCCAGGTTTGCCAAATCCGGGCTTCCCAGGCAGCCCTGGTGGTCCTTGTAATCCTTTGTGGCCAGGTGTACCTGGTTGTCCTGGTAATCCTTTTTCTCCTGGAACTCCAATACCAGGAGCTCCCTGTGGTCCTTGTAGGCCTTGTCCACCAGATGGACCCTCTGGACCTGGCTCCCCAGGATCTCCTGGTTTTCCTGGTATACCAGGAGGACCTGCTACACC
Organism: Enteromius afrohamiltoni; assembly: GCA_034779775.1. NCBI lineage: Eukaryota > Metazoa > Chordata > Actinopteri > Cypriniformes > Cyprinidae > Enteromius > Enteromius afrohamiltoni. Next base: position 8,371,733 of record JAUYWG010000042.1, read on the forward strand.
AGGAAGACCAGGTTTACCAACCCCCGGTAATCCTGCCTGCCCTGGGGGGCCAGGTGGGCCAATCGGTCCTCTTGGACCTTGTGGGCCTGGTTGTCCAATTCCTCTGTCTCCTTTAGGCCCAGGTAATCCTGGAAGACCAGGGAAACCTTTATGTCCTGGCTCTCCCTTTGGCCCTGGCTGTCCTGGTAATCCTTGTCCACCAGGCTTTCCAATTCCTGGCAGGCCAGGGGGTCCAGGAGGCCCGGGTGGCCCAGTCATGCCTGGTTGTCCCTCTTCACCTCTGGGTCCCTTTTCACCTTGCTGTCCAGGCTGCCCAATACCTCCTGGCTTCCCGGGCATACCTGGCATTCCTGGCTTACCAACTCCCGGAAATCCTGGAGGACCAGGAGGTCCTGGCTTTCCAAGAGGGCCTTGTAAACCAATACCTTGAGGTCCAGGAGGTCCTTGGGGCCCAGGTGAACCAGGTGGACCTTGTGGTCCAGTCTCTCCTTGAACACCCTGCTCACCTCTGGGAATTGTCTGACCTTTGTATGGGAAAGGCAGGGTCATTACTACAATGCCATGTATAGCATACATATTGTGACTGAAAGTGCTAAGATATACAACTTTGCATACCTTTGATATCTTTGCCTTTGTTTAGGTGCATTGGTATTTCTTTTCTGTAGTGTGGATATGGCATGTGTGACATATCCTTTCCCATGCCCATGTGAGGCATCTGTGGTAAGGGTTGATGTTGTTGAGGATGTGGTTTGTGTCCATAATATGCACCTCCAAACGCTGATGGCAACAGAGCCACATGCACCAAAGCTACTAGGAAAGAAGCCATGGCCATGGCCTGTGGAAAATAAATAAATAAATAAAACAATTAATAATTAAATCAATGGTCAGTTAGACTATCAACTAATTACCCAATGTAGTAATACAATAAATCTTTATCATCCAATAAACTGTTAATTAAACATAAATTATTTACAAGTAATCTGTTAATGTAACTAAATAAAAACTAAACGACCATTAACAAGTTAGTAAAAGGACCTAATAAGTAATGTATAACATATATAATATATATTATATATAATATAAAATATATAATATATATTGCTAGCAATATATATTAATTATAATCTTTGGAGCACACCCTGTTGTCTGCTATATAATAAAAATATAACAGAAAATATTGTATACCATGTTAAGACATTAAACTACCAAAACATTACTAAAGTGAATAATGAGAGATCATGTACAAGCACAAAATACTTTTTCCTTCACAAAGCAAGACAATACAATTATTCATTATAGTTATATATAGCTAAAAACAAAACAAACAACAACAAAAACTCATCAACAAATTTTACCTATCATACCTATTTTATTATCATTTCCAAATGATTCACAGATCCAGGCTATTTGGTTTAAAATGTTAAGTGTAAATGTCTAAGAACAAGAGACCTCTTTCAAAAAGCATAAAAAACCTATTCCAACCCCAGACTTTTTAACTTTTTTACTTAATTTTTTAACTTAATTACGAATATTGCAAATCTTCTTCAAATGTTTGATTTGAGATTAGACACGACTTTCCCAGTTATCTAAATTTAGCCTTTACTCTTAAACATGACCTTGCTTTTAACCTGTAAAAGCAAGGCAAAGGACAGGAAGCAACCTGTTTATTGGAATTTCTCACTTCTAAGGACCTCTAGTGAAATTCTGAAAGGACTAGAAAGGAAGTTTCAGTAATTTACCTTTCACACTGCAGAAATCCCAGACAGTAAACAATGGGTGTTCATGTATGCTTAGATTGTTATATTTCCATATATTGTTTTGCTTATCACTAGTTATATGACATTTTCAACACATTGATACTTGTTTTTTATAAAACAAAAAAAAATCAATACCAACAAGATATAAGATATAAATGAAACAAAGATTGCCTCAAAATGATGGAAGTGATGGAGCTGACCTTTGGCTTTTTCTCAGGCTCCTGAGAATCACACAGACATGTCATGGGCCATCTAGGTTTTCCGCTCTTTGAGACTTTGAGATGTAAGGATTTAGTTTTTGTTAAAAGACTGATCAGAATGAGCTGTACACTATCATAAATAATTAGTATCTGATTCAACATCATGCAGTGTAAATAATAATGTTTTAAAAAATAGCCATGTGTCATTAACTTATTAATTAAGTGTAAAGAATTTCCATTAATAAAGTCTAATGACAACATACAACAAATTATGTGGTATAAGGCATACAGTTTTATCCAACTTCACATATTTAATATTGGCTACAATTATAAGAGCATATTAATCAAATCACATACATTCTCAAATGCAAACACTAATATAACTAATACATAGTTTTCTTATGCCAAAGAGAAGAACGAAAATGCAGAAGAAAGGAAAAAGATGAATGTACGCCAAAGTCCCTTTAAAAAAAAGCTTGTTCACTCAGTGTCACACATCTCAAAAAACTGCTTACCCGCTCACTTTTAAATAACATATTTCAAATCAGCAACAAAATTGGACATGAATAACACTAAGAGCAACACTCATGTAGACATTTTTCTCCCTATCAATTATAATTGGCCTCTTTTCTCTCGTGCACTCTCACATTCTCTTCCAGACCTTTCTTTGGACATCCTATTTTCAAAAGGTTTGGACATTATTGGTCATATTTACAGGGTAGCAAAATCAAATCAGTAAGTACAATGTGATGAGTAGGAAAAGCACTGAATAATATACATGAAAACACTAACATTGGCATTACTGCAATGAGTAGAACAACATAAATATACCAGTGATAATTAGAATGGAAAATATAATAATAAGAAAAACAAACAAATAAGTGTTATAAGCATAGAAGATAGAGGAAATGTGATTTATTTTTTGTTGTTTTTTGATGGTCTAAACATATTGTAAATGCTAATGTCCTGAAACATTGACACATAATAATAACTTTACAGAAATATGGAGATGTATATGTGAATGTACATATTTAAATGAAATTATCTACAAAGGTTAATTTTTATAAGATGTCAAGCGATAATGCATAATTAATCAAAATAAAAGTTTTTGTTTACATAATGTATGTGTGTATACTGTGTATATATGAATGTATATTTGTATGTATATATGAATCCACACACACATGCATGTACATAAAATCAAATATTAATATAAAATAAGTTAAGTTTATATATGAAATAATTTATATATGATAATTCATATGAAATACATGTAAATATTTGTAAAATATATGCCGTATGTGTGAGTCCTTATATATACACATAAAAAATATACATAGCACACAAAAAAATATAATATGTAAACAAAAACCTTTATTTTGGATGCTATTAATGTTGATTTATAATATGACGACATTTGATATTTCAGGGATACCTTAATTATTTCATGGCATGTCATAAGTTAAATATGGCCTATATTTATCATAAGTCTTGGATTTAGTTCATAATGTTTTCCAACAGATTACACTACCGTTCAAAGATTAGGGGTCAATGTGAGTTTTTTCTTCCCTCAATTAATTTTATTAAGCAAGCGTGCATCCTTGCTGAATAAATAATTTGGTGCATTAAACTGATGAAAATTTAAAGACATTCATTGTTGTTCATGTTATTTTTATTTTATTTATTTATTAATTTATTATTATGATTATTATTATGTTTAATTGCTGTTTCTCGTAAAAAAAAGTATCAAAGTTTCCAGAAAAAATATTAAGCAGCACAACCGTTTTTTAAGGTTCATAATAATAATAATTTTTCAAGCACAAGAATATCAGAATATTGAAGGATCATGTGACACTGAAGACTGGAGTAATGGCTCCTAAAAAAATCATAAAATTGCATTACAATTTAAAATACAAAATAGTACAAATTAAAATTGTAAAACAGAAATGTTTTACAGTATTTTTGATCAAATAAAAGCAGCCTTGGTGAAGATAAGACACTTAATTAAAAATAATCTTACCAATCTAAAATTTTTAAACAACAAAATCACAAGCCTTCAATGTTTTTCAGTTGATATTAGACATCTCTGAAGAAACTCTATGGCATCTAAATTTAGCCTATGCTTTTAAACGTGGCCTCTGAACTCAGTAAAAATGAAAGTCCTCCATGCTATTTGTGAAATGTTCCTCTGGAATCCCATCGCTTCAGTACCTCTGCAAATAAGTCTAGTTAAACACTCACATTCAGCCCTTACTGAGACCCAGACGGCCAGCAGTGTTTACAGAAATTCCCCCTTGCTCTTGTCCACCTAGTCCCTCATTCTTCCCTTCCGTCTTTCATTTCATTCAGTCTCTCACACACTGTTCTCCCGTCTTCACAGAGCACTGCATTCACAAAGAAACACATAAATCATCAATGACAAAACTTTTATTCTCCCTCTCAATGGGAAGAAAGGAGGATTTCAAAAGGCCATGATGCAGTAAGCCGATATATTCCACACTATATCTGCTGAACTACTTGTCTAATATCTTTTTTCTTTTCAATCTGAAATTTTTATATTCGAAATGTTGATTTACGTTAGGTTATTTTAATATATGGGAGGATTAAGTCCATAGATTTATATGAGATACAATGTCAGCGATCAAATACAAATGAACTGTAACTGCAACAAAATTGCATATTAGAGTTATATTAGCATTCAATTTCCATACTGAATTAACTGATATGAAACTGGAACAACTGAATTCTGCGAATCCAACCAATCAAAAGGTGCTTAAAGAATGCATACGAATGCATACGCAAAATGTCTCATTTTATCTACTGTACGATGTAGCAGCAAGGTGCACTATAGTGTGCTGTGGGATTCACAACTCCCAGCGCAGCTCTGAAACAAGCAGGCCTTTTTGAGGTAAAACAGGGTGCTCATTCTCTCTAAGCATCTGTTGGGTCACTTAGAAGCATTTTAACAGCTGAGCGTTAATAAGAGTGAGAAACACAGCAAGGGTCTGCTAGCCTCAAAGTGCATGTGTGGAGAGAGAAGAATGTCTGTAGAAGCCAAAAACTGTATCACTACTAGATTAATATATTAGATTTGTAAAAAGAGTAAATATTTCCTCATAATTAGGCTAATTATCAGGAAAAATTCCGATATACTACAATAGTCAGTATAATTAATAATACATTCAGATATCTTCGATCACCAATGCAACACTTACTTAAGCAAATAAATAGGATAAAAATCATGCTGATCCATGCTATACACATACTATGATCATTAATAACATTTAGTACTGAACTGAGAACCTCCTAGCTTCCATCTATCATCTGCTGCTCAAGTGTAGATGAACATACGGCAAATTAATTTATGCCCATGTTTTTATGTGATCCTTTATTCATTAGGTTAAATTTGAATGTCTCTCTTCGCATGTAGGTTTAATGACACACTATAGTGATAGTGAAAGCTGATTGGTTCCCTCCAACAATGATTGGTTATTTTTGCAGATAAAAAAGGCATTTTCATTCTTTTTTTTCTTTTTCTTTAGGATTATTCGTAAGTGTTAATCTCTAACAATAATACAGCATCACAGAGAACTTGAATGAGCAGGGCCATACAGAAAGAGAATATGCGATATGTTTAAAACAAGTTCCATGATGGATGTTTTTAAAGTTTTTTTTGTATTTTATAAGTGCTATATTTAAACGTGATTTCATTAGTGCACATATCTAAAGCGTATAATGTAAGGAATTTAATTTCAGCTATAAGCAAGCAACATTGCAATTGCAATCTGATTGCCTTTAACTCCTTTAACATTAGTGTAGTGAATAAACTACCAGCAGAAGAAGTGCTAGCACGTAATAACCATGTACGAAAGTTTACTGGCCAAATACTAGCTGATTAATCTGCCATCAACCTATCGCTTACTTCAAAAGAATTTAATAAAGGTGCCAAAAATCACTCAATGCATTACTATTACATGCTGAAACTGTTAGATTGTCAATCACAGTTTATTTCCGTTGAAACCATGACAGGCTCCCCTTCTCAAGTCACATCCCATTGTGCCTCTAACGGATGTCTGCTTTGTATCCCTCTCACAATTGAGAGTTAAACTAACAGTCCACTATCAGGTACACACTACCACAATCACACATGTATGCCAAGACGCCATATGGCTGCCACCAGGAGAGGGAGCTCACACATTATTTTAGAAACTGCCCACCAAACTTAATGAAGCATCATGATGTATTTCAGCTCAGTATATCTGTAATACATTTGATAAATTAAATATGGATAGAATGCTATCTGTTTAAATGTACACTCTACACACATGCATTGGTGTTTTATAAACCACCCATAAATTATAACAAACAGTTTTTGCTTCACATTTGCTGCATTAAAATTCATCAGCTTCACTTGTCAGAAACAGAGATAAGAGTAAAAAAATGAATAGTAAATTACCTTCACAAATGAAGAACAAATTAATATCTTTGCCTGAAGGTTTCATTTTGATTTTCAACACTAATACTACCTGACACTTATACAGAAATATGCTAAATAAAATTGTGGAAAACACTCAGTAAACAACTTTTTTCCCATTTGGCATTACTTGTCTGCTTGATCATCAGTTTACAAAATTACAGGGTGCAGCAATAGGTATCAAGACGAGCAGGTACGGATGACTGAAATAATGAATATATAAATGCATTTCCTTACCTTTCCTTTGAACGACCGTAGGAGGAGATAATCTCAAAGATTCTCAAGATCACACTCAGAAAGACCCCGAAACACACACCTTGACCAACTGACCAATGCAAACTGGACTTAAACAAGAAACAGTCTGCAGACAGCCACCTTTTATCCACAGCAGGGTGGAGTCAGAGAGCAGGGGAGGGAGAAGAGAGGCCGATAGAGAGAGACATTGCTACAGTATAGATGAACATGTGACAGTATAAAGGTGCAGTGTTTTCAGGGTAGACACTGAGATTTGTTTGATTTTCCAAAATCACTGTCTAGTGATGGGCAGCTACACCCGTACTGCGGTATAAGATGTCTATAGACTTTCCTGTTCACTGATTATTCACCACATTCTCAATTGAGGTAGGGCTGCACTGTTAGAATCGAAAAGTAATATAATATAATATAGTATAGTATAGTATAGTATAGTATAGTATAGTATAGTATAATATAATATAATATAATATAATATAATATAATTATATACAGTGTTTAGAAGTTGGGGGTCAGTAATACTTTTAAATATTTTTATAAAGCTGAATATTTAGCCATTTCTCCAGTCTTCAGTGTCACGTGATCCTTCAAAAATTATTCTATTATGATGATTTGGTGCTCAAAAAATTATAATTTCTTTTGTTATAATCAATGTTTAAAATAGTTGTGAAGCTTATTATTTTTTGCAGAAACAGTTCATCTTTGTTCTGGATTCCTTCATGAATAGAAAGAAAAAAGAAAAGCATTTAGAAATAGAAATCGTTTGTAACTTTAAAAATGTAATTTCATTAATTAATGAGTGCACTCTTGCTCAGTAGAAGTGTGAACATTGTGTACATTGTGTTATGCAGTCTTCCATTTATTAATTATTTAACTCTGATTTTACCTATTGTTCTTTAATAGAAAAAAGAAAAAGGCTTTCATATTAGTGTGATTTATCATTCAAATTTTGGGACATAACAGCACAAGCATATTAGTTTGAGAAGAGGAGTATACGGTCGCTATGGGGACAGGTACAATCAGTGTGCTTAGCCTTTGGTAATCAGTGTGGGAAACAGGCTGATATTGCCCTCAACCCGGTGTTAATGAACAGTCAATTACGGTGCTTTGCGGACTGAAGTGGGGGTAGAGTGTGTCCACTGCAACGCCACCATGTGAAACAAAAAGGTTTTCCAAACCTTCTTCAGTCTGTTATAACTAAATCAACTGTAAATACTCATTCCCTATTTCATTCATTCCTGTTTTTCCATTCATCCAGTGCCAAGAATGTGTTCGACCGACACGTCATTAACCTTTGCAGCGACAGCTGTATGAAGCCAGCCCACAGGGAAATGTGTTATGAAGTGCAGACTTTGTGCACATGCAGAAGAAGAGATACCAGATCATTTGCAACCCTTTCAGAAATCGTTGTTCAAGTCTGTTCAAGCGGATGACTTCAAAATCAAAATTGATTATGAATCTTGCGTTTAACTAAGCTAATGATCTTAAAGCTTTAAAGCCACTTACAGCCACTTAGCTAAAATAGCACCCTAAGGATAGGACTCTCCCTAATACTATGCACATTCACACACATTTTCACAAAACTCAATTAGCTGTGAGCCTGTTTGCTAATCGCACACTGTCCTGGCATCTGTTGCAGGGTTTCCCCTCAGGAAACAAAAAAAGTTTTGGAATTAATACTGACATGAATAAAATTAAAAGTCTCTCAGATGTGAAGTTTCAGTTGTTAGCACTATCCCTTATCGCTACTGTTGTAGCTTTTCGATATTAAATACATATTTAACTGACAGAAGTAACTAAAGTGACTGAATTTACTAATTGGCAATAAATAAAAACTCTAACTAAAATAAAAACAAACAATAAGGTTCTATTTGTTAACATTAAATACATATGCTTATATGAATAAAATGAAGCATAACTTTCCACCATATATTAGTATTAGTTAGCTAATGCCAAAATGTACTAACATTAAAAAACTATATCTGACATTAGCTGACAGTAGTTAGTTAAAACGAAGTAACAATTAGTTAATGGGAAGAAACAATTGCATTTGCATTATCTTACATAAACAAATATTAATAAATACTCAGACAAATGTATTTCTCATTGTTAACGATTGTTCATTAATGCATTAAACCTGACTAATATCTTATTGTAAAGTATAACCAAACATATTAAACCTAAATTAGTAACAAAGGCAAATAACAAATTACTTCAAAGTGAACTATACACAAATATTACTACAAACTCTACTAACATTTAAATATTGTATAAATTATACAGTGCAGTGTGTGTGTGCTGCACTAACAAATAATAATATTTTTTAATTAAATATTTTAAGATATAAATTACAAAAAAGACACCTTGCTATGCCAAAAGCATATTATTAAGCATATTGTTTTATTATAAAAATCTTTAACATTCCTAAAAGGTGTAGGTTGCCAATGAGGCTGATTAGCATCATACTTATCTGTCAATATTTGTAGGGTTTACGATTAGTGATGTTAAATGTGTTGGTAAGCCAGGTTGTCTAGGTGACAGGGTCTTCGTAGATTGTATAGTCAACAGCGGCAATAAAATTGCTACATTCCCACAGCTGCTGTTGTTTTGTATTAAGGCCTCGGAATGCAGAAAGCATGCAGTCATTACCACGGAAACCTATCACAGGACGCCAACCCACAAAGGGCAAATCAAAAGTATCTCAAATCATTCTTGTAAATGTACTAACACCGCACACATCATCAAAATCACTCCAGCCCAGGTGGTTTAGGGCCTGTTCTTACTGGGGAAAAAATGTCATGAACTGCTAATCATGCATTGCCACATTTTAAGTGTGTACGTGGAAGTGTGTGTTTGAATGAGTGTGTGTGAGGTCTGAAACCCCCCTTGGTTCTAAGATGCTGACCTGACCGGAATCTGTTCTCGCTGTGGAGACCTGTGGCTGGTTGGCTGTTCCTTTGGGGACTTGTAAAGTCATCGCCATGGAGACCTAACCCTGTCACCGGTAAGATTTAGGAGTCCCAGAGGTTGTTTTAAAAGTTTTAGTCTGACAGCAGGCAGCAAAAGTTTATTCTGGAATAACTTCATATTTCACTGTACACATGTTGTCATCAGATTAGATGCTAAGACACTATTAGGTACTAGGTTTGTGGGCTGTGCAGCCACAAAAATAATTCATTATACATCACTTGGGAGTTTTTGAATATTATCAAAATGACTTCAATTTATTGATAATCCTAAATCTGACTTCCAGATCCAGACTTCAAGAGAAAAAAAAAAATTGCATTAGTATTCAAATACCATTCACTCCCTTAAGAATAAAGACTCTTTATTGGTATCTAAAGCTCTGTGAAGAACCTTTAACATTCACAGAAAGTGTTCTTTGCGGAAAAAATGGTTCTTTTCAGAACTTTTGACTGAAAGGTTCTTTAGAGAACCCGAAAAGGGTTCTTCTATGGCATCACTGTAATAAGCCTTATTTTTAAATAGCATTTTAAAGAAATATTTATTGAGCATCAACTTATTAGCATTAAATCAACTCAAATTAGTATGATTTCAAGTGACACTGAAGACTGGAGAAAATTCCGCTTTGCCATCACAGGAATAATTCACATTAATAAAAATGAAAACAGAAAACATATATTATAACAAATATTATTATATTGCATCAGTATTTTACAATATTATCCATTTACTGTGTTTTGATTAGTTGATTAGTTTTGATTAACTTACTGTGCTAAAACCTTTGAATGGTACAGTATATAAGAGAAAAAGGAGGACAAAAAACGGAAAACATCTATTTAAAATTCTGCACATGGTATATGGAAGCCCATTATAAATCAAAAAAGACTAAATGTATCCAATAATCTGACTGTATCTTGCATAACAGAGAAGAATTTCAAATTCAAACAAATAGTTTTAATTTTGCCAACACCAATATATCCATCAGTTTATAGGATTTAGATGTTATTTGTTACTCTATGAACTCAAGAACTGTACATTTTATTTAAATTAACCCAAATCAATACCAAACTCTTGTGTCTGAAAGAGCTACAAGAAATACACTGTGGAGGATTAATGCTGTAATAATGTGTCTGTGTGACTGTGTGTATTTGTGCATGTGTGCAGTGTACTTCACATTACTGTGTTACTGTCTCCCACACACATACACACACACACACACACTGTCTGCCTATCTCGCGGTGGACATACAGTCAGTACAGTACCAGCATACCTTCTTGTCAGTAAGTTATCCCAAAACTATCTGACTCTGTGTGTGTGTGAACTTGTCTAAATGTCATACATACAGCAATGCTGGTGCCATTGTGTTTGACCTGATGTGTATGAGTGTGTGTGCAGTGGGTGGGTGGCTTGTGTGTTTAGCTGTAGGAGTTTACTGTGAGTGTGTGAGGCAGATGGCTCACCCCTTACACCTCCATGTTCCTCCGTACGCAATACCCACAATCCTTTGCCTCAGTCAACAGCCTGTAACATTCCAGCACCGAGAACTGTCGTGGGGAGGGTGACATCATAGTTCTGCAAAAGTCAGATGGCATTATGACTATTGGCATTTCTGCATTTTAAAATGTTTTAGTATAGTGGCCTTGAAATAGAGCAAAAATAAACCAGCTGGTGGCAATTTTTTGGCTGATGGCTAACAGTCTGTCACCTATGCCTCTGAGACATTACTCTCTATGTGTCTGTGCTCACACATGTGTGAAAACCTATTACTAATAGTGCTGGAGCCATTTTGCTCGACACAAGATAAATGACAAAGTCATCAGAATATATTTTGACAAAGAAATTCAGAAAGGCAAATAACATGTTCATGTTAAAAGCAACACACACCTCCTAAGCTTGTGACTTGTGTTTGCATGCGTGTGCGTGTGTGGGTGGGTGGCCTGACGGCTCTCAGGGAACCGTGTCAATGGCTGCCAAGCTTCATTTAGGGTGGACATGCAAACCCCTCTATATATTCACTCATTTAGTTTATTTATATAGCACAATACAACACGTTGTTGACCATTGTGCTTTACAAAAATGTTATAAAAAGAATTATAAAACAACAATCGAAAAAATAACACAACATAAAATGAGTTAAAACATGATCAAGACGACTCACATGATATAAGCCTTTTCTAAAAGGTGAGTTTTGAGTTTTATTTTAAACAGAGATTCTGTGGGGATCATCCTAATAGATAAAGGGAGGCTGTTCCACAGTTTGGGGCAGACTATTGCAAAAGCCCGGTCTCCCATTCTTTTTAGCCTTAATCTGGAAACCTTCAAATGTTTCTAAATTGATGACCTTAAATCACTGTTACTGTCAAAAAGTGAATACAGAATAACACGAAAGATAACAAATGACAGCTACTTAAACTCAAAACACCAGCATCTCAAATATTATGTTAATGTATTGTTTTTTCATCAATGTAATATTTTTTAATATTTATTGTTATCTAAAAGTCATAAAAATGCTACTTCAAATAAAAGCTATCATTTTAAACTTTCCATTTATCAAAGAATCCGAAACAATGTTTCCATAAAAATATCAAGCAGCACACTTCCTGGTAAAGAAATATATTCCTTTAGAACCAAATTAGCATATTAGAATGATTTCTGAAGGATTGTTTGACACTGAAGACAATTCTATTTTCTAAATGTACATTTAAAATGTAAAATATTTTCTACATTACTGTTTTTACTGACCCCAAACATTTGAACAGTAGTGTATATAATTTTACTATGAAAACCGATATGTCAATTTATAATCTATAGCATATTTATGGTATATATTTATTATACAATCGAACATTAAAACAATACATATTAACATCTGTAACAGCTTAAACCATCCCTTTTCTGTTAAAATCCTTTTCTACAGAGAAAAACAAATCACAGATGTCACTGCAAGCATAAAGCGGGGGATTTAATATTTAACATTCCCTTGCAAAACATTGTGAGTGATGCATTTTCATGTATGTTAGAAGAAGCGGGTGAGGTTAAAACTATATGGTGTTACCTTTTGGCTGCAGATGTTAAATATGGCTCAAAACTATAGCTAGAACAGTCTGCTGTAGTTTCACACCCTAAAGCCAATTTTCAATAACACGAATGACCTCTGCCACACTGAACTATACTTGTACACCTTGGGCTCCTTGACGTCTGTCTAGTTGTACATGTGTATATTATGTCTGTACGGGTGGTGTTATGGTCTCTGAGTACATGGTTGATGTCAGATTTAAAATGTGAAATGTTTGCTGGGCTCTTCTGATTCACTGTTTTGGTAAGCGTGTGACAGATTTGGCATTTTGATGTGACAGGAGAGTTTTACCTTCATGAACTCTTAACAAAGCCATTTAACTTTTGATCTGAATGTTTTTCTTTTCCCCAAGGCCAGTTCACACATAATGTGTTTCACACAATTAAATGCTTAAAAATAAAAGTTACAGTCTAAAGAAGTGTGGGCCATTCAATGCAGCTGTTAGTCCTAACACTTTAGATTATGTACAGTATAAGCTGTGCTTTAAAGAACAAACAAGCAAATCGCTGATAAGAAGAACTCATAATAAAACATCAAAAATCTCTAAAGAACCAAATAAAGAACTCCAATAGTTCTTTTGAACGTGAGGTTAATCAGCAAACCTTTGTTTTTGTGATGAACAAGGCTGTCTATAATGCGTTTGTGAAACACAGCTTTGTTGATAAAAGTGAGAGCATTCTAGGCATTTTCCTTGTGTAACTTACAGACAGGGAGTAACTTTGAATATGCAGAAACACCCAGTTTAAGACTTATGGGTCAGAAAGTCACATAAAACTAATTCCTGGAAAGGAGTGGTGACTGTCTTTCATAGGCCTAATATTTATGAACAGATTTGCAAACTGATTTTAATATTTGATATATAAATGATAAAATATTTTGTAGTACATTCTTGGAAGATAATTCCGTTTTTAAGTATTTTATTTAACCAGAAGCTTAGTTTATTTAGTGTTCATTTTTCAAGAAAAAAATGGCGATGTACAGAACAAAGAAATGCACATACAGTCAGATCCCGAAACACTGAATGAGTTTTTGTGCTTTTGCCTTTATACACCACAAAAGATTTGAAATAAAACAATCAATATATGACTGAAGTGCAGACTTTTCGCTTTAAATCAAGGGGTTGACCAAAAATATAACATAAAATGCTTAGGAATTACAACTGTTCAAATGTGGACAAATAAATATAATAATAAATAAAAGTGTGTTTAAAAATCTTTTTCCTCCTTTGTAATGCCTTGGCAGCCAACTGACTTCGGTTGCTGTTTTTTGTGGGTCTTAATGCTTTTAGTTCTGTCTTCAGAAAAAGAAACACATGCTCAGACAGGCTGAGTACAGAAGATTGACTTCACCATTAAAGAATAATCCGCTTTATTTACCTTCAAAAACATATATGCTGCTTTTGCTGTATGATTTGGGTCATCGTCCATTTGTACTAAGAAGCGTTGCCCATTCAACTTTTTTCCATTTGACTGAATCTGTTTAGAGAGTTTATCCCTATAGGCTTCAGAATTCTTTCAGCTGCTTCTGTCTTTTGTCACGTTATCACTGAAACACCTGAGCTGGTCCAAGCCTACTTTTTTCTCTCCATCATTCTGGTATAGAAAATGCTTTTCCAGAAATGGTCTGGCTGTTTTAGATGTTTTTGCCTAAGTCTAATCATCGCCTTGTTTGCACCTTGTGGTGAACCTTCTGTATTTGCTCTAGTGAAGTTTTCTTTTGATTGTAGACTTTGACAGTGACACGTGTACCTTCTGGAGAGGTTTCTGAAATTGGCTGGATGTTGTGAAAGGGTTTTTCTTTACCATGGATGTGGACCTTATGATCATACACCCCTATTGTGCATTTTTTTCTTATAATGTACCAAACTGTTGGTTTGGCCATTCTGAATGTTCCTGCTATTTCTCCAATGGACTTATTTTGTTTTTGAAGCCTAACAGTTGTCTGTGTCACCTGTATATAGAGATATCATTTGATGCATGATGTGGGTTCACAGCAAAAGCTTCTAAATGCAAATGGCACATTTAGAATGAACAACAGACGTTTTACCTGCTTATCCGATGAAGAAATAATAAGGAATAGCCCGCATCTGTCCACAAAAAAAGGCTTAGTTATGGTCCCTTGAAATAAAAATCTAACCTTTTATTGAGTAATAAGAATTTAAAATGGGGGAAAATATCATTATGATTTTTTTTTTTCTTTAACGCACATTGGACTAAAGTATTGGCACCCCTGGAAATTTGTATCTCTGAAGTACATTCCCAATCATATTCCCAATTTTGAAAACAAAGCCCAAATTCCTTTAATCATCCATCACAATGAGAAAAACCAAAGAATATATGGAATACCTAAATGGAATTTTAAATGGCACTGGCTTCTGTGGTCAGACGTAACTAATATTCTTTTACAATGAAATATACTGCTGTATTTTTAATGTGGGCCTATATTTCTGCTGAAGAGAATACAAATACCAATAGATAAAAATCAATAAGTCACTGACTATTAGAACTGTACAATAATCGAAACACAAACCTCAAAAACAACACAAAAATGGGTCACTGAGCACAAAACCAAGCTTCTGCTGTGACCATTCCAGTCCTCTGACCTGAACACTGTAGAAAATTTATATTTTATAAAACCAGCAGCCATTACTCCAGTTTTCAATGTCACATGATTCACATAAATTATTCTAATAGGCTGGTTTAGTGCTGAGGAAACCGTTGTTATTATTATGATTAATGCTGAAAATTAATGCTAGTTAATATTTTTGTGGAAATATGTTTTTTCTTTTTTAAATCTTTTGTTTGTAACAATCTATAAGTAATCAGAATTTGTCACACTTTCTCATCAAAGGTATTAATATCTTTCAGAAAATAAAAATCTACTGACTACATGAATGGTAGTGTGTTAATATATCTGCATGTATGTCATGATTAATTTCATTTTAAACTTTACCTTTTTATCTTTAAATTGTACCTGAATATTTACTGCAGAAAGTAGGAAATTAAACAGAATGGTCTAACTGGTCTGATAACATGATGTGATTTAGGATAACGACTCTGAAAAAACAACAACCTAAAAAACAAACTAAACATACGCATGTTCACCATTTCAAACATTTTAAATATGTGACCTAATTAAACCATTGAACGTAGTTTTAAAAAGTAAATTATATGCTTGTAATTTTTTTAATGAAACATTAATCGTTTTAACTTACACATTTACAAAACCACCAACCCACGTGCCACACACACACACACACATTGGATAATAAACATGGTCACTTGGAAAAGAAGGAAGATTGTGAGTAACACTGAGGTGCAGAAATGTGGAGAATGCCTAGCATGTTTATCTGGGACAAACATGCACACAATCACCCTATCTGTGGGATTATTATACAGTCAAAGATTAGTGATTGACAAAACATTTCTCCAAAATACTGGACTACAATAACAATACCAACACAAATCAAAATAAAGAACATTGTGATAGAGAAACTGGTTTACAAGTGTGTGTGAGAGTGTGTTAAGAACATAAAAGACAGTGGCATGTGTTTGGTCTTATCAGCCCTCTTTGTTAGTATGTTTATATGACTGGGTTAAGTGTTATCTATGTCTCTAGTTCTTGAGAATGTTGCCAAGAAAAAAACTTTGCTCAGACGTTGATCTTTTTAAAAAGTTCTCGATTATATTTCATTTACAGCACATATCAATTTTCACAAAAATCTGACACAAAAGAGACAACTGTGGACATACTGTACATTAAGAGCAGTAAGACCTATGAAACTAAACACGATAATAAACTAGTTTAGATCATTTAGAATTTAATGTAAAGGGAATATTGTCCATTATATA
>JAUYWG010000042.1:8388406-8428886 GCA_034779775.1 Enteromius afrohamiltoni
TTATATATATATATATATATATATATATATATATATATATATATGAATGAAACAATACACGTTTTAAGATTTTTACTCACCTTTCTGTATGCCACCATATTGTAGTATCATCTATTTCATATAACCCCACACTGGATGAAAGCATGTAGACACAGTGTTAACGTAACATAGAAACTAAATAAACTGTTCATTTTCCAGATTTTGGCTGATGATCAAAGGAGCAACTTTTGAGCAATGTTACAGGGCACCTAGCCTGACTCTGAGATTAAAGACGATATACTGTACTGAAGAGAAACAACCTTTGACCTTTTTGTGCAGTTTAGTTATTTTTTCAGGCTTTAATTTAATCACCCTGAAAATGGCTGTTGGATACACACTTTTATACATATATGCACATCCTTATAAACTGCCAGACATAACCTCTGTGACCTCTATAAACCATAGACCTCCAGACAAGCTCTCTCTCAATCATAATTCATGTTTCACACACAAATACACATTGTGGTTGACAAACAGGAGAGAAAAATGAGGTTCTGAGAAAACGCAAATTACAAATATGGGCAATTCGCACAGAATTAATATCACAGACAACCTCCGTAATTATCACAAATCACTAAAGGGCACTATACTAATACTAATCCCATGCGAATAGGGCTTTAGACTTCAGCTGCGAAGGAAATGTTATGGCATGGTGGTCAAACTCTTCTCTTCTGTAACCCACCAAGTCTGAATTCAACCAAATCTCCTCACAAATTAAACAAACGCTTCCACAGTGAAAGTGACTGACAGGTCGAGACTCTCTGACCCTGAGGTTAAATAGGCATACTGTCTAATGGAATGAAGGGATGTGTGTGTATAGATGTGTATATATGAGGTGGGGTTGATGGAATCAAGGAAGACATGTGTCTTCAGAGGGCTGCGTTTACAGTGGGAATCCATGCTTGCTGGAAAGGAAAATACACATGAAGTAGGAATGAGAGAGTACTGACGGACATCACACAGTGAAAGAGAGAAGGGGAGAAACCAGATGGACCAAGAGGACTTCAACAAGTCTCCTTAATCTGGGCCTACAGATGTCTTATTAGGAATTTCAGCATAGATGTTCAAGCAGGAGACAGGCATTCAGAGTAAATTGGACACAAAACCAGACTTAAGTAGCACGGGTATATTTGTAGCAATTAGCCAACAATACACCAATCATTAATATTAATATTATAGATTTTTTTTTATGCCAAAGATCATTTGGAGATTTTGTAAAGATCATGTTCTAAGAGTATTTATTTTATTTTTGATTTTCTAAGAGTATTGATTCAATCACGTTTTATATCACTCAAGTCAATATTGTGATTTCATTTCACCCCCAGATTTACAAATAGTTGTATCTCAGCCAGTTTTCGGAATATTCTGAATATTAAAAATGGTTTTCCCATCAGCTCATAACCAAAACTAAATCAATTTCTAAGAATTTCCTAATATTTAATAAGAACTTCCAAGATTTGCTCTACATACCTGGTTTTGCAAAGTTTGTCCCATTTTCTCAGCGGATTTTCTTTTTGACCTCTCTCCATCAATCCTGGTGACTAAGGAGGGAAAAAAATCTGTTATTCTGTAAAATCGGTCACAGTCTGGATAACACAAAAATTATTTTACACACTTTTAATTTATATATTAACTGTGGCATCTAACTCCATGCGACATCTTATTGAGGTTATACAATCTGAGTTAGATTAACATTGATAGAATGCTGTAGTTTATCCTCCAGAACAGACAGAATCAATAAATATTCTCCTCAAGAGGACAGGAAGACACTGTGACACATGAACTTATGAGATGGACCACACTCTGTGAATGACAGTTGAGAAGTCATTTTTAGCTGTGAGTGACAGGCACACATACAGGTGGGACACACACACACACACACACACACACACACAAGCACAAGTGTGCCATGACCTAAGTAAATTATGCTCCATATACCTTACACAGCTGAAAAAGAAAAATATCATCATAGAATGTTGCTTATATCCATGATCTTTCACGATATGTGTGCATATTTTTGTATTTATATTAGTGTCTTACAAACTGTATGCGTTTTCTGTACGTGCAGTGAAGAAACGTTCATCCCTTGGCCTTTTTAACAGGTGTTTATATGATTGGATGGCTGGGGGTGGCAGCTGATTCTTTTTGTTCCTCGTCACACGGCCTAAAAGACAAAATCACATTTCGACCAACTCAAAACCCCTGCCAAATCTGCGAGGGGAAACATTCAAGACAAATTCAACATTGCATGGATTCCTGCTGAAATTAACGGTAATAGATTTGGCCCGTGAAAATTTGCGAAAAGGCAAATGTGGCTGCAATACACTTTTTAAACTATATTTAATTCGATAATCCCATTGTCGCTTAACTGAGCTGTACCATGACGTCTGTACTTAACTTTACAACATGACGTAGTTCAGATGTTTTCAAATTGGTGTAAGTAACGTTAGCTGTTCTAGTAAAACTCTTTTTCTTTTTACCGAAGACGGTAATGTTACCGCGACCAAACTGTTTTAGTGGAATTATTAATTCCACTGAACTAGTGGAATTATCGCTCACTCAAACACTCCTTTTTCGCATGTAGATTAAAAAAAAAATATATATATATATACATATATATATATATAAAAATGTTAAAAGTGCTGAAATTGTTAATAGCCTACATACGGTGACCAATTGAAAATCTAGATTTTACACAATTCCTATACATTATCATACCTTTCATGCATTTTCACAAAAAAAGGTGTATATAGCGTTATATAACATTTTAACAACTGTTAACAAAACAAAATAAATTTTTGTTCCAAAAAGAAAGGGTTATTTCCTTCCAAACTCAGCAGGCCTATGTAGACATTGAAAGCCCATTCTGTTATTGTGCAATTAAAGCTGCACTGGAAATTAGCATATATTGTAAGCTATGATGTCGGCAAAGCAATTAGTGCTTCATAAATAAATATGTAGCAATTAAACAGCCAAAATGGTCAATCGACCTTTCGGTACTATTAAAATGAGTTAAACCGGCAGTCTAGAAGTTAATCACAATACAGCTAACAAGCAGTGTCAAGCATCAGTAATGAAGAAGCAGTAGTGTAAATTACCACAAAACTTTACTAAATTATTAATATAGGGTTTAAAAGGCAGAATGTAATCTAGAATATTACCTAAATATTTAAAGGATTCAAAAAGTGCACTGTATTGAACACAGCAGGAGCCTATTAAATATTCTGGGTCCCTCTGTCTACTATTTGATGAAATGCTCAAAGCTTTGAGAATTGTGACTGATGTGCTCATGTCTCCCAGCTGCAGAGCAGTGCTGAAACACAGATGATGTGATCTACGTCTTCTGCGCTGCTCTGCTGAGCTCTTTGTTTTGATAGACTGTCTGAATTGGCCACCGTGGTGCTGATGATCAATGTCGACTCTCAGAGGTCAGGGAGGCAGAGAAGATCCACTCTGTCTTTTCTTAGCTAATGAGGTGGAGTGCCTTTAACAGATCCAAAATCAGTTTATCAAGTCTTGTGCTCAAAGGTTAAAAAAAAAAAACTAAAGTGTATTGTGGTAGTATACGTTATCATTAAAGTCACTTTGCACATGTAATACATGCAATAATTACAGTATTATGCATATCAGCGAGATCCCGACCAAGCCTAAGATATTTATAAAACCCAGACAAATCCATCAATATCCAATTCTAGACCAATTTAATTCAATTTAAACAGATGCAGAAAGCCTATAAAACAATGTGGATTAACTGTCAGGTTCTTTTTCAGATTCCAGCAATATATCTATATATATATAAATATACACGACCCCTCTTAGAATACCACGGTATAAATACAGCATGACCTCCAAAATGTTACGTAAAAGTACCATAGTAACTACTTTGGAGCTACTGAAGTATGAAGTCAAAGAATGGCAGAAATGTCTAGTATGCTAGACAAAGAGAAATAAAAAATGATGTAAAGAACAAACGGGGAAAATGAGATGTGAAGTTTGTTCATCTGTGTTTGACGTACACGGCAGGACAGAATAGTGTGACACGTCTGTGATTTTCAGCTTCCTAGCAGACATCTCTGACCCACATGAAGATGAAGAACAGAGAGACTCAAACACAAGATTTGAAGTCCAGCGATATGCCTCCAACAGACTACTAAACAGTACCAAGATTATTTTATGTATTCTGCTATATTTTGTTAACTAATATTCATAACTGTGTGTGTTCTAAATAGCAATAAATAAATCATTAATTTAGGGGCATTGGGCATTGCGTTACATCGTATTTCCACGGTGTGGCAGTCATGTTCTTTTAATAATTTAACAAGACGACAAGGACTACTGTACCACTAGGTGGAGCCATAGCGTTAGAATACATGATTCTCTGCTATTTCCGACGTCCCGCACATAGAGAACGTGCAGAGCAGACCTTGTTGTGAGAGAAAAGATAACAGCCTTGGCTGAAGGTCTCTGATTCACCACTGAGCTATCCCAAGGACTAAGAGAAAGGAAATTAGATATAGCGCCAAACAATGAGAGAGAGAGAGAGAGATGAATCTGAGAAAAACACACAAAACCTAAACTCTTCTTAGATAGGCTATTTTGGCCAAGATGTACAAAATCAGTTCGTTTGAGGCATCTAAAAGAGAACAAGTATTAATTACATCAAAATGGAAGTCCTCTTTATTATTAATACTATTATTATTAGCCTGTTATAAAAATATGGATAGTCAGCAAATACTCACAAATACTAAAACATATTTTAAACTGGTCTTTATAGAAACATATGCTTCTTTATGGTGTCTGTACTGTGGTGGACAGCTTTTATATTGAACTTAGTATTTGCGCTAAATGCATGCTTGTGATAACATTTAAAGCCCATGCGGATGTTTTAAAACTACCCGAAGGCTTTTTGAGTCATGGAAACTGAAAGTTTGAAATGTAGTGTAAAATAAACTACAGCAGCTACACGTTTCATCAGCGAGAATCTGACTTAATTTAGAACTGATCTTGAATGTTATTTTACTTAATATTCACAGTGAGCTTCCAGTTTCTCTGGTTCTTTGAGAAACTGGACATTATAAAGCCACCAGCCGAGTCACTGAATTCAGTGCTTCATCAGACCTCCACTGAACATAAGTATGTCTATCTTTAAAAGAAGAACATATATAGCAGATTATCTAACAGATAAAAACTCATTCAAAGTCAGCATTCATCTCGAAGGTCCTCCTTCCTATATTTTACCAACGAGGTCAACGAGGTCACACAGAGTCTGAGGAGTTTTAGGTTGGGTGAATCTTATATCATACTAATATGTCAACCAGAAAAACAAAACAGAGCTGTAGAATATTCATAATATGTTAAAGATATATTTTATGGCTCGCTAAGGTGACAAATTAATCAACATTTACAATAAAAAGCATATTTGCAGTTTTGTAGTCAATCAGGTGCAAGCCTGAGAAGAAGAACATGTTTTAAATCACAATGCACAGCTAGTCTTAATAGCCTATAAAACGTCATCTAGTCTAATAATAATAATGTATTGATAATATATTTCCCCTCGTGTTTCTTCACGTCATGTTGACATGTTGTTCCAAACACGTCTTCCCGTAAAGCAAAAACAAATCCCTGATTTCTCTTATCCACAACAATGTATGGAATACCACAGAATACCCATCTAGGGGCCGCTGTGTGGTGGGAGGAGCGGAAGTTGAGGAAGTCGTGTAATAGATCGGGGAATGAAGAGACCGTGTTTGCTCCAACGGTGCGCCGCTCCAGAGTTCAGGAAGCGTCCATAAAACCATCCTGATACTAAACACACACACACGCGCGCGCTCGCTGGCGCGCACTTATCAGGACTGTGACTCGGGACTGGATCAGGACACTTTTGCATTATGCATTCGGACTGCAGGCTGCTGGGATGGACGCGTCGGTAATGGTGGGCAGAGGGACCGGAGGGGCTGCGGTCTTCATCCTGATCGTCTTCATCTTACTCCTCGGTGCCAGAAGCTCGCGGGCGCAGAAGGGTACGTGATCGTCAAAGGGGATTTAAGTTTCTAGGAGTTGATAAACTTCTCCTAAACTGCTTCATCACCACCCTCGGGTTAGGACTGATCGCGGTTTCACAATAAACTGTTGGGGTGGTGTGGTGTAGCGGTTAAAGACCCTGACTAGTAATTGAAAGTTTGTTGGTTCAAACCCGGGCTCGGTTCATTTATAACACACATCGTTTGTTTGACCAAGACACCACTAACTAACCAATACACGTAACTAGAGCTGGACCTGTAATTAGTTCAGTGGGTAAACACCTCAGCTCAATAACGGAGTGTGTGTTGTATACTTACACTGTTGCTGTGCTACAGCTGGAGCAACAGAAGAACGTGATGACGCAACGCGCTGCCCCCGCTGCTTTCCCAAATATGTAGCGAGTTCATGTGCTGTCCAGTGTCAAGCTGTTGCATTCAAACAGAGCACGTAACAGCTATAGGCCTTCTCAAGCAGTCTCAGCATAACTCAGTGCGTAGTTTTAAGTATAAGGAAACGGCACTAAATGTTATATAAATGATGCACACTCACG
The DNA here is from genome assembly GCA_034779775.1 of Enteromius afrohamiltoni. Classification (NCBI taxonomy): domain Eukaryota; kingdom Metazoa; phylum Chordata; class Actinopteri; order Cypriniformes; family Cyprinidae; genus Enteromius; species Enteromius afrohamiltoni. The sequence goes on from JAUYWG010000042.1 coordinate 8,395,017, forward strand.
TTAGATAAAGGCATCATATCAGTGTACTAGAAAGAATACAAACAGTTTGTTTCTGCATGGAGTATAGTGGCCCAAATGGGTGCATCTTGATATCACATGACCAACCCTATCCTGCAATCGGCTGTAATGAGCTCAAAACCATTATAAATGGGTACTTATTAAAGCACTAAGTCCCAAGAAGCTGTGGTTTACAGTGAATTTATAATAGCTAAGGTGTGTTGGTAGGGACGACACAGACCAGAGTTGAAAGGACCGGAAATATCAATTTTACAACATGAATTTTATCCTCCAAGCAAGTCATAAAAGTTCCAGTTTCATTGTTATAGGGGCATGCAGGGTCACAAAAGGTTTAAGTTTGAACAGAACCTGAATTTTTAATATATACCAAACCTGAGAAATGTAGTCAGAAAATGTGTGACAGCTAGCCTCAGTTTCTTATACAGATCATTATCTGAAATATATAGCTGACTGGGTCTGAAATAGTTTTGGGTGTGACTTCAGAAATCATTCTAATATCCGGATTTGCTTTCAGAGAATCGGTTTTCATTATAATCAATGTTAAAAACAGTTGTGCTGCAATAAACAACATATAGCAATAGAATGTTCACAAGCACAGAAATAGATGTCTTTGCTGATCAGTTTACCGCATCCTAAATAAATGTATTCATGAGAAGAATTAGTGAAAACTAGCAATATTTGCTCATACTGAATGTAATGTGAAATAGGTTTCTGTGCAAATAGTGCTTTATGTGCACAAACCTTTGGAAATGTAAGGTTGTGTGGGTGTAGTAAAGCTAGGGGAAACATTGAGACTAGAGGTGTGTGTGTGTGTGTGTGTGTGTGGATGGGGCTGTTGTTTTTGCTCCGGGGGTCTGAATATTGTCCAGCAAGGATTACGTAACAACAGCGCAAGCTGAGTTTCATTCGGTGTGTAAACGCGTGACAGGCAGTGCAAGCAGCTGCAATGCAATGCGATCTCATCTCCCTCTCTCTTTGTCCACCTCTAAAGATTTAACAAGGAGTTCTTTTGCACAACTTACAAGCTAAATTTCACCAAATGAAATTTTAGGTTTAAGTGCCAAAACATTCTGTGCGTTATTAAGTCCAATTTGGGCACTTTGTTTATGAAACCTTAGTGCTGAGGTTCTCGACTCTGGCCCTTTAGGTTCATTTTCCTGCTGAGTTTAGATGCAACTGTAATCAAGCACAACTCAACAAGCAAGAAAAATCAAGGTCTTAAGGATTGCTAGAAAGTTAAAGGTAGGTGAGTTTGATCAAGGTTGGAGCTAATTTCTGCAGGGCCTGAGTTCATAACCCCTGCCTTACTGGATCATGCAAATATGATCCAATTATGTTGATTGTACCGCATCCAGATTAGACCAATTTCCATAACGCTAACAAGTAATTCCTTTTTGTAGTCTTGTTAAATTCATGATGATTTCTGAATGTTTTCAGGGGACGGCTGTGGACACACAGTGCTGGGCGTGGGCAGTGGGAGCTTGGCGTCTCTGGGGTACCCTCTGTCCTATCCCTCAAACTCTGTGTGTGAATGGGAGATCAGCGTGACCACTGGAAACACAATTCTTGTGCGCATTGCAGATCTTGACATAGACACAAATAACTGCCAAGTTTCTTACCTGCGACTTTATAATGGCCACGGACCGAGGCGAACTGAAATTGGTAAGAAACACTTCTGATCAAAATATACATTTGTTGTAGTTTTTTCTAGTCACAGTTATACTGCTGATATAAATTAAGAAAACTTGAAGTTTGCAAAGAAGTATTTTCTTTTCAAAACTTTTGTAATCTATGGCCCTGTTTACACAATTTGTTGTACAAAAGTTGCCAAAAAAAGTCTCTGTGTTGCCATGTTGAAAACTTTATTGTATTATAGCAGTATAAATCATTTCTAATAACCCGAAATAAACTAAAAAACAAGAAGAGCAAACTTTATAAACCTTAATTTTAATGTTAAAATGGTTTACAAGTAAAAATAATAATAGTAATTTTAAAGTAAATATATGTTGTTTACTTGTATGTATGTATGTCATAATAAGAAGACAAGGCTTTGCAATTTCTGTTTTATGTCACTTATGTGCAAAATGCTGATGAGCAAATGGAAAGGAATTGTAAATGATTTCCATTTCTCTTTCTGCAGTGAAGTTCTGTGGAGGGAAAGAATGGAGAGACGCTGTCATAAAGTCGAAGGGGCATCAGGTCACTGTGCAGTTCATGAGTGGACCACACAACAACGGCCGTGGCCTCTTCCTCTCCTACACCAAAAGTCAGCACACAGGTAAGCAGTCAAGAAACACTTCTCATTTTTATAGTGTTAAAAACAGCTGCTTAATATTTTTTTTGCGGAATCTGTGAGTAGAATAAGTTCAAAACAGCATTTATTTGAAATTTGGGACATTATACATGTCTTTACTGTCACATTTGATCAATTTAACACATCCTTGCTGAACAAAAGTACTGATTTCAGCAAAGAACTTTTAAACAGTAGTGTACTTATGTTCCTGTATGTGTGAAAGCTTGTGTTGAAGCAGGCTTGGATGTATCCCAGGATGCGTAAAGGAGCTGCTATGGCAACTCTATGTGTGTGTGTTTGTTCAGATGAGACTGAGGAAGGACATGCGAACCTGATTACGAGGATTATTTCAGGAGTATGTTTCTGACTGCAAGGGTGTTAGGGTTTTTCCTGGTTCCAGGGTGCGTCCAGAGAGCTTATCCATGACAGGGAGTTAATTTAACAGATGAGTCAATAGTTTAAATTCACTTAAAATGAGAGGAAGTTACGTTACCGAAATGTCACAGAGTTTAAAATGCATTTAAGCATCTTGATATTTCTCACTTTCTTGGAAATGTTAATGCTTTCCTGTGGAAGTTCCATGTTGCTAGAGGATTGTGGGCTATTGCTAGGTGATTACTTTTTGGCTGAATCTATATTCTTGTCCTAAGTTGTTGCTCAGGCCACTCCTTCAGTGTCTGTTGGATTTACATTGCAAGTCAGAATTCTTAGAAGGTCAAGTCAAGGTTATTTATAAAGCACTTTATGTAAAACAAATAGCTTCCAACCAGCTTTACAGTAAAAATAAGCATGACTATTTAAAAAATAACTTTAAGTCTATTAATGATAGCAATTAAATAATAGCATACCTGTGCTAATGCTGCATGATTAAAAATCAGCATCCGTGTCCATAACATAAATGTGGCATTGTTAAATGCCAAAAGTAAATTTCAGTTTTATGCATACGTGTATTCATGGCATGTAAAAATACCATAATTACAAGGTTACAGGTTGTAAAAAGTGTTCAGTTACTTGTGGAACCTGCTTGTTTAATTGTAGTTAATGTTTAGTTACTCAAACGACATGTCTACATAGATTTAAATGATATAGAATATCCGTATCTTTTTTTTTTTTTTTTTACTGTGAAACAGGACAGATTTAGTATTTATTAGCACATAAGTTTTTTAGAAAAATGTATCTTCGTGCATATAATGTAGCTGCTCGTGTCCAGTGTAGACGCGGTGTTAGAAGTCTTTTAAAAAAATCCCTCGTTCTAATGCCCAAAGCATAAGAATAAGTTCTAGTTATTTTTGCAATAATGTCAAACGCTTCTGGAAAGTTTCAAATTGCAGTTTAAGCACATTTGTGAAGGTGTTCTGTACAGCATGGCACATCCTGAACCTCCAAATCTGTGGAATCACAGCTGTGCACTTCTGTGTTTGATGTGTCTTAACAATGACATTTGGCCTTTGACCTCTGGAGCTGTCTGAGGTCAGGAGTTTACTCTGCCATGTGGGAGCTACACCTGTTTACCCCAGTGCTGCGAGACTCTGTGTGTGTGTGTGTGTGTGTTTGTGCGAGAGAGAGAGAGATCATATTTCCCATGAGTCAGGAAAGAGACAGATGAATCCATGCTGTGGGTGTGAGTAATGGGTACAATAACACCACAAATTACCTTGAACCAGAAATGCGCACACACAGTCATACGCATTCCTGCATTGTGGCAGGAAGTTTTGCACGGGTGAGCACCACTCATATTTACTAAGGGAAAAAGTAACGGATGTGAATCTAGTTGGTATTGATCTGTTCATTCAGGTAGATGCTTTTATCCACAAAAATGAAACCCAATACACCAGTCTGTTACACCACTTACTGAATGGCCAGTGCGCACATAACACACACACACACACACACACACACACGACAGTCTTTTGTCTTTGTGTGAAAGCATGACATTAATCAATGGTGTCACTATGGCAACCATCAGATGTGCTTTTTTATCTGTCAGAGGTAAATCTATTTCAAGAGGGTTCAAAGAAAAATGTGTTTCTCTCTTCTCATCCTTCAGACCTCATCACCTGTCTGGAAAAAGGAGAGCACTTCAGTGAAGCGGAGTTCAGGTACTAACGCTTACAGATTTCTGGGGTTTGTGTTTTCATGTACTTGTGTGTCAGTGTATCATATTCCTATTCTGCATTTGTAGTAAATTTTGTCCTGCTGGATGCCTGACTGATTTCGGAGAGGTTTCAGGAACCATACCGCATGGATACAGAGATGTAAGTATTCCAGTTTGAAGTGGATGTTGAAAACTTCTTGACTTGGAGACATTGTTACTAATGCGTTAAGTTTAAGGTATATTCATAAGGTATATTGGTTTCATGCAAATGTTAGTGTATGCGTACATTTGAACGCATATGCTGCATCCCAATTTGCATTTTATCCATCCCAAATAGAATTCAAAATTAAAATGAATGTGTCCCAAATTGTAGTATGTTGAAATAAGTATGCCAAAGGTCCCACACATTTCACACGACTCTTTCTGTATTCATTTAGAACTACAAACATTAGTAAAAGAGTGTGGAAAAACTACAAACATGGCGCATATGGTGGACCAATGGTCAAGTAGAAGTATTTAGATAAAGTCGATACTTAGTATTTAACCTGATGAAAAAATATTAAATGATATCCGTTATATTTAATTAGCAACAACAATGTAAACATCTTAAAAGTGGTCAATATGACTTATTTATTTTAAGACTTTTTACCCTGCATGGAGAATATTACAGGCATTTAAGTCATTATTCACTGATTAGCTCTCAACTTGAGAACCGCTGTGACCACATTGAATCCTTGAGATCACTGAAAGATCTGACTCAGACAAACCAGACACCGCTCAGGGACACAAGTGCGGGTGCTGTTGCTTCGGCATTATATGATTTGTTTATCCTCTTTAACTGCGGTGATTCAGCTTTTCAAAGTAAAATATTATCTTAGGGCTTCATGTTTGAAATGTTCCACGTGAAGTCTTTACATTCTTAAAGAAAAACTGTTCTTCATTCCATAAGAAATGCGTATTGAATTAATACAAAGGCATTCACTTACAAATCCTTTTTTTTTTTTTCTCAATGAATTCCATCAACTTGGTTATAACGTCACAAAGAAAACTGTCCCGCAGTCTATTGAAATTGCACAGCTGTGCAAATAAATCATTTTATCGCTATCATGTATTTAACACATGCCGTTCAACTGTTTGTTTGCATCTTCGAAGCAATAACATAGTTGAAACGCTGTGTGTAAGTGCATCAACTAATGTTTGTGCAGATTAAGGTATGACTCAAAATGGTGGTTCATGGCGATGAAAAGCATGTCACCGACGCTGTCAGCTGTATTGAACCAAAGAATACTTCTTTCGGAGTGACCGCACACTGTCTTGGCTTTACATTGCTTCTAAACACTTTCATTTTGTCTGTTTGAACACAATAAGGAGCTTTCTTCTTTAGAGCTTGTTTCAAACTTTAGGTTTAGGAAAGACGGAGTGTGAAGCAGACGTTCTTCTGAAGTTGAGTCATTGTAAATGATTCTGCGTGTCAGTTTTAGAGCTCTTGGTCTCCTAGGGGTGTGTTGGTATGCGCGTCTGTGTGTTTGGATGTATGTGTGCGTGTTTTTATGTGTGTATGACAGCGTGTTTCTCGGGGAGATGTTAGATCAGGTTTGGCTGAATGGTTTTCTAATGCAGACCAGCTGACAACAGTCTTGTTTCTCAGCTCAGATACACCCTCAGAATTAGTTCGGGCCCATATGACGCCTTCACGAATGTGTGTGCATGTGTTGTTTGTGGCAAGAGCGCTGTTTTATTTTGCCCAGAGGAAGTGGTGTATGTTTGCGGTGTCGGTGTGTGTGGGTGTTGAGAGTTTGTCTAGTGCTTGTGGTCTCTTTTTGGTTTGGAGTCCCAACTGTGCGTGAATGTTTCATCAGAACTGTCTTTTTTTTCTCTCTCTTTTTAAACTAGCAATTTTACTATTATTCCAGTGCTGGGCAGCAAGTGGCTCTGGCCATATACACATTGCAGTTAGATTTGGTGGTTATTTTCTCCTGAGTCCTTCTGGGAAGTTCCATACTTTGGCATGATGTGCATTCGAGTGCCACCGCAAATATAAGTGCACCATAAAATACGCATCTGTGGATCAAATTGTTTAAAACTTGTTTATTAGGACAGTTTTTCTTGCTGACAGACTTATAAGACTGATTTAAATGCGTCTGATTATATTGCGTTCACATGCACAGCAGACATTTCTGTTGTAAACATAATCTTGATTTGTTTATCTGATTAATTGTGCAGCTCTTGGACACATTAGGGAACTTATTAAGAAAGACAAGAAGCTTTTTAAGGCCCTAATTCAACAAAATAGAGGGTAGGATACACATTAAGTGTGTAAATGACACTTGCGCTTCGTCCTTTATGTGCTGCCACAGCAGATGGCAAATGCGGTACATTTCCTGTCACCTCATATGCTGCTAAATGAGTTGTATTTTCTGGCAAGCTTTATCGCTATTCTTTAGCTGTAGCCCACAGAATGAACGCAGAATAACATCGTATAGTCAACATTTACTATTGAAAATTAACCAGCATGTTGCATGTGAATCTTTTCATGGATGCAGACACATTCGGTTATTTATTTGAACGGCATCTGCAAGTGAATTCACTAAGAATTCGGGCTGACTGCCAATTTTTCAGTTGGCTGCAATTGTTCAAAACTAGAGCAGAAAAAAAGCATTCATTTTCTCACCCTTGTATCGGATGTGACCTGCATGACTTATTCACTTCTGAGGAAAAAAAAAAAGGTGATATTTTACAGTGATTTTGTCTACAGTGATTTTGCTTTTTGGACCGCTTTGACATTCATTATTTGGCAAAAACATTCAAGACATTTTTGCTGCTCATGCAGGAGAAATAGAGTCACGCAGGATAGGAGCAACATGAGGGGGATTTAAAGGATGGCTTTTTTAGGTGAACTATCCCTTTAATGAAATCTGTCAGCTGTAGTTTACCAAGAATTACAGGATAATAATAATAATAATACATTTCCTTTTAGCTAATGTTAGTTTCTTGAAAAAAATCATGTTGCTATGGTTATTACTATATCCTGAGTTTTAAGGTTATAGGAGTGACTGTACACAACACTAAAAGATAATTTTAGAGATTAATTCCCACAATTATACTACTATTCAGTAAGATTTTTTAAGTTTTTAAAACACGTTTCTTATGCTTACCAAAGATCAGGAAGGGCCAATTACTAAATTAGTATTTTGAAAACAATTGTGTTGCTCTTCTTACCCTTTTTTTAAAAAAAACATTTTTTTTAAGCATTTTTTAGGAAAAATAAATCTTTTGTAACATTACCTAAATCTTTACTGTAACCTTTGATCAACTGAATCCATCATTGCTGAATAAAAGTATGAATGTTTTTTTTTTTTTTTTTTTTTATCTTACAGAGCCCAAACTTTTGAATAGTGTTGTAGACCTATTTGTGTTTCCCGAAAATCTGCAGTGTGTATGTTGCCTGTGAGAGCTATGTGTGTGTCTGTCTCAGTCTAAACCCTGGAAGAAGTTACAAATGAAACATCCATCATTCTTTATCGCAGTGGCATAAATGATACCTCTGCAATTCTGCTTCTAGGATGTGACCTCATCGTGCCAAGTCACAGCTCGTGGGTTTTAGGTGAGTGAGTCAGTGTCAGCTGTCTTAATGTCTCACCGTCTCTTTCTGCAGTCTTCTCCTCTTTGTCTGGCCGGTGTTCATGCGGGTGTGGTCTCCAACACTCTTGGGGGGCAAATCAGTGTGGTCAGCAGCAAAGGCATCCCACACTACGAAAGCTCACTGGCCAACAACGTGACATCTGTGCCGTGAGTAACCCATCTGCATTCTTGTTTGCTTTCTTCATGGGAAAATCTTTGTGATTTGATTACAGGGCTTGCAAGGCAGTGCAGTATTGAAATTCCTCTTAATAACATTTTCTTAGTCTCCTCTGCAAATTAATTGACTGTGTAATGCAGTGCCAAGAAGCCTCCAAAAATTGCAAGGGATCATCTATTTTTCTGTCTGTCTGTATTTTCTTTTCTTTTTTTCGCTAGCAAGTATGGAATTAGTCTAATTGCAAGTTTTCCAACAAGCAAAAACCATCTCAATTTTTCTTGAACTTGTAATTACAAGCTGAAAAAGTACTTTTTTATCAACGCTATGACTTATAGCTATTGTAGTTAATTTTTTTGCAAGAGGTGAATTAATATAGTGAGTTAAGAACTTTCATAAGCAACAAAGCAGCGCATGGATCTGTCTTTTTATTGTGAATCGTGTGTTGCCATAGAAACGAACACTTTCTGAGTCAGAGGACCTGAACTGCTCTAACTTGTCATCTGGTAATTATGGTAATTCCAACATGACGTGAACACAGCTTAAGCGACAGCTTAACATTTGCATACTGGATGCATTTATTTGAAGCTATCTATGATTGTCTACACCGTGAAGATGTTCTTGTGCTGTGTGTTGATTCTCATGCACAGCTGGTGGAAAACTAGATGCATGCTGTGTGCAAAACATCTCTGATGCAGCGTTTCATTTACTCAAAATCAAAGCCCAAAATTTCTACGTATTAAAGCATTTTGCTGCCCTGCAAGCACTGGCATTTCTTTCTGGAAATGCAAATCTAGGTAGCTTTAATTCTGCTCTTTGGTTGAGTTTTTTTCCCTTCTATGTAATAAACTGATTGATTGGTAGACAGAATGATAGCTCTGCATCTTTCTCCCTCTTATAGTGGAAATCTCTCCCCAAGCCTCTTTACTTTCAAGACTAGTGGTAAGTGAATCAGTAATGTCAAACTTGTCTGTTGTTGTATATTATAGAATGATTTGTTAAAAAGAATCTGTTAAAATAACTTTTACAATAAGATTTGATGAAGACATTTGTTCTTTACTCCTGTCAGTTCTGCAGAAATGCCAACACCTTGGTGATCTAATAATAGAAGCTTTCATTTTCATTCTCTCTCAAGGTTGCTATGGCACTTTGGGTTTGGAGTCGGGGGTGGTCAGTGACTCTCAGATCACAGCCTCCTCAGAGTGGGAATGGGGCGGTCACGGAAAGGAACCCACTGTCTGGAGCCCCACAGGGGCTCGACTCAAAACACCAGGACGTCCGTGGGCAGCAGCCAACAGCGACACAAAAGAATGGATTCAAGTGGACTTAAAGAAGGAGAAAAAAATATCAGGTAGAGTTGGTGTGTGTGAGAGAGAAGGATCGGTCTGTTTGCGTCTGAAGCTTGATTGGTCAGTCATTCGACTCTGCTTCTCAGGTATTACCACCACTGGCTCCACCCTCCAAGAATATCAGTTTTACGTTTCAGCCTATGAGGTGTTATATAGCCATGATGGACAACAGTGGAAACCCTATCAAGAAGATGAATCGGATAAAAATAAGGTATGGAGGACTGATTGTATCGTGTTAGCATAGCTCCATTTCATAATCTTTCTAACCATCATTAACTTTATAAATTACTGATTTCCAATGCTCTTCATTGATAGCAATATTTCAAAATAAACAGAAAATCCTATGAGTGCACATATTATGATAATCAAATGAAAAAGAGAGTTTGCTACGTACATAAAACATCTTAAAACAAGTGATTTATGAGGTTGCATTTCACAAAGAATGCTGCTTCGTGGGCCTTTTACACAGAATATGCTGTAGCCTTCCAGTGTGCTGCTTTTTCATTGTTTTTGTTATGTTAAAGTGTTAGACAGAAGTGCTTGACCATTCTAATAACCAGGTAGTCAAGTGAAAAACAAAAACTTAAGATTAAGGTTTTTAACAAAGCTCTTATGTTCTTACCATCATGAGAGTGAGGAGGCATGGTGGTGTTTCGGATGCTGGGGGTGTGTTAATTCAAACATCAACTTTCAAAAATATTGAAGGTGGAGAGAGCGCTGGTTATTTAATAACCCCACCCACAATCCCTGCCGGACTTGGGACTCAAACCCACAACCTTTGGGTTACAAGACCAACTCCCTATCCATTAGACCATGGCTGCCCCCAATTGCAATTTTATTTTATTCAATTGAATTAGGCCAAAACACGGTATCTCAAAAGCCACCATACATTGACTAGCATATCCAGCTCTGTAGGTTTTGAAGCAGAGATTATGTTTTGTTGTCTGTTCTTCTTTTGCGTTTGGTGGGTATTTGGCGGTGGTGTTGGAACTGCTGCAGAATGACATCACGGTTTGTATATTTCCAGGAAAAAGGGTTTTACATTTCTGAGGTTAAGGAGCCTGAAATTAAAGTGCACTCTGTGGACATTAATAATGAATGTCCATCGACTGTCAGAGAGCTTAACGAGAAGCGCATTGATTAGGCGTAAATAAGATGGACCTTGGATTGAGGCCAAATGTTCTTTGTTGCTAAGGCAATGTGTCCTTGTGTCTCTGTAACAGATTTTCCAAGGCAACACCAACTATCTCCAGGAAGTACGAAACAACTTTATTCCTCCAGTTGAAGCGCGCTTCATACGAATATGTCCCTTGCAGTGGCATCAGAGGATCGCTCTTAAAATGGAGCTGCTGGGCTGCCAACCTCATGCAGGTGCGACTAATCAGAGAAATCGGACTCCGATTTGGCCAATTAGCCATGCTAAACATGATTGGTTCTCTTTCTATTGGTCAGCGAGGCCAAGAATCTTCCACCCAGCCCCTCCTCCCCCTCGCAGAAGAAGCACTGTGCCCCCCTTACAGGAGAAGACGACACACACCCCCAACATCCGAAACACCACCATGCCTCCTCACTCTCACGATGGTAAGAACATCTTTGTTAAAACCCTTAATGAGCTGCCTTGCTGTCTATATAGGTTTCTACTTTCATAGGGGCCATTCATTCACACGGATTGCACAAAAAAAAAAAAAGCAAAGTGGAATGATAAAAAAATATACATTTGTAAATTTAAATAAAAAAGTTTTTTTTTTTTTAATTTGACCACCTGGTTATTAGAATGGTCAAGCACTTCTGTATAACACTTTAACACAAAAAACAATGAAAAAGCAGCACACTGGAAGGCTACAGCATATTCTGTGTAAAAGGCCCACGAAGCAGCATTCTTTGTGAAATGCAACCTCATAAATCAATCAATCATAAATAAAAGATGTTTTATGTACGTAGCAAACTCTCTTTTTCATTTGATTATCAGAATATGTGCACTCATAGGATTTCCTGTTTTTTTCAGTTGATTTTAATTTTAGCATGGTTACTAAGTTAACAATTATTCAAAAAATACAAATCTGGCAAATTGCCAAATCTGAACTTGTTTAATTCGTCTTTCATACTGTTTATTACGGATTACGGTATTTATTATTAGTATTATTTCCAACATTTTGAATTTAGTTTTTAATTTTTTTTTTTTAGACAAAAATGGCATTACTTAACACCAGATTAATGTTATTAATGTGTTGTATAAATGTAACAGAGGTGGCGCTGGTGGCAGTGTTGGTTCCTGTATTGGTGGTGGTTCTGACAACGTCTGTTTTAGTGATGCTGTGCTCGTGGCTGTGGAAGAACAGGTCAGTAAAAACATTCCAATATCATTCCAACAAATTATTTGATCCAAATAGTTGAAAAAATTATCATACAGCATGATCCACTTCAAACGTCGACCAATATTAAAACCTTGTTATTCATGAAAATTTAAACAAAATTTTTAACACCGTGTCATATTTGCAGTGTGTTTTTAATTAGTTATTAGTAATTAGTTTTTTTTGGTTCGTATTCATCATCCCATCCTATCAAAATGCTTGCTATAGATGTGAAAACGCATACAATCGGTCGAATTTTCTTTTTATGAAAGACGAAGGTTTCGGAGGCAGTGTGTAAACCTGATTGAAACAATGTTAGATCATATATATTTTTAATGTGTGAAAAATTTGGATGAGAATTGTGCATAAACCTTGCAAATAGGCCTATAGCACAAGTCATTCTGAGAAGATAAATTATGTTCACCATCTGTATTCAAACCTACAGAAAAAGCCCAGAGGTGACTTATGACCTCCCACACTGGGAGCGCACAGGTGCGTCTGTTGTCATTTATTTACTCTTTTGCATTTCCACCGACATGAATTATTAATTGTGCGTAAATGTGTGCTTCAGTGTGGTGGAAGAGTATGAAACAGTTGCTGCCCTCTAAGCTGGATGGAGAAGACTGTGTCCGTTACAGTTCCACAGCACAAGCGGACCACCAGAGACCCCGGGTGGAGCCTGCAGGTACACATACAAACAAACTGTTCAAATTAGTTTTATGTTCTCCAGCAAATTCTCAAACAATGTATTTTCTATAGAATACGCACAACCTCTTGTTACCGGTACAATGGCCTCCCTTGGACAAAGGTCAACATTTAAGCCTGAAGAAGCCGATGCCCCCGAGTATGATGCTCCTATTCCCCCTGAACATTACCACGCTTATGCTGAGCCCCTTCCTGCATCTGGCACTGAATATGCCACACCGATCATGATTGACAGGGCTAACCACCTATCAGGAGGCACTTTACCATTCAGGGGCCGTGGTTTAGTGGCTCGGACAGACAGCAGCCAATCAGCAAGCTCAGCCTACGACACACCCAAGAGCACATCTGATCAAGCCATACCCACCGAGGGACAGTTGTACCAAGTGCCACAGAACTCCCATAATGCACAGTGTGAGAAAAAAGACTGACCAATCACAGAAGAGCCTTTTGGAAGTCCATGGCTGAACACTACCTTTCCCAGAAATCTGCAGATCAGATCAGAACATGCCGTTTCAAATTGTACGCCGCGCAAGTCCTATCACTGAAATAACACACAGGAATGTCAGGAGAGAGAGAACAGCAGATATCTCGTTACACTACTGTGTTTTTGTGTGTTCATACGTCTAAATGTGTGTGTACGAGTGCATATGTGACTGTGCTCTGCTATCAAACTGTGAGTCCTTAGATATCTGTGCATTTTTCTGAGAGCGGAGATGTATTCGTCTTGATCGCTCATTGTAAGGCACATTTTTCCCTGTAGGCAAAGATATTTTCAACAAACCACCCTCACGCAGAATAACAAATGATCACATTTCAAATGAATAGACAAACACTCTCATAACACTGTGATTCACTGTCATTTTGCACTGTTGTATTGTATTCTGCTGTTACATAGGTGCCTTCTTTGTGACATAGCAACACAGGCCTGTGCTGGTTTCTCTAGTTCTGTTACAAAACCTTGCTAGCTGTACTGCTTACATACACCTGCCTTAACAATGCAGCATACTAACTTATGGGGGGAACATCTGACATTGACTTTCTTAGCCAGAGATAAAATATTTGCAGTCTGGTTACTTTTTAATAGGTTTAGGGGCCTGCAATTGATCTATCATTGTGATATTACGTGTCCGTTTCAATTTTTTTCATTCAACTCACAAAAGCAGCCAAAATACAATTTTCAGAGTTCAATAATTATATCTTCAACAAAACATCAAGTCACACATGAGATCATCAGTCATCTGAATGACAGCTCATCATTGGCTTGTGTAATGATATAAACCATGACAACAGTCAAGATAGTCTTTCTGTGTGAATCTAGCGTTCTCAGTTCTAAACGAGGTACTCTGTTGTTGAAATGTACTTGTACTGGGAAAAAAAATATCTAAATTACAGTTAGATGTAATTTTATAAGATTTATAGATATATAAAAATACCAATAATTTTTTTCCTGTGTTGAATCAATGCAGTGTATCATTAGTCGCTGCCTAAAGCTTGAATTTAAGACTTTTGTCTTGATTTTTGACTGATTTCACACAAAAAAAAAAAATTGTGTTTGATGACCAGACTCCCGGAGATGCCCGGTCTTTTTTCTGAATAACCAAAGTTAGCAAAAGTATGATACCTAGTGTTTAAAAATTTTACATTGTAGGCAAAATCATTGTTTTTTATGTAACTAGTTAGATTATAGTTTTTATTATTGAATTATACTCCATTTGCATTAAGCTTTTCACTGAACTCATTGCAATAGCTCACAAGGTTTTGGAACAACAGATGGTGGATTTTACATTGTTCAATCTGAATAAATTTAAGTAGGACGGGCTGACAAACATTTATTCAGCACAGGAACTAGCAAGGCCTTTCTTAAAAAAAAAAAAAAAAAAAAAGGTACAGCAATGGTGCTGGTGCTGCATTTTCGATTTCCCATGCAAAAGTCCTCCGTGCATGACTGCACATACGCATTCATGCCAAATGTATTATTAGTCATGCACATCAAAACCTGTGCCACGCAAAAATCCATTTTATTTTTCCTGCTGATGTCTGGTATTAATACTCCCAAACCACTAAAAGGTCGAGTTTAAGCTAGCAAGCATGCACTGCTTCCATAGTTACACTGTCCTTAAGGATACCTTACCAAATGTGACCCTTTAGCGGTCAAAGGTTAAAGAGCAAAACGTAGGATGCCAACATTCTTGCCTATAACAGGATTCACTCTGTGCCGAGTTGTTGTTTATATATATATATATATATATATATATATATTTTTATTGTTGACTTGAAGACCAAACAACCTGATGGATAATCAATCAAAAGCATATTATCCATTTGATTTAATGTTATCAGACCAAACATTGCCTCACGCTATGGATTTTTGAATACCAGGGTGTTGCATGATCAAAGTCAAAATAGTACACTGTTGTGTTTGTCATTTACTACAACATTATAAGTCATATTTCGTTACTAGCGTTAGTTTACTGGCTTAAAGCAAAGAACTGTCCACAGTGGTTGTGCTATGGACATGCCAGTATGTCTCAGTGTCTTTGTGTGTTTAAAAGGGTACCAGATTCAGTCGTGTATGTGCATGTCTGCTTGTAGTTCTTGAAATCTTACCAGAGTTCTATGTAATGTGTTTCTGTGCACTGTATCCACAAGCGTGTGCGTGTTCATGTGTGTCTGCTGTTTACTGTACATCTGTCTCTAAACGATGATTGGTACTGTAGGTTGATTGTAAAGAAAAAACAATTTTAAAAATGTAAAATTGAAGTTTTATTAAAAAATAAAATGTAATTACAAAAAGCAGGCAGCTGTATTTATTCTTTGTATCCTAGCCTTAATTTATTCAACAGAGCCGTTTCACATTAATATATTAAAATTAAAACAATCAAGTGGTTTTTGGATATTTTATTACAAACATCTTACATATTATGCCTTTAACATTAACATTTCATTTTAAAATCTATATAAAGATATAGCTGTGCTAAAAATTATATTTGTGCACAAAGACATTATTTTTCAATATTTTAAATACTATGTTGTAGTTCATTCAAGTAGTCTTGCGGTGATTTTTAAGTTACAAATTCCATGTTGTCCCTCAATTAATATAGATATAATACATTTGTAATAATTATAGAAGAATTAGAAAACACTTATACATCACCTACTTTGTGTATGTAATATTGTAAATGTATTATTAACAATATTAAACAACTGACAAAACTTTCCCACAAGTAGGCCTAGTAGCCCATAGCATCTGACTGGGTGACACTGCACTGTACCAAACTGACAAAAGATTCACTTTGTAAACTATTTGGTGCATAACAAATATATAAACGTGTAAACTGGTGTATTCTTCTTCAACTTTTAAATGAACAAGTAAATGCAGATTTCAGTGAGCACAAGTGGTAAATTGTCACAGACGCCCCCTGCAGACAGTTAGGATACATTACTGGTACACTCCTGTCTGCATGTGCCTGCTTTATGCTGATTATTATTATTTATCATTTATTTTAATAATTTGTTTTTAAACAGTATACAGTTGCTGTTGGCTCATTCATCCCACTGTAACTAGATCAAGTCACGTGCCCTTTGTATACTGCACATTTTATACATTGTAAGTCATGTGAGTATGTACTGCAGAAAGTACATTTGCATACTGCGCACAATATATAAAGCATATATAAATTAGCAGTATGCTATTCTAAACTTAGAAAATGCCAAATGAGAAAAGACCCCGGCGCAATGATTCAACACAGCTGGAAATTATAATTATCCATTACTCACTTCCTGTCTGGAAATACTGGCCAAATGTGAAATGAAAATTTGACATTTCATCAGAATATAATCATGTAACATACAGTGGGGTTCAAAAGTCCACTTGTGAAAAATATCTATATTTGTTTGTGTTTATGGATTATATTTTAATCATAAAAGTAAAAAAAAAAAAAAAATCACTTGAATCATGTCTTGAATTTTAAATTTATATTTTCGACTGTACACCAGACAATAAATATATTTTAGAATATTATAATAATAATATTATAGAATTGTATCAAGGGGTTTTGGTGAGGAAAATTTAAGAAAGCCAATATAACGTTAACTTAATACATCTAACTGCTTTCAGTGTGCCTAATAATGACTTTTAAGTGCAATGTTTACGTCACTGTTTTCTAATGTACATTTCCATCTTTTGGTTTATTCCTCCATGTTCTTGCCCTTTTTGCCCACTTTCACATACACCACTGTGAGTAGGACAGCCATCACCAAGATCAGTCCACTGGTCACCAGGTACGCTATGGGCAGGAAGTAATTCTGCCCACCAAACCAGGTCACCATTGAGATCACCAGCTCCTTCTGACCTCTAAAGGGCTCGACAGGAAAATCTGGAGTTATTGGTCAAGGCAAAATCTAGTTACAGGGAGAAAAAAAACAATCAAACTAATTCAACTGATAAACATATCTCCTAAAGAGATATCACCCAAATAATTTACTTAATCTCTGCAGTGGTCAGAGTCAGTGGTTACCATAACAATATACTTCAAAACATTTTGTGTTTTTCAGAGTAAAGTATTTCAGAGGTTTAAAATTACATGAAGATGAGTAAATGATAACAGAATTGTAATTTTTGTTTTGATGAACCATCCCTATAAACAATATAAAAGTCACATTGTGAACGCAAATGTAAATTTGTCAGGTGTTTTTGTCACCAAACTGAAAGCCTGTCAGTGCAGCCGAACAATTTCCTTCCATTTACAACCAATTCTGTCCTCCATCAAGCAAGGATACTGTAATTTATAGAGAGGGTGTAGTTGCCGGCAGGCAGGCCTTCAGTGAAATGCCCTTGAGCACGATTGAGAACCCCATAAAGCTTTTTGAAATTAGGGAAGGCTGCCTCTCTCATCCAAACAATCAGGTCGTCGTTTATAAAGCCATTGTTGTTGGAGCCTGTGTCATCCAGCTCATACACCGAACGCTGCCAATACAAGGGCCTAGTTGTGCCTGAGTACAAACAGAGACAACAATGAGAAAAACAGACACATATGTTCATAAATGTGTGGTGTATGGTGTGTAGCCTACCTTCAAAAGCTTGTGGGAGAGTGAATGTGTTGTTGGTTGGAGGGTTACGGAACTTGACATTTTTGTCCGTGTACCAAGCGATGCCCTTCCTGTAGAGTGGAACTTGTACTTCTGTTCCACCCACATTATACATCACTGTTAATGAGTCTAAAAAAGTCAAACCAAAAATTACTCAGATGCCAGATATATTCTTTATATATAGATTTTTTTAATAGAGGGTGCAGGACACTGGTTTCCATTTATGTGAGGATAGTAAAATAAACTGTGACATATTATACTCAAAATGCTTTATACAGTGGACTACAAGTAAAACAGAAAAAAAGCAGTGTTGGCCCAGGTCTGGCTCACATCTGGCCCGCACGGATTTCACATGGGCCGGATCTGGGACAACACTATGTCGCTGTCTGGATTTGACCTGACTGTGTTTTGCTTTTTTTTTTTAGATTATTTGATTATGCAACCTTTTTACACCACAGACTGAACAAAATTAAGCATTGCTTGGTCTAAATTAGTATTATTAACTATGATTGTGTACTTACATTTAACATTACTTCTATCAACTTCACCTGACATGATCAAGATTTATTTGTTGATACAGTTGAGCTCTGAGTTCTCGTCATATTACCGTTTTCAAAACTACAGCAAATAAACGGTGTTAATGTGAGAAATGTTGAAGGTGTCTATATATAAACACAAACTGCAATTAAAATGGACGGATTATTATTGGCATGGATGTAACATGGGTCTTACCATTGAAGATGCTGTTGGCCACGGCACCGCAGGGGGCAATGGGTACTTTGTTTGCATCGTAATCGAAGGGAGCGCAGTATGAACTCGGTGCCTACGTGAGCAATAACAACATCTTGAATGTGATAACAGCGCTACTAATGTAAAGCGTAGTGAGGGATCAAATAAAGACAGACGTTATTTTAATCAGTGAGTGGGAGGGATGAGGACAGAGCGTGAAAAAAGGAGTGCAAACAGAAGGGGAGTGAAAGAGACGTCGAGCACCTTCAGGTTGTTCTTCCTCCCCACCATCTGTGCATCATCGCGGGAGTCCATGTACCTCCGCAGGTTCTGATGAAAGTTCCTCAGACCGTAGTAAAAGAAAACATCGCCCTGAGGGAGACAGCGCGCGCTCAGACGATCGACTACATCATGTTGAAAGGAAACACGCTGATGACAAATTATGAGGTTCACAAGGTTGTCTCGTTTTAATTAGCCAACAGACTTTTAAAAAAAATTACTTTAATCTAGGACGTATTCTCTTTTGATAAAAACGGTATTTTAAATGGTCTAAAAACTGAGGCATACAAACCTGCCATAGACAATTATTCAAAACAAAATCTGGGGGTGTTTTTTAAAGTTAAAATAATAAAGGTGTTTGAAAGGTTCTTCAGAGTGATGCCATAAGACCTACTGTAAGAAAACTTCAACTGACATCTGTTGGGCAGAATACATGAATTAAGAGCTTATATAAAATAATATGTTACATTAATTTATGTGAATCATGCTTTCGGACTGTAGACTCCTAGACAGATTTTATATTATAAAATTGTAGGCCTATTTATTAACTTTGCTTAGACAAGGACTCGTGTTAACTTGTATAAGCTAGGCGTTGAGATTTAACTTTAATTTTTTTTTTTTTTAATTGTAGATACACTCTTAAAAAATAAAGGTGCTTAAAAGGTTCTTCAGGGCGATGCAATAAAAGAGCAATTTTTTGTTAGGCTACATAAAGAATCATTCAGTCAAGGGTTCTTTAAAGAAACAGATCTTTCTTACCTTTTTATAATCGCCACAAAGAACCTTTTGTGAAACAAAAAGGCTCAGATGTTATATGGAACCATTTAGACAACCTTTTTTTTAAAAGAGTGAATCTAAAATATTGTGGAATATAAATACAATTGTAAAAAAATTATATTTTAAAATATTTTATATACATATACGCCTAATTTATTAGACAAAAGACAAAATTGAATTGGCAGCACTATTACTTTCAGGGTTCACATAGTATCAATGAATGTCTTGTGCTGCTTAATATTTTTGTGAAAACCATGATACATGTTTTTAAAGAATGATTACATAAAATGTAATAAAATCTACCTGATTTAGTTACATTATAGATGTCTTAACATGTTTAATAACATTATGTCTATTTTAAAACTATTAGTTTCTTTTAAAAAAATATCTTGACCCAAAACTTTTAAAAGGTATATAGTCATACCCACCGGAAAGGCTTCTGGGACATGGAAGCTAACTGTGCATGTGCAGGTTGTTTTGGAGGCAATAGCATTCTTCCTCAAATTAAAACACCGTTCACATGTTCCAGCATTGGTGTAGTCCACCTATACAGGAAATAAATAAATAAAATTACAATATGAATGTAAATTTAAAGTCGTGACCAGTGTTGGGGAAAGTTACTTTGAAAAGTAATGCATTACAATATTGCGTTACATCCAAAAAATGTAACTAATCATGTTACTTTTAATGGAAAGTAATGCGTTGCGTTACATTACTTTGACGCTAATTTTTAAATATGGGCAGAGCTCAGGTGTTTGTTTTTAATATAAGAAGCTTATAGCAAATGTAAAAGCAAACCAAAAAGACAAACCTCGGGGTGAACAAAAAGTAAATTCACATAATTTTGCTTGTAAGTATGGTTGAACTGGATCATTAAAGGTCAGCAGAAGACATTGTTTAATAAAATGAGATTAGATACATTTGTGTGATTTAATTATTGCAGGTTTGCATCATATTCTGAGTTTATTTTAATTCATTTTGATGAATAATAAATCTGTTTTTTGAGAGTGAGATGAATTAATGCACATTCACATTTAGTCTAGAACTACACTGTATTCACAAACCGCACACAATGCCTCTTGATTTCTGATTTCTCCCAACATG
The DNA here is from genome assembly GCA_034779775.1 of Enteromius afrohamiltoni. Lineage (NCBI taxonomy): Eukaryota > Metazoa > Chordata > Actinopteri > Cypriniformes > Cyprinidae > Enteromius > Enteromius afrohamiltoni. The sequence goes on from JAUYWG010000042.1 coordinate 8,415,601, forward strand.
TCAATATATAAGAAAACAAAGTAACTGGCGTAACTCAGTTATATTACTCTAAAATTAAAAACAAATGCATTACTTTACTAGTTATTGAAAAAAGTTATATTATTACGTAACTTGCGTTACTTATAATGCGTTACCCCGTGACAACATATACTCCAGCATGTTGAACTGTGGCCCTCGGTCATTCTATAATTTAGTATATTTCACATCAGGAAAAAGTGTGAAAACAATGTTATTTGTCAATGCAACAATTCTGGTTTGCTCTTTTTGATATTGTTAATTTATTATTTAAATAATGACGACATTCTGGTCTCTGCGTTTGGCTTCCCTAGCAAGCAGTGCTAATAACAATCAACACAGATGACCATTATAGTGAGACAGCTACTTAAATTAAGCAACCAAATAAAATGGTTTGGTTTTTAATTTAAAACTGTATGTCTTAAAAAAAAAAAAAAAAAGAGTAGCAAAACCCAGATGTTAAAAACACACACAGTATTTTTTTATCTTGCAGCAGACAGGTAAATGAACAGTAAATGAACATGGATGTTTAAATGTATCAAATTACATATGCTAGGTCTAATACAAGGAAAACTAGCAATAGAACTTGACCAATGCACTATAAGAACACATTAAAGTCACTCTGATGGAGCCGAGTGTTGCGTCGAGTTGGTTACGATAAAGAAACACATCTTCCTGGTCTATTACTCCACTTCCTGCTATCTTGCAAACTGGCAGATAATAAAAACATGTCTAACCTTCAGTTCATTTGTGTTCTTAACAGTGATGAGGAGCCATATGCCAAGTAACAAACAGACGAGAGAGAGGATGTAGAAGGTTGGCAGCACAGTCTGTGCCGTGAGAGATGGAGACCAGGCGGGTAACCTCTGCTGTTTAAATGCCGAGTTATCTGGACGTCTCGAAAGTGGCCCTGTATCTGCCTGCTTCTTTCCCATCTCAGATTCTCTAGAACTCTAAAGCTACTAATAGCACTACTTCAAATAAGCAAGTGTTTTCTTTAACTGCCACCGAAGGAAGTTTTCCCAGTTCCCAGTGTGACTGAACCTTTGAACCTGAAGCGACTGTTACTTATTAACTACAACAGCTCCACCTTACACACACAGAGCTGTTCTCCCTGTCCTTAGCGCTGACTGTTAAACTTCCCCAGTGCTCCACACATTCTTTTCCATCAGAACAGAGTCTCTCTTCATTCCTGGACTCTGCTGTAATGTGTGGGAGCAGATTCTGGATGAATGTGTGCGTGCTTGGTTCCTGAGTTTGTGTGTTGCAACAGAATATTGCACAAAGCACCAGTATCAATAGTTTATCATGGGAGGGGCTCCTGGTATCCAAGCCAAAAAAAGGACCCATTTTTGACCAATCCAATAAATTGTTTATTTACGATCATTAACACAAGTATTTTTTTTATCTTGCAGCAGACAAGTAAATGAACAGTAAATGAACATGGATGTTTAAATAACAGAGAATAGAGCAGCTGTTTAAAAGAGTCCTATTTTAACCGTTCCTTCCCTGCAGCTCTGAATTAGACCATGGTCCATCAATTTCAGCAAGTCTCCTTTCACCTGAAATAACAACAAATAATTCTAGCAGCTTTTTTTTAAGGTTATTAAAAACAGTTAAAGTTTAAGGTGAATTCAATCATAATACGTTTAAGCTTAGTTTTTCAGACATTAACATTTAAAACTGTACAACATTAAAACATTAAAAACAAGTCTGTCCCATTTGAATAGATACCTCTGGAACATCCACCATTCTCCTTTGTTTCTGGTCTCGGTGGTTCCAGTCCAGAATCAGATATTTTAGTCCTTGTGTAGTCAAACCCTCTAGAGCACAAGGATCAGAAGTCAAGTCAAGCAATAATAATAATAAAAAAAAAACATGGATAAAATAAAAGATTTTCAAGAAATGTGAAAGCTTCAAAGCAAACCTTTCTCTAACAGAGCACAAATTCTCGCAGGAGTTCCAACACCAATATGGGTCACACCTTTACTCAGTAACTTGATCTGTTCATCCACCTTGATGTGTTTTGCGAACAGCTTCAGCACTTTAGCTTGTCCTTTGAACGCTATCAGCTGCCTTAAACACAAAGAGATGGAGAACAGAAAAAAAGTCTAACAACTGAGAAGGCAACGCTGCATTATTCAAAACAGGACATCTGAGACTCACTTAATGAGATCAATCGCCCTTAGAGCAGATTCGCAAACGATGAGCAAGACCACTGACCGGGTCTGGGTGTGCTGCTTCTGTATTTTTGCCCACTTTGGACAAACTGAAAAATATTTCGTAAAGAAAAGCCAAACATAAGAAGGTAAATGTCATATATTAATATTAAAAACTGCTGATTAATGTGTTAATAAAAAAAAGAATACTCCCAATACAATTCAATTACACAATAATAAAGCCCTACAATATTTACAATAATTACTTTCATTCAGCGAGAAAAATTTAATTGAACTAACATTACAGTAAAATGAATAAATGATGTTCATCTAAACTTGCTATTAATGATCCAATCATGAAAAAAAATCAGTTTCCACAAAAATATTAAATATGTAGCTCATTCAGGAATTAAAATCATTAAAGTCATTTACTCACAAGATGCCTGTTTTTGGTTTAATACAAAAAATATATAGAATTCTATAGAATTGTTTGGAAAATTGTTTGGATACATTCATCTAAATCTTCTTTTATGTTCAGTAGAGTGAGTAAACATTCAGTTTTGGGTAAACTATTCTTATAAACAGTACAACTAGTATAAACACTGCTAAAACTAAAGAAATACGAATGCTCTGAATCAGCATATTAGAATGATATCTGAAGGAATATTAGCTGCTGAAAACTCAGTGTTGTCAATACAGGAATAAATGACATTTTAAATATTTTAATCATTCATCTATGTGCACATTCAGGACTGTCAAGAGCTATCTTTCTTTAAAAAACGGTCATAAAAAGGCATTTCACCTTCTTTGAGGTAGGAAGACAAGCTATGTGTAAGGTCATTACAGCTGAGGAAACAAGACTCTGAAACAGAAAAGACGACAAACAATATTAACTTGCTTATCCAGATTCAAACGAAGCCACGGACAAACGTGCATTAATCTACTCACCGCTTAGTGTCAGATCCTCCTGCTCAATAACAGAGCGGGTCTGACTGTAGTGACTCTTCAAAAGGCTCAGAAGGTCAGCTGGAGAGCCAGGCACAGGCTCAGAGCTCGTCAGCACATCGGTGATAGTTTTCTTCTTCTAAGACAAAATTATGCAACAATAGCATGCACACACATTAGGGGCAGAGATAGTGGCTCGAAAAGGAATGAACGAATTCAGAGCTTTGTCGTCTAACATAATTAAAGAGGCCAGTTTCTCTACATAGTAAACGTTAACCAAAATAAGAAATGCGTATCAAATTATGTTTAGTGAAATCAAAGCATTATTGCAGCAAATTTGCTCTTTTTATCATGTCTTTCTGTCCCTTTTTATCAAGTGAAAAATATTGTGAAGCAGCATACTGTACTGGGCAAAAGAGTTTGACATCTACAGTAACATTAACCGACATGTGAATCATAATTCTTACCTTTCTTCTCTTCTTGCTTTTGTTGGACTCCTTATCGCTCTTTTCCTCTGATCTCTCCTGTGTGATGAAACATTCTTTCTGCAGGGAAAGAAAGACACTCTTTACTTAAAGATGCCCTGGTTCTGTTTTTGCTCACAAGACCTTTTGTCTCAAAGACATCTCTTTGATGAAAAACTTAAATGCCTCAACCCGAGAAAAAAAATGACTCACAAAGTTGCAGCTTCTACCGGTTTTGAAGTGCCATGTTATGCTCATTTACAACTTCAGAATTTTATTTATGGGCTCTGATAGAATACATTTACATGATTTAAAGTAAAACAAATGAAAACATTGTTTTTCTTAGTTTCTGTCTCTTTAAAGTCTGCCTTTCTAAAATACCCAGTCTGCTCGAATCGGTCAGCTGTCCCATTTTGTTGCGATTGGTCAACTGCATGACATGACTTTTTATTTGAACATATTTTTGGGACTTTTTATTTGGCATTACATGCCATTTTCAGCCTACAAGCAAAACTGTTTTAGGGCAGCTTGAATTTTGAATCTTTAACTCCTGTAACATTTCTGTCACTCTAGTATTACTAAACAGAATTGCAAAAACATATTTTTATTATCTGCATCTGTCAACAACAAAATGGTTATCGGTCATCATTGGTACTTTTTTTTCAGGGGTCTTGATTCTGGAAATATTTTCCCATTCATTTTCTATTGGGAATTAAAGGGGTCTTGATCCAACTAAATCAAAACATTACAAACTTATTTGAAAATAAGTGTACATATTAAAAGGAAAGAACTACAACTGCTAGTGACTATAAAAAATATAAAATGTAAATATATAAAATATAATGTAAGACTACCTAATATATAAAATGCAAGTTTAATGCAATATGTGCATGTGCAAATATTTAAGTAGATTGAGAGCACAGGGAGACTGATATGATTATTAATTTAAAGTGCTTCACATGAGTGACTTCTTGTGGCCATGTTCATATTTAATTCTCCCATGGAGAAAACTAATGGGATTTTTACTTCCAGGACCCAACTATCACACACTATTCTGATTCGTTGCCACCAGTAAATTTGTTTGTGTTACCTTAACAGTATTATTTTTCTTCTTTTTCTCTGTGTTGTCCTCAACCGGGTTTTCACCCTTCCTTTTCTTTGATATAGATTTCTTTGGTTGTTCTTCTGCCAGTGGCTGTGTTCTCTCCTCTACCCCTGACACACCTGGAAGAAAGCAAAGTTTGCAAATAAATGAAAACTGATTGAAGACCACAAAAACATCACAATGCACATCAATAACAACACATTAATATAAGAACTAGGTAGTAACAATATAAGTGATTATATCTCTGGATTATGTAATCAGACTACAAAAACTAAATACTTGTCAGTAGATAATCAGACTACTATTTACTTTTTATTGATTACATGACTGCATATTCACACAATAGCAATAAATTATAATTCTAAAATGCAGGTGTTCCCAATCTTTCAACTGATATCATGCAAGTACACAAACAAAATATTTCATTTTTTTTTGAAAAAATTTCTTAAATTTGACATCTTAATGATTTCATTAAGTATTAGCTTTTCATTAAACAGACTACAATTTGTAACTAGTTCTGAAACTAAAATATAAATATTAGGAATTGCGATTATTCACATGGACGCAAACTATATATCCCAAGATGCTCCGTGGGCAGGGTAAGCACGTGTTTGAGTAGTCTGAATCTAGTAAGATATGTTTAGCCATATATTTGTGAATATACAGCTATCCAAGTTTCAAAGGGTGGTCGTTTACCCACAGGTGTTTCGTGTGTGTTACAGCTGAATCTTTATAGATCTAACGTTAACAGAACCCTGTTGGTGTAGAGCAGCACGAAATGTGCACTGGCTCAGCAGGCAGCTTAAACCGACTCGCTCAGAGCAAAAAATACAGCATACAAACACTACGCTACAAGTATAGCCGAAATAAACAAAAGACTGTGTAGTTTCACACAACGAACACGTTTGCTACCTGAATTGTCGTCTTGGGTCCACCACTCGTCTCCCAAATCATCAGCCATCTCTCAAACCGCAATCGCATGCATGCCTGGAGTTTGCGCACGGCAGATTCGCCTAACGTTAGGTAGAAACATTTCGCGAATCTAAGGTTACCGACAAAAACAAGAATATTGAAAAACCGACCGTCAAATAAAATGCTTTTTATTAAAGTGTTTTGAAGCAAAAAACATTTGAGTACTACTAAAATGTACTTTATTATTTTCAGTTATTTGACTGATAATTCACTTCATGTAAGTTTAAAGGTTTTAACCCAAAATACGTCTAAAAGTAACCGACACAGAGGGGTTTTTATTTCTTATTTATTTATATTCGTGTAGTTTCATTACATGCGGTATTCAGATTTAGTATGAACCACTAGGCGGCGCTGAGTCCTATAAAATTATAATTATCACTCTGCAGGGTGTTTACACACACTCTCTCTGTCTCTCTCTCTCTCTGAGTATGTGTGTTGGGCGGGGGAAAATCCTTTAAAATGTGTGTGTGTGTGTGTGTGTGTGTGTGTGTGTGTACGCGCGCGCATGTTCTTTTGTTCCACTTTCCCTCACACTTTTTTGATTGGACTTAACTCTATAATTCCTATTTTCTCATTCCAAGCCATTCCAAGCACACACACACACACAAGAACGCGCACGCAATTATTTATTCATCACAAACATGAATTAAAAATCTCTGTTTCCCTTCAGCGTACAGCACTGAAAGCAACTTCACAGGCTGTTCATCTAACACAGAGATCACTTGTAGTTGACCAAAGATGGAAATGATTTGCAGAGAAATCCTCTAAAGCCACATCTGAGAGAAGGTTGTCAAGCAGTTTGTTTTAAAGCAGTTGTCCCAAATGCTGCTGAAGATTCCCTGAGTTTTACAGTAAAGAGCAACTTCTTATCATGAACTGCAGTCGTGGAGCTGCATTTTATGTGACTGAATTAAGACTATGTGATTTCGACTCTGTCCATGAAACGAGGAGGAATATTTTACAGCCTTGGACTTTCAAGTGCAACCTTTAAATACACATTTACATGCACACTCACACACAAAAAGGAAGAGAGAAAAAGACCCTCAACATTGTAATTTGCCCTTAATTACAACCATTCTCTCTCATTGTCTCCTTTCTTTCTTCCTTTCTATCTTTTTCTTTCTCTTTCTTCCTCCTTTTCTTCTCTCCCTGAGTGATCCTTAGTAACAAGTAGGTTCTCGTCATGGCAACATGCTCTGAAATAGACTGTGAGGCTGCGTTGGATTCAAGCCGCGGTGGTCAAAAGACTGATGGAGTGTGGAATGCGTTCAGTGCATTATGGGATTCATTGTTTCAGTAGATTTTCTGTGTTATTAAGAGCTATCCTTTGGGCAACAACACTTAAGGCTCACGGGAACGCAATGGAGTAATGCAGAAATCAAATAAACTCTTAAAACCGAGTGCAGATTGTTACTGGCATGTTACATTTTGTAATTTTGCTGACGCTTTGATCCAAGCTGACTTACAGTACCTAACCTTATTACAGGGTCAGTCCCTCTGGAGTAACCTGTGGTGGAGTGCTTTGATCAAGAGCATAATGCTTATAGTTCATAGATCACCCCATTGTGGGGTTTGAACGTGCGTTCAAGGTTTTCAGGACCACAGTGTTCTAGCTTCTGTGATATTTCTTTCCCTATAACAATTATATAAATGTATAGATAGATAGTTTAGTTTATTTCAGATCAACAGTGAAAAAGGTGTATGCTGAAGCCTTGCTTATTATGCCTACTCTTTGTACATCAACAAATGATGAGCGACATTTTACAGTAAATTGCACAAAATATTGTCTCAACAAATATTGCCACTTGTGCACATAACAAACAATACATGTCAAAATTAATTATTATTTCACTTGAGAAAAGTAGAGAAATTTGGAAAAGAAAATAATCGTATCTATATATATTATTTTATGTCATATATTCACTAAACACCTTGTCTTTAAACATTTTTTTAAATCTATGAAGTGAATTACATAATTTTAATTCCTTATCACATTTATTCCATAGATTAAACCTTTAACGGAAATTCATTTATTCTTTGAATTTGTTCTGGCCCTTATTTTGCTAAACATAGACATTGCTCTTTGGCTCTTTCATTTTGAACAGCCTCTGAATGCAGCTGGGAAGTAAATTATTATAAGCTTTATACATTATTTGTGCAGTATACAAGTCAACTAGATCCACAAATTTGAAAACTTTAGATTTTATTAAAAAATTCTTTGTGTGTTCATAATAAACAGCCTTATTAGCAATCCTTATTGCTTTTTTGTAACATAGATATTGGGTTTAAATAACTTTTGTAAGTATGCCCCCATACCTCCACAGTAAGTGATGTACGGAACTATGAGTGTATACGTAATGCTTTGCTATCCAATACATGTTTCAATCTGTTAAGAATTCCAACTGTTTTAGAGATTTTTGTCTTAATGAAACTAATATGTGGTTTCCAAGTCAGTTTTGTTATCAATTATTATTAAAAAAAAATATTTCAAACACTCTCATTTTTCCTCATTATTGATTCTTATTTTCACATCATGATTTATTTTTTGATTACTAAAAATTATAAACTTAAATAGTTTTAATTAAATTCAGAGACAGTTTACTATTTCCACTGTGTTCAGAAGCTGCTTCAAATTTTTTCCTGATAAATATAAAGTGGTGTCATCAGCAAATAGTACAATATTTAATACATTGGACACTTTACCAATATCAATAACATACAACACAAATAATTTAGGGCCCAAAACTGAAACTTGTGGCATACCACATGTAACTTTCAATAATTAATTATTAATTTGTACATACTGATGTCTGCCTTCCTGGTAACTCAAATTTAAGAACTGATATTTCAGGCATGATGCAATCAAGCTGTTTATTATAACCAGTAGAAACAATAATATTATGAATTTATTTTTTATTAAGATTACATTTTTTTATTTTATTGTAATGTATTTTAAAATATAGCTTATTTCTGTGATGTCATCACTAAATTCCTATGATCCTTATGAAATCATTCTAATATGCTTATTTGGTGCACAAAAAACATTTTGTATTATTATCAATGTAAAAAAAAGATTAAATGTAAAATGAATATTTTCATTCACATTTTATTTGTATTTATTCATATTTTTAATAGACTTTGATACATTTTTCAGGACATTCAAAAGAAAACAAATTGCATTTATTTTAAATTACAATCTTTGTAACATTATAAATGTCTCACTTTTTGCTGACTCCACAGTTTTTTATCAACTTACATATATATATATATTTAAAACACACATACACACAGTGACCTTTTTGCTTAACTTTGCCCTTCATGTCGAAAAGTGACTAAAAAGGGGTACCTTGAGCTTCAAAAAGTGACGCAAAAGGGTTTTGACCAAGCGTCAAAATGTGACGAGTTGGAGTGAGACCGTGTTGAGCAAAGACATTAATAAAATGAGATTAAATACATTTGTGTAATTTAATTATTGCAGGTGTGCATCATATTTTGTGTCATTTTGATGAATACTAAATATGTTTTTTGAGAGATGAATTAATGCACATTCAAGTTTAGTCTAGAACTACACTGTATTCACACCGCACACAATCCCTCTTTAATTTCCTCCAGCATGTCAGGAGTCAGGAGACCTGTCAGTCAATAAATAAAAAAAACAAAGTTATATTAATCTAAAATTAAAAAGTAATGCATTACTTTACAAGTTACTTGGAAAAAGTAATATTATTACGTAACTTGTGTTACTTTGTAATGCTTTCCCCCAGCACTGGTTGAAATAAAACATGTCCACTTTAACCACTTGCATTCAACCAGATTAAGAAATACCTATGTAACCAAATGTCTTCAAACAACTACAAAAGATGGTTTGTGCTCTCCACCTACTTACCTAACATGTAAACATTATGGAAAACATGCTGGAATGGCATGTTTGGTTTGAAGATGTAGAAATGAAACGTAGGAAGCACAATGTCCTTCACCAGTCTTGATTTCTAACATGCATCCACAGCATTTGCTGTGTTTTTGTGGCTACCGGGGAAGAATAGAAAGCTGCTGCTCTCTTTTCTCCATGTTGTCGGGTTCATATGTAAATCAGTGTGCAAGCGTATTTTGTCCATTAGATCGAAAGATCTGATAAAGCCCATGCATTTACCCTCCCCTCAAAAAATGAGGACAGAAGTGGTTGAAAGTGGACAAAAGAGGTAAATTTATACACCACAGTGCCTTCCTTGACTATTCATGATCTGAAGCTCAAATGTTGTTTGGTTCCCAATGTTTTACAAGATATCTTCTTTTGTGTTCCACAGATGGAAAAAGTTGTATGGAACAACATGAGGGAGAGTAGTAGATTTTTTAGACAATTTTTATGTGGACTATCCATTTAAGGATTCAATGAACATGATTGGCTACATGCTATTCTACCACAAATATTGCAAATTCTGTGTCCCAGACAGACCCGGTCCTTCAACCCATCACCTCAGTCAATACTTTCTATATGGTATGGTGCCAATCTGTGTTTGAGTATGACTTAAATATGCATAACAAACACAACTTCCAGCATGGATCTGAACTTTACATTGCAGTGGCCTATTTAATATCAGGACGGCATATGATGCATCTCTTATATATGTGTGCCATATGTAACATAACTAGAGACAGGGCTGTTAAGTTGGCTAGAAGTTGCAGGCGGATGGTGCAGAGGGGTTTTTTCATCAAAGGTTGAGAAATAACAGGAATAGGTCATGCTAGAGTATCTAACAGAGCTTTGAGAGCCCTAATTTAAGCAGCACAAAAGAATGCGGTTTATGTTCAGAGCTGAGAGTCCTTACTCAAACACAGTGCTGACAAATCCAGGTCAGCGCTTCTCACTTGGAAATGATAAGAGTTTATTGTGGCTGGAGAAAAGTAGGAAACAACGGCCCAATTGCGTTTGCGAGGCACAGAATCTCCTCTGCATTTTTTGAATTGTCATTGTCACCGCTTTTCCTCCTCCCTGTGATGATGATTTGGAGATTAGAGGGCAATTTACTGGGTCCCCATTTGAAAGAAGAAAGGTGACTTAACGCGGCTTTGAAAGGCAACAATCTAATCTCTCTTTCTAATCATCCTCGCTTATTTTGCTCGTCTATTTTTTCAGAGAATCTGACCTCTCTATTGTGGCGAGGCAGTGTGTGCTGATACACATGCAAACACATGCATCTGCAATATAGACTGTGTGGGAGCTCAAATGGTGGCAATTTGTGCGGCTATAAGCGATTGGTTGACACGGAGGTGCTGATTATGGGGTATAAGTGTTAGGTTCCGATGGACCCATCCACAATGATGCCCTGATTATGGATAATTTACCCCTACTGTGGCAGCATGGGACTCTACCCACGCTCCCATTCTCTCTCTTTCTTTCTCTCTTTCCTTCTCTTACGTCTCGCCTGATATCAAAGAGAGATGGAAAGAAAGGTTGTCACCGATTCCTTCGATTCCACTGCCATGCCAGTCATTTCTAGGGTAATGCAGAAACTCATAAAGCCACTATTGAATTGAATATCTGCAGTCTAATATTCCTTGACAGACCCATGAGGTTTTTCTCTATACTTCTACCCTTATGACTCGGAATAGCGAATAACCGTAAATGATGATAGTCAAATCTCTCTGGCATACTAGATGGTGCAGGCCTTTTCCTTTCGCCTCTTCTGCATCTAATATATAGCATCCGAAGTAAGCCTATAAATTACACGATGTGTGTAATATATAATCTGGCCTAAGTGTGTAAGAAATGGCCTGCAGATCAAGCACAGAATGTAGCGCTTCACATTAAATCATTTATGGAGTCTGCTTTCAAACAGGCCGTGTGGAGGAAACCGGCTCCAAGTGCATACATCATTTAACGAAGCTTCACGCGCACAGCATAGCGACATCTTCTTCACATGTGCATCTTGAACTCAATTCAAATATAACGTATAGTATTTTGCCGGGAAAGGCCAATGAATACGCCCACGTCGTCTTGCGTGTTACTCGCACGGGAACGATCCGCCCACAGTGACACATGCTGCCGTTAGTGTGTGGTCGAATGCAAGGACACAGATTTCTGCCATATGGTCTGTGAGGCTTGAGCTACAACTGGGTTAAAGATGATTCTTGATGTCCTGGAATAAGTGACTGGCAAAACAATAGCACTCGTATGACGAAAAGCCCAGTTTAAACCAGAATGAATTCCCAATGCTGGTCTGGATTGTGGAAACCAGCCCACCAGCATCAAAAAGCGACAGCAGCGCTGGTCTCTTTCTTTTCTCTCCCTTCAGTACATTTCCTTTATCTTTTTATCTCTCCCCAGAGCGCTCCCAGCGTCATTCAATAAAATTTGTCAGTCCTGCATTCTCCCAGATGCAATAGGTCTTTGATACTGCAACCATTCCTTTCCATTAGAGTGAATTCCTCTTTATCAATACTGCATTTAAATGCTGCAATCAATAAACAAATTATTCACTGAGTGTGGCATCTCTTCCCTGCTGTCTCACACCGAATAGTTCATTAGTCCATGGCAATGCACTCTGTGGTGTGGAAATATTCATACACGCACACACAGTATTGACTTAACATGAGGCCAAACGTACACTGTTAGTTTTAACGTTAGTGCTGCATGCAATAAATGTGTGCATGGTTAAAAATAGTTTCATCACTCTACAACTTAATACTACCAGTTTTCACAAAGCAGCATGGAAGAGTGATGACAGGATCTGTCTTATTTAAATATGACTGTAAGATTTGACTGTACCAGCCATGTCAACAAGTTGATTTATTTATGTAATAGTGTGTATATACTGTATGTCTTTGTTTATATATGTATGTGCATATGTATAAATATATTATTTATCAGTATTTACATAATCAGTATACATGTTTGTGTGCATATATATAATCAGCGTTGGGGGTAACGCATTACAAGTTATGTAAGTTACGTAATCATATTACTTTTTAATATGATACTTAATACTTTTTCATTTAGCCAGTTACTTTGTTTTCTTATTTATTGACTGATAAGTCTCCTGACATGTTAGGAGCAATCAAGAGGGATTGTGTGCGGTTTGTGAATACAGTGTAGTTCTAAACTAAATGTGAATGTGCATTAGTGTGCATCAAAAAACAGATTTATTATTCATCAAAATGAATTAAAATAAACTCAGAATATGAGTTTTATTAAACAATGTCTTCTGCTGACCTTTAATAATCCAGTTCAAGCAAAAATGACTGTGCTTCATTGTTGAAGAGTATTGAACCTTCTTCTCTATTCTGCTTTACAGATATGAATTTACTTTTTCTTCAGCCTGAGGGTCATTCGTAACAATTTTTGGTGTGCTTTTACATTTGCTATTAATTAAACTTCTATTAAAATACTTCTATTAAAAACAAACACTCAAGCTCTGCCCATTTTTAAAAAGTAACGCAAAAGTAATGTAAAGCATTACTTTCCATTAAAAGTAGCTAAGTAATGTAATTGCTTACTTTTTTAGGGAGTAATGCAATATTGTAATGCATTACTTTTAAAAGTAACTTTCCCAACACTGTTTATAATATATATGAGTGTGTGTGCGTGTGGTATTTACATTATTTTATACATATTTGTTAGTATTTGCT